>OZ010794.1:91158235-92358235 GCA_963932465.1 Maratus speciosus | reverse complement strand
CATTTAATGGCATTTTTAAGACTAACTTAGTAAATTATTTAATTTCTTTTATGTATATATATATATATATATATATATATATATATAATTACTACAAAATATTAAATAATAATGCATTAATTTGTACTATATAAAGAAATTATTTGCATGAATATATATTTACAAATAAAAAACATGAATAAAATGAACGTCAGTTTTAGCTTTAAGAGAACATACTGACGTTCGTTGTCAATCTACTATTTTTTGAAATACGAAATTACTTATTAATTTATCATTATTAATTGAATTGAATTCCAATGCATTATTTACCGTTTATTTTTATTTATTTCAATAAAATTTAAATTAAATTTAAATAAAATGTACATTTGAAACTTGTAACATCTATATAATTATTATATGTGTTCGCCTTTTAAGTAACACGGTGAGCTTTTTTAAGTTCAATTGTGTATTTTGTTATAAAAGACATTTAATCATTTTTTTTTTAATATTTGTTATTATTGAATAAGTTTAATGAGATTTAATATGTAATTTTTTCGATATTATTTTGAATAGAAGATTAGATGTGTTCATACTGAGGCATATTTAATATTTTAACGAAACAAATTTACTATCTGAGGCACGTATTTAAATAGTTAAAACAGACACATTATTTAATTTCGCTCACATCAGAAATTTTTAGTAGGAGAATTTTAGGTATAAATCAACTATGATTTGAACATTACTAGTGTTTTTAATGTGAACAATAATTAAAATACCACTAGCACCTTTATGCGGAGCAAGTGGTGAAAATTTAATTAGTTGGTTTAGTGTTGGGTAGGACAAGGGAATCTTTGGATGTTTGTATGAGGTACTTCCAAAAAACATTTGTCATGACAATGCCATGCTTCCGAAGGACTTGCATGTTCCGCATCAAAGATTTCCGAAATCCTCCCAAAATCGATCTGCGCATTGCTTCGCGCATTCTCTCGCCCTTCAAAGATTCCTTGCTAACATCGTACATTTTCATAGTGTCGCCATCTAGGGAGAAGATAATAAAATATAATCATGTTAATCTAATGCTTTTGACTAAAATAAATTATGTTTTATAAAATAAATGTAATATACAAGTAATTTATTTGAAAAAATCAAAATATATTTAATGGAATTTTGTTTTCATGTACCATCAAATATTAATTAATTATATACGAGAATTGTTTTAACTTGTTGTATTAACATAATTTGTAAATTTTTATTTATATTTTTTTACATTTCTTATAGTATTCCAATTTATAATCAATAATAATTAAAAATAAAAAAAAAAGAAGAAGAACGAAAGAGAGATGTTATTGTATTCGAATAGTTTAAAAAATAATAGCTAAAAATACATTTTATTTTTTTAAATTTTCTTTTCTTGATAAGTATCAATTCAAAGCCTTACTAAGAAAATATTGAGGTCTGCTATATCAAATTCTTATTTTTTTTTCTACCAGTGTGATATAAGTCACCAAGCATAGTAATGTACTAAGATTAATAAATTAAAACTTTTTAATGTTGAAAATACACAAGAAATCATGACATGTTAAATTATGCAAAAAAAAAAAAAAACAGAGGAAGTAAATAAATAATAAATAAGTAAGTAAATGAATAAAAACAATAAATAAATAAACAGAAATAAAAGAAGAAGGATGAGGAGAAAGAGAGCTGTTATTGTATTCGATTAGTGATAGCTAAAAATACATTTTATTTTGTTTAACATCAATTCAAAATCTTACTAAGAAAATATAGATTTTAGAGAGGTCTCCTAGATCAGATTTTTATTGTTTTTACCAATCTGTTATACGTCATCAAGTATAGTTATACACTAAGGTTAATCAATTAAAGTTTTTAATAATCAATGTAACATTGCATCTTTCTGCTTTAGTTTTGCATTTTCTTAACGTTCTCATAAGTCAATAAATCTGACAATTTTTTTCTCATAAAAGTGAAAACATATACAATCATACACATATTCATGTGGAATATTTGAATACATATCAATATATGTACATAATAAATATGAATATATGCATGCCTGCATAAATTTTATGTATGTGTGTGTTTCTAATATACTTGAAAATCGCATATGGTTTAGATATCTGCTGTCATCTACTTTAATTTTCATAACATTCTTCAGATCACAATGCCATTCAAATATATTACTAATGTAGACAACATATAACAAAAAAAGAAAAAGAAAGAAAAAAGTATGACTTCCAGATTCTAAGGATGACCAAAAAAGTATACCTATGTTTCAGTTACGCATTATTACTAATAACTTGTATTTCAATTAAAATATTTTTGGTGTTATTTACATCCATTTTTGTAAAACTGTCATTTAATACACCCTTCCTATTCATAAGTTGATATGTCTATACTAATCATATATGCATGTAATGATTGGGTTTCTACAAAGTATATAGTACAAAACAAAAGTTCATTTATATCTAAAAAACCCACGTGTTTATCTAATGTAGATTGTCTTTTTGTTTTTTTTTCATATTTAATATCTCACGAGCTAGACATTAAAAACTGAAGAAAATTAATAACAAACTACTAAGCTAAAACATTAATTATATGTTTAAATAATAATATTTATTAATATGAATTATAAATTAATATGAAATAATAATGTTAATTAATACATTTAAAAAATATATAATTTTATAATTATAATACATATATTAATTATAATAATTACATATAATATTATTATAATAATTATATATAATAATATGTATATATTAATTAATAATTAATATTAGTTATATATATTTAAATGAAAATATTAATTATACATATTTAAATAATTATTAGTTAATATGAATTATACATGTTTAAATATCAATATTAATTATATATTTAAATAGTGATAATAATATAAGAAAAAGATATTATCATCATTATTTCAATAATTATTACTTGATATCAATTATGCATATTTAAATATTAATTAATTTGGTATATTTAAATGTCAATATTAATCATATATATAAATAGTGATAATAATATAAGAAAAAAAGAAAATCTTTAATTATGTTAGTGGAAGATTAACATAATTAAAGATTTTCTTTTTTATTCTTACATTATTATCACTATTTAAATATATAATAATATTAAAATTTAAACATGTATAATTAATATTAATTAATATTTTTATTTAAATATATATAATTAATAGTCTTATGTTCCACTATTTTATAATTACAAATGAACCAGTAATTAACAAAATTAATACTAGTAAATTAATAGAGATTTTTTAGATATGAACGATAACACTTCACTTTAAAACATAAGAACTTTAAAAAATTGATTTTACTAATTTGATATATATCTCTTACAACAGGGCGATATCACAATTAACATAAAAATATTTTTCATTTTCTTTTAAGAATTATTGCATTTTAATAAATGTTCATTTAATTAATAAAAAATAGAATTTAAAAATTTATTTAAATTACTTAAATTTATTTAAAATTAAATTTTATGTAATACAGATTTAAATTAAATGTGATAACTTAAATGTAATTAAAATTTAAATGTCTAATTAACAATAAAAAAAATTACAAAGCAACTGATCTTTATATGTTAAAGATCAAAACAAAATACTAATTTGATATCTATTTCTTACAACAGGGAGGTATCACAACTAACATAAAAATATTTTTAATTTTATTTTAAGAATTATTGCATTTTAATAAATGTTCATTTAATTATTATAAAATAGAATTTAAAAATTTATTTGAATTATTCAAATTTATTTAAAATTTAATTTAATGTAATACAAATTTAAATTAAGTTTAATAACTTAAATGTAATTAAAATTTAACAGTCTATTTCACAAAAAAAAAAAAAAAATAATAATAAATAAATAAATACAAAGCAACTGGTCTTTATATGTTAAAGATCAAAACAAAATACTAATTTGATATCTATCTATTAGAACAGGTCGGTATCGCAACTAGCATAAAAATATTTTAAAATTCATTTTAAGAATTATTGCATTTTAATAAATGCCCATTTAATTATTTAAAAATGTATTTGAATTATTTAAATTTATTTAAAATTAAATTTTATAACTTGTCATTTAAATTTAAATGTCTAATTGACAATCTAAAATAATACAAAGCAACTGATCTTTATATGCTAAAGATCAAAACGAAAATCTACAACAAATAGGACACAACTCACAACCTAACTATTACAAAGATTGTGCTTTAACCACCGCGCTATGACGCTCGTACTTCTATTTCGCCTTCAACAAAGTCCCTCGTATACCACAAAAATGTAAACAAAATATCCGAAGCAGCAATAATGCGCGAGAAAATGCGCAGATCTGTTTTGGGAGGATTTCGAATCTTTGAGGCGGAATGTGCTAGTTTCCGAAGGAGTGAGGTGGGTGGGGTTGGAAGTAGTTGGAACAGTTGAGTCTCTTTGATGGGCTTCCTAGATGCGGCCATCTTAACGCCCAGTCTGAAGAAGTGAGTTGTCTTGCAATTACATGAGCCATTGGGGAAAAGATTAATAAAGTAAAAATAAAGAATGTAACATCTGTATAATATACAGCGTTACTGGGTAGGGTGGACTGATGTTCCCCCCAGCTGCGCAGATAATGGCCCTGAAAAGGGCCCTTTGCATGCTGTAAGGTTCGCATCTAACGAAGTACGTACACAGTCAAGGTACATACTCCAGGGATAAAAAAAAAGGGGGGCGATAAAAAATGAAAGAGTAAAGTTAATATTAAAAGAGAGAACCAAAAATAAAATGAGAGAGTATTAAAATTAATTAAAGTGCATAAATGCTTAAAGGGGAAGTTAAGAAAAAATAATTAAAAAATTAAGATAATAAGAGATGATGTAACTGTAGTTATTCAACTACTATTTTTAAAAGATAAGCAGTATTTCAGGAGTTGGAAGTACAACTGAGTTAGGATGGATGTAATTCGCCCCCTCTTCCTCGGTGTATGGCTGTATGCTGCTTTTAATCCGACAATCTGAGGTTAGATGTGTGGAACTTTAGTTATTGTCAGGAAGGTAAATTGACAAAAATTAGTTCTTGGAAGAGAGAAAGGGAATTACTGAAAAATGATGGGGAATGGATGCAGCGGAACGCTGTTTATGTGATTATTTCATGTTCTTTTACAGAAATAGTATTGTATAGAAATAAACTATTGTACTTCTAAGAAATAAAATTGACTTTTGAAAATATAATTAGATTGGAAAAAATGTAAAACTGAATGCCTATTTTGAATTAATGTTCTGTATATATAGAGAAAGAAATAATTCTTTGGAAATTCTTAGTAATTTTAGTAAGGAATTTATTAGGAAGGTATTAGGAGGAATTTTAGTAATTTTTCACAAAATTACTTACTACAAATTATAAAACATATTTTTGGTTGAGATGATTCATCTAAAAAATTATTTTCACAAAATACTTAGTCCTGTTATATCTGATAAAAAATTTGTATATCAAAAAAGAAAACTCATTATTTTCACCCCCACCCCCCTTAACCGACCCCCGTGCTTTCACATGACGCTATGATCAGCTTATTTATTTATTTCTCATCAAAGTAATAAACAGGACATTTTAAACAAAAATAAATAAATAAGTAAAAAATAAAAAAGGCAGAAAAATTTTAAAATATAGAAGCATTTTTAAAATTAGCTGCCTGCTGTGACGCAGAGTGCATACAGAAATCTTTAATTATTCATTTTTACTGCAAATTAAGGCTGTTCTTAACTGCTCTGCTCAACAAGCGCAAAACGTTTTGACACATTTACAAATTCATTTTTTAACGGAAAGGTATAAAATTAGAAGCGATTTGGAATTGAACTGGTTTTTCCATTTTTGATCCATCAATTACCTATTGAGATATAAGCGAATTTGGTCACGTGACAAACACGTTTTTCGTCCGCTCTTGAGTGCTCTTTCTCCCTTCGCGCGTAAATTCGGTTCAAAACGCCCACTTTGACACTATTTTCTGAAAGATCATCGCGTTTGTAAAAAAATGGAAAAAACAGCTCAATGACATAGTTTCTGAACAACAACACCAGCTAGTTGCATGCATTTTTGAACAAAAATAAATTAAAACTTATGTCAGAAAATTGCCCTTTTGGATTTGAGAACACCCTTAAGAAATGCAGGAGAATTTTTCCGAAATTTTAAAGCTTTATATAGGGGGGGGGGGGGGGTAGAGTAATTTAACTTGTGTAAAGCATGTTAGCGGTATTTCTACGTGCAGGTAATCAGCCGTAACAAAATCCTCTAATACTTTACACATTTTCTCTTACATATTTTTCGGATGTGGGCGAAGGAAACGAATAAAAGTGCCGTCTTGAGACAACAATCGCTTAAACGCAAGATCTAATTCATTTATCCAAAGATAAAAAACTGTTTGATTTCAAATTACTTTAATAATCATGCTTGCAAGTACCATGCTTTAAGTTTCAAAATGCAACGGAAAGTTTCGCGTTGTTGAGAGGGGTGGGGAATACTTTTTGAGAACCAAAATGTAATAACGTTTATGTTCCAATAAAATCTTTTTACATTCAAAATTTTGAAAAAATACGATATTTGATTTCATTTCCAGCATTACACCTCTAAACTTAAGCTGTGTGACCTGTCTCGAACTCATGCTTAAATTTATCGATTTATAAAATTCCACACATAATCACGAATAAATACACTATATGGCCAAAGGTGACCGGTCACTTGCGATTTTTGACGTTTTGTTATATATCTAGAAAAATACATGAGGAATTAACCTGAAATTTCAGGTGTGTAAACAGTATTGTTTATGTCATATATTTCCGCTAAGATTTTTTTCCCGAAACTCCACAGGGGACCGTCAAAAAATTGAATAAGAACAAATATCTTTTGGATAACCCTGTAAAAACTAATGGAGCAAAAGCATTTAAACTCGAGATTATTAATAAGTGGCTTATTGCAATATACTGTGTTCATTTTTATGAGGATAGCGTGTATACTCGTAGAGAAATTAAGGTTTTTATAAAAACAGTCTCAAATTTCACCAAGTTTTTGGCTTATAATTTACAGAGCTCTTAATATAAAAAAAAGTTTTTTTCAGAAAATATGACGAATAAGATTGTAAACAATACCCCGTAATCAGAATGACAAAATATTAAAAATTGGATGAAAAATGAGCAGGTTAACTAAAAAATGTTTCACTGCGCATGCGCGAATGTAATCAAAATATAATGTGCATAATGTGTTAGCTAAGTGTATAGAGCAACTTTTGTAAAAGTCTCAAAAACATAGTTTGAAAAGTCTGATAATAATCGTTTATAGAATAAGCTAAAAATCCGTTGTTCCCAAAATGAAGCAAAAACATAAGGGGTTGTATCCATATATCCATTGATTAGTGCCAATTTAGCACACACAATATTGCACGTAACACTGTATTTGGATACAATCCCTCATCTTTTTGCTTTATTTTGGGAACAACGGATTTTGAGCTTATTCTATAAACGATTATTACCAGACTTTTCAAAATGTGTTTTTGAGACTTTTACAAAATTTGCTCTATACATTTAGCTAACATATTATGCACATTATATTTTGATTGCATTCGCGCATGCGCAGTGAAACCTTTTTTAGTAAACCTGCTCATTTTTTATCCAATTTTTATTATTCCTTCATTCTGATTGTGTACAATGTTGTTCGTCATATTTTCTGAAAAGAACTTTATTTTTATATTAAGAACTCTGCAAATTATAAGCAAAAAACTTGGCGAAATTTGGGACTGTTTTTATAAAAACCTTAATTTTTCTACGAGTACACATGCTATTCTGAAAAAAATGAACACAGTATGTTATAATAAACCACTTATTAATAATCTCGAGTTTAAACGTTTTTGCTCCATTAGTTTTTACAGGGTTATCCAAAAGGTATTCTTTCTTTTTCAGTTTTTTGACGGTCCCCTATGAGGTTTCGGGAAAAAATCATCGCGTAAATGTATGACCTATACTATACTGTTTGCACACCTGCAATTCCAGGTTAATTCCTCATGTATTTTTCTAGATATTTAACAAAACGTCAAAAATCGCAAGTAACCGGTCTCTTTTGGCCATATAGTGTATTATATTCATGACTGAAGTAGCGCAGTTGCACACTTCAATTGTGCTATTCCAGCCATGAATATTATTTATCGTGTTTTTTTTTAAAATCCATATCTTCATTATGAATAAATATTATTATTTTTTTTCTTTAGCTTTGAGACCCCCCCCCCTTCTTTATATATAACATGACTCCAAACCCATGTCGTGCCCGTCGGCATAATCATTCAGAGTTTTCCTCGAATCTAGCTTAGCTAGCGTAAATATGGGTTAATATATCTTGCCCCCTCCCCAATTACATGGAGGGTAGTAGTTTGCCTGTATCCCATGTGTAGATAATCGGCCATAGCAAAAACATCACAAATACTATAACTATCGGCTGCTGTCTCAAGGCGGCAGATTTTTACTTTCCTTCGCTGTCACGTCCGGAAATGCAGTTGAAAATGCTAACTTTCGCAATATTTGCTAAAATCCCTTCTGCCTTTATCAAAAAATAGAACATATTGTCCGATTATACAGTTTCTGCATAAAAGCACTTCAAAATTTAAATGCATTTGCGAACAAAACAAATTCAAACATGCATTAAAAAGTTGTAGTTTGGATTTTAAAGCAGTCTTAAAATTTCTGTAATATAAAATAGATGTTATGTATATAATTATAAATTACTTTTCATGAATGAATTAAAAATATAAATATGCTGTTCTGTAATTACTTATGAAAAAAGAAATGAATGCTTTTATGTCACATATAAAATACAACTTAATATTATAAAACTTATATGTCCACGAAAAAATGCAGAAAACAGAAAATTTCATGCAGAATGTTGAATGAATTCACTGTTAGGGCTGTATGAGTATGAGAGCTAAAAAAAAAGGGAGACTAACTGCAATTTTAAAATTACATTACAAAGTGTATTGGTATTTTTGCTTAACATCTGAAATGTTCCGACATCGCAATAACACTCACTCATTCACTGACTGAATGTCAGCCCGTAACGACAGATTGACAAGTACTAAATCAATATTTATTATGAAGCAATAGAGAAAAACAGCTTTTTTCCTCTATGATCGCCACACTTCTTTACAGAAAATGTCACATTATTTCATTATCCCCTCATTCTTCCCTTTCAGCTTATCCCATAGACATCTAAAGTCCCCCTTCCATTAGCTTAAGCTTCTTCAAACGTAGTCCGCAACTCACTGCGATTCCGAGAACTCCACTCAATCATGTTTTGAAACGGCTCTCACCGCCTGAAACTGAGCAAACATGACAAAATTTTGGAGGTACCTCCAATCTGAAATTGGAGTTGTGGGACAAATTGTCACGATGTATGGGACAAATGAGGTGCCTCTTGTATGAGTAACCCAACTCTAATGTATAGTTTTTGCTCCTATAAAACTTTTTTAGTGGAACGATTTTGTCCAACTTTAGTATTAAATATCTCTTAAAATAATTCTTCGATTTGAAAACTGTCTGCATCAGTGTGTTTATCAAACATTTCTGTATAATACTACCGATTTTCATATTTTTGTATACATTATTTTTCTTAATATTATCGAAGAAAGACCTCCGGTCACAAAAAATTCAAAACCGGCGGCGGCGGCGGCGGTGACAGCGGTAGTTACTTTTTTTTAGAATAGAGAGATTCAAAACTACATTAATTTTTTAATGAATTTTTCTTTCTGAGTAATCATTAATTTTGCTATTATGTGTTTTCTGCCTTGCAAACACATCGTAATTTTAAAATATACTGTAAAATTATCCCATAAGTATGTGCCTGGTCTGTTTTTACTTATTTCTGCGCGGTCTGAGCCGAGAACTGCGAAAATATAAACGTGCAGGGCGGGACTTGGGCCGAACCTTTATGTTTTACACCGGCCGGGCCGGGCCAAGATAGTTTTCGTTGGGGTCGGGCCTGGACCTCGAAATCCCGACCCGTGCAGACCTCTAAATGAGCCTCTTTCCGCATAAAAAAGACGTGACATTTTTTAAAAGGATGGCTCATGGCTGGTTGGAACAGTTTTCGTTTCTACTCTTTAAGTGACTCAATGGCAAATCCTTTCCTATTTTAAATGACATCTACGTAATGACAAGCACAGCACAAGCACAAGTTGGGAAGTATGAATTCAATAATATTAAAAGAAAGAGAAGAAAAATAGCTCTTTTCTTTTCTTCCCATCAGAACCAAACCCCTTTATCCCTCCCCAAATTCGTCTCAGTTTTTATCTTGCTACATTCTTTCCTTTCATTTTCACCTTTTCCCATAACTTAAGCTTTTTCAAACGTAGGCCGCAATCCTGTTGGACTCCGACTCTTTCCCCAGAAAACAAATGACGACACAGCACACACACATTCATTCATATTCCTGAAACGAAACAGCTCTCGCGTCTCGCCGCTACAAAAAGACGCAAACATGACAAAATTTCGGAGGTACCTCAAATCTGAAATTTGAGGTATTGGGACAAATTGTCATGGTGTATGGGACAAATGAGGTGCTTCATGTATGAGTTATCCAACACTAATTCCACCTCAAAAACTCGGGAATCCTCCCAAAACCGATCTGTGCATTATTGCCGCATAATTAAAGTAAAATTCTAAATTCGTATAAACTATTTTTTAGTAATTAAATCAACAATTATTAAAATGCAATAATTCATAAAATAAAATAAAAAATATTTTTATGTTAGTGTTGTAAGAGATAAATATCAAATTAGTAAAATAAATTTATTGAAGTTCTTATATTTTAAAAGGAAGTGTCCTTCATATAAAAAGAATCTCTATTAATTTACTAGTATTAATTTTGCTAATTACTGGTTCATCTGGAATTATAAAATAGTGGAACATAAAAATATTAATTATATATATTTAAATAAAAATATTTAATTTAAATTTTATTATTAAAAATATTGAAATTTTAATATTATTACATATTCAAATATAGATAATAATATAAAGAAAAAAAATCTTTAATCATGTTAATCTTCCACTATGAAAGATTAACATAATTAAATATTTTCTTACATTATTTAATTACTATTTAATATATAATTAATATTGATATTAGAATATATACAATTAATTACTATTTAAATATATATATAATTAATATTTTTATTTAAATATATATAACTAATATTAATTAATAATTTTAACTATACATAATTTAATTATTATGTATATATATAATTAATATTAATAAATTTTATTTAAATATATAATTAATATTTTCACTTAGCTGTTTGTTATAAATCTCTTCAATTTTCAGTGTCTAACTAGTGAGATATTAAATATGAAAAAAATAAATCAATTTATGTTAGAGAAAAACTTGTGTTTTTTAGGCATAAGTGATCTTTGTTTTGTATTATTTATTTGTATTGCATAATTTAACGTGTCATGATTTCATGTCCATTTTACAGCATTAAAATTCATACTTAGTGATACTTAGTGACATATCGCATATCGATTCATACTTAGTGACATTTCGCATTGGTAAAGAAAAAAAAACAATAAAATTTTGATATAGCAGACCTCACTAAATTCAATATTTTCTTAGTAAGAAGTTAGTTTTTGAATTGATACTTATCAAGAAAAAAAAATTGAACAAAACAATACATATTTTTAGCTATCATTTCATAAACTAATCTTTGTAAACTAATAACAGCTCTCCTTCGTTCTTCTTCTTTTTTTTAATTATTATTAATTATAAATTGGAAATGTAAAGAAATATTAAATAAATTTTACAAATTATGTTAATACAATAAGTTAAAACATTTCTAGTATATAATTTTATTAAATTTGTTTTCATTGTTTTCAAATAAGTTACTTGTATAATATACATTTATTTTATAAAACGTAGTTTAATTTAGTCAAAAGCATTAGAAGAACATGATAATATTTTATTATGTTCTCCCTAGATGGCGAAACCATGAAAATATACTATGTCAGCAAGGAATCTGTGAAGCGCGAGAGAATGCGCGAGTAGATGCGCAGATCGATTTTGGATGGATTTCGGAAAATTTTAATGCGATACATGCAAGTCCTACTTCTGAAGAAATTGAACCCTTTTTAGCTCAACATTAAAAGCCTATTTAACAACACAGAAACGAATAAATTTATAGCCCTCTAATGAATTTTAATTATATAACGACTCGGGGTAGCTGCATTTTATTGGCTTTGATTATTTTTTCCCCATGTTATTAAAAAAATACTTCTGGATGCATTTGGTCCTTATTCTTTAACACCATTCATACTATATTGCTTTATTTGATCGCAGAATTTATAATACCTTTTTGCTGTTGAATAAAGCAAATATGGCTATTCAGGAATAATAGTACTTGAAAGTAAGGGCGGTATGCATACTGTATTTTTAACATTTTATTTTCAGACAATTCAATTCGGAAAAGTTAAAAGAGAAATATATAATTTTTTTAATTAAAAAAATGCACTAAAATAATAAGATTAATTGTATAATTAAAATGATTTTGTATTGCATTTATATGTATATTTTAAATAAAACGCAAAGTAAAATAAATATTTTTTATATAATTATTTTATTTTATTTTATTTTTTATTAGATATACACTGAGGAGCCAAAACATTATAACCACCTACCTAATAACGCATTGTCTCAGTTTCGGCCCGAAAAATAGCTACATCTGCCTTGGCATGGATGCTACAAGTCCTTGGTACATGGCCGAAGACAGATTGTACCAGATGTTCAAGTAGCGGTCACGCAAATTCGGGATATTACAGTATGGTTGTTTTGTAGTCCTGAGCTGCTGTTCCATGACACCCCAAATCTGCTCTATCTGCTCTACAGTTCAGTTAGGCTGCCAGGACCTTAACAGGAATTCAGTATTATGTTCCTGGAACCACCCCAGCACGATTCGAGCCCTGTGTCATGGAGTGTAGTCTTGCTTGAAGACTCCATTTCCAGTTTGTAGGAGAGATAACATTGTAAGGGAGTAACAGTTCCGCACTGATGTTCCGATAGTCTGCGGCCTTCATGATCTGTTCTACGGCAATCACAGGTCCCAGAGATGCCCGTGAGTACCTTTCCGAAAGCTTAATATCGCCACTACCGGCCTTTGTATGACCCGCTGAATAAGGGGGCGCAACAGTTCGCCTGGCGGATGGCATACTTTGACACGGCCATCGACGGGTTGAAGAATGAATCGTGATTAATCTGACCAGGCAGTTCTCTCCAAATGATTCATGGTGCTGTCACTATGTACCTGTGCCTAGTGTAGGGGTAGTTGGCGATAATGCTTGGTCAACAGAGGCGCATGAGTGGGGCGTTTGCAGCATAGATTTATATCCAACAGTGTCAGCTGAACTGTGTGTTCTGAAATGATTCTACTTGGAACTGTGTTGTAGTGATGGGCGATTCTGGAAAATTTGAGAATTGATTAAAATCGACATCGTATAGAACAGAATCGATCGCAATAAGAATCGATTCCCAAATTCTAGAATCGATTCTTGAATCGATAGTTCGATATTCACAGATTCACACAGATAAGCTAAAAATAGTAATTCCAAAACGTAGCGAATCCACAGGGCCGTAACGACTATCTCTCACCCTTCACCTCCATTTATGGGGGTCCTAGACAATGTTAGGCGTCCCAGAAGTAAGCTACTACAGACCTCTGAGTCGGATAATAAGGTTTTTTAACTTTTAAAATTATTATTTTTAAGATGTAATTTTGATAATAATTTATATTATATTTAAATTTATCTTTAAAAAAGATCTCGGTCAGATTTAAAAAAAAGAAAGAAAAGATTTTTTTTTCATCCGGAAAAGATGTACTTTCTAAACTCTTATTTCTTCAACCAAACAGATGGGGGCTTACTTCCTATAAACGTCATTCTTCTTAAAAATGCACAGATGAGCAAAGTTTTGAAGCCTCTAAATTTATTTAAAAAGTTAAATGGTTTTTCAGTCTTTTTAGGGCCTCCCATAAGGGTGGGGGAAATGCAAATATTGCAAATATTCTTTTAAAATAGCTGTGATGATCTAATTAACCAATCATCACATACTAATTATCCCTCAATTAATAATCAAAATTCTCCTTTTAATAATATATTTAACTAAAATTTCTTTCCCTTTTTAAAATATATATCTCCTTATCTCATTTACAGTTTATAAATATCTTTCTTTTTAATGTTTACCAAATTTTCAGCTGTTAAGAAAAAAAAAAGTCCTTCCGGCCAGTGCCGGAAGGAAGAGGTAGCTTTTATATTCCTTATTTTTAAAAAGCTAACTTATATTATTCAAACACGCGAAGCTCAATTTAGGGGAAACCGATTATAGAAGATTCAATACTAATTTTTATCAAGGCTAAATCATTATGAATGAGAATTTCGCGAAATTAGTCAGCTTTATCCAAGCTGATTTTATTTAAAGTAATTTATATTTGGTTTCCAAATTCGGCGATATCTTGAAGTGCCTGCTCTTTTAAGACAACGTGGTGGATGAGGCTAACCAGTGGACTTGGTCGACACCTTAGTAATTCCTGTGCACATGCTCACTCACATAGGAATCGTTGATATATACGAGTGCTGTCGCAGGCAAAAAATTAGATTTTTCAAAATGTCACCCACATAAACAAATTCAAACTGCTACATCTGAGCCATTTTTTAAGAAAAAGACAAAACAAAAAATGCTCCGGAATCCTTATATCAAGGTTAAATACTTGAGAAAGAAACCTTTTTCAATTTCTAATTTTTTTGCACCTCACTTTAAATATATATATTTTTTTAATTTAATATCTGCCATTTTGGAAAAAGATGGCGAATGAAGCTGGCCAGTGAACTTGGTCAAGAGATTGTCATATATTATCCACAAGCCTTCTTACAACCACATAGGTTAATAATTACGTGTGTTATCGCGTGACAAATATCAGATCGTTTCAAAATGTCAGCCATGCTAGAAATTCAAAGTGCTATAACTCAACCATTTTTTAAAATATAGACGAAACAAAAACTGCCCCGGAATCTTTGTATCAAGGTCAAACACTTAAAAAGAACCTTTTTCATTTTCCAATTGTTTGATACCTCACTTTAAATTTTAAATTAAAAATGATTTTTAAATGTTCCCTTTTGAAACAAGATGGCGAATGAAGCTTGCCTACGAACTCGGTCGAGACATTGGTATGTACTATGTACACACCAAGTTACATCCAAATCGGTTCATAAATACGCCTGTAATAGCGTGACAAAAATCAGGTCGTTTCAAAATGTCAGCCACAGTAGAAATTCAAAATACTATAACTCAACCATTTTTTTTAGATATAGACGAAACAAAAACTGTTCCGGAATCTTTGCATCAAGGTCAAACAGATAAGAAAAAATCTTTTCCATTTTCCAATTTTTTGATACCTCATTTTAAATTAAATTTTTTTTAAATGGTCGCCATTTTGAAACAAGATGGCGAATGAAGCTGGCCAACGAACTCGGTCGAGACATTGGTATATCCATATCGGTTCATGAATACGCCTGTTATAGCGTGACAAAAATTAGGACGTTTCAAAATGTCAGCCACGCTAGAAATTCCAAGTGCTGTAACTCAGTCATTTGTTAAGATATAGACGAAACAAAAACTGCTCCGGAATCTTTGTATCAAGGTCAAACACATAAGAACAAATATTTTTCAATTTTCAATATTTTGGTACCACATTTCAAATTTTAAATATTTAAAAAATTTTTAAATGGCCGCCATTTTGAAACAAGATAGCGGAAGAAGCTGGTCAACGAACTCGGTCGAGACATTGATATATTAATAAGGGACCTAGGTCGTATATTGATAATCCATTCCTATCCAACCCTAACCTAAAATTTCCATTTGAAATAAACCCGAAATCTGAACCGACCAAATCTGAACCCGACAGAAATATTCCAATGAATCATAAATCGATCCGAGCAAGACAAAATAATTTCTGAGCACAAGCAACCCAACCAGAACCTAAAAATTTAATTTGAAAAAAAAACCCGAAATCTAAAGCGAACCAAATCTGAACCCGACAAAATTATTCCAAAGAACCATAACCGGGATCCGAGCAAGACAAAATAATTTCAGTGGACACGCAACACGACTCGAACGTAAACATTTCGTTTAAAAAAAACGGAACCAAATCTGAAACCGACAAAAATATTCCAAAGAACCATAACAGGATCCGAGCAAGACAAATTAATTTCCGTGGACACGCAAAACCACCGTAATCTAAAACTGCCATTTGAAGTCAACCTGAAACCCGAACCGAGCCAAATCATAACCCGACAAAAATATTCCAAAGAACCATAACCGGATCTGAGTAAAACAAAATAATTTCTGTGAACACGCAACCCGACGGAACTTAAAAATTCCATTAGAAAAAGAACGAAATCTGGCCCGAACCAAATCTGAACCCAACAAAAATATTCCGAAGAACCATAACCCGATCCGAGCAAGAGAAAATAATTTCCGTGGACTATAGGTGCAGATTTACGGTCACCAGTCGCCACATGGCGACTAAATATTTTGCTGTGGCGTCTAACTTTTAGTGTCTTATTCGCCAGAGATCAATTTCCAGTGTTCCCAGTCCCCATCGCGAAATTTTGATACATATATTTTTCTTTTGCAAATAGAAAAGCACTTGCTCTTTTCACTGGCCGAGATCTATTTCGACTGGCCGAGTATGACCTTGATAAAAAGTGAGGGAATTTTTGCGATCTCAGTTACCGTCGTAAACGCTGGTGATGTACTGCTTTCTTGCCAAACATTTTGTTGTAATTAGTCAGTGTTTACTAACTAAACTATGTTTAATTTTGAATTCCTAAGTTTTTTTGTTAATGTTTTCCATATTAACACTATAATTTTATGAGTTTGTTTCATAATGTGGCCACTAGATTTTGGTTAGGGGCCAAAGTGGCGACTGAATTTTTGGGGTTTAGGAGCCACTGGCTCCTTAAAAATTTTGGGAATCTACACATATACCGTGGACACGCTACCCGACCCGAAAATAAAAATTTCGTTTGAAAACATATTGACCCGGAAATATGACCCGAACCAAATATGATAACCGCCAAAAATAAGCTAAAGAACCATAGGCCGAGCAAGACATAATAATTTTCGTGGGCACGCAACCTGATCTGAACCGAAAAATCCCATTTGAAAAAAATAACTGAAATCTGAATCGAACCAAATCTGAATCCGACAAAAATATCCCCAAAAAACCATAACCCGATCCGAGCAAGACAAAATAATTTCCGTGGACACGCAACACGACCCGAACCTAAAAGTTACAATAGAAACAACATGAAATCTGACACGAATCAAATCTGAACCAGACAAAAATATTCCAAAGAACCATAATCCGATCCGAGAAAGACAAAATAATTTCCATGTATTTGCAACCCGATCCGAACCTAAAAATATTGTTTTAAAAATCCCGAAATATAACCCGAACCAAATATGATAACCGACAAAAAATTCTAAAGAACCATTACCCGATCCGAGCAAGACTAAGTAATTTTCATAGATTTGCAACCCGATCCGAATCTAAAAATTTTGTTTAAAAAAAACGAAATATGACCCGAACCAAATATGATAACCGAATAAAATATTCTAAAGAACCATAACCCTATCCGAGCAAGGAAAAGTAATTTCCGTGGATACACAACCCGACCCGAACTAAAAATTCCATTTGAAAAAAACCTGAAATCTGACCCGAACCAAATCTGAATCGGATAAAAATATCCCCAAAAATCATAACCAGATCCGAGGAAGAAAAAATAATTTACGTGGACACTCAACATAACCTGAACCTAAAAATTCCATTAAAAAAACCCGAAATCTGACACTAACCAAATCTGAATTATACAAAAATATCCCTAAAAAACAAAACCCGATCCGAGCAAGACAAAATTATTTTCGTCGGCATGCAACCCAATCCGAACCTGAAAATTCTACTTGAAGTTAACCAGAAACCTTACCAGAACCCGAAATAAAGATACATAAGGTCGTAGACCGATCCGAGCAATGCAAATTAATTTCCGTGTACACGCAATACGACCAGAATCTGAAAATTCTATTTGAAGTAAGAACCTGAAACCCGACCAGAACCCGATTTGAAACGACAAAAATATTTCAAAGAACCGTAACCCGATCCGAGCAAGACAAAATATTTTCCGTCGACATGCAACCCGATCCGAACCTAAAAGTTCTATTTGAAGTCAATCCGAAAACCTTCCATAACCGGGTTCGGGTCCAGTTTTGGATTGCGTTCACCTAGAACTTTCAGGTTTGGATCGGGTTGTCTGTCGACAGAAATTAGTTTTTCTTGGCCGGATCGGGTTATGGTTCTTTGGAGTATTTTTGTCGGGTTAAAATTTGGTTCGGATCGGGTTTCAGGTGAACTTATGAAATTTCTAGGATCTGGAGATGTTGCGAGTCCACGGAAATTAATTTCTCTTGCTCCGATCCGGCTGTGGTTCTTTGGAATATAATTACCGGGTTCAGATTTGGTTCGGGTTTTTTCAAATGGAATTTTTAGGTTCGGGTCAGTTTGCGTGTCCACGGAAATTATTTTGTCTTGCTCATATAGGATTATCGATCTTTGGAATATTTTTGACGGGTTCAAATGTCTTTTTTTTTCAAATGAAATTTCAGGTTTGGGTTGGTGTAAGTGTCCGCGGACACTATTTTGATTTACTCGGATCGGGTTGCCCGTCGACGGAAATTATTTTGTCTTACTAGGATCGGGTTATTGTTCTTCGGAATATTTTTGTCGGGTTAAGATTTGGTTCTTCAAATGAAATTTTTACTTTCTCGTTGTGTTACGTGTCCACGGAAATTAATTTGTTTTACTCGGATCCGTTTATTGTTCTTTAGATCATTTTTGTCGGGTTCAGATTGGGTTCGGGTTTTTTCAAATAGAATTTTTGGTTGGAGTCGGTTTGCGTGTCCACGAAAATTATTTTGTCTTGCTCGTATCGAATTATCGATCTTTGGAATATTTTGTCGGGTTCAGATTCCGGGTTTTTTTAAATGAAATATTAGGTTCGGGTTGGGGTGCGTGTCCACGGAAATTATTTTGTCTTGCTCGGATCGGGTTATGGTTCAATGGAATATTTTTGGCGGGTTCAGATTTGGTTCGGGTCAGATTTCGGGTTTTTTTTTCAAATGGAATTTTGAGGTTCGTGTCGGGTAACATGTCCACGGAAATTATTTTGTCTGGTTCGGATCAGTTATGTTTCATTGGAATAATTTTGGCGGGTTCAGATTCTGGGTTTTTTTCAAATAGAATTTTTAGGTTCGGATCGGGTTGTATGTCATCAGAAATTATTTTGTGTTGCTCGGATCGTTTATGGTTCATTGGAATATTTTTGTCGGGTTCAGATTCCGGGGGGGGGGGTTTCAAATAGAATTTTTAGGTTCTGGTCGGGTTGCATGTCCTCAGAAATCATTTTGTCGTGCTCGGATCAGTTACGGTTCATTGGAATATTTTTTGTCGGGTTCAGATTTGGTTCGGTTCAGATTCCGGGTTTTATTTCAATTGAAATTTTTAGGTTTGGGTCGGGTTGCGTGTAGACTGAAATTATTTTGTCTTGCTCCGATCGGGGTACGGTCTGTTGTAATTTATTTTTCGGTTTCTGGGTCAGTAAGCCTAAAATATCATCCTGATTTGGAAATAAGTGGTCATTTTTCAATTAGCCTAACGGTGTCTAGGCTCTTTGCAATAAGTCTGAAAATTATCAGGCTAATTGGAGAAAGAGGGATGATTCTCCATTAACCCGGCTCTTTTGCAAAGAGCATGATTTCGCAATTAGCCTACGACATATACACTGATGAGCCAAAACATTATGACCACCTAACTAATAACGCGTTGATCCATATTTGGCACGCAAAGCAGCTGCAACCCACCTTGGTATAAATACCACAAGTCGTTGGTAGATAGCCGAAGACAGATTGTACCAGATGTTCAAACAGCGGTCACGCAAATCCGGGATATTCCATCATAATTGTTTTTCAGCTCTGAGCTACCGTTCGAAGACACCCCAAATTTGTTCTATCGGATTGAGATCCGCAGAGTTAGGTGGACAGAACTTTAACTGGAATTCAGTATTATGTTCCTGAAACCACTCCAGCTAAATTCGAGCCCTATGACATGGAGCGTTGTCTTGATCGAAGACTTCCTATCCATTTCGGAAGACAGATTCAATTTAAGGGTGCAACTTGTTCACCGTGATGTTCAGATAGTTCGCGGTTTTCATGGTCAGTTCTACCACAAGCACAGGTCCCAGAGACGCCCGTGAGATCGTTCCCCAAAGCATGATACTGCCATAACAGGTCTGTGTATGACTTGCTGTATAAGGGGGAGCAACAGCTCGCTTGAAAGAGGGCGCACCCTGACATGTCCATCAACGTGTCAGGAATGAATGGAGATTTTTTCGATCAGGCAACTCTGCCACTGATCCGCGGCCCAATCATGATGTTCCTAGGCGTAGTGTAGAAGTAGTTGGCGATGATGCTTTGTCAACAGAGGTACATGAGTGGAACGTTTGCTGCGTGGTGTCATATTCAACAGTGTTATCTGAACTGTGTTCTCCGAACCAATTCTACTATAATCTGTATTGTATTGGGATGTCTGTTGCTCCACTCATTGGCTTCGATTTTGATTTATCAAGCGGGAGAGTCTCCGACGTCTTTTTTCTTTGATAACACGTGGACGGCCAACGCCATGGCGTCTACTGATGGTTTCACCGTCATTCACCCACTTTGCATAAGTACTAACAACGCTATGTCACGAACAACACACGATTCGTACAGTTTTGGAGATACTCGTTCTGAGCCATCGGGACATTGAACTCTGGCCCCTATCAACGTCGCTTAGATCAACAGCCCTTCCCATCACAGGCAAAAGTAAGCGCAAAAATAATTCCTCAGACTCCCTAGCAGCAGTTAAATACCATTCACACATGATTACTTCTCCTCCACGTCATCCAGACGAGTTTATTGCAAAATATGGGGATGGTCATAATGTTTTGGCTCTTCAGTGTATATAAACTCGGTTGTTGTTGTCAGATGCCGCCATCCGAAGAATCTATAACATTCCTTTTCCGTTTTTTTTCGGTCAAGGGTCCATTTCTCCTCCAGACCTCTATCCCTCATTGCCTTTGCAATATCATCCACCCAGTTCTTCCGTGGTCTTCCCCGTTTCCTTTTTTTATTTGTTTTGTAATTTAATGTGATTTTGGGTAATCTTTCATCATTCATTGTTTTAACATGACCGTACCAGATTAATTACTTTCTATATAGCTATAATCATAGTCCTTTTCCACATCCTTAGCCGTTGTCTTTTAGAAGCTTCCGGTTTATAATTCTAGTAGATTCTTTTTGCAAGGGAATTTTTTTACGTGAAATAGGGAACAGGCCTATTGTCATAACCGCCAACCTGGAGGACCAGGGTGTCAGATTTCGTCTGGCACCTACCCTTCGACCAATCCGGCTTGGGAGGCCCTACCAGTAGCTACATGTCAAAAATATAAAGACAGGCAGAGGGGACCTAAATAAGTCGATTTCCTATGGGAATGTGGTTGCGGAAATGCAGCGTTGAGGCAGTAGAGGGCGTTGTTGAGTTCAGCGGATGAATGCTCTTCGCTGGCTTCAATCGTCATTTCCTGCACGGATTTCGAACAACATGCATTATTACACTAATGCGGAGCTTGCGGACATGCATTTCATGTATGGGGCTGCGCAAGGAAATGGCTTACACCCAACGCACGCCCAACAGCTCTCGAGATTGCAGAAGGAATACAATCCCCCTCTACTGTGCGTAATAGTACTTCTGCCACTACATGAATTCTGCGATATTTTCCAGCGCCTGTATCACGCCTGAAAGTATAAAAGGATCCACTCGCACACAACTCTCGATGAAAATGCTCAAATATTTAGAGATCCGGCAGATTCTTACCCTGAACCGTTCCAAGTACATCCTTTGAGCAACCGCTCTTTGTGCAGCCCAATACATAAATGCATGTCGGTTGCATGAAATGAATGCATGAAATTTGTACGGGTAAAGTTTCATATATTTTTCTTAACTTGTTTTGTAAATCCTGACGACATGACACATTATCGCGACTTACCTCTAACACCATTATAAGTAGCAAGTGGTAAAAATTTAAGCAGTTTAAGGCAGATTTAAAATAAACCACTGATCGACTGATCTGCCGAGAACAGGAATAGGTACTTTGTTTGTTTTTATATCTTTTATAACACAACGAATTTATAAAGCAAAAAATTGAAATTGAGTTATTGAAAAATTGAAATTGAGTTTAATCTGTTTTAAGCCTTTCCGGCGCGGAGTAATTTTGTTTAAAAACGGGTGAAATGATGGGCTACACCAGTATTTATAAACGAATTTCTTAGAAAATACAAACTGGCTTATTTTCAGGTACGTTAGAAAAGGAAATTTTTAATAAATGGGTGAAACCAAAAATTCAGGTGCTTCTCATGTCCACAACTTTGATTTTTTTTTCCATCTAATATACAAAAAAATTCCAATTTTTTTATGCCATCTTATAAAAAAATCCATTCTTAACTGTTCTAAAATTTGCTCTAGTCAATTTTATTGTATTTATTGCAAAATTTATGCAGTTTATCCATTCTTAGCTATGAAAATTTGCTGTCCAAATGACTAGAAAGAAAACTTTAAACAGACTGTTATTCTAAGTATTATGAACAACACAATGTTATCTGTTTATACTTAATTAACATATATAGTAGTCTAACAAATTTGTACTATTGATTAAGATATGTATTTTGTAGCTGTATGAGTTAATTTAACATTTGTCCATGAAAATGAACCTCTGTTACTTTATTAACATCTAGCAGAATAAATAATAAAAAAATTGTCCAAAAAAAGGACGCTACTAATCTGTATTGCTCAAAAATCTTTCTAGAATAGAAGTCAAGTGCCATTTTCACTTTGTCTGCCACAAGTTTAGCGTACAGAACAGTATTATCAAGTTCTAAGGTGAGTGTGTATTCTCGTTGTAACTTCTGTTACTCCAATTTTAGATTTAAATATTGTTTAAAAAATAAAATTTCTGTTTAAATCACAAAACACTGAGTAAAATAAGTTTATATAAATGACATAATTATTTTTTTAGAATATTATTATTTAAAAAAAAAAAAAAATGTTTTTCCTTAAATGGAACCTCTGTTACGTTTTGGAAACAGGTGTTACATACAAATAACAGAAGTTACATTTTATCCCTGAATATACCTTTTTCATTGTTGCAATAATATATATTTATTTATTCATAGTGTTAAATTTACTTATTATAATTATTATTACTTACTTATATTTATTTTTGTAGTAGTACGTATTATTTATTTGCGGTATTTTCCAGATCTAAAAATGTCTCCTAAGAAAACAAGTTTTCAAGTTCTTGAATTCACAGTTGAAGAAAATGAAATTACAGAAATAACACCAGATAAAATAATTAATGGAACATACATACTATAGTCCGCGAGCCAGCAACAGGTTTTGATGACCAAGTTCCTCTCGGCCGATAATTTGTAAAATGCTTCAGATAGTTGTAACATAAAGCTCCGTGAACTTCAGCTGCGGTTCCGTGGGTGGGTTGAGCAGCGGTAGTCTCCCAAACACGTAAAAAAAAAAAAAAAAAAAAAAAAAAAAAAAAAAAAAAAAAAAAAAAAAAAAAAAAAAAAAAATTAGTCATTTCCTCCCGGTTGAAAATTTATCAAATTATAGTTAACCCACTATCTTAAAGAAAAAAAAAAGTCAGATGGTTATAAAGTGGTGATTAATACGTCAGCAGGTCACACGAACATGAAAAAAATATACCGGGTGCAAAGGAAACTCCCTTTAACCTGAAAATACTTGCGAACGGAGAGAGCTACAGCTATGGAAGTGAGGTAACGGTATATTAAAGTGACTACGCCCGATTTAATGCAAACGATGACAGCGCCCCCTAGTGGCAAAATTTGGAAGACAGCCATTGCAAATCGAAAACAAAAAGAGATAGAGCAAAATTTCCAGTTAGAAAGTTTTAGCGCGTCAACTAATTAGTACGAAACGACATTTGGTTTACATGGATAAGAAAAATCTTCGCCTGTTTACCCAAAAATGTCCGAAATCGATGCACTCTCTTTTGTGTAAACGTTTGAATGGAATAGCCAGAAGTATGAAGAAATACTCACAATTTATGGTATAAATACTTGCTTATCTCAATACATTTTGATAACATCACACAAAAAACAAAAATGACAAACTGTCTCACAGTGATAAAAAGTTAATATTCAGTATGTTCGAAAAGTTCGCCATTGCTCACGATACACGTTTGTATTCCTAAAAATAATTCTACATGCCACATTTCTCAGCATGGAACGTCTATTGGCAGCCTCTTCAATACGACGACATAGATTTAACCCTTTCAAGGGCGGTGGCTAGACGGTGCAGCCACCTAATTTTAATTCCAAAACTGACAAACGGCAGCAAGAATATTTTAATAAAATTTTGCGTTTGCAATGAAAGTGCAAATTAGCGGGTTTTTATTTTCTAAGAAATTCGTTTGAATATTCTGGTTTCAGTAAATTACTTCATCAGTTTACGAACAGAATTCTTCTACCCCTGACAGGGTAAATCTATAATTTTAAATGCATTGGAAATTAAATTTTTGCAGACATTACAGCACAGTACAACGTCAAAATCTGAAATTGTGCACTGCTACATTTACGGAATGTGAATATGCAAATTAGAATCGTCGCTCTTCGATTTTGGCCATTTTTGGGTATAGAAGCGACGATTTATCTTATCCATATGAACCAAATGTCGTTTCGTACTTATTAACATATGCTCTAAAACTTTCTAATTGGTAATTTTGCTCTATTTCTTTTCGTTTACGATTTTCAATAACTATATTCCCAATTTTGCCGCTAGGGAGTGCTGCCGTCGTTTGCATTAAATCGGGCGTAGTCACTTTACTATACCGTTACCTCACTTCCATATCTGTAGCTCTCTCCGTTCTCAAATATTTTCAGGTTAAAAGGACTTTCCTTTGCACCCTGTACATTTTTTTCATGTTCGTATGACCAGCTGACGTATTAACCATCACTTTATAATCAGCTGATTTTTTTTTTCTTCAAGATATTGGGTTAGCTATAATTTGACAAATTTTCAACAGGGAGGAAATGACTATTTTTTTTTTTTACGTGTTTCAGAGGCTACCGCTGCTCAACCCACCCACGGAATTGCAGCTGAAGTTCACGGAGCTTTATGATACACCTCTCTGAAGCATTTTACAAATTATCGGCCGGGAGGAAATAACTGACGAAATTTGCACCTGGCTCGGGGACTAGTAGAATTTGCAACTAAAAGAAAGAGAAAAATGAAGTATTGCTACATAGCCATTAAACACCGCCCTTTAGAAGAAGATGGTGAAGTGCAATTTATGCTTTTGAAAGCTTGTGATGATACATAATCTATTTTTAACACGTTCACGCCGGTGTGCATCACCGGTGGGTCACGCTCGTCTGTCCCATCAGGCGGCGTGCATCACCGGTGGGTCACGCTTGATTGTCGCATCAGGCGGCGTGCATCACTGGTGGGTCACACTCGCTTGTTCCATAGAAGGCGTGTTCTAGAGGTGGGTCACACTCGACTATGCTATAGACGGCATGCACTACATGTGGGTCACACCTGAATATTCGAAAATTCAGTAGTAAAAACAATTCATTATTATAAACTTAATACATTCATGACGGGAAACGAGAATTCTCGTTTTCATTCAAAAATATCATTGTCTAAGGGCGTGGCCCCTACCTTACAGAATGCATTTATATAATTTTGTCATATTTCTTTAGATTGTAAGACATTTTATATTGAATTCGACACATGTAGCCAATAAAATCTTGTCTCTAAGTAATTTGCTTACTCCTTACGACCTTTCAGACATTCATAATCAACTCTGTTTGCTATGTTCGAATTCAATTCATTAAATATGAGAGGGGCGGGTCATTACATACACATACAGCGTGTGAATAAGCGACAGTACGGCGCCGCCAGATGATGCGAAATATGAATTCGAGCGCCGTCTCCCAGCGAAAGACATGAATATCGACGCCGGCGTGAACGTGTTAAAGTAGATGACAATGATATTACATACATACAGTTCGAACAGATCCAAAAAACGTTGCGTTTGACAACTGTAGTACGGAAAGGGGACAGATTATTTTACAAGTTTCTCCACCGTGTTGAAGTATTTGAAAAATAGTTGCAGTGCTAAACATTAGTTGAAATTTCTTTGGAACATAAAATCATTTCAGATTTACTCAGTGTGTCTTTGTTAGTTGCTAAAAAAAATCTGCTTGTTTACATCTTGTACATCTTTGTAATTGTAACCTCTGTAACTTGAAGAATTTTTCTATTTCTTTTTAATAATTGTAAACTGATAATAAACCAGATGTATTTAAAACAAAGAATATTTTATGTACTTTAAATACAATTTAAAAAAAATCTTCTCTTTAAAAATAAACTAAGAGGTAATTATAAACTTTTTTTTTTTTTTTTTTCTAAAACGAGATAAAATTACACATGTAATGATAATTAAATTTTGTTATTTATTATTCATCTTTCTAAAAGTATTAGTTTGAACTAAAGGAGATTTTTTCTAAAGTAATGTATAAAGGTTATATTTTTTGCTGAAATATCTCTATCATAAATTAAGCAAATACTGTCCAGTAACAAAAGTTACATTTTTCAAGCTAGATATGACTTTGAAAGGTTATATTTTATGTGTAAAATTATTTTTCTTCTGTGCGGATGCTAATTTTGTGCAATATTAATTTTGTGCAATATATATATTTAAGCAATATTATTGTTATTTAGTAAAATCTAGATTAAAAAAAAACTCAAAAAAAAAAAATCTTGAAAAGCTCATAAACACATTGTGTTCGGGTGAAATTTCAATCTATGGTATTTCCAATATTTTCATTTCCAACCATTACTTTCCACATAGACAAAGATTTTTAAGAGCAAACATGTATTCTAAACAGTTTGATATAAGAGGTGCTTCGTTATGAGTTTTGAGCTTAAATACATTACTGCGTAGGTTTTTCTATTACTAATTGAACTTTTTAAATCTGTATTTAAATTTGTAAAACATTTCTTTTTCTTTTCTTTGGCCGTGATCATTCAAAGGAGTATGATCGAAATGCTAGCTGACTGTAAAGGAGTAATTTTAAATGTAATGCATAATCTAGTGTTAAGCATTATACAGTTTAGAGAAAAAAAATACCTGCGTAAAGGAGAATAGAAATTCTGATGAAACCATATTACTAAGTAGGGGAGATGGGGGCACATGTGAACAGGGGGCAGATGTGAACATCGCAGTTTTTAAATAGTTATTATAAGTTTTTTTTATTTGAAAAAAATTACCAAAGATGGCAGCACCTGTAGACATATTGTAAAATTTTTTTGAAGCTTTTCGACATTTTGTTTGTCTTCAGTAGCCAAAAAACTGTTTGTAGATGTCAAATGTAAAATGTCGGTTTCAACTTTTGTAAGTGATTAAGTTTATTTATTTAGTTAGTTATTCTAATTTTATTGTTTTAACATATACTATGATTAGTAATGAAAATTTTGGATAAAGTTGTTTTGTTCCCTAAAATTTATAAATGTTAATTATTTATCAATTTAACTCTAGCAGCCATGCGGGGCACTTGTGAACAAACTAGTTGAGGCAGGTATGAACAGTTCACAAAAATCAAAAACTTTCTCTGTTGGGCAAATAGAAAGAATTGATAATGATAAAATTTATGTTAAATTCCTGAGAAAGAATCTCAGATCCAATTTATATAATTTCTCTGAAATAGTATACATTTCTGTCTTACAAAAAAATGATATTGTATTGAAACTTCCACTTCCACATTTGTCAGGAAGTACGCAAAAAGCAAGAAGCACATTTGACTTCAATTCAATTATAATTTAAATAAATTCAATGTTTCCTTAAATGCAATAAGTGTTATGTACTATTTTAGTAAACTGTTTAAAACAATATTTTTTATGCATTGTTAATACAAAGAGTATTATGACAAACAACTTTGTATTTTTTTTTCTTTTCATTTGTCTCAAACTTGCAATGATGGCTTACTTCTATCTCTCAAACAACGGCTATGAATAGAATAATTTGAATTGGGATATATATCAGTAACATTTTTAAAAGGTAAAATTTACAAATTGATAACTAATATAATTCTTGGGTATGGTGTCAGAACAACTTTGTATATATTTAGTTTCATTTTAAAATCTTTTGTTTAAACATATAACTCAGAAACTAGAAAAAAGAAATATTTTTTTCTTTATGGTGAATTTAACTGATAATATAAGTAATGATTATGATATCAAATGAATAACAGAAGAAAAGCATGGCAAAGGTTATTTTTTCCTTGTGTTCACATGTGCCCCACGACTGTTCACAACTACCCCGCTGATGGGGCACATGTGAACAATTTTTTGAATTTATAAAACTATTAAAAAATGTAAGAAAAACTATACAAGTGATTAAAAAAAAAATACCATATGTAAAAGAAAGTTCTGTTTACTATACTGACTAGTTTTTATTCATAGGAATCAATCCAATTATGAGAAAAAGCTATATTTATGCGAACTGTTCACATTTGCCCCCATCTCCCCTATATTTACAAGTTAAAATCTGATTAAAGCTACCTCAATATTTATTTTGCGATATTTTAAAAGCTTGTGTTTCTGAGCGTTTTTTAATTTTTATTGCTAATTACAAATTTAGAACATACAAAATCTCAGAAAAACAGATACCTCTGGGCCACAGAATCCAGACTATATCCAGATATGAATCACTGTCCGCTAGCAGAGGTAAAAAATTACTCATATTACATAGGTGTTCGGGATTGAAATAAGTATCCGCTGTTCGGGAGTGATTTTAATTGTAATCTAAAATTTTCGTAAAAAAAAAAAAAAAAAGGCGCTTTCACAGCGATACGTATTTAATACCTATAAAACAGCAATAGCGAAAATTTTAGGAATAAATGATTATTTGCAAAGGGATAGCTCCGCCCACTCAAATTTTATTTTCGAAATGAGATGACATTCAGGCATGTAGTAGAGGTTAGAGAGAGGTAGGTATGTGCAGCATATCTTCTAGATTACCTTAAGAAGTTTCGTATGTCCTCTGTTTCTCAAATAAAGCTCTATTCATGAACGTTCATGACCCTGTGTTCTGAATACAGCACTGATTGCAATAAAGTGATAATCTGCACAATCAACTATTTAAGATTTTTTTTTTTTTTTTTTTTAACTCCCAAATGCAATTTAAAAGTTTTAATTTACACTTAGGTAGTTTTGGTCGTAATTGAAAGTTTAATACATCTAAAAGTCAGAAATTAATATAACGGAGGTCCTTAGTAGATTTTGAAAGATTTTCGTTTAATAAATATAAACACGCCACATGTACGCTGCCAAACGAAGTGTTATCCCCAACTTAAGGTTCGTTGGGATATATATCCGTTTGAAATATAAAATTATGCAAATTCGAGGGCATACGCTGCCGGAGCCAGTGGTGCCTCTAACATCATATTCGCTTAAAAATTTTAATTTAAACATATATCATTAAACATTGATTTTAGTATATTAAAAATTATTGTTAGGGACCCGGATAACGACGAGTGGATTAGCTAATATATATATATATACTTCGAATCGAATAGAAGTTTTCACTTTGCCCGCACGATCCTTAAGAACACACACCTGTGTATTTTTTGAAAGAATTTCTGTAACTATTAACACAGCCCAACTTGATCTTTTCTAAATCTGTTAACCCTCTTTTTCTTCAGGTGAGAGAATTCTACTTTGTTCCAAAACTTTTACTTGCTAAAGGATGTAAAGTACACTCATGTCCAAAATTAAGGTCACAAATATAAAATCTGTGAAAACTGATGAACTATTCACTTGGTTGCCACGAAATTTGGAACAGAGGTATATTATAATGGGAGAAAGGATATAGGAACACAAGATTACGGAAAAGATCTTAATTGTGAATTAAGATACAGAGTATCTTAAAAAGTGTTAAATCATGAATCAGAAATAAAACCTTTATCTCTTTGAAAAGTCTATCTAATATGGAGTGTGACCACCGTGCACTGCTCTAGAAGCCTCACAACGAACTCTCATACTGTTTATGAGGGTGTCAATAAATGTTTGTGGCAACAAAGCCCATTCCTCAAAAAGCGCAGCTTTTAACTACTGGTGGGTCCTGGGAGGTGGGTTACGCTGTGCAATGGCTCTTCCTAGACCATCCTAAACATGTTCAATAGATTTGATGTCCGGAGACGTCAAGGGCCAATTCATACGGCGAATATCCTCTTCATGAAGAAAATCATCAACAATGTGAGCTCTGTGCGGCTTCGCATTATCGTACATAAAGAGGAAATCTAATCCTACAGCATCCCGGAAGAACTTCACATAGGCTTCAAGGACCACATCCCTATAGCGATGTGCGTTGACAGTACCCACATCGAAAACGTGCAGTGGTGTACGACTGCCCAACATTATGCCGTCCAAGACAAGGATTCCTTTGCCACCAAATCTGTCGATTTCTTTCATGTAGGAGGGGTGATAGCGAGCTTCACGTTCTCTCCAGATGAAGTTTCGAAGAGAATCACTCTGCGGGGTGAATCTCGACTCATCACTGTAAAGAACACGCCTCATTCTTGTTGTATCCAAGACTTATGTCTTCGGCTCCACAACAACCGGGCTTTCCTGTTCGATTCAGTAAAAGGAACACACACGACTGGACGCCAGGCGTTAGGGATGAGGTCTTTGAAGCCTATGTGAGGTTGTTCCGGGGTGCTGTAGGCCCGGACTTCATCTTTATGGACGATAATGCGAAGCCACACAGAGCTCACATTGTTGAGGATTTTCTTCCTGAAGAGGATATTCGCCGTATGAATTGGCCTTCGAGGTCTCCGGACCTCAGTCCTATTGAAAATGTTTGGGATGGTCTAGGAAGAGCCATTGCACAGCGTAACCCCCCCCCCCCCTTCCAGGACCCGCCAGGAGTTAAAAGCCGCACTTTTGGAAGAATGGGCTTTGTTGCAACAAACATTTATTAACACCATCATAAACAGTATGAGAGCTCGTTGTGAGGATTGTATAGCACTGCACGGTGGTCACACTCCATATTAGGTAGACTTTTCCCGAGATAAATGCTTTATCTCTGATTCATGATTTAACACTTTTTCAGATGCCCTGTATCTTAATTCACAATTAAAATCTTCTCCATATTGTTATGTTCCTATATTCTTTCTCCCATTATAATATACCTCTGTGCCAAATTTCGTGGCAATACAGTGAATAGTTCATCAGTTTTCACAGATTTTATGTTTGTGACCTTAATTTTGGACATGAGTGTAAGTACCAAATAGTAAGAATTCACATCTTTTTCAAATGCTTGTTTAGGTATAAAATGCGTTTATTTGACATATATTAACACATTCACGACGGGAAACGAGAATTTTAGTTTTCATTCAAAAACATCATTGACTAAGGGCGTGGCTTCTACCTTTCAGAAAATGCATTTATAGCATGTTGTCCATATTTTTGATTGTAAGACATTTTATATTAAATTCGTACATTGTAAGATATTTACCCATGCATATACTTGGGAAACCTATTTAGAACACCAAATTACAAAAGACCTTCAGAACAGCGAGGAGCTTCTACAGATCTAAAATTCTGATTTGAAAAAAATTGCCTGTCGACAATGTTTTAACATGCGTTAACTGTACCCTTTTCTTTAAAATGAGATTTCTGTTCCATCTTGCTCTACTTTCAGTTCAATCGCTTATAGGAGATCTGTAGCGATTTTACATGTTAAATATCAAAAAAGGTAAATAAAAAATTATTAACTTTAAAAATGCTTAGTAACTTTTGGTCCAATCTGTATGTTATTCGTAGCAAATATGTTTACAGGGCTTTTACTGGGAATGTACTACACAAGGAATTATCACGTAGCAGTTCTATAACAAAAAGCTATATTTGGAAATAGATTATTATATTCACACCAGTAATATTTAAAAATCAAAGTATATCTATATAAATACGTAGTTGCATGCTTTATATTTGAAATCAAAATCTCTTTCGTGTTACCGGAGAGCTCTGAAAGCCTTCGATGAATTGAATTGAACATGTTTAGGAAATTTTATCTAAACACTTGTATGCGTGGATGGAAATTTACGCTAGGCTAACTGTGCTGAGTAATTTTGTCTAATTCATTGTGGCACTTACTTCGGAAGAAATTAAACCCTTTTTATTTCTTCCTTATTTTAATCCCTAACCCTTAATATTTGAACATTAACAGCCTATTTAAGAGCATAGAAACACTAGCGTCTCGGTGTAGCTCCGCTCCCTATGGTGATTTTTCTCCTACCTCTTGGCTGAGGAATTGGCGCTAGTTATTTTTGAGGTTGCAGTATTTCAGACGAAACACAAGCGCGCGCTCGTGCTGACGTTGAAAAGTCTGTTTAGTTTAGATGTTGTTGTTTCTTTTGAGCGGCGATGGCGGATAATACAGCGATAATTTCATTCTCACAAATTTTCACTACTACAATTCTACACATTCTACTATTTCTATACTAGAATTCTACTCTCATTATTTGTTTATCAATCAGTTGATTGTGTTAAAAATAGTTAAAATGCTATAATTTAATATTCCGTAATTGGGTAATCTTTTTAAAACAGGGCAAATTAGCATGTTTTTAAATAAACAGCAAAAACAATTGTATGCGGCATGATCTTTGTAGGTTGGAAGATAGGATTTTAATTTCTTGTGCATTATTAAACACTAGAAAAATTCTTTCCTAAAATTTTCTCAAAATATTATGTGAACCGTGGTATCTACAAATAAAAATTTAATAAAATCGCATATTTCTTCTATTAAGGTACAGTAAACACTTCTAAAAAATGATACCATTTTCAGGCATGAAAGTGTTCCTCCTAAAGGTGGAATTCCACCTTTCTAAAAATAATTTTGGTCATTTTCTGGATTGATGCAAAAATGCAAAGAAAATATTGGAAGCATATAAGGTGGGGGAGGGGGCGGGGGGAATCTTGAAAATTTAATAATCAGACATTTTGTCTAACTAAAATCCTTGGAGTTTTTTTTTTTTTTTTTTTTTTTTTTTTTCGAATTGCTGTACAAAAGATCTATCAAATCAAAGGGAAGCTTATATTATAATCATATGAAAGTCGTGTAAATAAATTTGATTAAAGTATCTCTCCAGAGTGAAAGTTTTTTAGACTTTAAAAGAAAAAGGAAGTTTCATAATGTTCTTTTTGGAATAGAATATTTTCTTCTATTTGTGCAACACTTTTGATTTAAAAGTTTAAATTTGTTTTTAATGCTTTCTAAGCTCTGAAAAGAAAATAACAACGTACAATTATATTTTATTTTATCCCATAAATAACTGTTAAAATGGGTCTAAATTTTAAAAGTTTGGCGCCATCATATGGACCGAAAAGATTTTCCTCCTTTGTTCCTATTTCCCACTTTCATGCCTGCATTTTAGGCTCTTGGATATATACCCCCCCCCCTCCCCCCCAAAATGCCATTTTATTCTTTAGATTGACATTGATATCTGAATTTTGCAGGCAGGTACATTTTGAATAGTAATCCTGTTTAAGTGTTACTTTATTAAAAACTTTAAGAGAAGATAATCTAACCCCCCCCCCCCCTTCCATGATTAAAAAAAAAAACAGTTTTGGTGGTATGACTTCGAATAATCAAAGGTATTTTAAATTTTTTATGCAGGTAAATCCTTAATAGTATATATGCTAAGGAAATTTGAAGGGTCATAAACAAAAGTGTTACTTTTTTTATCTGGACAGGGGAGGGGGAAAACATTCTTTGGACCCCACTCATTAAAATTTTAATTGGAGTATTTTCGCATCACTATTAAGGTTATATGTTCATTCAAAATTTCTAGTGTCTATGGCTGTTTTAATTCTGAAACAAAGGTATATATATTTTTTTAGAATTTTTCAAATTTAAGTATGATTCTATTCAGAATGTGCCTGCCTACAAAATGCAAGTATTTATGACAATTAGAAGACACATTATCAAAAATGTTATTTTTCCGTGAGGGGGGCGCGGGGGGGGGAGGCGAAACCCTTTGGAATCCACAAGTTGAAATTTCCGAAATCGGAATATATAATAAGCATCATCACTATTCAGGTTCTATCTATGTTCAAAGCTTCTAGTAAATTGTTTTCGATATCACATTTATGCTTCGCGAACTAGCAACACTTCGCCAAACTAGCAATACTTCGCCAAATCTAGCTTCGATTGGACTTAGTTGAATCCAGTCACTACGATCTCCATAGGGAGCGGAGCTACACCGAGACGCTAGTCATAGAAACGAATAAGTTTACTGTTCTTAAATGAATTTTAATTATATAACGACTCGGGTTATCTGCATTTTGTTGGTTTTGATTAATTTTTCCCATCTTATTAAAAAATATTTCGGATGCATGTGGTCGTTATTTTATACCATTCATCCTGCATTGCTTTATTTAAGCGCAGAATTTATAGTAATTTTTTGATGGTGAATAAACAGAATATAACTATTCAGGAATAGTAGTACTCTTAAAAGTAATGGCTGTATGCATCCTGTATTTTCAACATTTTATTTTCAGACAATTCTATTCGGTAAAGTTAAAAGAGAAAAAAAAAATGTTTCTTTTTATTAAAAAAAATACACTAAGAAGATTAATAGTGTAATTAAAATGATATTGTGTTGTATTATGTATATGTATGTATTAAATAAAACAAAGTAAAATAATTATTTATTATATAGTTATTTTACTTAATTTTTTATTTAAATTATTTATTTTAAATCCGACAGTCGATGATTAGATATATGACGAATGCCCTTGACAATTTATCTAGCATTATTTTAACTCTCACTTACTTTACATTTTGCAAATGCCCTTGTGCAATATATATCTAATTTATATGCTCTTTCTCTTTTGTTTTTAAATATGAAAATAAAAATTTAGAGTTTAATTTAATTTTTTCTAGAAGGATAATCACTTCAACTGTTACTTTTCCATTATCTCCTCGACTCTTTTCCATAAAATAATTATCACCAAACTGTAGAATTTAATGGCAAAAATGCATGATCCTGCCATCACACCATTTGACCTCAGATGTGTTATATGTGTTTGTTATGTTATAGATGTAGATATTGCTATTATATCATGCAGTGGTTTTTAATTCGGCGTTTATCAATATTTTTAATGATGCTTTACTGATTTATTAGACATTTTGTTAATTAAAATAACAATTACGCCTTTAAACAGCAACCCCATAATATTAAAAGTAAAAAAGTATGTTGCGATGCATCAACTGAGATTTTTCCACCAGCCGAAATTAATAACCAAGAAAAATAGTATAAATAAATAAATATGCAAGATTATTATTTTTCTTTTTTCTTCAATATTTTGTAAATTTTATTGTTTAACTTCACATTGTAGGGATTGAAGCTTTTCCGATTTTCTTGGGTTTATTAATGTTATTATTATTATTATAATGGTAAAAATTTTCCATTTGTTTATTAGGAATTACATTTTGGCTGATAGTTTGGCGATAGTTTTTTTTTTTTTTTTTTTAAATCAAAAGTAGTTAATAGGATAATGGAGAAGTACCCATTTTTATTTCATATATTTTTATATTTAGCAATGAAATATCAAATTGGATATTTTAGTTAAAGCTAATTATTTACAGTACAGTTAGCTCCGCCCACTCTAGTTTTGTTTTCGAAGATGTGTTGCTGTAATGTTGACAAGCTATTTTCCACACTTCATAAATTCAGTTTGTAAATCAAAGCGCACGCGAATTTACGCTAGCTGAGTCTGTGTAAATTCTAATGGTCCTGTTGGTTGCCGTATAGATTAGAGTCACTGAAATGCAAATTAAGGAATACCAATCTGGTACAATATTTGCCCTTTTTTTCATTCAAAGTTTGGAAGATCATCGGAAAAGAGTATTACCAAGCATGGGCGTACCCAGGGGGGGGGGGTGCTGATGGGGCTACAGCCCCCCCCCCCGAAATTTTCGAAAGTGAAATGAAAAAGTGCTGTTTTTTCGTCTTTCTTTTTTGGAAAAAAAAATTATTTTTTTTTCAATCATACAGCGGACTAGTCATTCCCATTAGTCCCATATTAGTCCACATTGACAACAAAAAAGAGGAAGGGGGCAGACGGGGTTACAGCCCCCACCCCCACACTCCTCTCGAAATAGTCGAAAATTTAAATGAAAAAGTTATTTTTTCTTACTTTTTTAAGATAAATCTGTAATTTTTTCTTCTCTCATACAGCAAAATAGACATTCTCGTTAACACCATATTAGTCCACATTGACATCACAAGTGACTCTCGAAGTGGTCGAAAATGAAATGAAACAACAGTGCTGATATTTTTTTCTGTTTGTTTGAGATAAATTTGCATTTTCCCCCCTATTGTTCAACAGACTATGTGCTTCCTTCGCTTTACTTCCATATTAGTCCATACTGATATAAAGTAGAGTAAGGGGGTCGATGGGATTGCAGCATCCCCACCCCAACCAGAAATATTCGAAAATTAAATGAAAAAAGTGTTATTTCCTTACTTTTTAAAGATAAATCTGTAATTTTTTTCTTCTGTCATACAACAAAATAGCCATTCTCGTTAACACCATATTAGTCTATATTGACATTGCAGCAGACCAAAAGATGGGGAGGGGGCTGATGGAATTACAGCCCCCTCCTCTGGAAATAGTCGAAAATGAAATGATAGAATTGTGCGGATTTTTTTCTGTCTGTTTGAGATAAATTTGCATTTTCTTCCCTATCATCCAACAGACTAGCCGCTCCCTTCGCTGTAGTTCCATATTAGTGTACAGTGACACCACATTATACCCAAAAAGGTAGAAGGGGGCTAATGGGGTTACAGCCCTCTCCCAGAAAAGTCGAACATGAAGATATTTTCCTTTTTGTTTGAGACAAATTTATATTTTCCCCCTATTATTCAACAGACGAGCCGCTCTCTTCTTTTTAGTTCCATACTAGTGTACAGTGGCACCACCTTATACCCAAAGAGGTGAAAGGGGCTAATGGGGTGCCCCCTTCCTAAATAGTCGAAAATGAGATGAAAAAAAGGCTGATTTTTTTCTTCTTGTTTGAGATAAATTTGCAATTTTTCTTCTGTCATACAGCGAAATAGCCATTCTCGTTAAATCCGTATTAGTTCACATTGACATTACAGCATACCGAAAGAAGGGGAGGCAGCTGATGGGCTTACAGCCCCCTCCTCCCGAAATAGTCGAAAAAAAATATTGTTTTTTTCTTTCTGTTTGAGATAAATTTGCATTTTTTTCTCCTATCATTCAACAGACTAGTTACATTCTTCTGTTTAGTTCCATACTAGTGCACAGTGGCACCACATTATACCCAAAGAGGTGAAAGGGGCTAATGGGGTGCCCCCTTCCTAAATAGTCGAAAATGAGATGAAAAAAAGGCTGATTTTTTTCTTCTTGTTTGAGATAAATTTGTAATTTTTCTTCTGTCATACAGCGAAATAGCCATTCTCGTTAAATCCATATTAGTCCACATTGACATTACAGCATACCGAAAGAAGGGGAGGCAGCTGATGGGCTTACAGCCCCCTCCTCCCGAAATAGTCGAAAAAAAAATATTGCTTTTTTTCTTTCTGTTTGAGATAAATTTGCATTTTTTTTCTCCTATCATTCAACAGACTAGCTACATTCTTCTGTTTAGTTCCATATTAGTGCACAGTGACACCACATTATACCCAAAGAGTAGAAAGGGGGTGATGGGGTTACAGTCCTCTCCCAAAATAGTTGAAAATGAAATGAAAAAAGTGCTAATTTGTTTTCTTTTTGTTTGAGATAAATTTGTACTGCAACTGTTTCCTGCAATACAACGAACTAGGCCTTCTGGCTAGTCTCATATCAGCACACAGTTACACCACAGTATACCCAATGAGGGGAAGGGGGCTGATGGTGTTATAGGGTCCCCTTTCAAAGTAATCAAAAATGAAAAAAAACTCCTGTTTTTTTCTTCTTTCTTTTGAGATAAAATTAATTTTTTTTTCTTCGGCGCAGCTAGTCTGGTTAGTCCCATATACTAGTGCATAGTGATGCCCCAGCACACACCCAAAGAAGTCGATGGCGACGGGGGTTATGAGGTTACAGCTCCATTCCACCTCCGAAAAGATCGCAGTGAAATGAAAAATGGGCTGATATTGCCTCTTTTTCAGATAAATTTGTTTTATTTTCTGGCATGCCACGAATTTGTTTTTCTTGTTAATCCAATATCCTCCTCAGTCCTGCGACCAAATTTACTTGAAACCACAAAATAAATTTTCAAATGACTGAAAATTAGCTCCATACCTGTTTTACTGGATAAATGAAAACGTATATGGTCAGTTCAAGAGACCTACAAGTAAATTCGACAAATCAAAAAGTAGTTTAATTTAAGGAGTTTTTTAATTTCTCTCACAGTCGACGGGCGCCAAGATTGTCAATGCGGAAATATGTTAAAGCACAGTAACACTACAGCTAATCACAAGTCGATTTAAAAGAAGCTAAATTCGAAGCTAAATCGGAAATCCAGTGCGGAAGAGTTGGCTGTAAAAGTAGCTTATTAACTCTGATTTTTCAGTCGCATCTCCATGCCAAAAATTTGTATTTTTTTCCACGGTTTTGTGACAAAATTTGGATTTTCTCCGCAGTCCTTTGAAGAAATTCGCTTTTTCTGCAGCTTTTTGCTGAAGTTCGCGTTTTTTTTACGCACTCCTTCGTCGAAATTTGATTACCACGGATCTGTGACGAAATTTGCGTTTTTGTTTTCGTGATCATGTCGAAATTTGTGTTTTTTCCGCGTTTTTTCGACGGGTTTTTGATGAAATTCAAGTTTTTTTCGCAGATTTTTGCCGAAATTCGCGTTTTTTACGAAATTCTTCGTCGAAATTTGCTTTTTTTCTCGCATCTTTTTTGAAGAAATTCGCGTTTTTTTTTCTTGTCTTTTTTATGAAATTTGCTTTTTTTCTGCTGCTCTTTGACAAAAGTAGCGTTTTTTCGCGGCCGTTTGATGAAATTCGCTTTTAACGAAAGTCTTTTAACGAAATTCACGTTTTTCTGCGGCCCTTCTTTGTCACCCTGCTTTTTCCTTTTTTGCGATCCTTTAACGAAATTCGTGTTTTTTCTGCGGCCCTTTGACGAAATTCGCGTTTTTTCCGAGGTCATTTGCCAAAATGCGCGTTTTTTTACAAAATACTTCGTCGAAATTTGCGTCTTTTCCGCGGATTTTAGACGAAATTTGCGTTTTTTTCTCGTCTTTTTAAAGAAATTCGCGTTTTTTTGCAATCCTTTACGAAATTAGCCTTTTTTTCGCAGCCCTTTGACGGAATGCGTGTTTTAAGCGATCTTTTTTCGAAATTCTCGTTTTACCGCGACCATTTGATGAAATTCGCGTTTTTTCTGCGGCCCTTTGACGAAATTTGCGTTTTTTTCGAGATCCTTTGTCGAAATTTGCTTTTTTCCGCGGCTTTTTGACGAAATTCGCTTTTTTCCGCAGCCTTTTGACGAAATTTCCGTTTTTCTGTGCCCTTGTGAATCTGCTTTTCCTTCTTTTTGCGATCCTTTAACGAAATTCGCGTTTTTTTTTTCTTCCCTTTGACGGTTGCGTGATTTTTTAGCAATCCTTTGCTGAAATTTGCGTTTTGTCCGCGGCGAAATTTGCGCTTTTTTCTCGTCTTCATGATGAAATTTGCGTTTTTCTGCGGCCTTTTGACGAAATTCGCGTTTTTTCTGTGTACCTTTGACGAAATGCGCGTTTTCCCGCTTTCTTTTGAAGGAATGCATGTTTTTTTAGCGATCATTTGTCAAAATTCGCGTTTTTTCTGCGGCCCTTTGACGAAATTCGCGTTTTTTTACGCAATCCTTCGTCGAAATTTGCGTTTTTTCTGCGAATTTTTGACGAAATTTGCGTTTTTTCTCGTCTTTTTCATGAAATTCGCGTTTTTTTGCGATCCTTTCCGAAATTGGCTTTTTTTTCGCAGCCCTTTGACGGAATCCATGTTTTAAGCGTTCTCTTTTTCGAAATTCGCGTTTTTTCCGCGACTTTTTGATGAAATTCGCATTTTTTACGATTCGTTGACGAAATTTGCGTTTTTTAGAGATCCTTTGTTGAATTTTGCTTTTTTCCGCGGCTTTTTGACGAAATTCACGTTTTTTTCGAGATCCTATGTCGAAATTTGCTTTTTTCCGCGACTTTTTGACGAAATTCGCTTTTTTCAGCAGCTTTTTGACGAAATTCACGCTTTTCTGTGGCCCTTTTTTGTGACCCTGCTTTTTCTTTTTCTATTGCGATCCTGTAACGAAATTCGCGTTATTTCCTCTTCCCTTTGACGGAATGCGTGTTTTTTTAGCGATCCTTTGTCGAAATTTACGTTTTTTCTGTGGTCATTTGCCGAAATTCGCGTTTATTTAGGGAATCCTTCTTGGAAATTTTCGTTTTTTCGCAGCTTTTTGATGAAATTTTCGTTTTTCTCCGACCTTCTGACGAAATTCATGTTTTTTCTGTGAGCCTTTGACGGAATGGGTGTTTTTTAGCGATCCTTTGTCGAAATTTGCGTTTTTTTCTGCGGCCCTTTGACGAAATTCGCGTTTTTTCTGCGGTCATTTGACGAAATTCACGCTTTTTCGGTGGCCATTTGACGAAATTCGTGTTTTTTCGCAATCCTTCGCCGAAATTTGCGTTTTTCTGCGACTTTTTGACAAAATTAGCGATTTTTTTCTCGTCTTTTTGATGAAATTTGCGCTTTTCTGCGTCCTTTTGACGAAATTCACGTTTTTCCATCTCCCTTTGACGAAATTCGCTTTTTTGCGATCCTTTACAAAATTAGCTCTTTTTTTCACAGCCCTTCGACGGAATGCATGTTTTTAGCGATCTTTTTTCGTAATTCGCGTTTTTTCTGTGGCCTTATGACGAAATTCGGGTTTTTTTTGTACTCATTTGACGAAATTAGCGTTTCCTTCGCGAGCATTTGACGAAATTTGACCTTTTTTTTCGCAATCCTTTGACAAACTTCGCATTTTATCAGTGGCCCTATGACAAAATTTCTGTTTTTTTCCTTTTCGGATCCTTTAAAAAAAATTGGAGATTTTTTTTTCTGCGAACGAGTGATGAAATTGATTTTTTTCGGCGACCATGTCAAAAATCGCGATACTTTTTAAGTCCAAATTTTCGGACTGGACCAAATTTTTCAAATTTTCGGAAAATTTGGAACAAAGTCACCCTTCTCCCTCCCCCCCCCCCCCCTGGCTACGGCCTTTTTGGCAAATATGATTTCTGTTTATAACACAATTCAACGTGTTTCGTAAAATTTAGAACATTACGGAAATTTAAGTCAGCCCCCCCCCCCACCCCGAAATAAAATCCTGGGTACGCCACTGTTACCAAGCACTGTAAGAAAAAATGTTGCGCCGTTGATAAAATAACGCTGACTTTGATCTCAAGTCGAGACACAAAGAACTGTTTAAAAAAAAAAGCTGACTATAAAGATATTATAAAGCAACATACAAAGAAAGGTAAAGTCAAATAATAAATGTTTCGACTCAAGTTTAGATTTTTACTGATATTCTTCCACAATACAATCAACTTCGTTTCCAACAACACAACTATGGGCCACTCAGTTACTAATAAATTTTGAAAATAATCCGAATATTATTTAATCACAACAATTGAATTAACTTTCTGCGACGAAGATTATACTTTATAATAGTGATAAACATAAGAATGAAAAATTGGTTGTCAGAGGCAACCTAGGCATAGGAGCAGTCCATCCTGGGTGTCCCAATTTTCAGGTCGCTTAAAATCGAAAAATCGGACTTGTCACACATAACCAGAGCACCGGACGTCAAAAGTTCTTATTTTTGAGAATACACAAATTTCTTTTTGTACTGTCCTATTCGTTATTCCGCATCAGGAGGAACTTAATACAATAAAATATGTGAAGACAGAACCTCTCTATAACAAAATATATTTATAGTCTTTTCCAAAAGAATACCTCGCAAGTCACCCTGCCTGTGTAAAACAGATTTTTTGCGTATTTTAATGATCCTGTTCTCACAATTTTTACGGTATATCATAGCTGCCAACTTGTACGGATTTTTCTTTCCACTAAAATTTAATGGAAATTTTTTACTTATTTAAAAGTTGAAATTGCTTGAATTTCGGTGATTCAATTAGCTAAAATTTTCTATTAAATTTTAGTGGTATGAAATATCCGTACAAGTTGGCAGCTATGGTATATTCTCTCGTAAATCATGGTTAAGGCTGTTCTCAAATCCAAAGGGCCAACTTTCTGACATAAGTTTTAATTCATTTTTGTTCGGAAACGCATGAAACTAGAAGGTGCTGTTATTCAGAAACTATTTCAACGAATTGTTTTTTCCGTTTGCTTGTGAACGCAATAGATGTTTCAGAAAATACTGTCGAAGTTGGCATTTTGAACTGAACTTCCGAAAGAAAGAAGAAAATCCAGTCAGTAAGGGGAGAAAAATGCCGTATCACGTGATCAAATTCGCTTATAACTCAATAGGTAATTTATTGATTAAAAAATGGAAAAAACAGTTCGATTCCAAATCGCTTCCATGGTCAGGCTTTCCAATTTTATATCTTTCCGTTAAAAAATGAATTTGTAAATGTGTCAAAACGTCTTGCGCTGGTTGAGCAGAGCAGTTGAGAACAGCCTTAAATGAACCAGTTTATAACATAATTCTGTTTTTAAAAGTAAATATTTTATTGTTTCTATGATAGGGACACTATACAATTATACCTGCTAAATTCGAATTCCTTTATATTCCCTCGGGATTTCTCTTTCACAGTATTTACTCTATAAGATTGTTGTGTTTACATAGCATATTAAAACCTGCTAAGACGAAAGTTTATGTGAGAGAAGTACAATTTTGTTTTAAACTTGCTTTCGTCTTAAAGGTATGGTGGTAGATTTTTCCACCGCACGGACAAAGACATTTCATTTAGGATTCCGTTATAGACAGTTTCCATTTTCTTGCCTCCCTATCCCGCTGTTCGTGACAGCGGAGCTGGCAACACTACTTTGGAGACAAATTAGTAAGAATATTTTTGAATGGTTTATTTATCTCATACCGGTAACATTCAGTAGGAATTATATACTATTAATATATGTGTGCTTTCGGGGGGGGGGGGGGCTAACACAATATAATGATTAAACGCCTCTCGCATCCGAAGGTCACTAATCCTCGGTAAAATAATATCAGCTACTAAGTGTTAATCTAATCTTGCAAGTCTGCATTTTGCCTGAATTAGTTGAAGGGCCGCCCACGTTTATTATTTCATTCACAAAAATTAGCAGCACCAATATGAATGAATTTATGGAGATTTTATGTGAATTTAAAACACTTAAATGCATGTAAAATATCCCGGCATATAACGCGCACCTACGATTTAAGATTGTAATTTTCTATTTTAGGTGAGTTCACAGCATTACGCACGTTTTCTTTTTTATGTATACTTATTTTGTTTTTCTGAAAACCTCTATGAGATAGGTAGCATGAAAGTACAATAAAACGCACTAAAAGAATAAACAGTAGTGCAATCATAAAGAAAATAAGCGCAAATGCAAAGCGAGGACGTACTTTATTCCCAACCCCATCTGCTTAAATACCCACTAAGCTTTGGGAATCGTACCTTCGTTCATGCAAACACTCCCGTCATCTTCTGTTCCTCTTTTATAAAAATCTCAATTCTTCACTTTTATAAATGTTGCATTATGCTTCACCTTTTTAAATCGTGCACTATGATTATTAAGCTTTCATTTTAGCTATATAACTGTAATATTTGATAGTTTTTATTGTTTTAACCAATTAGTGTTCAGCTTTGCATATATGCAAAGAACACTGTTTTGAATTTAATAATTTTTTTTTAAATTCGTATATACCTAATTCATACCAGAAAATTAAAATAGCAATATTTGCTTTAATTAATAACTGACATTCCGTATTTAAATAAAACGAAATTAACCATTGAAACTTTCCGGTGTAAAATCAGATTATCTGAACTACGTAATTTCTAGAACATATTCTATCATGGAAATTAAAGTGTTAAAGATTAAGTTTTATAAAATAAATAATTATATAAATGAAGGTATTTGGAGACTTACTTATTAAAATATTTACTAATTTGCAATGTTTTAGCATAAAACAACCACACGACATAGTTTTAACTTATGTTGCAGATGTGCAACAGAAGAAAAGATTGACGTATTATATGACAAATGTATTTCTGATTTTTTTTTTTTCATTATTTTTCCTGTGTAATAAACCTTTCACAGAATCGTATATAATTTTTTTCGAAACAAAATAAAAAAATTGCGAATTTAAGGGTTAAAAGTCCGCGAATGAACATACATGGTAATTTCAGGACCATTTAAGTGTATTTCCAATGTTTTATTTTACACTGAGAACGGTTAGTTGTTGGTTACGAATTTAGCATAAAATTCCAGAACAACATAGGGAAGGAAATCAGCTTATAAGGTAATAGCAATTAATTATAAAGTTAATAAACTTCGGGTTGATCATATAATTAAATTTTATCATTGAATATCACTAGGGGAATAGTTAGATTTACGAAATAAAATACAAGCATTTTACAATATTCCTATATTCCCAATTATAGTTGAAAGTCTTTTATTAAATAATTAATGTTGCAATGTGATTATTTACGATGTATCACACTTTAAGAGTGCCAGCATAATAGCCCGCATTTATTAGTATTTTTAAAAACTCACTGTGTAAATTTAATAATTTCACCTATATAAAAGAAAAATTACCACAAAATTCTAAATAACAATGCATGAATTTATAACATAAAAATAATTTATTTACATAAGTAAATATTTACAAATAAATAATAAAATAAAAAGAACGTTAATTTTAGAATTATGAGAACATGCTTATGCCATAATGAATTCTTAAATAACAAATTGCATAATAATTATCGCTTTTCATTGAACAAAATCCAAATATATCGTTGACATTATTTATTTATTTATAACTTTAATGTATCTGAAATGCATTTCTATTAATTGTGTGTAATCATTATATGTTTTTATTAAAAATTCCAAGACAGAAAATTTCACATTACACTGTGACAATATATATATATATATATATATATATATATATATATATATATTTCAGTAAAGAATCTAAAATTTTAAAAGTTAATTTTAGATTTCTGGGATTCGATAAGGCAAAAGGTATTATTCAAAAAATAATTGTGCTAAACAATTAAACTGAAATAACATAATCGAACAACATAATTAATATTGAATAATTTGAATTTAGAGAACATTTTTAATGAGTAAATAGATTTTATTATGTTGCGTTTTCAGGTGCTATAGATCTTGCTATGTTATAATTTATTTAACAAACATTCCAATCATCTTTTCTTTTAATTAAGGCGAAAACAAGGCCCATTTCAGAAAAGTGATGCCAACCAAGAAATCTGAATTTAAAAAAAGGGGACCACTGGCAATGGGCTTGTTAAAGTATCCAGCTACATAGGTCTGGCTGATTTTGTTTTAATAATTCAGAATAAAACATAGACATTTTCCCGCTACCTGATACTAATAAATGATTTTAATGTGATTAAATACGTAACTTTTTTTTTTTTTTTTTTTTTTTTTTTTTGAGGAGAAGATTATATATGTGCATACATACGTATGTTTGAGGAACATATTTAATGTATTAAAGAAATATTTTTTTTTCATGAGGGACAAGATTAAATACATATTTTTTTAACTAAACACATAGCAGAAAGCTTGAAAAATAAATTATTATATATGGTTTTTAAACTTTAAGAATTTTGCAGTGTACTGGCAGAAGTCTATAATTGCAGTTCTTTACGTAATTTTTTTTTCAAAGTATTTACAGAATATAAAAATACGTATTATATACTCAGAGAACGTTAACATTGTTTTTTCAATAAATGATTCAACATATACGCCTGCATAATTTATGTCTCGAAATTGTGCTGTTGGAATCCCTTATAATCCCTAATCTGTAAAATAAGATAAACAGTGGCAAAACTGCAAACTTTAAGGTGGGGCTACTCAAATGGCAAATTTGAAATTTGATAACTCCGCTTTAAATATTGCCCTTTTCTTTGCTTTTGGCCTACGCTTGGGGGGAAAAATAATGAAATAAATTTTTTGCAACATACAATTTCAATCCATCGATATTTTAGAGTATTTTGCTAAGGTAAGTGGGTCTCATACAGGGCATAATAGTAACATAAAGATACATAATTGAAACTTTTCTGAGCCGCGTCAAGTTGAAGTGTGTAATGTAGGGATTCGGATGAGATAGAATCACCACACAGGGCCTCCTAAAAAATACGAATGCAACATATTAATGTATGTAGGCATTTAATGCTTAAAGCAGAGATGGAACAGTGTAGCACCAGAGAATGAATTGACACCACTAAATTTTAATTGTATTCTTCATCTTTTTTCATGATAGAACTAGCTAACTTGTCTGGCGTTGCCCGGGTACGTCAAAAAACAGCTCGAATTGCGAAAAAGCTCTGAAAATCACAATAAGATATCGCGAAAAATTTTTAAATTGCTGCACAAATTTCGAAATGAGAAAAAAATATATATATATATTGTGTTCGAAGATTGAAAGTTGATTCCTTTCACTAATGTGGAAAAATGGTAGGAAATCGCTAAAATACTCTAAAAACCACATACAAAATTCCCGAAAAATTCGAAAATCGCTATACGAAATTCGAATAATCTTTATTGAAATGAGGGCAGAAATTACTTTAGTATTATAGGCCAAAAATGGAATGTCGAAAAAAAGTGAAGCAGATCGCGAAGATACGTAGAAATCGAATTAAAAATCACAAAAAGTTCAAAAATCACGAAAGTCAAAATTTACTGTAATTGGATAAAATTTTCAAATCTAATTCGTTTGACCTGCGGGCTCTCTTAAAATTTATGTTTGGGAAAGCATGCTAAGTATTGTATCATGCTACTTTTATTCATAATTTAATTTACTTGCATTCCCTTAAATATAATTAATATAACCCCTTAAGTTAATATTAGTTTTTGTTGCAATAAAATATCTCAATTTGTTCATTTTCTGTTAGCAAGTAATCCCTATTGGTTTACAATGGAAGTCTATGGGAATTTGGCGAAATATTAGAGATATCGCCAAGTTGGCATCCCTTTTGGCGACTAATTTTGGTCGCCAAATTTTGCGATATATAGCCAAGTTGGCGACAAACTTGGGGGCATTCGGCGACAGAACTGTATCCCCGGTACGGTAACCCTCTTATAAGTATGAAGATGCATTAAATGTTGTTCAATAATCGCATAAAAAATTCGCTAAAAATTCAAAAATCGCTGTACGAATTCCGAATAAACTTTTTTGAAAGGAGAACAAAATTTAATATATTGGGTTACAAGAAAGAAACCGTATTCTTTTCACTAATGTGGAAAAATCGCCTCGAAACTTATAAAAGCGCTAAAAACCGCATAAAAAATTAAATAAAAAAAATCTAATAAAAAAGTCGAAAATCGGGCTTCGAGGTGCAAAACTTCACATACAGACGTACCTTTTCCCCAAATTTTGTAGCTCTACGTGCAGCGGTCCTATCAGAACACCGTCGACACACTCACTCACACACAAATTTCTTTCCTTATTATTATAGATATGCGAGACTTATTCAAGACGAAGAATACTATAAAAATTTAGTAGTGACAATCGCCCAACTGCTGCGCCACTGTTCCATCACTGCTTAAAGTAATTTTCAGTGACTCCACTTATACATTTTATGTCGCTAATTCATACGAACTGGAAACAATCCTACACCGGAGTAATTGCTAAATTTTATGGTTTGACCAATGCATTACAAATAAATATCTACCAGACTAGCAATGACCAGAATTTAGGTATAAAGAACATTGAGGGGTGGAGTATAGACGTAGCCAAAACATTTTTAAGCTTTTTTTTTTTTTTTTTTAAGTATAATGTGTTAAATTATGTATGTAAAAACTAAAAAAATTCGGCCCACAAAGTGTCATTTAGAAAGGTGACACATTTGGATACAATACATGAAAGAGTTAGAGAAATGAAATTCAGGTATAACTGAAGAATTGTGTGCATTGCTATTTATAAAAAAATAATTGCAGTTTATTGTTTTATGTTCAAATTTTCTTTACGTTTTAATAAAAATTTCTAATCTTTTTTTTTTTTTTTAATAATTACCTTTGATAGATTTTTAAATAGGCATATATGCTTCTCCCTTGGAAGGAGAAAAATAGAAAAAAATAGTTTTTAAGTCGAGCTCTCTGCATACCAGCAAGCTTTCAGATACAAAATGATGTATTAAAAAATAAAATTATTATAATTTAAATTATTTAGGAATTTGAGATTATTTAGGTACTTATATTGTCGATTACTTTTAATATTAGGCTTTTAATATTAGGCATTCAAAGGCAGGGGATATCTTTTTTTTTTATTTCAGTTATTTTAATTTTTTGGGCACATTCCCGTTTGTCATCAATTTTACAATATTGTTATCGAGCAAGAAATGGTAATAAACTTTATGTATTATCCGTTCTTTATTTAAACAGTGAAGTTTTTTTAAATAAACATTATTTTTCAATAATGTCGCTTTGTTGTCCTTATCCCTTAAAAACCATTGGCCCTAACATCCGGAAATAATTTTACGTTTCGAGATTGGATGGATTCAAAGAGGCACACAATGGAGTATTTGACCCAAAAACCTGGCAAAAAATGCAAAAATTAAAATTGGCTCAACAACTGTGAAAAGCATATTTTTTTAAAGTAAGACTGATGCATAGCTAACTGGTGCATTGATCAAAGCCTATTTCAGAAGAATTAGTTATATCCGGCGGCTACTAGTCTCAGTTGAAGAGGAGGTTTCTTTGCCAGAAGACGTGCTGTATTGTTGCGTTTCAAGTTTATTATTATGTTTAATTTATGTTTAAATGCATATTTTGTTGTGTTCTTTATAAGCATTTTTAGCTTGAATTTAGATATTGTAATTTAGATATATAATTTTTTAAAGGTGTGCCGGGCTTTGCCAGACCATTTTTGAAGTAAAGTCGTATTCCTTATAGTTATGAAGGCCAATTAAAAAAAAAAATCTTCCGCAAATAGTTACCATTTTTAAGTAAATATTGTTTTGGCAGTCTCTCAATGAAACTCAAAAACCAGACTCTCTATACCGCAACTCCACTTTAGAGACCCAACTTTGCTAAATACTAAATGCCAATTATATATATGTTAATACATTGGTTTATATATACAATTAAATGCTTACATATAGCAAAATTAACCACATTTAATTAAAAATTACTTGTAAGTAAAAGAGCTCTATTAAAAATTACTTTCCTGTTAAAAACAGTAAAAAAATAAAATTTCTATTATAAAAACATTTATTTTAAGAAAATGCATACTTTTAAGTATACATAACATGAATTAAGTGTATTTACTAATACTAAGTCAACAGGAATGATTTTAACTGTAAAATACGACAAATATTTTTGACGACGATTTTGCTTCAAATACACCACTACGCGGCATCCAATTTTAAATCTTATTGTATATTTTGTTTCAAATTTTTTACCGTTAAATTCCAATCTTTCAATTTTTTTATGAGATTTAAGTCGGCATGTTTATGTGCAATATTTTTGTTTTATCCCAATTAAATGTTGCTAATTTTGCGCCAAGCAATACATGAAAAACTACACCATTTGTCGAGGACACCAATTAAGAAACCGCAGTCTTTAAAATGTAAAAAAATAAAAATAAAAATTGATGTTTTCACCTTTTGCTTTCAGTGACCTATTTATTGTTGCACCATATTAGCTATGTTGCTAAAATTCCATCAGAGGGTGTAACGCCATGGCTTAAAACAATAGCGATGTTAGCAACAATATAGTAGTGGTTTTAAAATTTGGGAACGAAGCTCTGTCTTCTTCATCAGTTTGAGATATGCTGAGGATTTCCCAATCGAAAAACTTCTGGATGTTGTATCGCAGCTCGTGAAAGCACGCAGAAAAAAAAAGAAAGTTGAAATATTCACGTCTATATTCTATGTTCAGCGTTACCAGTCGGTCCGTTTTTTGAACACCACTGATTTTCAAAGAAAAATCTTTTTTATAAATTTCGTTGAAACATACCTGGAAGTGCCTTTTTCTTGTAATTGTTGCAGAAACCTAAAACGAATTCTTTTCTAAAAAAATTAAAGGTTTTCAAAAAACGGACCAGTAAAAGCCCTGTATGTTGGTTGCTTAGTTATAGAATTCCGGAGGAATGTTTGGTAGTCAATTGAACCCGATTTAGAAAGATTAGCCTTTTAAAAAAGTTTTACTGTACAGATTTTGGTGAAATTGGCACTCTTAATTGGATCATTTTTCAGGGATAATTTTAGTATATTTCATATCATTCTAATTAATAATACATCATTCATAAGTAATAATACATAATGAATTTTTTTAATTGTAATTTTTTTCTCAGAGGTTTGGGGGGGAGGAAGGTAATTTTAAAATTTACCACAAGAAGCCTAATATTTAATATATAGTTATTTGAAATAGACAAAATAATAAATATAAATAATAATAGCAATAGATAATATTATATAAAAAATAATTTGTAAATTATCATAAATATTTATTCAAAATATTAATTGAAAAATAACTTTAATTCCATGTCATCGTTATCTTGCCTTATTATTTGCCTAATATTTTAATTAATTATCTAAATGAATGATAAAATATATTTATTGGTAAATTTGGAAGTAAAAGCTACATTGCATTCTATTCTAAGTCTTTCTTACTGCCAATGGCTGTCCAACTTCCAGAAACACAGCTGGGCTATTAAAAGAAAAAAAAAATACTTGCCACATTGTCGTTATGAGCAGTTAAAATTAATTAAAATTAATAAAATTAGTATCGTCTCTTCTGCTTTAAATATAAATTTAACACCTTGGGGCGGTCCATAAATGATGTCACACTTTTTTTCAATATTTTTGACGTGATATATTTTCCCCCTTTGTCACAAAGTGTCACATTTCACCATACTCCCCTCCTCCCCCCCCCCCTTGTCACATGCCACGCTATAATACCTAAACATACACTTGCAGTACAGAAACAAAGCACTACGTTATAGATCATATTTAAACTTTAACTATGTGTTTTAATGACATTTGTGGGCATAACAATAAAAATGATTCGTGCGCTTATTTTGTATGAAATAAGATTAAGGTTTACAACAAAATACGTAATTCATATACAATAGTAATAAAATACGTTAATATGAAAGAGCAATTGAAAACAGTAGTATTTTGGAATTTGAAATGGAATTTAATATATTTGGCTTTAAATTTTATCTTTATCAACACAAAATACTTCAATTTCAAAATTTAATTTGCTGATTTTTAATGCTTTTATTTTAACCAAACTGTGTGACGTCACATTTCTTCTTAGCCCCTCCCACCTCCTTGTCACAGCCCCACCAGTGGCTGAGAGGTTCTGCTCTCGAAGCTGGTAGACGGGAGGTGCTGGGTTCGAACCCAATCGTGCCCGTCGGCCTAATCGTTCGGAGTTTTTCGTGGTTTTCTTCGAACCGTGGATTTCCATGCGTTAATACGGATTAGGTTCCCTTAGAAAGACCTCCACGGAAGGCACACCCCCAGGGCCCATATCCCTCGTGTAGATAATTGGCCGTCAACAATCAACCCAACCCAACCTCCTTGTCACAAACTGTCACAATTTCCCAACCCCCTCCCCCCTCCAAGCGTGACATCATTTGTGGATGACCCCCTACCCTAATCGCTGCGTCATCTAGCGAGTAGTTGATCAACAAAATTTCAAAGGTCGTTTTTTTTTTTAACTAACCCCCTGTTCTCCTTGCCCGGTCCTTTTTTTTCTACATACGCAATATCAGAAAATATATACCTTTTTGTTTTTACTGCATAACATTATTTAATTTCCTATTATTTCTTTCTGTTTTTGTGCAACTCGGAAGGTATCAAAACTAATATATGTTATATATATTACATATGTTATATATATTACAGCATACATAATATATGTTATATATATTACATATGCTGTTTAAAAACTAATAAAAATAACATATGAAATCGGAAATAACATATTTATAATTGTAATAATAAATTGCTGTAGTCTTTGCAAGTTAATGTTCTCAAAGTTACCAGCAGATGGCAGCACCAAAGTTAATATTTTCAAAATTCAAAATGTAAAGTATAGCAGTATTGACACACGTAAATTAGTTAGAGATTAGAGAAAAAGAATGTTTTATGATGAAATTAAGTCACAACTACAGTTCTATACGTAAATTATAAATGTTTCAATTATTACATAAAAACTCGTTTAAATCAGCAGTAAATAATTAATAGTTTAAAATAAACTGTAAGAAGAATTCAATTATTGCAATCATTGGAGCTAAATGTTCTAAAAGCCACCAACAGACGGCAGCACTAAAATTAATATATCGGAACGTCGATTTCTTATTTTTCGCTGTGTATTTGTAAATGGTAAAGAAGGAAAAGAGATAAAAATAAATGATTTTGCAATAGAAAGATTTCGCTATGAATAATCTTTAGGCCGTGCCGAAAAACAAACTTTAGCTACTTTCTGAAATATTCCCGATTTAAATTTTGTTTTTCTACTATATATAATGTGGGGAAACATTGGAATTAAAAATTTAGGCAGAAATAATTATTTCGAAAAAAAAAATTGCTCCATGAATTCAAGTTTCATTTTTGAAAATACATTGCAATAATGCTGATCATCTGCACACTTGATTCATTAATATTTATTTCTGTTAAAAATATTAACATTCATAATTGCATATTTAAAAACACACATAAAAAAAGAAAACAGAAACGCATTTCCAGAAATATGAGGATGCTTTTTCTCGTTCATAAGATCCTGAAGTTAGCGAGAATCATTTGATGCAATTATATATCAAAATAAAAAAAATTCAATAAAATTAATCATTCGCAAATTGATAGCTCCGCCCACTTAAGTTTTATTTTCGAAAATATCTAAATCCCGAATTTTTGAAACATTACGATTCCCTGAATTTGTCTACCGCTCAAAGAAATTTTCTTCCGCACATATTGCTTTAAAAATTATTTATGTAAAAGTGAAAGTACGAAGAAAAAGTACCTTTCGAGAAATATTATGAGCATCTTTGTTCCGAAACTTTCTGGAGATGGTCTGACAGAATCAAAATACCGTTGTGAAAATATCATTAATAAATAAATAAATAAAATATAGAGTTTTTGCCGTGTGTTTTTAACGATGCATATGAACTTCAAAAATTTACAAAATGAAACATATTAATGTCTAAGAATATAAAGCAATAAAGCAGTCATTCGGTTGAGAGGAAAATACGATTGTTCATTGTTTTGTAAAGTGTTGGATGTTTTAAAACATATGTCCTGACTTTAATGCTTTTTTTAAAACATTAGTTTTGAAGAGCATTTTTAAAAAAAATCATTTAATAGTAGAAATTGGACAATTAAACATGGACAAGTTACTATTAAAAACAGGTGTTAAGAAAAAGTGCGGAAATCGGCAGCTATCAAAACAAAATTTCGAATTTTACATTGCAAGATCTTTTTAAATATTATATATATTAAACAATATTTTTTGTGACATAATTTGTTCTGAAAACGCCAAAATTATTACTCCTAAAATTTTTGTCATTCTCTTCATTTGAAATAGCTGTACGATGGATGAAGGTTGTGGCCGTTGATTACTTTCTATATTTTGCTAATAGCGTACAAAAAACTAATGTGAGTCTACTAGGGGAGTTGTAAAGAATGATTCATGGTACAGGAGACGTCAACATAAAAACTATCACCAATCTTTCATCATGAGTTGGTGAGATATAAATTATTGAAAAAGCAGATAATCAATGTTAACACTAGAACTACCGGAAATTTAAATCAAGTTTTATAAATATATTTCACACCAGAATTTTGATTTAAAACAGTTTAACTGTATTATTTAGTGGGGGGGGGGGGGGTTCTGTCTTTTAAACTTACTTCATAATCAAACTTCTGGTTTAAACTGAAACATATTCATGTGATAGCCGTCAAAATGACTGGTCACGGTAGTTCTAGTGTTAAAGTGAAATTTTTCGTTATTCGAACTCGAACATACTTTCATCGATAATTTTTGTATTTCATATCATTTATGTTTTGTATGTTTATAATTTGAATCCAAAGTATGAAGCCCATGTACATTTTGGATCATAATGTTTTACAGATGTGAATTCATAATTAGATATGCAATAAAGAAAACAAATATATAAAAATAGAAACGTGTACTTCTTTCGCGATTATTACACCTTCGCGTAACCACCACCACTCTTTTTACCATTGCATACTAAATTTTCGTTTACTTTGTTCCTTTGTCACGTTATCAAAAAATACGTAATTTTAGCCGATTTAAAGAATTGTATGTAAGATTAAATTCGATAATTTCGTCTTCCCATTTCACATGCTTCGGACATCTTGTATTTTATTCGTATCAATTAATTTTGCAGGTTTTTTGTCGGGAATTCAATTTAAAATGACCAAAAAAGCTGGCTTGGAAACACTTGAGTTTGACAGGCAGCTGATTGAAAAAAAATTATTCCTCTCACATCAGTAAATTTATAAAAAAACACCTATTTTTAGTTTATACGCAATTTCTTTTCTTACATCTTTAATAACTTGTATGTTGTTTCTTGAAACCGAATCTCATCTAAGGGCTTCGGTAAAAAAAAAAAAAACAAATTGTAAGATTTTTGAACGTCTGCGAAGAGAGCTTAAAATAAATCCTTCTTATTCTTACTCCTTCCCTTTCAGCATCAGCACTGGAGAAACGGGAAAAACTACTGCGTTCTTCCTCAGCCTTATGAAGCCTTCCCTTTTCGCTTGCATTTGTTACTCGATCATGGAAATTGTTAAAATTATAAATATTGGTTCCTATCGCAGGATAAGCTCCCTAGCGAATCTGTTATACATTACCTGATTTCGTAGCCTATCGCTTAGTTAGGTAGTAATTATAAGTAAAATACGTAAGCATCCGCGCCGAAATAACAAAAAGCAATACTGGTTTATGATTCCAGAGGAAAGGGAAACATTAAGAGTAGCATTGCTTTAATATCATTAACTACAATAAAATAATAAACAATTAGCTACAGTAACATATTTATATACATATTTCTCGTTGAATTTTTTTTTTTTTGTTGTTGTTCCTATAATAGTAATTGTTATTGCATACTTAAATATATATATATATGGGGAGAAGTATTTAACTAAGCAGGAATATTACTTTAATCCGTAGACTAGAGGGTGTAGGAGAAGGGGCCTGGGGAAGAAGTGGAAATTTCAGTGATATAATATGATAATTTAGATTATTACCGTTATTGTTGTTATTTTTACCAGTAAGACAAATGCAAAATTGGAAAAGAATTAACGTCTTGATAATTTACTGTTATTGGAAAAGCAAATGCTGCCGAATATTTTATATTTTATTTATTTTTTTTTGTTGAGAGATTGTATAAAGTTATAATTAGAGCAACAATTGTGATAATTTTTGTGTTAAATTATGCGTGCGCTTTTATGATTTTTATTATTTTTTTCGTGGATTTTATGTAATGTAAGATATTTTATCAATATCAGGCACCTCATATTAACTAAGTTTAACTGTATTAAATATACTACATCTTTTATGATTAAGACAGAAAATAAATCTGTTTTTGAGTTCCTGTTGCTACATTACTATAGTTACAGCATTAATTATTTAGATTAACTATTTACAGGATAAAATTTCATGAAAACAGATTTTTATTGCTTATTTTACATTAGCGGATGGATTAAAACACTGCTAAGTAACGCATATTTGTTTTTGTAAAATTTTAGCTGCTTTCGGTGGCTCAATTTGCCACACATCGATACTAATTTATTTAATTTTTTTCTTTTTCGAAAGCGGATCCAAATAGGGGTTTATGGGGGGTCATGATCCCCTTTAAAAGATTAATTTTCTCTATAAAAACATATTTTTAAAAGTAAATACATATTAAGAGTTCCCCCTCCCTTTCCCAGAAAAAGAAAAGAAACAAAATCCACTGAAGAGTGCAAATATTTTGACAATCATTGAAGTTATTTAATGCGAAAATGCATGAAATTTGCAGACATTGCCATTTAAGCGCCGATAAATCGAACAAGTTTTTAAATTTCTTATATATGCGATATATCTTCAATAATCTAATTGTTTCCTCATGAGCTTGTAAAGGATTTTCCAAAGGCTTATTTATTCTGTTGATAAAATATTAACACAAGTTATTATTATTTTTTAATTATTATTATTAATTTCACACCATTTTAGAAATTACGAGAATTTATGACTTAAATCAGTGACTTAAAACTATATGAAATTTTTAAAATCGCTATTTATATAATTTAGTTAAAATCGCTGATACTATATATACCTATTGTAAATGTACTTAATGTTTAACATGTTTATTTTCTCATCTCCATGAAATGGCTGTAAAAATTGGATTAGCAATCTAAGTTTTATTATTTCACTTGAGCAATATTAAATTATGAAATTGACGTTCAAAATTCTTCGAACTAATGAAACATTTCGCATTTTAAAAATCATTTATTTATTTGTAAAATTTTGGTACTAATTTCGAAGTTAAATTTACGAGAGATAAAATATTTTATATGACACAGAAACTTCTTTTAATTACATACTGAGTTTTCGATTCGATCTAGTATTTTATTTATAAAAAAGTTTTTTTATATATTCATACGAAATATACCACACTTCTTTAATATGTTATATCCCGAGAGACAAGATATAGTTGAGTTGGAATGGTTTATCCAAATTAAATAAATGTTAATTAACTTTTAAGAATAGAAAGGATGATATGCTTTTATAGAAATTCCGCTTTAAATACCAATAGGTGTGATTTTATTGTACTCACAAGAATTATTTCATTAACCAGTTTTATCTACGCGTCAAATAAAATGTAATTAAAGATGTCATCTTTATGATTATATTACCGTATTTACTTGTGTATACCGGGCACGCGTGTATAACGCGCACCCCATACTTTACAAGAAAAAAGGGCAATTTTTTTATATCGTGTATAACGCGCACCATAAATTTGACATGCAAGTGAATGAATTTCAGTAAAGAGAGTCGAAAGAAATGTTACGTCAAGCCAGAAAATAAGACAAAAATCTCTTTTAAGACTTCGGGTAGGGAATGAGTGTGGAAGGGAGGGTGTGACATATCACGCTCGAGGCTAACGAGAAAGACAGGCTACCGTGGTGCATTCCATGTTACAGACCGCTGGAGTCACGTGATACTCGAATGCACCAATCAAGATGTGCGAAAAGAGCATCACGTCACTCTAGCGGTCTGTAAAAAAAGATACGTGGAGTATACCGCGGTAGCCTGTCTTTTTCGTTAGCCTCGTATCATACTGTGGTGACGTCACTCACTTAACGAAATACTCGAGAGCGCCTTTGGATAACGTACGAGTAAGATGGTGAATCTATGTAGCTATACTGCGACATTTAAGTTGAAAATAAATCAGTATGCAATAGAAAATGGTAACCGTGCTTCAAGTCGGAAGTTCGAAGTTGGTAAGTTAAGTGTGCGAGAATGGCGGAGTATGGAAGAAAAACTGATAAAAGCACCATGCAAAAAGCGTGCTTTACACTAAAAATCGTGTAAATATCCGTAAGTGGAGTAGCAGCTTTTAGTTCATGTAACTGATTTGCGGCGTTCGAGATACTTAGTCTCGACGGAAATGTCGATGTTCGGGGTCTGTAAATAGAAACTGAATATTCAAGAGAAGATTTCAAAGGGAATTATGGCTGGATGCGACGCTTTATAACCCGTAACAGCCTCTCTATCATAAAAAGAACAACGCTATCGCATGAGCTACTGGAAGAATACAAAGAAAAGCGTGCCAAGTTATTCCAGTACGTTATAAGGCTACGAAAACAAAAGGAATATCAGATGTCACTAATCGGCAATGCAGATAATTCTGCATTGTGGTTTGATATACCGGAAGCTACAACCGTTCATCCCGTTGGAGATAGAAGCGTTAAAGTGCGCACAACAGGAGCAGACAAGCAACTATGCACCCTTATGCTGGCCATTACGGCTTACGGCCGCAAGTTGACATCATATATGATTTTTAAACGTAAAGCTGTCCCAAAAGGATCTTTTCCAGTAGGCATAATTGTAAGAGAGCAGGAAAAAAGGGTAAATGATGGATGAACTCCTGAAAGATTGGTTTAAGGTTGTGTTTGAACGTGGCTACACCGCCCCCTGAATACTAGGCCTAAGCGCTGGACCAAACATGGCGGCTGCCGAAGGCGGATTTTTTTCAGCGTGTGTACGGTCCCATAAATATTCCTACCAATATTTTTTTGACGTTTTTTCCGATTCGTTTTTCTGAGAATAAACAAGGTAGAGAAATCTTTTATAAAATACTGGTGTCTACATTTAAGGGACCGTACCTACGCTAAAAGAAATCCGCCTTCGGCAGCCGCCATTTTTGTGTCATTTTTGTGTGAGCGCTCAGGCCTAGTATTCAGAGGGCGGTGGTGGCTAGGTGCTTTACGTCAGCGATCACGCTGGTCTTAGATGTCGTATTCTGTGGACACACGATGCCCGGAATAAAAGTGAAAATCCGTCGCATGTCGCATCCTTGTTGTGATACCAGGTGTGGGATGATGAAAGTGCTGCAGCCCTTTGATATTGTCATGAACCGAACATTTAAGGTTACATTTCGGCATCCTACAATGGGTGGATGACAACAACAGATCACAACTTCACTCCAAGCGGGAGGGGAATGAAGCGTGTGTCCCTCCCAGCTATATGTGAGTGGAAATGTGAAGCTTGGAATTCCACCTCAGCCGAGATGATAGTAAAGAACTTCAAAGTGACTGGAATTTCCAATGAGAGGCATAGAACTGAATGATATGATTTACGAGGATATTGACTGTGCCAGTATTGAAGAGGATAACAGCTTTAGCAGCAATGAGAATTGCTAATTAGCGTTTAATTAATGTTACTAACGCTGTTCTATAAAAAAGGTGCAAGGAGAGAAATAAAGATGCAGCAGTACTTCTATTAAGTAAGAATTTTCCAGTTTTAATTTCTTCTTTGAATACATTTCTTGATTCACATGTATATCATGTGATTACATCCAGCAGTAAAAAATTATTCCGTGTATAACGCGCACCTAGGGTTTTTGCCCTAAATTTTTGAAAAAAAAGTGCGCGTTATACACGAGTAAATACGGTATTTAGTTATATAGACAAAGTATAAAAATCAGCTGTTCAGGGTGAATTACAAGGGTGAAATTTTGCAAAAAATTGAATAGAAAAACATCTTTAAAACTATGCTAATCATCACACATATTTTATATGCAATAACAATTACTATTATTAAAAAAAAAAAAAAAAAAAAAAAAATCAACGTGAAATATGTATATAAATATGTTACTATAGCTAATTGTTTATTATTTTATTGTAGTTAATGATATTAAAGAAATGATACTCTTAATATTTCCCTTTCCTCTGGAATCATAAACCAGTATTGCTTCTTGTTATTTCGGCGCAGATGCTTACGTATTTTACTTATAATTACTACCTAACTCGCCAAGTAAGCGATAGGCTACGGAATCAGGTAATGTATAACAGATTCGCTAGGGAGCTTATCCTGCGATAGGAACCAATATTTATAATTTTAACAATTTACATGATCGAGTAACAAATTGTCCCTCTTCTTTTGTAATTATAAAAGCTCGAGCTATAAAAGTTTTTACACATATACCCTTATTCTGCGCTAAACTTCATTCCTTTATTAAACTTAATTTTAATCATATGAGTTTAATAAACACAATCAGCAAACATGTCGATCGGTAAAAAACTCATAAACCTGTTTTCTGGAAGGTACGGATGGTAAGGAAAATCTCTCACTGTGTTTATTTCACTATTTGGCGAACTCCGTTATGAAATCGCCAAGTGAAAAGGAAAAGAAGATATCAGGTAGGGAGCCTATCCTCCCGCTAGCCTTTACTATTATAAATAAAGAGCGAAGAATATTGAATCTTATAATTTGAACAAAAAAAAACATCGAATTTGCAAAAAATGAAATGTTTTCAAAAGGAAATAAATTTTAAAAGAATTATAGTAATGGCTGTTATTTATCTGAAAATCTTTTGTTAAATAAATCTGAAAAAAATATTTCTATAGCTTCATTATTATTATTATATTTTTGTAACAGACTTAAAAAAATAAGTAGTTTGCCAACTCTGCAATATTTTTATAGATAATGTATTTATTCGGCAATAAATGCTAATTATTTATTACATTCGAAAACTATCTGTGTCTTTTTACTTAATACTGTTTTTTTTTTTTCCAAGAGGTCTCATCTGTACAATTTCATTTGTAATTAAGATAAGTTAATGATTTATCTTTGTGTTCGTATATCCATCTCCTTTTGCCATAACTTTTACTAAACCAGACGAATTGTTTGTCGTAAATGTTTAATTTTTTGTTAAGATTATCAACATTATTTTAAAATATTCATCGTATCTTACTTTTTTATGTGTGTGTGTGTGGGAGGGGGTAAGCACATGTAAAATTTTACAGTTAAGGGAATTCTCATACTTTTGTACTTAAAAAAAAAAATATTTTATAATATCTTACTGACACATTATTAAATGACTTCATGAAAGAAAATGATTCAATGAAGGAAAAATTTAATTATAATAATAATAATTTGAAAAATTAATTAAAAAATTATCAAGAAGATTTTAAAACCAAATTTTTTTTTTAATTTTTTGCAACATTCTTTTTCTTTTATATTTTTATTTCCATGTGTGCTCTATAACTGCAAGGACCAGATTTCCGAATAATTAATTAGTTTAACCCTTTGTGCACCGACGGTACTTTAAAGTACCATTAAAATAAATTTTATGAAATCCATATAATGCAATTAGTAATAGTACAGTCGTGGAAAAAAAAGTAAACACCTCCTACTAACTCCTCAACAAATTATCGTAGCGTAGACGAAAGTTACGGGTACCAAAACGATTGGAAATAAGTACTACTCTTAAATAATGTATATAAAATTTTCTTAGGGGGCCATCTACATATTAAAACGAGTCCAAACTTTATTTTTTTTCAATGGCAATACCCAATTTTAACGAGATATTTCAAATTTTCGGTTCAAACTATCCCTAGACACCAAATTTCAAGTCATTTGAATTATAAGTTTCTGAATTATAAACATTGAAATTTAGTGCTTCTAATGTTAAATTACATTTTCATATTTTTATTTATATCTCCTAAAATTCTGCTCCTAATGTGCTAATTTTTTTTTTAATTTTTTTTTTTTTTTTTTTTTTGCAATAATACTAATATGCCCAAACATAAATACGCTGGATTTGCAATTTTTATAATTGTATGATATGAATTATTGAAATAAATATGCGAAAAAATTATGGATTGCAACCAACAATTTTTTTGATGGAATTAGATTTATTAAGTCCTGCTTTATGGAAATCCAAAATTTCACATTTTTCTTCCAAGTAGTTTTCAAATTATGCTTAAAAAACGGCAAAATGATGGTTTAAGGGGCCGTCTATGATAGAAGTGAGTAGATATTTTGAAATGTATTCTGCTGCCGTGTAATCTAACACACTTCATTGACTCCTTGAGTGGCGCTTAAGGTGCCTTGATCAAGAAGGGGGCTCTCTCGATTAACAATCGAGTACGGAACTTCAATTTTGATACAGTTCTGAAAATACGCTTGTTTTAAAATAATTAATTTCTCGGAAACTTATGGTACGAATTGCATAAAAATTTGTTTTTAGGCTAACTGAAGGGTGTAGAGTTCATTTATGCTGTCAGAATTGTGTACTACTATTGAAAAAAACAATGTTATGGTTCGTTTTAATATGTAGATTGCCCCCTAAACAAATTTTATATACGTCATTTGAAAGAAGACTTTATTACCAATCGTGTGGTACCAGTAACTTTCTTCTACGGTAATTTTTTTCAGAGATAGCAGGGGGTGTTTACTTTTTTTTTCCACGACTGTACATTTTAGAATGAGTTATAGATACTTTACTTTATGTTATTCCAAAAGCATTATTGGTTGAACATCACAAAAATATTTTTAAAAGGATGATTTCTTTTTCATTTGCATCTCTTTAGCTTTCTTGACGTTGACAGGTTGAGGGTGGAATTATTCCTATATCTCTATAGTAAGAGTAGCTATATTTCCACATTTTTTCAATCTAAAAATACTAAAAAAATTATTTAAAACAAAACATTTGAGTGACATTATAAATATTGCACAAAATCCCATTTAATTAATTAACTTTAAATGGCAAAATCCTTCTGAAATATATTACATGATCGTGTAAATTTTCTAATGTAGTTTAAAAAATTCTCAAAAATGCTTTAGAAGATGTAATTTTCATGAATTTGGATATAAAGGGTTAAAAAATAAATAAAAATGTTATGACATGTTGTAAAAATAATCTACAAATTACTATTTGCTTAATGTTTTTATTTTTTAAAAACATTAAGCAAATAGTCATCAGTAGTCAATTTATATTAAGGCAAATCCGGTCCTTTATAAACCATGAGGATTGTCTACTTAAAAATCGAGTTAATTGAAAAACATGTCGAAATTTTAGCATTTTAATCACACTGACATATATCTATAGTATCTATAAAAGAAAGGAAGAAACTTATAAAGATTGCAACTCTGGAAGGGAAATGTCATTTAATGTCGAATAGATGCAGTAAATTAAACGGGAAAATTGATACACTGGGTTTCATAATGATATGAACACCTAGTAATTTTGTGATATCCTGGCAAAAAGTCATACATAATTATCAGAAAACTCTATTCTCGAGACAAATACGGTAATTTTACATAATACATAGCTGTAAAAGAAATATCAAACTTTAAATTCGTTGAAAATATGAATTATCTAAAAAAATGGTGTTGCAAAATGATATGAACATTGATCGAAATTATCACTAAAGGAGCATGGGAACTGCACAGGAATATTGAATGTCATTCATAGAAGAAGAAATCGAAATATGCAAATTAGTTTAGCATATAAAGATACTTCGCAGGCTAGGAAATTTCCAAACCTGGTCGCAAACGGGGTTCTAAAAGTATGGGTCGTAAAAGCTCTTTAAGTGGTTTTGATGAAGGGAAAATTCTGTCTTTTAACGATTAAGGACTTTCGACCAAAGCTATCGCAAAAAAATGAAAAGATCTCCAGGCGTAATATTAATTTTTGTTCGATTAACAGAGGGTTATGGAGCAAAGAAGCCTCCGGGACGTCCGCCAAAGCTGTCCAAAAGGGGGAAAAAGCCATTATAAAAAGAATGAGCAATGGGAAAACAACTTTAGGCAATCTTTAAAGAGATCCACTGATAGCAGTGTCCAAAAGTACCTTGTCGAGAATAGACAAGGGCTCTAAGATTTTGAGATACAAAATAGAAAACCCAACCACGTACGACTAAAATGCTTCAGCAGAATCGCCTGGATTGGGTAAAAGATAACATGTTCTGGAAGTTAGAACATGAAAGAGTAATATTTTCCGATGGAAAAAAAAATCAGTTTGGATGGTCCGGACAGTTTTTCTTATTATTGGCACGAACTGCGCAAGAAACCAGAAATGTTTTCAAAACGGCAGCAGAGTGAAGGTTCACTCATGGTTTGGGCTGCCTTTTGATTTCATGGTAAGATCAACGTTGCGTTTCCCTCTTGTAGAATGAGTCATTAATCTACCATGATCTACTTGATGAAAACTTGCTGCCATTTGCGGATGAAATTGCGAACGTTTCTGAATGTCCCAACAAGACAATGCATCCATTCACGCGGCAAACAGCACTTGAGAATGGTTTCTTAATAATGGTGTACATGTAAATCCATGGCCATCTGTTTCTCCTGATTTAAATCCGATGGAAGATGTATGGAGCCTACTAGTTAGAGCTGTTTACGCAAATGGAAAACAATATGGCACAATTTCAGAATTAAAATCTGCTATCATCTTCCACTGGAATGAAATCGAATTAAAAAGTTTTGTCCACTACATGCCTGAACGCTTTTTTGCATTAATTAAAAGATCTGGTGCATACAGTGGCTATTAATCTATATTTTTGGCCAATGTTCATAATCATTATGAAACACCTGAAAATGGAAAAATGCAGTTTATTTTATGTATAAATCGCTGTTTCAATTACATTTTGCTATAAAGTAAAATGATTTGTTCTATTTTGAACATTGATTGGACTTGTGCTTGTTTTGTAACATTTTCTTCTTTTTTATGCTTGAAAAACTGGGTGTTCATATCATTATGAAACCCAGTGTATTTTCGTCCTTTATGAAAATTAAAAAAAAATTAACCTGAACTCCCCCTTTCCTCCTTCCTACTTTATCTGCTAAACGTAATCGTTAAAAAATACATTATCGCATATCTCCTTCAGAAAACCAATTAATAATATATTAAAAAGGCATTATAAAATAATGAAACCGAATGCTCAAAACTGGAAAATTTGACATAAGCTTACAAAAAAAAAAAAAAAAAAAAAAAAAAGTAGGATACGATGATTTGTTTAAGGTTGGTGACAATCTTAACAAAATATTAAGCATTTACTGTAATTGGCTTATTTTAAAAAAGGATAAGTAAGCTCACAGAAAAGTAAATCATTAATATATAAAAACTTAATAATAAATTAATACTAAAAAAATGAAATTTCCGAGGAGAAAAAAACAAACAAACAAAAAAAACGTTAGGGGGCGTTAGGGTGTGGATCTTTAGTGTTATTGTCATGAAGTTAATAATTTTCAGAATAAAGACAAGGGTGCAACGGCGTGTGAATGCAGTTACATGTTGTTTATGAGATTATAAGAAGCAATTAGAGTGTAGAAATAAACAATTGTAATTGTGTCTCTCGCTGTACTCGTATGAAATATAACACTCTTCAGCAAAAAATAATTAGATTTCAAAGAATGCTAAACTGAATCTATTTCTTGAATTAAGGTCATATATACAGGACAAGAAAACAAAGTTTAAAAAAAATCTTAGGGAATAAATTTTAGGAATACATATTAATTACATTAAAATTTTCTTGAAAATTACGAAAAAAAAAAAAAAAAAAAAACCACAGTTTTGATACGTATTTAAGTCTAAAAAACCATTTTCAGGAATAACGATTATTATTATGCGCGTGCGACACAAGTATACATATATTAAAAAGAAATCTTTAATCCATTGAATTTATGTCTTCATGCATACATATTTGCTTTTGCAGCACGTATTTATTTATTTTTACAGCAAAATAATAACCAGGGCTTAAAAAAGGTGTATTAAGATTTTAAGCTTGTGTGCTTCTGCAGTAATTTGAGGAGTGATGGGGCACCGACGTAATAGGATTTAAATGTTTGCTTATTTATCGCTACTTCAAGGTAACAAATAAGGCGGAATAACTTGTAAAAAAAAAAACATTGTAAAGATTAATTTGTGTATTGTGAGAAGTAGGGGTTATTAGGAGATTGACTATTTCTTTTACAGCAAAACAAAAAATAGGTCAAAAATTTTCTATAAATTAAGAGTTTTGAAAATTTAAGTTTTCCATACTGCTGGTAAGGTGGAGGAGGGGAATCGCAATTTTGGATGCGGTCTTTTAAAAGAATGATTATTAATTATTACTACACATAAGCAGAAACATTTTTGCAAGATAAAGATTTTATTTTATTATTATTTATTTATTTATTATTATTATTATTATTATTATTATTTTGTGCGGTAGGAAGGGCAATGGCGAAACGACACTTTCATATAAAGAGTGTGGGGGTAATTTAGGAGATTTAGATTGCTTGATTTGGAACAAAATAACAAGCACAGCAATTATTTTTAATTGAAGCTGTATAGAATTTAGTGTAGTGCTGGGGAAAGAAGAAGTAGGAATTTAAGAAAAAGGGGACGGGACCTATAAATTTTTAAGAAAAGTAGAAATCCACCGAAATGCAGGCGATTTTTATGCATGAAAGCGTTAGCAATCTTTTTTAGTTCAAGATGCATTGATCAGAAAATAAAAACACTTGTTCGATTTCAAAGAATTCGAATTTTCATACCTGAAAAATTCAAGTTTTCACTCATAAAATGACTTTATGAATATGTTAGAAAATTTCAAGTTCTTGATTAGAGATTTTTTACGTTCTTTTTTCTTTTTCCTCAATTTTAGTACAATCTTAACAGGATAAAACACATCAGAAAAATAATAATTAATTAACTTATTTTACTTAATAATTAAGAAAAATCTTTGCTTTTCAGAATCTTTGATATTGTGTTGAATAGTTTAAAAAAATATTTTTTATTTACATTTTTTCCTTTTGCTTTTTTTCTTTCTTTTTCTTTCTTTTTTCTTTCTTTCTGTCTTTTCTTTTTTTTTCTCTCTTGTAAGAATTTTCACAATTTTTATCTACGTGTGCTGTAGGCATAAATTCATTTGTGCCCAGTTCTTCGTTTAAAATGTATAAAAATAGCAAAAGAGATCAAAATTACTCAATGAGTATGTTATTTATTTATTTATTTATTTTACTTTCTCTTTCGGGTATAATTTTTTTTCTTTTTTCGTGTACGCGTTGATTTAAAATGGTATTTTAGCGGCGGAGAAAGAAATTTATATGCGATTTACTTAGATTTTTTTAATTTTTAATTTGTGTTTTTTTCTGTCTATAATGCTATTGAATTTGCATGTTATCATTTATGTATTACCTTAAAGAAAGTTAAAAAAAATGGGCTCAAAACACAGTCTGAAATAATTTCTTAAACAGAAAATCAAAATTCACATATTATATTTGCTCATCTGAAAGTTGATAAAACATTCTTTGCTCTTCTCTTTGTTGCTTTTTTCTTTTTAAAGTTTGTCATTTCATAATAAAAATTAATTTTAGGAGAGAAAAAATATGGTAATTAGGAATGGCTTCCTGAAAAGCGAGAACAGTACAATGTTGTAAATTAAAAAGATATATGTTATTCTGTAATTACTGGTATAAAACAAAAAAGAATGGAAACAAAATTCAGCTGAATATTATAAAACCTTATAGATGTTATTTATTTATTTATTTGTCTTTGAAATAAAATGTAGAGCCCATGATAAATATGTTATTAAGAGAAAATTCCACATAGAATTTTGGATACAGTAACGTTATCAGAGCTCAAAGAAGATAAAAAGGGAAATAACCGCAATTTAAAAATTAATTTACCATCTGAATATGTGATTTTACTTTAAATAAAACAACCTTATCGCAATAACAATATTGATATTCATGAGATAAAAGAGTTTTTTCTATTTTTATAAAAAGCGATTTTTTTAAAAATTACCTCACCGTTTTTCATGCTATGAGCATAGGTTATACAAATATGAAAAAACGAGAATTTCGGGATAATTTTCTGTCTATAAAAACTGTGGGAAACGATAGTCAATTTCCAAAAATAATAATTATTTCTTATGTTTACTTTTTTCGTAAAAAATTACTGACATGTGAACCTAAATTATATATAAATACTGAAAGTTTGCGGTGGGTATAGCATACAAATATTCATGAAAATATGTGTAAAAAATACATCAGATTTGTTTAACACGTTAAGCGCCACGTCAGCCACCGGTGGCTGACACTGAACTTTCCGTTTTAAACGCGTCATTCAATGATGAATGACGTCTAAAATATGATATAAAACTAAAAATATATATATTGTTTTAAGTACTAATTACTGAAAATTTGTTTAAAATTTACTTAACTTTTATTTATTACAGGATTATACTTTCTTAAAAATTACTTAAAACACATTGTAAATTTTTCAGCGCTTCAGTGTCAGTCACCGTGGCAATCAATGTGTTAAAGGCATTATTTGGAGCGGAGCTACTCAAATTCGATGTCTGAATAACTTTTGAAATAAAGAGTGTTTTACAAATACATTTCAAGATATTATTTTCAAAACTCGCCTTATCCAGAAAATTGCGAAAAACTCTGACTGCATCCATTGGTTTTCATTGTAAACCAAGAGTTTACGTTGAGAATTATGACCTATGTGTTCATTTAAATTTAAAATACAGAAGTTCTATAAGTTTTTATTCCAAACAGAATTTATTTTTTTCATTATTTCACACAGCTTTTATTAACAGAAAATTATTCAAAACTTCCCAGTTATGTATCTATGTAACCTATGTTAATGGCATGTAAATCGGTGCCTCAGTTTTTGAGAAAATTGGTTTTTATAAAAATATGAAAAACATTGAAAAAAAAATCGGTATTTATTAGGTGATAATAGGGGAAATTGGCTTAGATGCTTTATGTTCCCTCAGCCGTTGTTTTGAATTGTTTGGGGATTTTTTGTTGGCGTGTTGGCGGTGTTTATGGATATGGCAACCTCGATATGTGGAAACCCGTGTGACGTGTGTGTTGTGACGTGTCGTGTTCTGGCAACCCCTGAGAAGCTCATTTTAGCTTACAATGTTGTGAATGTATTTTGATATTGTGTTGTAAGTTCTGCCTTTTTATTTTTATGTGAAATTTATTGAATGTATTTGATTGACTATGTTTTCTGTAGTCCGTTTAAATGCTCTTGCTGAAGTAATTAAGAAATATGAGGAATTTTTGACAAGAAAAGAAGGTTTGTTTATAGTCAGGGATGTAGTGAAGGGTATACGTGAGTATACGCCGTATACCCTCTGGATTTTTTTAAGGAGTACCGTATACCCTCTGTTTCTCATGAAAACTATAGTATATACAATCTAGGGTATACTCTATGCCTTGAGCGTATACTCTCTGCTTAGAGCGAATACCCTCTGTCTTTTTTACGACTACATCCCTGTTTATAGTGTGTCAATGCGTATTCATAAGCCTATTTTGAAAATGACGATGATGTTATGAGAGATATTTCGTGCTGAAGTTTTCAAAAAAGCAGATGTCTGTTAAGGTATGTTGATAATTTTATGTATATTTTGCTTCTTTAAGAGTTTTTTACATTTTGATATTGCTGCAAAGCGAGAACTGCTGAATTTTGAGAATGCTACACCGCGAGAAATGCTGAATCCAGTGATTTTTTTTCGGTTAATGTGCGCGAAGGACTCATACAGCGATTACTGTTTGCCACTTTAGCGAGTTTCGTTTTTTATGTGTATTTTGCTGTTTTAAGAGTTTTTTACATTTTGAGATTGCTAGAAAGCGAGAACTGCTGATTTTTGAGAATGCTACACAGCGAGAACTGCTGAATGCAGTGATTTTTCTTCGGTTAATGTGCGCGAAGCGCACATACAACGATTACTGATTGCCACTTTAGCGAATTTTGTTTATTATTTAAATTTTATTTTCGTTAAGCCAAACATGCATATAAACCGGTGCTTGGTGTCATTTACTACTTGGCGGAAAAGGGGTTTTCACGCCAAGAAAAATTCCAAGATGGCGGCCTTATGACATCTGTTACCTTATGAAACTTATGACACCTGTTCCGGGAAATTTATTGTCAGATAGATAGCCACATATGGCCAAAAAAACAAGAAATTTGATCGAAAGACATGTTTTCAATAATTATCCGAATACACCCTTTAAGCAGCTAGGATAGGATATCAAAGCTGTATGTATAACTTTTCGGGATTTTCCCACGAGAGCCAAAGATAATTAATAACAGTGTCCCTTTGACAGATTGATATGTAGAGGACACGCCTCTTCTTCTGATTTTATTAAAAACCAAATCCAACCCCAATTTGTTGCTTTAATACTTTCTCAAAAACATACGTTTTTATTAACGGAAACAGATCATTACAGAATATTCGATTAATCCTTCGAGAAGCACTAAATTTGATCTTGCTTTTTACTTTATTTATTAAAGTAATTTATTAAAGGCCTTTGGACTTCGCTTTCATCACCTGTTTTCCAGAAACACAGATTCTTGTATACTTTTGAAATGTGTTAGGGAGTAATAAGCATATATTTAAGGCGGCTCTGAAACAAATATTTCCGCTCGCTCAATAACGCGAAACTTTCTGGTTTGCAAGTTTAAAAGATTTTAAAACTTCATGTAATATTTGGAACACTTTGATGGTAATTAATAAAACAAGACTTTTACTAAATTTCAATTACTAATAGCATAATTTTATCTGTAGATACATGTAGTTTTGCGGGGATGGCGGAATAGAATAAGAATTGAAGGAATTTACTGAAAATGCTTTAGTTCCACCTTCCACTACCAGGAGGTGCAATATGCTCTATAAGAACATCCGACATTGTCCCCACCACCTGCAATTTCGTAAATCAAACGTGCTGCGCACGGCTCTGCAAAATCAGTTAGTTCGAATTCCCACCGCCAGGTGCCGCAAACTGTTCTAAACAAACCTATTTCCGAACGAAAATCCGTTATTCAACCTTTTCGTTGGTATATTACTCGCAAGGGTGGTGGAATCAAAAAAGAATTTAAGAAATTTGCAGAAATTATACGACAGCAGACGAAGACCGCTAGTGTCTATCCTAATAATATCTGTCATGTGGACTAATTGTGATATAGAGCGGTTCACATCACGTGACTTTTACCGGACAACAATGAAGAAAGCTGTAGGACACACAAACACAAAAAGCAATGATAAAGGTAGCGATAGCTGTTCTACAACAGCAGCAAAAACCTATTCGTGACGTCACCTTGCACAGTTCTATTTAATCAAAAGTATTCCCCCGCTATCCCCGCAAATGTAACAAATATAAATGTTTCATTATATACCCATTGTATACCAAAACATTTATTTTCCTTTTAAAAATCGATTTTTTTGATAAAATAAAAAATTATTTATCGATTTTTATGCAAATTGGATATCTGGAATTGGTGTTTTATTTTGTGCGTAAATATGCTAATTTTAAATCGATAAACGCAATGTTAAAAAAAAAATTCTATATACCTGTAAAATTGCCTATTTTGTTTAGTTGCGTGTTGTTTTGAAATAATTTGAAGTCCCGCTCGAAGAAAGCTAAAAGTCTCAGGTGTACCAGGACAAGCCTTCGACTATCCTCACAAAAATTTTCAGCTTTGTACCTACAGTAGATTTCGCTAGCCATTGCACAAAATGACACACCCACAGACAGAGTGAATGTTTTCTTTTTTTTTTAGTATAGATTAAAAAAGGTGTTTCTTTAATTATTTTTCTCATTAAATAACCGGCAATCTGAGACAGATGTAACGATCAAAAACGAAAGAAAGCTATTTTATTCTGCAAAAATAATTAAGGGCACAAAATAAATTTATTTTGATATTTTAAAGATTTGCGCTTGCCGTTAAAAAAAACCTGAGGACTAAAATAAAATGAGAAGTAAAATGTGTTTTGGTATTTTTTTTTTCTTTGCTTGAACTACATCATTGGTTTTGTTCGTGGTATTGAGAGTCGGTTTATAACGGTAAGTGAAACAACGTTTTCTGAATGATTCTTTGGCCTTACCTGAAAATAGTAAACTATATTCGATTTCGTATTTAAGGAATAAAAGTTCATACGGATTTTTAGGATCTAAGAATGAAAATGACCCGTTTGTTTTTGAGAATAGTCCTAAAAACATCCCCCACAGTACAGTCCTCAAGAACACAAAACTATTGTATGACAGAAAATGAGATTTCCTTATAGCCCAGGGCTTACTTCCGTTAATGCGAATGCTGTCTTTTGTCGACACGAATGACCAATTTTCGAAAAAGTAGACATCTATAAATAGGCATTTCCTCCGTTTTAAATCTAAAATAACAGCTGTTTCTATATATGTGCGTTCGTAATTTTTAAAATACTTAGCACCTACATTCGTCGTGTGGTCCGTCCGTCTGTCCTCTTATAACAGTGCAAAAAGTACCCAAACGAATTGTTTAAAATTTAGTATGTATAATCTTTGAAAGAATTTTGTCGAGTCATTTCAAATTTTATGAAAATCGAATCAAAACTTAAAAGGTATATTGAGAACAGTTTTCTTCATTCTATTAATACATATCATACGTAATTAAAGTATTGCGCGGCAGCGCAATACTTATTTATTTCCAGTGTCACTTCTCAATGTTAATTTAACATAGAAAAGCCTATGGAGATCATAACTTTTTCATTTTTTCTTCCCACCTTTTTGTCCCTGATGCCACTCATTTTTAATTCTTTGCTAATTCTAATAATATTAAAAATTCAAAGTGTAAAAACATTTGCCAGACGTCAGGGTCAAAACGGATCATAAAATGCCTTTTCACATAGGTGGATTATAATCTAGAGAGTAACATGGGCTAATTTTTATTTACATTATTCAAATATTTTTCTTAATAATTCCAAATTTCGCTTTTTTCATTGAGATTCAACGGACATTTTCTAATAAAATTTAGCATTTTTCCTTCATTGTTGTAAATAATTCAAAAGCCGTAATAATAATTTGCCTATATTTATTTGAATGATTTTCACGTGAAACATGAAACTGAAATAGTTTTTTTTTTTTTTTTTTTTTTTTTTTTTTTTTTTTTTTTTTTTTAAGAATTAAAAAGAAGATGAATATGGCGTCATAGTGGACATAAAAATGACATTTTCAAGCAGATTTTTTAAAGTTCAGATTGTAATTTTTTGACCAAACTATAGCAACCTGCATTACTGCACTAGTGAACCATTTTGAATTATACCTAGGTAAATTGCATCACAAATTGTGATGTGATATCGCACAAATCAAAGCCTGATGATGATATACCCTCCATTAATTTTGAAATGTGTTCGTCTGAATGCAGTAGTTATTTAAAAACTTGACATATTAAACAAAAACCTAATTTGCAAAACAAATTAAAAAAACAAAATTTATTTCGTAAATTGTTTAAGCCCGAGAAGGGGCAGATATTAAGATATTTCATTCAATTCGTTCTACATTTAATGTTAAATTTTTGTAACAAATAAGTTAAACCAATTGAACATTAAAAAATAAAAATGAAATTCATACAATATAATACTTTAAACACCTATATACTTAGATTCCGTTCAAATGAAATCGAAATAAATCTTAGACTTTTTCCATTTTTAAGTTGTAAATATTTGTATTGCAGATTTTGCATTATGTTTATGACGATTGTACATAATATGATAAGATAGATGCAAAATACAAAACGTTTAAAAAAGTTTAAGATTTATTTCGATTTTATTTGAACGGAATCCAAGTTTATAGGGTGTTTAAAGTATTATATTGTATGAATTTCATTTTTATTTTTTAATGTTCAATTGGTTTAACTTATTTGTTACAAAAATTTAACATTAAATGTAGAACGAATTGAATGAAATATCTTAATATCTGCCCCTTCTCGGGCTTAAACAATTTATGAAATAAATTTTGTTTTTTTAATTTGTTTTGCAAATTAGGTTTTTGTTTAATTAATTAAATATCCCATGATAGGTCATGATTCTAGGTTGCCATGGTGATGGCGTCCTATTGAAGAGGGAGTCTTATTATTTATGTATGACTGAATTTTAATGTATAGAATCGTAATGAATTTTCTATTCATGCATTTTCGCATAAGAGTGCAGCAGTTATGGCACCAATATCAGAATATTTAAAAAACTAGTTATAGCACGAACGCTATTTGGTCATTTTTGACGTACAATTTCAGACTTTTTTTTTTTTTTACTGAAATTTTGTACAATAAAACTGAAAATCATCTAATCCAAATGATCATGTGGTGTTCTATTATTCAAATGAGATAGCATTGAAAAGAATAGTTACGTGTCTTTAAATGAAGGAAAGGGGGTCAAAACCCGAAATATATTCCCATGTGAATGGTCCTGGTACGACATTAGTGTTTTATGCATATTATATTGCTGCTTACGAACACTGACTTTCCTTTAATTTAAAACTCACACCAGAAATTATGTAATATTTTTCTTGTCTAATGAAATGTACTTGGTTTGTAGTTAGTGTTTAACAAGTCTTCTGTGGTCATATACAGCAGAGATCTCTTTGATCTCGCTGTTGTTTATCAGATAGATGATACTCGTTCACCCCCATCAGTTATTCAATAAGGTATACGGGAAGATTGCGGCACCGTTCTTGACATTGAAAATTCCGCAATTCTAGTTCGAAGCAGCTGACATTTCGTTTTATCTATTTTCGATTCAAGTTTTCGAACTAGTGTCTCGCTGAAGACATCACGTGACCATACAGAAGATTTCTGCCCCACATTTGCCTACTTATTTTAATGTTTTGTTGCTGACCGGTTTTGTGCTTGGTTGTTGAATGGTTCTAGCGATGCATTTGAGTCTAAATACCATGTCTTCGAATCCCTCGTCTTCTTTTTATTCTCAAATTGGCAGAATCCCAAAACAGCCGAGACACCCGATTTTGGCAATTTTTTAACACTCGCCAAGCACCCACGAGCGCCAACCCAGTTTCCAGCAACCTAGAAATTCTCCCAATCACTATGCGTGTTTTTCGGCAGGCAATTCGCTACTTGCACAATTCGACAGACGATTCCTTTAAAAAAGAAAACATTATACAAATCAATTATCAAGCAATTTAAAACTATTTAGCTTCTTTTACCCACGAAATTTTCTATTTTTCCAAGATTTTCGCTCTTTTTCTTCTAATTTTAAAAACTTTTCACTCCGAATTTTTCGATTCTTTGAAAGATTTTCCATAGAATTTTGAATTTTTACATTTTACAAAATTTTCGCTCCCGATTTTTCGAGTTTTACGTACTTTTCAATCCTAATTTTTCGAATTTCACATACTTTTCGCTCCTAACTTTTTTATTGCTATTTAACTTCTTTTACCACCGAATTTTTTCTATTTTTGCAAACTTTTCCCTGTTTTTTTTTTTTTTTTTTGCTACTTACATAAAGTTTTAACTCCGTATTTTTCTATTTTTAAAATTTTTTCTCTCAGGATTTTTCTATTTTTACAAAATTTTCACACCAAATTTTTGGATTATTACAAAGTTTTCGCTCCCGTTTCTTCAAATTTCACAAAGTTTTCTCTCCGTAACTTTTCGATCACTATTTAGCTTGTTTTACCCTTGAATTTTTGCAATTTTTACAAACTTTTCACGCTTTTTTTTCAATTTTTAAAAACTTTTCATTCTTTTTTAACTTTAAACTCCGCATTTTTTGATTTTTACGAATTTTCCTCCCCAGAATTTTCTATTTTTACGAAATTTTTGTCCCGAATTTTTGATTATTACAAATTTTTCGCTCAGAATTTCTTAATTTTTACAAATGTTTCCCAATGAAAATACAACACTCCATATATACCAATTCCTAAAACAGGCAAAATATAATACTCATAAAATAAAACACAAAACATTCCACTTACCTTTACTTCTCGTACCTCCCTTTTTTAGAAGATGGACCAGGTTCGTTAATATTCTCATCCGAATAAACAATCTCGTCAGAATTAGCAATGCAGCAAACTTCTTCCACCCCCGCATCCCTCATTCTAGGAGGGTAAATTCTAGTAACCGCCTCCAAGAAAGACTCAATCAGTTCAAGAGAATCTTTCCTGTGCCGCTTCCTCCACATGAATTCAGCTAGGTACGGGTCATAAGTACTTTCCCCTTCTTTCCCCTGTACCCGCCTCCTTCCGTGGAGGTCGCGTTTAATCGCACTCCATAAACCTGCTATCGTATTTGTGTGTGCGCCCCAGTCTCCGGATCCTTGAAATGTAACTTATGATTAACTTCGTGCTTTCGACAACCTTCATCTTCAAGGCATCGGTAAGATCTCCAGCCATCAGAAATTACCCCAGTTCCCGGTAAAATCCGCCTCTTTATAATTCTAACAAGGTCTCTTTCGATCTATCACTCACTACTTCAAAAAAACATTCATTACTTCCACGCTCAACACCACCATATACCCATTCACCATTCACACGCAATCCTCTATTATGTTTTCTCTTTCCAAACATACTTTCATCTATTTCAACAGTCTTTCCTTCCCCTCCCAAATTACTACTTTCAAACACACACACACATACAAACCTCTCTACAAAAATTCATCCAATCAGTCACCGTGTTCTTACTCATTCGCGCCAAGTTCACAATCTGCCCATTCGTATATTTTTCAACCCAAGCATACGTAATAATCAAAACATCAATCATACTCAACTTACTCTCTTCAAACCAACTACCAAGCCTTATACTCCTTCTCACACAATGTTTTTCCCCTTCCACTCTCCTATCACACCGCCATTCAAAACCATCAACATTATCAGTTTCACAAAGTTTCATTCCACGCCCACATTTCGCACACTCATAACTACTCGCAATCAGTCCCTTCCCCATACAAAATTCAACCAAATCCTTCTTACCCCTACCATTCATTTCAATCAAATTACGCAAATCATTCCTTTCATACTTTGAAACAAATTTTTTGGCATTTTTACACTATAAAATAGAAGGATTGCAAAGGGATATTTAAAAGTTCACAAAAAAGAAACCAAGAACTGTTCACACAAGAGGACGAAATTCGAACTTACCCCGAAATTTATCGTTACAAACTTAAAAAAATAATTTTAAGAAATTAAAAACTTCACCAAATTTAAATCACTTTACAGCTCAAAAATAAAAACCTAACTATCAAATGTAAATAAATAATATTTCTATACAAAATAATGCAGCAAAATTCTTTAGCCAACAAATACGCTACCTAAACCACTTGCACATTCCAAACAGAAAATCTACATAACAAAAAAAAAAAAAAAAGAATTAATTTTCCTTGCCAGATGCCTAGCGCTACCGCAGACGATTCAATAACTACAGAATTTAAAAGATCAAAAGGTTATTAAAATAACATTGATACGTCATTTAAATCTTAAAAAGTACCCTTATACTTGAGAAATAATTTTTGTCCAAAAATGAGAAATACGCGCAAACTATTTACGTACTATAAAAATTACAGGAAATCCATTTTAAAAGCACAACGCGTATACTTAAGCGCATTTACTTCCTTTTTATTCACGTATTTTCCCGATATTGATTATTTCAATACATTGCAGTGTACAGTTATGAAATATTTGAGCGCTACGGCAAACGAATATATAGAGTTTCAACGCTTTTCTCGAAATAAACATATAATGATTCAAATTATATTTTACCAATAACTTTAAAAATATTGACCTATGATGTCATAACGTTATTTAAAGTGCCTTCCTACATCAGCAATAAATTTCCTAAGTTAAAAGTACGACTAAAACAGCTCCTTACGAAATACAAGAAATACCAAACACATATTTTAACATTTTACCACATAAATTTACACAAAAAACATGTTTTACAACACAAAAAACACCATAAACCGAAAAAAAAATCACTGGACGTACGAAACTCCCTGTTCAGCGGTCTCTAAAATGCACGAAAGTCGTCGATGCAGCGATCAGTAACGCACGTATGAGCGCTGCGCGCTCATAAACCGAAAAATAACATCACTGGATGCACGAAACTCGCTGTGCAGCGGTCTCTAAAATGCACGAAACTCGTCCATGCAGCGATCAGTAACACGCGTATGAGCGCTGCGCGTTCATAAACCGAAAAAAGCATCACTGGATGCACGAAACTCGCTGTGCAGCGATCTCTAAATGCACGAAACTCGTCGATGCCGCGATCAGAAACCCACGTATGAGCGCTGCGCACTCATAAACTGAAAAAAAAAAGACATCACTGGACGTACGAAACTCGCTGTGCAACGGTCTCTAAAATGGACGAAACTCGTCGATGCAGCGATCAGTAACGCGCGTTATGTTACGCATGAAATATTTTAATAAATTTTAATTGGGATATTAATAACAGATTTATTTCTATTAATAAAATGAATGAAATATTTATTTAAATACGGTAAAATGGGCAAAAAATTTTACTTTTAAGTGCATTTTAAGATTAAAAGTTTCATTTCAGTGCAATATTATCAAATTAAGCAAAGAATATTTTAAGATGTAAAAGGGCAGGTATCTAAGTATGGTCATGTGGTGTCTGCCGCTAGACACTAGTAGGTTTCGATTACTATGACGTCACTGCGCGTGCTAAGGAGAATTCTCCCAACAGAAAGTACTCTGAAACCAAGTATATCAAGGTACATACATTTGTTGGATTTTTAAAGCAGTGCCCATAATTCAAGTTAAGAAATTTTCTACATAATATTGAAAATATGGCATGCGCAATGGCATCATTTATTTACAGAATTCGTAATATGTGGAGGTAAAAGTAAAGGAAATAATTTGAAACTTTAAAAAAAATATTCGACTTCAGTTAATTGATCTTCTATCAAATTTTAAAAAATTACCAGGCGATTTTTTCCCATCCTGTATTAGGCGCATCCCACACTGAGACGACAAGCGACATGAAGCCGAAACATGTAGCGCAAAAATCGGTCGAAACAAAGAACGAAGTTGATTCAAGCCTGTTTTAAACCAGTTTTTCCAACGAATTCAAGTGACATGTCTTATGTGTCGCCTTAGTGTGGGATACGCCTTACCGTACATACATTACTACTTCCACGTTAAATATGTAGGCCTTCAAATGAAGTGAGAGTACAACAGAAATCTTGGGTGAATTTAAACAATTGTGAATCTTGAGATTTTTTTTTAAACTCATTGTTTAGATCAAAAAAGTTTTTAACAATTGAACTTTTTAGTTTTCCCTATAAGTATCCAAAGAAAACCGCATAAAGACGGGGGGAAAACGCCGACCGTTTAGAGCAACGACTTTTTTGCCAAACAGTTAGCGCTGCGTCACTTGATGAAAACCGCTGAAAACGAAATATTTTAAAGATATTTATTATATTATATTTATTTATTTATTTATTTATCGGTTTTTCTAGAATTTCTAATAAAGTACTAAATCAATTTTGATGAAATTCAGATGGGATCCATTCGAGAGCGTCCTCTTTCAATGAAATAGAAACTACATGAATCGGTCGTGTAGTTTCTTAGTAATCGGTGAACATACATAATAAAAGAGTTTTTATAGTTCTGTTGCACATCGCCTGCTCGCGCAACGACCGGCACTTCGCATCCAGCTATACAAACGATTTTCAAGCAGCTAATGTTCAACAGAGCGAGGGAAAATATTGATTTTATTGGTTATTGTTGAATTTCTATACTGAACCAATTTTGCTGAAATGTAATTGGGATTCTGAACTATCCTCTTTCAATTACAAAAAAAAAAAAAAAAAAAAAAAAAATCAAATGAATCGATTGCATAGTTTCAGAGAGATCCGTGAACAATCATGAATCGGGAACCTCCTCTGTTTTGTGAAATCTGTTAAAAATTTGATTAAAAACTGTTATGTATGCACTTTGTTATACTTTAAACAACATAAAATATTTTTTTCATATTATGTTATGCTAGAACTAGACCTCATTTACCTCAAAGTACTTCAATAGACGTCATAGTACTACGCTTCTCCCCCCCCCCCCCCTCTTCCCTTGTCTGCGGAAACAATTTTTTTTTTTTTTTTTTTTTTTTTTTTTTTTTACAGTAACACATTTACAAATTTCCTTTGCTTTGAGCAGAGGAGAAGGGTACAAAAGTAGTACGCCCCCCTCCTCCCCTTCTCAGCCTTATTCCCTTTTCGAATTGAATTTATTTATCGATTATGGAAATCATTAAAATTATAAATAAACAGCGAAGAGAGTGTAATTTTAAAATTTGAACAAAGAACAGTGGATTTTTTTTTTAACCCGTTCGGGACGAGCGACCGGTATTCGTGCCGGCCTCGTTTGCACTTTCATCCCGCGCGACGGGTATACGTGCCGGCGTTTTTGGCACTCACATCCCGAGCGACCGGTATTCTTCCCTCACAGTTGGAACGTTTTATTCAAGAAAGTTCAACTCAGAAAAAAATTTTCGTAATCAAACTTGAATATACATTTGGGAAGAACATATTTCCTTCTGTTTAGGGAAGCAAATGGAATCAATTAATATATTTTTAATCCATGTCAACTTAATTTTTTCCCAAAATGACTGCAATGAAAAAAAAAGTGTGTTTATTTCAAATCATCTATTTATGCTTCTGAAACGGGATTTTCTTTTAATCATAAATCTTTTATGCGTCAAATGAAACTTTATTTTTTGTTTATCAGTAATTTTTCTACGTCATTTGGGAAAAGGAATGGTTTAGTCAGCTGATCAACTCTAAGCTTATGACGTAAGCTGCACGTACGCATATGGCTAGGCTTCCAGCTGATTCATTTTCAGTTACTTCTTTTCTACTTTTTATCTCGATTGAAAATTATTTGTTTGTATGTCGTGGTGATTAATAGTTTAGGATTTCGTTCATCGAGGAGGAAAGCGGGAGGCCTATTTATATTTTTATTTTGATTCAACAAGTGCTGCTTACGCAGTTTAAATATTTGCGGACGCTTGTTTAAAATATTTTCGGCACCGTCAGGTCAAGAAAACGTTTGTGCGCTCTTCTTCTTATGCTTTTTTTTTTCTTCAATAATTATTCATACCGTTTCAAATAATTCCGTCTTAAATTATCTGTATTTAAGTATCTTATTTTACAAACTCATTAAAATGTCTAAAAACGCAAGTATTTGACTGAATATATGGAATAACTGGGCTAGTGAGATATATTTAGTAAAAGAAAAGAAAATGTATGAAATTTATGTATTTTCATAAAGTAAAACTTAAGAGGGTGGTGTGATTCTAACACAAACATTGAACTCTAACATTTTGATAAATGTTCGTATGTTTTAAAGTTAATAGTTTCAATTAATAGTCAGTTTGCGCCTTATAATTGAATACATTTATTTGATTTCGTTAATATTTCCATTTTATAAAATACTTTTAACATTAACGGCATTTTTTATCAGTATATTTCAAATTATTATTCAGTTTTAGAAATTATTAAAAAATATTATTCAATACTTTTAACCTCATAAATTTATTTATATGTTTAAACGTATGTGTATATATATATTAAAAGATGTTTATAAAGATATTTTAACATAAACAAATTTTTGGAAGAATGTATTTTAAGTTATTCAAGTTCACTCATTATTATCAAATATTCTTTATTTGATATTTCGTTTTATTATACGTTACTATGTGTTTTATTTCTTTTATTTTCAGAAATATTTTTAACATCGACAACTTTTTAGAAATGTTTATTTTAAAAATTTAAAGTATAATTCTTTTTTACTTATTATTTATATTCAATATTTTTTATTTGATAGATATTTTATGATTGATTATATATTTACATGTAAATTTTGAATTTTCACAAATATTTTAAATTAAATTAAAAGTTTTCAAACTAATTTTATGTCTGTCTGTATAATAAGTATTAAAAAGTTGCATGCAGAAGTTGCTTGCAAGTTTTATTTAATTATTTCTATTTGTGAATAAATCAGCTTTTTAAAAATACTTGTCTTGTCTTATTCACGGAATGTGTTAACAATTATTTAGAAATAAAACTATTATTATTTTTTTTTAAACAAAACTATCCTTTATTTGAGCAAAACATTTCATATGTTGTTAAAGGAATGTGTTTTGTAATCATATAATATTATTTTTTTAACTGAAAAACGTGTTTAAAACATGCATTATATTTGTTTAAAAAGTCATTTTTACATTAAAATATCCGAGAAAATATTTCAAATTTTTGTGTAAATATATATAATAACAACTTATTTCATGTATGTGCATTTCAAAATGTTACATGGAAAAATGAATCTTTTATAATTTTTTGAAGATCTTTAGAACTCTTTACAAGAGTTAGGCTTAGTTTCGCAAAATCCTTCGGCCCAGAAGATGAAATCAAATTTTCCCGCTCCGTCCTCAGATGCGCACTTCTGAATGCGCGCGCCGTCGCGAACAGGTTAAAGATATTTTTTTAAGCATTGTAGTAATGGCTGTTATTTATAGAAATATATTTTATTCAACTCATTATGTCAGTCGGTAAAAAAATAATTTATGGCTTCATATTTTAATATAATTTTTAACCCACCTAAATAAAAAATGTATATTTGTCAATTTGGAGATATATTTATCAATAATGTAATATATTTATTGAATATTAAAGACGGGAATTATCACTTTGCTAACTAAGCGTAAACCAACAGAGTGAAAAATTTCCAAGCCGGGAATCGAACCCGAACCCCTGGAACAGCGCTCCAGTGCTTTACCATTTAAGCCACGAGACAACGCCCATCTTGGCATCTCTCATTCACATAAGTCGGTAAGTCTGCTACCGCAGCTACTAGATGGAGTAGTCTTCATGAGCACACAATCTTGCGGCGTAACATGAGATGCAATTGAACCCAGCATAGGTGAATATACAATTTTAATTAATTCTTCAACTACTTCTTAGCACTGAAATTACGCTTGAAATTATTGAATATTAAAGACATGAATTATCACTTTGCTAACTAAGTGTAAACCAACAGAGTGAAAAAAATTTGTGTGTGAAAAGTGCATATTTATTTGACAATAAATAGTAGGGGAGACCGGGGCTAGTTGCCTACAGGAGTAAATAGGCGCAGTCCTCATAAATCGCCTGTTTGTGGATAGATTGCGCAACCAGTCACAGAGTACCTTTCTTATTGCTTTTTACAATCCTCAATGTAGTTTTGCATAGTTACCTACGTGCAGTGGACATTTATTACGATTTTTCTGTTTTTTCCACTCATGAGTAATTTTTTGTTGCTTCATTCTTTTTCTAATTTCTAATACTTATCTTAATAATTGCGATTTAACTTGTGCATTTTTCATAGTGTATGATTAAGTGTACCTAACCCATATGTGATTTACTTGGATTATTTATGCTCAGAGGATTACGTGTCACTTTTGTGAAGAAATTTATTATGGAGCAAGTAGGCGAAATGAACACAGGGCAAGTTGGCTCGGTGTTTGGTGTGCACTGGTAGCTTGAAAATCAGCAAACAATGAGAAAAGTGGTTGCAATGCAAGATTTTGGGCTCATGTGGCTTGCCCAAACGAAGACACTCGATTTTTTATTTGTGGCAACTGTAACTCTGATGATGATATAGAGTAGGATAGAAGTTACTCAATGTTAAAGTTTTATTCATTATTTTTATGTCTGTATAATTTAGAATTTACATTATTCGGCTATAACGCCTTAGTCTAAACTTACTGGTAATAATAAAATTGATTTCGCTTAACTATGTGTCTTATTTGAGCTTCATTTAAATTTTTATAAAACGTGGGCCAACTTACCCCATAGGTATAGGCAACTTGCCCCGTGACGGGGTAGGTTGGCGCACAATTTTCCTTTTATTTAAGCTTTCACGAAACATAAACTACAAAAGCTACAGACTCAAAACTCCGGGTATTTATAGCCAAAATTCTGTTCTTTAAAAGTGCAGTTAAAGTTTGTTAAAAAACTTAAATAAAAAAATTATAAAAATCAAAAACTAAGAACTGCGCCTACTAGCCCGGTCTCCCCTACATATAAATATATTTGTAAGTTATCTCTGTCTGTTCATTGCATTCATATTTTTTTTTCTCAGGGAGCACATTTTTGCGTTTTTCATTTTAGATAAGATTTATAAGTGATTAATTCTTCTGTCTGTTCACTCATCCCTTCCTGTTGTAACGTAACTTTTTATCAAAATTAGTCTGTTGCCGTAAATTTTTAATATTTTATTAAGATTAGAAACGACTTTTAAACCATAATCATCGTATCCTATTTTATTTATTTATTTATTGTAAGCTAACGTAAAAATTTCCAGTTAACCCTTTAATGCCCATGGTATCAGTGTTCCCGATTCAGTGGGGTTTTTTTTCACATATTCCATATTCACACCAGAAATTTAAAATGGAAATTTTTGATTTATTTAATAACAGACATTTCGTTATTAAAATAACCGAAATTTACTATTTATATATTCTGGTATGAATTCCGTTTGTCTGTATTGCGTAATTTCTGGAACGCATTCAACCATGGACATTAGAGGGTTAAGGGTATTCGTTAACCTTCGAACTTTTGTTATTGTTATTCTAGTATCTTATAATACGTTTTTGAAATATTATTAAATGGTTTCATGGAAATTTATAAAGGATTATGAAATTTTATAAAAAATTATTTAATTAAAGAAAAGTTCAATTACGATAAAAATATTTGAAAGAAAAAATACGATACTTATGGTGCATTTCTTAAAATTGGAGATTGGATTTCCAGTAATCTAAATAGGTATTTGTTTTAATTCATTTATGAAACGCATAGCACAGTTGAAAATTCACTTCCAAGAATTGCCGTTAATAAACTGACATGTACTCGAGATATTTTATGCTGCCCTGTATATGATCTATAAAATTTTATACACACGAAAAAATAAGCAAAAATTTTTTAAATTTAAAAATGCGTGCCACAATTGAAGGCGCACTTTCACAAACTATTATTGATAAACAGCACTGTAACCGAATTCTTTTGTGTGTCCTGTAAATAAACGGTACACACCATATTTATTTTTATGTAGTAAATATCTAGTAGCGCAGCCTAGTGATCTATGTCGATTTCAATATGTCTGAAACAGGGGTCGTACTTGTCCTGAAATTTCACGACCAGGAAATTCTTCGGCACCAGTATTTTCTTATAGAAAAATCTCTTCCTAAATAAGGCGAAATTTCGCACGTTTAACATAGATTTATTTTCCTATAAACAAATAGTGATATTTGTCCTGAAAAAATTCCTTAAGCGTACGACCCCTGGTCTGAAGTGATACAGCACCATTAAAATGCACCGCAAACGATTTTTCACCATAGACCGCAATGTAACGGAAATATTTTGAGTGTCCCTGTAAACAAACTATAAATGCTACACAATTCATTTTCAATACCGAACATGCAATAGTAAACCACAATAACATATATCAAGTGCATGGCAATTGATATATGCGAGTTAGAGCGCGAAAGTCTAACTGTGCTCTAACTCGACAAAAGACAAACTAAATTCATAAACACTTTTCAACGTTATTAGAAAGTGTTAAAAAGACATTTTCAAGAATTCCGCGGAAATAAAAGAGAAATCAAATATCACCATTGCAAATATTATTAGAGGAGAAGGTCCAAATACCGGCTAGGGTCCAAATACCTTCTACTAGGTGTTCTGATAACTGAGCGCAGCGCAGCCTAGCGGTGATAGGCAGAGTTTGTAACTTTAATTGAGATAAGAAAGTTACGAAAAGTCCGCCGCTGAAGTCTGTATCATTTACAAATAGTAAATGCAAAAGTGTCGAATCTACGTACTATGGTACATCAAAAGTTTTTCAGATATGTGTTTCTCATTTTTTTTTTAAATATACTGATCGTATATTGGCTTGAATTGTTGATTAAGTTATTTTCTAGACATATTTAGCTCTCAATTGCCACGCGCACAGTATTGGTATTTTATTATATGAATGAGTATTACCGATTTTAACTTAAACATAGCAGTGGTCCGAAAACCGGCTACCTAGAGTGGTCTAAATACCAGCTAGCCGGTATTTGGATCTCTCTCGGTTGCTCTGCTTGAAGGGGAGGAAATAAATTAATTTAAATAGTTCCATAATTAATAAATTAATTTAAATGGTTCAGAAATAGTCCCCGTCCCATTTTGCAATATGAAAGATGCAATCATGGCCGTAATTCTTCAGGACCGACACTGGTTACCGGATCACTTTCCAAAAAAGAGCTGTTGGACACTACAAAATTGCCTGTAATAAATGTGAAGAGAAAGAAAAAATTATGACGGAGTAAACCAGGCGAAAGAGGCAGAAATTTGATTTTAAAACTCTCTCTGCTCAACCCGAGATTTCCTTGGCCATCGTAAAAGAAGCAAAATTTGCGCAACCCGAGATTTCCTCGGGGATGCATTTTTCCGTCTAATGAACCCTCCTTGATTATTCCCACCAGTTATTTTTTTTATTGTAAATTATGCCTTATTTAATCGGAGCATTTTCCCGGTTAAATTAGACAAAAACTTTCGTTTTGAAAAACCGGTGACAAAAGAATAAAAATTCTTAAAAGACGCTCGTCGCGAAGGGGTTAAATACGCAATTTTTAAAGCTATTTTGATAAAACAACTATGCATCGAGAGGGCTAAAAAAGTGAAAAAGGAAAATATCCAACAGAGGAATAAGATAAATTTGTGTCTTCTGCATGGGTGCTTTCTCTGTGTACAAGAATGGGGGAGGGGCTTCTGGGTTCAATGTTAAGAATGCGATATGTGGGCTGATAGGGACCATACTGACGCAGAGAGTGATATTATGCTTTTGACTTTTTCAGATAAAATAATTCTCATTTCAATCAGCAAGCTTGTTTTTTTTGTTTTACACGTTAAAAAACAAAATTAGAAACATAATGGGAAGAAGACTGTGAGAGATAGTCGTAAAGAATTTTAGAAATTTGACAAAAATACTTATTTATTAAAAATTGAGTATTTTTTCTGTACATAAGAAATGTTATTAATCAATACAATTTATTAAAATAATATTCTTATGGCTTAATAATTGTCATTAGCTCTATTTGTGTGATATTTTGGAAAAAAAAACCTTAGGTAGCCGGTATTTAGACCCCATTTTAAAAACTCAAAATTTGAAGGCTTTCGGAATTTTGCTTCTTATAAACAGAAAGCGCCTTTTAAACTGATTTTTTTTTCTCTAAACAGGTGTAAGACGTGTCAAGATACCCTGCTGTCGCTTTTTATTTTATTGATTTTGAAAATTGTATGATATAGATTGAAAACAAAAGTGGTAGCCGGTATTTGGACCTTTTCCTCTATTATTTATCTAAATTAACCCGTCGAGAAAGTATTAGGAACATATACAAAGGACCATACGGGGACCATACTAAGGACATTACAGGACCAAAAGGTTGCTAAGGGTAAATATTAGTATGTAACTGTTCAGTTTAGTTTGTTTAGACGTAAAGTAAATAAAAATCATTAGAAAAATACAATAAGAATGCGTAGTTTTTTGGAATTTTATTGGAAATATTTTTCCCAATGGGCTATAAAGGTAACACAGATTATAGTTAGGCTAACTATGCAAAAATCTTTTATTTATTGATTTATTATAACGAAATCTTAACTAAAATAATACTATATTACTATAAAAAATAATGTGTTAATTATGATATTCTGTGAAACAATTTCTTTTGGTTGCGAAGCAAAGATAGAGATTGCACATACTACATATATTATGCGCCCTTTTTTTAATGAGGCGTTTTGCGTTTGGCATGTGTTCTATTTTGACACTCTGTATAAAAAATGCAGATAAGGTTATAATACGACAATCACCAATTTTAAAATGGTAGAAAATATTTCCTTTTGTCGTGAAAGGGGTAAAAGAAAAATTATTAATTATTTGCAGTTCTGGCAATTTAACAGCCATACGTTGGATTTTCCTCCAATGAAGTAACAAGCCTTGCAAAGGGTTAATTTATTTCGACGAGTTAAAAAAAATTCAAGTTAAGTGGAAAGGCTGATTTAATCCTTAGATACAGATGGCTCTTTAACGGATAAGCATAACTTTATTTTTATGTTGTTATTTATTTTCATTCAACAAATAGAAACATAAAGCTGTGTAGCAAGAAACATTTTTTATAAAAACCAATATTTTTTTTACAAAAATGTTATTTATTGATTACGCTAAAAGCACTTATTTTCGCGAGCCCGTCGTAATCGCGAAATTTTAATCCTCGCGATACTTTTTTTTCGCCTCAAATAACAAAAAGCAGAAATTTTTCACTTATCCAAAATTTAATGATTACTGTTACTTAAGTAAGAAAAAAGTACAAAAACTTCTTGAATTCTTAAAACTATTTTTTGAATACTATACAACTATTTCTTGAATAAAAACAATAGTACAACTAATAGAATGCCGCTCATTTACTTACAGTATTTATACCAGCTTGTTTGAAGCCACTGAAAATTATTTGATGTTTGGCTTCAACACTGTTAAATGTGTGCACAAGCCAAGAAGCGTGAATTGGTTTTAATCGTGATATTCGCAGGTCCACAGATTCTTTTTCCTCTAGAAATTTAAGCTCATTAGAATATCACTCAATAAACTCATTCTTGAGCAAACGCTTCAACTCGCCGTTTACAGGCTTTACGTCCAAAGGCTGGAGCTCTCCTGTGCGGGAAAAGACCACAAAAATTGGAATAATATTCCTCTTCACTAGTTCAGCCAGAAAAAGAGGATCTTGGTGTGCCTTAAAAATGCCGAACAATTCTAGAACAAAGCCAGGTTGTTCTGGAACTAGCCCGAGAAGTTCTCTCTGCTTGTCGTAATAAGGTACAAGAATATCCGCGATGTATCGAATCATTGTGTCAGGACAAAAGGAAGTTTCTTAAAATGCCTTATGCAAAAGGGGTTCTATTTGGTTAGTTTCGGGAATTTTGAACTTTTGAAATGTTCATATACAACTCGCGAAATTTTCAGCTCGCAAAATAACGATATCTTCATTTTCGCGAAAATTACGGCTCGCGAAAATAAGTGCTTTTACAGTAACTAATGCATTAAAATTAGTCCCCAAAATAATTTTGTCCGCCGAGAATCGCAAAAATGCTCACTGTGAGTTAGAAGGACTCCAGAATAGCATAATAACGCAATTACGAATGAAAAACTTGACTCATACCTTTAATATTTATAAAGAAACAATTTTATAGAAATACGCAACAATTCCCCCAGCAGGGTAAAAATTGTTCATTTATGACCTCGTAACCTTAGAGCTTTCAAAAGCTTTGTATAAAAATCTCAACATCTAATAAACCTTGCTGTTGGGCCAAAGAAAATGAAGCATGAAGAAGGGAAACTTCCAAAGACATAATGTAAATTCCCTCACTGTCAGCGACACAGTGCAAACAGCTAAGCAGTGGAAGTCACATACAGCGCCTAAAGATAAAACGGGTTTCACTTGGCGTGGTTTGGCGTGATCGCCAGTAGCAATGATGATCAAAATAGGGAGTAATTCTATGGTCACCGCTTGCCGCGCGAAAGCTGGGCGTTCACCCCTCCCTTTTGTGGCGCGAGTCGAAACCTTTTTCCTGGAATTTAGGTCAAAGATCATACAATACGTCAGATGCAGAAGATTAGATGAATCTGTTAGTTTTCGCGTGAAAGTGGAACTTTCGATACGTAAAATTTATTATTTTACCGACTCCTGCATCACTGAAGATTTTTCCATTGTACGTTTTCATCGGCTATCTACTTGCAATACAGAAAACATATCATAAAAACAGATCATATTAAAAAATCTGTCTCAATCTCTAAGTTTCAAGACTAACCGTCAAAGAAATGCCGTTTTGAATTTTCGTGGTGGCGTTTGTGCGAAGGTTTACTACAAAAAAAAATAATGGCGGATGCTATGAAGCATGCCTATGATTGTATATCTCCTTTGAGTGTGTTTCCTCGCAGAACTGTTTGCACTGTTTCGGTTAGTTATTGTTTCCAAAGCTTATACTCTACGTTCTTTGGTAGGACCGGCGACATTTTTTTTGTGTGTGTGTGTTCGGCCTACACAATAAAGGATGAAGTGCGAGTATTACTCGCGCGCAGAGTGTTCCAAAGAACAAATATATAAATTAGTAATTGTATTATTAAAAAAACCGCTGCTAAAAGAATACTAAGACTTAGTAAAAAACTATGCAACGTCGGATTGTGTATAACCGTATATACTAAATTAGTATAAATGGATATACCATGAAAGTTCAAAGAAATATGGAATCTAAAGAATATCAAATATTATCTCAAAATATTCTGTATATAACTCATTTTTTAATATTATCCGAATATGTTTATGATGAACTTCATTCGATACTGACAATAAAATCAATGCATATTTAAACTTCATATGGCATTTCATAAAACTAAATTCAGCGTAGTAATAACCTTTCTTTCTACAATGTAGCTAAAACAAAATCTTTGTTCAAGGTTTAAATTTGGCATTGTGATAAGCGCGCTTCGAAAGGAGGTCGCAAAGTTGCAACACCGCCTTGGTCCGTGCCGCGTTTTCCAGATATGTTTTTAATTAACTTTTAAAGTCACTAGGGAGAGATCCACTCAATGCAACTAGTCGCGAATCCCATAGTATTTATGTGATTCATTCTAATAAAGTTAGTCTGTTTTTAACAATTTGACGTTTATTGCTTTTATACTGCTACTGGGAAATGCATTACACATATACATCATTAAAAGTTGTTAACTAGGCTTTGGCCGATGATACATTGAGTACGCCGCCCCTGTCATTATGTAACTCCAAACCATCGTATCTTTAAGGATTAATATCTCTGCTAATTTTTGACGATTTTTTTCGAAAATCATTATCAACAATGCATTTATACTTCTGCTACGATACGTACCTCCAGCGCTGCTCAACACTTTTGCTCAATGCCCGTAAATTGAAATTTGCGTGTAACGGAAAAATGCGATTTTCTCAAAAGCTATGTGACCTAGGGTAATCGCTATAATTTTCCTGCAAGGTTTAAATTAACGTCTACTACCTCTAATTTTTTCATAATTTTAGCTTCAGTATATTCGGAATTATATGGGGGGGGGGACATATTTTTGCGCTACATTTTCGACGATATGTTTGAAAATATATTACCTAAATTTAAAAGAAGTGCATTTTTGTGATCAGCGTTACGAAAGCTTTCAGACGATACCCCACACAAAATACAAAGAAAAGAGTTTTTTTTTCAAGTAACCTAATTAGACCCTCTACTTTTTTACTAAATATAGTTATGAATGTTTAATAATTTGAAAATTTGTGATTCAATAGTCTTTATTACTTCCCCCACTTTGATCTTTCCACGTTCCATAGTTTACGAGTAAAATGGCTGAGACAGACAGACACAGGAGTGATCTTATAATGGTTCCGTTTTTACTTTTTAAGTACGGAACCCTAAAAATTAAAAAGTTTAGTAATTAAAGTATGATTTTGAATAAATTTATGCAATCTTTATATGAATTTAAAACAATAAAACGCATCCAGGCTTATAAAACGCACTTACGATTTGAGACTGTATTTTTTCTATGTTTTGGTATATTTACCGTATTACGCGCACTCTCATTTTTATTTCATTAATTAATTGCTTTACTCAAAGAATCCTTCATGAGATATGTATCATGAACGTTCAACAAAAAGCATTAAAAAGTATAAAAATTAGTACAAACATAATAAGTGCTAATGCAAAAAAAAAAAAAAAAAAAAAAAAAGTGTATAGCTACTGCTATACTTGAAACGGATATTCCTGTTTCTTGGTTGTGTGATCAAAAATATCTTTTTTTACTTAAAACTTTTACTTTATACCCATTCTGGGTTTAGTTTGTTTTTTCATTCGACTACTTTTATATTAAAAATAAAGTTTACGATACTTCCTAGCTTATGATACGTTTATCATGCGAAAGATGCTTCATCGAGAAAAAGCTTTGGCCCATGCAGTGGATGAACATTACAAGTTAATATCTGAAAAAAAAAATGTTTTCAAAATGATTTTGCCATAATTCGTTAACGCTATTCTATATTTAAGAATCCATTTCATCACATTTCAGAATTTAAAAGCTAAATAGATTAACAAGTTCATTTTACTTGTTTATATATTTCTTTACTATTTGATTAAGTATCAGGATACTAGCGTCTGACCATACACGTTTGAAGAAGAAGTAGCAGTGAAATAAATTTAATTTAAAATTTAATACTCTTTCAGGCATGTGATTTCCGCGTTTTTGCACACCAGTATATTCTTAGAGAAAATGATATTTCATTTAATCGAAACATTTTTGCGATTTATGAGAACAACATTCTCTCTAAGAATATACTGGTGTGCAAAAACGCGGAAATCACATGCCTGTCTTTTATTGAAATCATGTCATTAAATAGTATCACCACGAAGAAGAGTACATAAAAACCTTTCTCCGAAAGTCGTATCAAAACGCCTCTAATAAAGCATTTTAATTCGCAATAATGGAACTTTGATCTTGAAAATAAAATTATATGAATTCGGTTCATATGTTTACGTAATTAAACACGAAAGTGTCAAGATTCTAAACTTAAAAAGAAAAATAATAATAACTTTGTGGAAAGTTATTAACTATTATAATCACCTAATTACTTTTTAACCACCTTGTATAACTGTAAACAATGTACTATGTATAGCAATTTCTCATTAAAAAAAAAAATGGGAATTTCTAAGTTAGCAAAACAATGTTTTTTTTTGTTTTTTTTTTTAATTATTGCAATAGATTTTTTTATTTTTATCATATTTTTTTACATTGCCCACTAAAACATTAAAAAGCTTTTTATTTTAAAGAAAAATAGGTATGAATTCCAATAAAAGTTTTAAAATTATTAAAAGCGATACTTTTGTATTAGCCGCCAGTCAAGAGTTATTGGCCGAAGAAATCATACAAGTCTTTGCTACTTACAGGAGTCTTTTTGATTCTTATAATTTCAGTAGTTTAAACGTGTAGTTCGATTTTATATCTCTTGACTTTGTGTTTTAATCATATTATTTTATTTATTCATCGATGAAAAAAAAATTCAAATCATTCCGAATCAATAAAAGTACCAATGGAGACGTTCTTATATAAATTTGTATATATAAGTTGGACGCCGTTGTAGCCTGGATCCTGCGAAATATCTCTACTTTCGATCTGCGATTAAGGTACGCTAATGGTTAAATCAGTTGGGGCAGACCTGATATTAGCCATAATTTATAGCGGAACAAAAATATTTTTTCATTTCAATGCAAAATTGCTAACTTAGTTAATTAATCTATGGATGTATGTTATTATTATTATTATTATTATTATTATTATTATTATTATTATTATAACAGATAACGCACTTATAAATAAATTAATTTTCTTTAGATCAAACAAGCACTTATTCAGGGTGGATCAAATATAAGTGGGTGATTGATCATAGAATTTATTTATTTATCTTTTTTTTTTACTTCATTTTTCGGATATATATTTTTTTCTTTTTTTTTTTTTTCGCCGTGTACGCGGGGATTTCAAATGAAATTTTCGGCGTTCGAAGCGGGGAAAGTAATTCTATGCGAATTTCTTTGAATTTATAACTTTTAAGTTGCTTTGTTTTAAACCGCTAGTGTTATTACTAAGGATATACCGAAACAGGCTTTTACGACTGAAACTGAAACCAAATTTCGATAATCTTCCTATTTTCTGCCAAAAACGAAAACTCCCAAAAATTATTTTGAGTAATTATTGCATACATAATTGTATAGTACCTGGTACACCGAGCATCACTCGGTGATTTTTTTATTCTTCGATCATATTGCATTGAAAAAATGTTATTTATTTATTATTTAAGCGTATTTATTTCTGCATGAACATGTCATTTCTACTTTCTAAAAATAATAATAGCACATACTAAATATTCGTTTTTTGAGCTTTTTATTTATTTACAAATCTATATCCCTTTCTTAGTACTTTCTAGTAAACCATTTTGTTACGTATTTCTGCAGTCTTTTAAATACTAAATTGATTCGTTCTTGGTGTATTCAATACTTCTTTCTATACAGCATTATGAGTGTCATGAGGATTTTCTGTAGTTAGAAGTACCTTTAAGTTGTTTTGCCTCTTAACGCTGGAAAAAGCAACGTAGAGCTTTCCATGCGTAAAAACAGGTGTCCGTAAGTCGACGCCAACAAATTCGAAGGTCTGACCTTGAGCTTTATGTATAGTTATTGCAAATGCTGGCCTCACAGGAAATTGATGCCTTTGCATCGTGCATCCAAGTTGACCTCTGCTTGAATCGAGAGTTATTCGCGGAATATGTACTTCGATACCTGAATATTCTCCTGTGATTATTTTTGCTTTATGTTATTTCAGAGATCTTTAACAATTAGCTTTGTTCCATTGCAAAGGCCTTCTGAAACATCTAAATTGCGCAAAAGTATGATTATTGCGTTATTTTTAAGCTTTAACTCATGAGGTGGCAAATCGGCTATTTCGATGGAATTGAGAAATTCCTTCGTAAACTGGACTGCTCCTTCAGGTTGAACTTTGACGGAATCGTAGCTGTGGTAGATTTTATACTCTCCAGGAAGCTTTTCAATAATTTCGGCGTTAATCTTGCTAACATCTTCATTTAATGGCGCAAGGTTAGCTAGATCCTTCATTTCTTCATAACTTCCTTTCTTTAAGCAGTTTCCAAAGACTTCATCAATGAGATGACCATTTGAAAGTATATCTACGGGAAGTTCGATTTCAGCCATCGCGTTCTCAGGTATCTCCCTATAACGACTATCTCGTTATATATGTTTGCGTTCCATTCCCCCCCCCCCCCCCAGCAGTTTCAATTAAAATTCTGTTTAATAATTTATTTGTTTTAGTGCACTGTAGTTAAACAGTGCAGCCTCTAAATTAAATTTATCATTTAAAAGCTAAATCGATTGTAGTAATGGCCCTGCACATTTAAATTAAATTATTCTAGTTACTCATCTCTTTAATAAAATAAAATCAGTGATTCAGTCTTCATTTTTACTTTGTGAGTCTCTCACACATACGATTTAACCTTGTAGAAAAACGTTACTGCTGTCTGTTAGGAACAAAAGCATTTTAACTTCGGGCATTTTCTTATTTGGGCATGAATATAACTCATCATTTAAAATCACTTAACATGCAATCTATTCATTAGAATTATCTTCGCAATACACTTTAACATTCACACCCTTTTGTTCATATGTATGTCAATTCAGCATTTTTGTGGTAATGCACGTTGTTAATCTTTCATCTAACATCTGTCTTGAAAAATACATTCTCATGCCCTTTTCGCCTAACGAATTCGGTCTGTTACTATGTCTTTATCCAGAAACATTTTTATTTTCTTACACTTAACCGCAGCTGTATCAAAGTACGGATTAGACTGCGCCTCTCATGATTCAAGAAATTTAGCAACCCACAATCTGGCACCCTACACAATTAATACATGATAGAAGCCTACCGTATGTATTTGACGAATCCGTACCAGCTAATGTTTTTCTCGGCCTCTTGTGCATGGCGTAAAAATACTTGAAGATTAGCGATATTGTAGTCCGCCAAGCAAGAAAGTTGTAACTGTATATTCAACACACTCCTGCTCTGTCTCTATCCTCGTGACGTCTTTTTAAGAAGAGTCTCTTATCTCTTCCCCCTTGTACCTCTCCCTGCTGCTTTCATGATGCAATAAAAAAAAAATCTTCGTTTACTAGATTGGAGCTTTTTTTAGTAAGTCCTGGTTATCTAAATCAATATACGTAGTCTAATAACGGCCACCTCTGTATGTAACAGAAACGTCTCCACAAACCTTGGTCGCCTGACCAGTTTTTTTTCTCCTAAAAAAAATTAAGGGGAGAGGTACGTGATTCCAATCTTCATCGGCATTTTTCTGCATGGACTTCGTGAAGCGATGGATCCCTCCCGGCACCTGCGCGCTCTGTACTGTTGACATCAGGCGACTTTGTTATCCCAGCTGCTTGGACGCTCTGTTGCAGTGATCTTGGAGTTAACTCGCCACCCCCCCCCCCCCCGGTCACCGAAGGAAAGGTGATCCTGAAATCAACAGCTCGCCACACCATCATCGACGAAAGATTTCATCCTGGAGTGAACTTCTCGCCCCGGACGTCTGCTCTTCGCCGATGAAATATCCGTGCCTGCCTCCTATATTGCTCCCCCTCTTCTTTGAATCGGAATATCGCCCCGGCTCTTCTGTTTGCAGTCTCGCCTGAAAGTGCACCATTACCCTCATACCTCGGCAACTGAATTCTATGATATCTTCGAATATAAACTTCTGTGTGTTTTTCACCGAACCGCTGCGACGCCCTGTTTGTGAAATTCTGAAAAGTATAAGTGCATTTGTGTGTGCTCAAGAATATAAAAAAAAAGCCTGTCCGTTTAATTAGACTAAAAGAAAAAACGCCGTATCTGGTACACCGATGAAAAAGAAGCCGGCCTCCACTGATTCAAAAACTCACTCCCACTGCTGATACATTCAGAATCTTGTGATACTATTTTCATCTGTGTTTTTGGAAGAAAGTCTGAGATTTTGTCTGTTTATGGAGTCAAGTTCATCTCTACAAAAGTCTGTGATAAGTGCCTAAATTTGTAGGAGCCCTCACTTTGGGAAATATGTAAACGGTATTTGTGTATTCAAAGAAAAGAATCAAGTGAGTCATTTTCATTTAAAAATACACTGCAAAAAAAAAAAAAAAAAATGTGTGCATTTCCCGCAAGAATGAAAGTATCTGCTAAGTGGATTTATCCCCGTGTGTGCTAAATTTTTCCTCAAGGTGATTTGTGCATCAAAGTTAGTATTTTCTGTGTAAAAAAAAAAAAAATGCCAATTTACAAATCACTGGTAGTGAGTCGTTCAAATCAAAGGAGTCAATCAATAGAAAATCATGCAAATGACTCCTGAAGTTGTGCTCCATAAACTCTCGGTTGTGACCTAGACTACAAATTAAAAAAATCGTAGAGAGTTAGATAAATATGCACTTCAAAAGTTCACAAATTAAAAAATGAAAGTGCACTAATAAAAAAAAGCACACCATCACACATGCAAGATTTTGTGTGTGAAAGCAGATGTTTTTATGCCCCCCATTTTTTTCTATCTTTTAATTTCTTTTCAGCTAATTCTTGAAATATTATTTAAATTTCCCAGCAAGTTTCATTCCATTTTATCTGCTTTCACACTCAATAAGTACTCACGGGTACTTTATTAACAAATACTTATTTGTAATTGAATTTTATTTTATAATATTATTGTGTTTTTGTACAGGATACGAAAATGCAGTGATATTGCTATTTTTTAATATTTTGTGAAGTTATTTTGTGCAGTTTACTATAATATTTATAAATATAATATATTATTATTTTTTTTTCGCATTCCATGGAATTTTCCAATATTCTTTGTTAATATCAAAGACATCCACCCTACTTAACTCTTAATGGATATTATAATATATAGAAGGATTTCTTTCAAAGAATTTAACGAAGATTATATTTTTCCCGTTTTCTATTATCTACTAAGGTTAAAATAAGATTTTTCAAGTTTGCCTTTCGGCTTGAAAATATTTTAATTTGAGAGAATTTTAATTTCTATCCTTTTAGAGAAACAAGGACATATAGCAATTTTTTTTCTCTGTTAAAAATATAAAATAAGTATTTATTTCAGTTGCTTGCTCCTAGTAGTTTGTTTTGAAAGACTTACAGGTTCCATACATTAAAAAAAATAGGAGCTATTGTGAAACTTTTGTTTGTCTCTCTTTTGCTTAAAATAAGCAATGATATTATTTTTACTTTGAGAAACACAATTTTATTCCCGGATAGATTTTTTTCCATTTTTTCTATAAAAGGTTTAAAGAAGACCTTTTGTTTATTTTTTTTAAGTTGAGTGGTTTTTTTTTAATGTGATTATTATACTATTTTATTTCATTATTTTATTTGCTTTGCATTTTATCTGTTTATATATGTATTATATTTATATGTATGCAGAATCTCTGTAACAATTTTGAATTGGAATTTGGTACAATAATCGTTGACCATGTCCGCTAAACAAATTCCAATTAACGTAATACAATTTGATGGAGATCCGGATTTGCTTAAATTCTTTTTTAATTAAATTAGATCGGTGGCGGAAATTAACAAATAAAGCCCTCAGACTACCATTGCTGTACTTGTAGGAAAGTTAATTGGTCCCGCGAAAAAATTTTATGCACAGAATCCGGAACTTCAAAAAATCAACGATCTAAATACGCTTGAAAAAGAATTTGCGGCATTTTTCTCACCTCCGAGAAAGTGCGTGGCTGGTGTTGAACTTTCGAGTTTATCTCTTCTGCCAGAGGAGTCAATTAAAAATCTGGCACACCGATTAAACGTGTTAGCCGCAACCGTGTATGCTGATATTAATGACGAAAATGCCCGTAACACAATTAAACTTATGAAATTCATGGAGGCTGTGCCAGCTAACATACGAATAAAATTACAAGAAGAAGGTATCACAGAATATCGTGCTGCTGTTGAAAGAGCACAGACGTTACACGAAATTCTGCATAATGAAAAGATTCTACATTCCTTATCCCCTGTCAGTAAATCTCAAAATAACGTTGAAGAACAATTGAAGGAACTCTCTGAAAAAATAAATGCGTTAACACTTGCACCGCCTGGACCCAAAACAGAAACTAAAAAAAAATGACACGCAAGGTAGCTTAAAGTATAACTCAAATGCGATGCGGTATAGGAAAAATTTCAAAACGCGAAATTTCCCAAAACGTTTTTCCCCTTACAAATTTCCACAAAGAAAAGTTGTGACATGGCAACTCTGCTTCCGCAATGGCAACCAGGCCCAACATTGTTTTAAATGGAAAAAAGTTAACACACAGAGAAGGGGAAGTTTTAACAGACGCAACAATTACCATGTTCAGGAAAACTAGAACAGAGACACAATTTTTATGCTGATGATTTTGTGTCTCAACCATGTGACTTAACATCAGCAACATTTCCTTTTGAAACTACATTACCAAAAATTTCTAAAGAAAGTTTAGTTAATTCAACCGGGTCACAAACATCAGATCACATTAAAATCGCAAAAAATATTACTACTCAAACAGAAAATGAAGGCGATAACAATGTTCACATCATTTGTAGTGTTAATACGCATTCTCCATCACTCCCTCTTGTAAAGGCCACTATTGCAAACCATAAAATCACCCTATTGGCTGACTCGGGAAGTAGCATTTCGTTACTTTCACAAAAATTATTTAATGAACTTAAATCTGTATTAAAATACAAGAGACTATCAACAGCCGTAAACATCAAAACTGTCAATTCGGATGTTTCTTTCTCCTCATGTATTAGAGCATCCATTAAGTTAGAAAAAAAAATCCTTCTCCCACTACTTTTATATAATGGATATTCCTGAATCCTCCAGTTTTGAGGGCATTCTTGGTTTTGATTTCAGTAGTAGATTTAACATTATCATTGATACTTTCAATAAATGCATTCACATTAACAACAGCTTGACTATTCACTAGAAACATCACACACTAAGTCAAAAGTCAGTGAAAGTAATCAATGTAACACCTTATGTGATGTGGCGACAAATCAAAAAGTTTTCTTAACCCGTAAAATAATTCTAAAACCCCAAGAGCAGACATGGTGCTCAGTTTACACAAACAATCATATCAAACATGACATAAATTATCTATTTGAATATTTGGCAGATAAAAAGAATTAATAGGTCATGAGCCATTATTCAAATGGATAAGAAGTCTAAACGCAAAAAGAAGCCTTTACAATTAAATCATTTCTTTTCTATTTCACTTAAAAATAATTCTGATACTACCATTCATCTCCCTAAACACACAAAAATTGGACATTTATCTGAGGTTGAGGAAATTCTTGAGTACCCCTCTGATAATTTGGACAAGGATCATAACTCAGAACAACACTTCCTAAATTTTATCCAGGCATCTAATGAAATATTAAAAAAAGGAAGGATGATTTATCAGATAAAGATTTCAATCTTTCTCATTTAAGTTCTAATGAGGCAAATACATTGACTAAATTGTTACTTAATTATTACCCAGCCTTTTCAAAATCATTAAATACTCTTGGACATACTGATAAGATTGTACCTGATTTGAAGTTCATTAATGATTACCCTATAAAAACACTTCCATTCCCCCTTCCTCAATCTTTGCAAAAAGGTGCTTTGGAACAAATTAAAGATCTACTTGATGCCAAAATTATTGAACGCCACTGTTCAGAACGGGCTTGCCCCATGCTATTAGTCAAAAAGAAACCAGACGGAACTGGTAAACAAAAATTCCGTCTCGCGTTAGATACCCGAATGATCAATACTCTAATTCAAGGATCATCTTACCATCTACCTAAAATTCAAACCATCATTTCAAATCTTTCTCAGTACCGCTATTTTTCTTCTCTCGACTTTCATCAGGCATATCATCAAATTGATTTGCCAGCAAAATTCCAAAATCAGTTGACATTTACTACTATGTTTGGTTCTTTTAGATACAAGAGATTAGTGTTCGGATTAAAAAATAGCGCTTCCATTTTCCAAGCTTTAATGGACTCTTTGCTTGATGAATTACAATTAGATGATGTATATACATATCAGGATGATTTCATTGTAGGTGCAAACTCTTTTGATGAAATGTGTAATAAATTAAAAAAGTTCTCTCTATCTTAACCAAATATAACTTGACCCTGTCTCCTAGCAAATGTACTTTTCATAAAACTAGCCTTGACTATTTGGGATTTCATGTAGAAAATCGGTCTGTTTCCCCGATTCAGTCAAATATCATAAAAATAACATCTTTTCCCACACCTACAACTAAACGTCAACTAAAAAGACTCATTGGTGTTATTACATTTTATAAGTCTCTAATTCCATCATTTTCTGAGTTAGTTCAACCACTGATAAACCTAACTACTCCAAAAGTTAAATTTAAATGGACAGTTAAACATCAAGAAATCATGGACACAATACAAAAAATTTTCTTTAATTCTCCCATGGTTAGATTACAAGATTGGAACAAGAAATTCTATTTAAACACTGATGCGTCAAATGTTGCTATTTCTGGTGTTTTATTACAAGAGCATGATCAACAACTTTTACCAGTAGCATACTTTTCTAAATCTCTTAAGGCGTCAGAAAAAAATACCCTGCACTTAAATTAGAACTCATGGCAATTTATAAATCTGTTACCGCTTTCAAATATTATTTATATAACAGACAATTTGTAATCCTTTCTGACAGTAAACCCTTAGAAAAATATAACAAGACTACTAATCCTGCTGATATTATCTCTCGTTGGCTCATGGAACTTTCAGAGTACTCATACACTTTTAAACATATCCCTGGTAAAAAAAAAAAAAAAAAAAATATGTTCTTGCTGTCTATTTATCTCGCTGTACTTTTGAAAGCAATCAACAAACTCTTGTTACTAATCCTGAACTTATCCATGACCCTCAACCATTACCTATTGTTGACTATGATACACCAGACAGTAATAATTCATGTTCAAGTGCCACTAAGAAATATGTAAACTATCTCGTATCTGGTAAACAAACAAATCCAGATCCTTTATTGGAAATTTCAAATGAAACTTTCTGCATTGAACAAAAAAATGACGCCACTTTGTCCACTGTTTACAATGATATTCTAAAGAAAGGACCTTCTCAAAAATATCCTAATTACTTCATACACCCTGATTCGAAAGTTTTAATGTTAAAGAAAGAAAACAATCTTAACAACACTTTTTCATATCACATTGTTGTTCCTAACTCTCTTAAAAGCGAAGTTTTAACAATCTCTCATTTATCTCACTTTGGTTTTAATAAAACCTATGAGTTCCTATCATCAAGATACTTTTGGAAAGGCATGTATGTTGACACTTTAAACTTTGTAGCTTCATGTGTCAAATGTCTTCAATGTAAACATCATCAAACCCCTCCTGCACCCTTACAACCCACCTACACGCCCAGATACCCTGGCCATACTATTAGTACAGATCTCGTTGGACCTTTTTCTAATGGTAAACATGTTTTAACTATTACAGATCACTTTTCAAGACATGTTGAACTTTTTCCACTTATGATACATCTGCAGCTAAAGTCGTTAAATGTTTATTCTCTTATATAACCACCTTTGGGAGACCATCTGTTGTCTTATCAGACTTAGGACCCCAATATACATCTCAAATATACAACATTTTTAATGATACTCTAGGTATTAAGGTACTTCACAGCTCTGTTTCGAGGCCACAAAGTAATGCTCTTTCGGAGAGAATCAATAAATCAATCAAATACTCTGTTAATATACTCTTACAAGAAGGTCACTCATTTGAAAATGCAATATTTATACACAGGTCGCTCTATAATGGTTCAAAACATTCAACTGCATTATTCACTCCTAATCTTCTGCACTTTGGAAGTGAGCTTTCATTAATTTTTGACACTTTTGATCAGAATAGCAATCAACCTTTTCTAGATAAACATATTTAAATACATAAACTACTTGAAGATTTACACAAAATATATGACAAGGCTTACAATAACATTAAAACAGCCCAGGATAAAAGATATAAACAATACGGTCAAAAAGCTAAATTAAGAACCATTTGTCTAAAAGATATTGTGTTCTTAAAATCTGTTGATAAATTCAAACCTAAATACACTGGACCATACATTGTAACTTTCAAACATTCACCTGTGTCATTCTCAATCAAGAGATTGTATGCTGCTGATAATACAGCATTTCGTGTGCACATTGATAGGTTACTTCTTGCACCACCTCGATATGGACATTTATTCGATGCTACAAGTCACTTAAACAATCACAACTTCCCTAATGTTTATCAACCACATACGTATAATTTAAGAAACAGAAAATAATATACTTTTGTTTACAATTTTTCTTCTTATGACATGTATCGTGAAGCTAAGTGTGCAACCAAAGGCCTAGGTTGTATGTATGTTGCTTACAACAGATCTTTGACAACATTATGGATGGCTCATGACTGTTTGCTTCGAAGATCTCTTGTGAACAATATTTTGAATCACTTTACACTCTTTTCATTTTACTTTACACTTTTATGTTATTTACATACACTTAACTATTATTTACATTTTTAACATTTATTTGTTCTTTTAGAGTTACATTTCAGTTAACAGTGATAACTAACGCATTTAATAATTGCAGTTATTTAAAAAAAAATTTCTCATGTAACTTGATAACATTTTCTTTAAGTCAACCAGTTAGTTACCTTCTAATTATACGACTTGTGCATTATTTACCCTGATTATGACTTTTTTATTGTCTCTCTTCACTCTAGGATTGTCTACCCCTTTTTGATTTGATATATATGTGACATATATCTATTTTTTTTTTTACTTTTTAATTTTCCCTTTCGAATGTTTTGTTCCCGTTCAAAATTATTGCCCTTAGGGTCCAAAACTTCATTGTGTTGAGAGACAAACCCTTTGAATTCGTGTTCCAATTCACAAAAATCAATTTTTGCTTGTAAACCGACGTGTACTCCTTTTGAGGACCGCTAGCGTCTTCGGAGGAGCAGGGACTCATATAAGCGGGCGCTGTATGAGTCTCAAAACTCCCTCCCCATCTAAGTCCGAAGCCCTAAGCCGACGCCGTAATACTTGTGGTCTACACAAGATTCAGGGTGACACCTTTTTCATGGGCGTGCTTCAGGCACCTCTTTTTTTTGTCATCCTATGCTGCGTGCATAAAAATTACATTTTTAAAAATCATGTTCAATTTCTTTTAAATCACATTACAATTGCTTATTAGTTTACAAATACACATTTCATTTATTATTATTTACACTTTACTTCTAGTGTTGCATTTGTGTTTAGATATTATATTTCTTTTTATTGTTAGTACTTGTGTTTTTCATAAAATGATCGTAATCAGGATCAATATTTTGATGAAGAGCAGTCAATGGTTTAGTTATATGCTGCTTAAATTTTTGCTGTCAGAGTCGACTCAGATAAAAAAAAAATACCATGGTACGTAATTTTTGAAGAAAATTTTAGTTAAGATGGATATCCATGAAATCAAATTATAAAATATTAATTCATAAAATCTCTTAGGACTGTTGAACTATTGATGAAAGAGATTTTTTGTGTTCATGACAGCAACTTGTTTTTTTTTAAAAAAAAACTTTTCTGTTTGCAAAATATATTTATATGTGTAACTATATTTCTTGCTGTTTTGCCCATGCACACGTGTCAACAAAAAGTTTTTTTGCGGTGTCCCAGGTGATATATATAACGACTGTCTCGTTATATATGTTTGCGTTCCATTCCCCCCTCCCCAGCAGTTTCAATTAAAATTCTGTTTAATAATTTATTTATTTTAGTGCACTGTAGTCAAACAGTGCAGCCTCTAAATTAAATTTATCATTTAAAAGCTAAATCGATTGTAGTAATGGCCTTGCACATTTAAATTAAATTATTCTAGTTACTCATCTCTTTAATAAAATAAAATCAGTGATTCAGTCTTCAATTTACTTTGTGAGTCTCTCACACATACGATTTAACCTTGTAGAAAAACGTTACTGCTGTCTGTTAGGAACAAAAGCATTTTAACTTCGGGCATTTCCTTATTTGGGCATGAATATAACTCATCATTTAAAATCACTTAACATGCAATCTATTCATTAGAATTATCTTCGCAATACACTTTAACATTCACACCCTTTTGTTCATATGTATGTCAATTCAGCATTTTTGTGGTAATGCACGTTGTTAATCTTTCATCTAACATCTGTCTTGAAAAATACATTCTCATGCCCTTTTCGCCTAACGAATTCGGTCTGTTACTATGTCTTTATCCAGAAACATTTTTATTTTCTTACACTTAACCGCAGCTGTATCAAAGTACAGATTAGATTGCGCCTCTCATGATTCAAGAATTTTAGCAACCCACAATCTGGCACCCTACACAATTAATGTATCTTAGAAGCCTACCGTATGTATTTGACGAATCCATACCAGCTAATGTTTTTCTCGGCCTCTTGTGCATGGCGTAAAAATACTTGTAGATTGGCGATATTGTAGTCCGCCAAGCAAGAAAGTTGTAACTGTATATTCAACACACTCCTGCTCTGTCTCTAGCCTCGTGACATCGTTTTAAGAAGAGGCTCTTATCTCTTTCTCCTTGTACCTCTCCCTGCTGCTTTCATGATGGAATAAAAAAAAATCACCGTTTACCAGATTGGAGTCTTTTTTTTTAGTAAGTCCTGGTTATCTAAATCACTATACGTTGTCTAGTAACGGCCACCTCTGTATGTAACGGAAACGTCTCCACACTCCCCATTTCCAAGTTTCAAAAGATATTTGGCAAATTCTTTTTGTTCCGGATCAATGCGCATGTTAACTGTTAATGAAATTGAACTGAAGTGGTGCCACATCTCACTTTTTTTGATTGATAAATACAATATTTCACTTCTGTTTGCTCGCAGTTTGACGGGTAGACATTGACGGACGTCCCCTCCTAGGACCATAATCTTTCCACCAAATGGCAAAATTGGATTTCCAATTGAGCGCAGCAATTGATCTATGTTGTGAAGTCCGTATTTTGGCAGCATAGGAGCTTCATCCATCAAAAATACATCAACTTTGCTGAGTTCTAATGCTTTAGCGGATCTAGATTTGATGATGGAAATTAAATCCGATGTAATGGAACTTTAAGTCCAAAAGTCTTGTGTGAAGTACTTCTATCACGTAGCAGAATAGAAGCAATCCCAGTGGATGCCATGCACTTTACTTTATGCTTTTGTCCTGAAAGGATGCAATAAAGTGTTTTGTATACAAAAGTCTTTCAGGTGCCTCAGGTGCCTACCTTTTGTAGCTTCTGTATTTAACTTGAAGGCGATAATTAAATAAGCACCCATAAGCGCTTTTTCGACAGAATTAACCATCTGTCCTATTTCTCGGATGAAGTCTTCAGCCAAAACTTTCTTAACCATTTCCCATAGGCGTCTTGGATTTTTAGGAGATCCAAAAATGAGAAGCTGTGTAAACAGCATTCTCATGACTTTAGGCATCTTCGACATAGCAGATTCTTGCAGACTTTCAATCCATTGTTGGTCATCGTAAGTTAGTCCACGAACTAAACGAACTTGTTTATATGATGCATATGTAATGCATCAACTGTTAGCATATCTTCGGAGCATGTTGGATTCTTAACATGGTACAGGAACAGTCGTATGTGGTAGAGTTCTGGCTGGGAGATGAAATTTACGTTATGTATTCGACCAATAATGCGCAAACGGCGACTTCTCTGAAACCATTCGCTGGATTTTCTATCCCATTTGAAGTATTCAGGAATTTGCCAATAGTAGTGATATGTAACTTCTTGGGAATATCCGTTCAGAAGATTATTTTCTTCTGTTTGTTTTAGGCCTCGATTATGCCGGAAATATGCCTCTAATGTTGAACCTTTCTGACCCGTATCTGCTAAATCTTCTTGTGCTAGATCGATGTTTTCAATTCGAAATTGACCTGGTAAATGGATATCTAAGCGTTGAACAGAATGGTTTTTCTTTTGAATCTCGTTGCCAAATAATCGCCAACATGCTTCTGGTGAAGTGATACATCGACCTTCAATATAGGTGTCTACTTCATTATACATAAGTTTTCTTTGGTTTTCAACGACCTTTATTGTTGCGCAATCATACCCTTTGTAGATATATTTGTAGAGATATTTTACAGCACGAATATTTCCTACATATTCATCGTTTATATGACACGTACCGCTTCAACAGATAAGCATTGTATGGAGCTATGTGACGGTTATTTCTTGTTATTTTGCAACCATTTATATCCTTTCGATAAACAGCATGCTCATGTGAAAATTCTAAACTATGTGGATCCAAATATGGATTATATCTAGGTCGATAACTTGGTTTTCCTCGTCCGCTAAAGAAGTGATTTCGTTAAACATTTTAGGATAGTTGAAGTGGCATTTCACGCACCCATTTTTATTAATCATACACGGTGTATTTGGGTTTAGTTTCCCACACGGATTGTGAATTATCCATTTTAGTACCAGATTTCGTAATTCAGGATCATTATTAATGGGAATTTCCGCTGAAATCAGGTCATCAAGTTCCTATGGGTTACGAATTCTATCTTCAGGTGTCATAATCAGCAGCTGATGCATATGTGGGAGGCCACGTTTCTGGAATTCTATTGTATAAACGTAAGCGGCAACCTTTCCAAATACTTGTTTTTTGTCCAATTCTTCAACAATGTGATCGAATTTAATTTTACAAAATCTAGCGACGAGATAAGGTCTATCTTGAGCCGGTTGCTTATGTATTATTCCATTTTCCAAGACAACTCTTGATGCTTCTTTAATTTCTAGCCATTCAGGATTTGATGTCACAGTGATAAAGAAATCTGGCGATCCATATCTGTAGACAATGGCCATCGCATCTTCAAACTGTTCAACATAGTATCACGTCGATCCAATGAATGAAGATGGTAGTATTATCTTTTCACCAACAACGGCATTTTTCTTTTCAACGATTGCCTTAATAATGTGGGTAGCACCCAGAATATTCGTCAGCAATTTTTTTTTTTTTTTGATTAGCCTTGATCCATTGGATGCGATCGCGCTCTACTCTGATTTATGTATCAACGAGGTATTGTTGGAAAAGCCGACCACCAAAATGCAAAGCGTTGAAGTGTATTTGGCGCAAATCTGCCCCTATAATAGCTGATTCTGGAGGAAGGTATTTAGTAAGTTCAAGTCGAAAAGCAATTCTATATTGTGCTAATTCTAGTCGAGTAAGATGCGGACGACTTGTATAAGGTGTTTGCAATTGTAGATCCACAGAATAGCCAAATGTTCCTTTGGGGTAAAATAGTGGGTACGTGAAGGGTTCTATTCGTTTATCAATATTACTCAAATTGACAATTTCATTTTCCACGTTGATGCACCGCCATTTCGTTATCTGGAAAGCTTTGATCGGCGCTGAGTGTGAGCACGGCGCATACATCATTGGTCATAGGGACATTGAATCTTCTGTAATCAGCATTTTCTTGCATTGTAAACAGAAGTTTGACATATGGAGCTGTTATTCCTTCTGCTTTAGCATGTCGATTCACTTCTTCTTCAACTTCTCGCATCATCATAAATGATTGCGCAAACATATTTTGAGACCGAATAATATGCTCTAAAATTTCCATTAAATTTCGTCTGATTCCATGGTTGAGAGGATATTTGATCTTTCGTTAACAGCATCTTCTGATCTTAAAAAGTACATCTGACCATATTGTGGCCGTTAGAATTCACCTTCGTTGTTTTGTTTTGGATGAGCTGCCATATTCATCTTATGATAAAATTTTCCGCCGGCGACAAAGCTGTAAATACCATGGCTGTTAATTGTTCGATCATCATGTGCCTTAAATAAAGCCAAAGCAAAGCATGAATTTAAATTGCGAATTTCTTTGTGAAAAATTTCTGCAAATGGATGACATTTTAAAATGAGACGCACCAATTTATTTGGAAAAATGGGGAAGCCAAGCTTAATTCGTCCATGTAAGCAGCAGTCGCCAAATGAGTCCTGGTTAATTTGATTAGACACGCGTTCTTCTGGAAAAGGAATTGCTTTGCAATGTATACATTCAATGTTAAAAGAACCCAATTTTGGTATGTTGCTTCTTTGTTAACTGCGCACTTCCATGTTCGCATTCGTTTCTTTACTAAAATTTGTAGGCGTCTTATGTTACGGCGTCTTTGTTCTTCTAAATCTTGATCTTGTCGCTTATTTATTTCATTTGCTACGTGCTGAATGGAACAATGCTGCATTTCACGTATGGGTTGAATGCGGCTTTCGTTTGTTTTGGCAACTCTTTTCCGTCTTTTCAATGTACACAATTGATCTTATTCTTGGGATCCAGATTCATTAAGACAATACATCATATCTGCGATCCTTTGTCGGCTACCTTCTTTAGCAACACGCATTGGTCTAGACGTTGAAATATCATTTTCAATTTAAGTGTTTCTAATCGGTCTCGGCATTCTTTCGTTAAAATTGAACTCTCGTTTTTTTTAGGCCGTCATGCAGACATAATGAATGTGCAGTTATACTAACTAAATTTAAAGAAAAATGAATACTTTAGTCCTAACTTCACAGTATTAGAAATATTTACTTTTTTCAATAAACATAGAAAAGTGATAGTTGTAAAATATTAGTAGAATATCAATAAGTCATGGAGCTGATGTTTGTATTTACGGTTCCTAATCTTAGCACGGTCAGAAAGTAAAAGTCACAGAAAATGATGTCATAGATGGGCAAAAGTTGAGATATTTCACTTTTAAAGAGAAAAAATACTTGTTTTGTTTTTTTTTTAAATATAGTGTCATTTATTCAGGGGGGGGGGATGAAATATAAAATTTAATTTTTTTATTCAGAAGCATTTATTCGAGTACGTAAATAATATATTTTAAAGTAAAAAAAAGGTAAAGAAAAGAAAACTTTGCATATAGCTGGAAATTTGGATTGTCATATATGAAAATAAACTATTTTTATATGCATGCGATTATCAAGCATATCCTGAGTGCTATACTCCATGTTTTATAAATTAAATGATTATTAAAAAGATACGTTGTCTAAGTCAATGTTTGGTGACAAAAATGAGCTATGTGGAAAGATTGACACAGAAAAATTATCTTGCTTTTAAAATTGTTGCTAATTTTGCGCCAGGGTATATCGCCATGGCAACAAACTATACAGATGTTTGTAACAGTATGGCAGTTGTTTTAAACTTAGCAAAAGTATAAGCACAGTTGTTTATCAAGAAATATTACTAATGTTTATGAAAATATTTAAATTTACGAAATATAATCATAATCAATAATTATAATCAATCAATTTTTTTTGTTCTAGCCAGTTAAAACAAATTTTACCGTATTTTTGATCTACTTAAGCCGTTATCTAGTGCTCGATTAAGTGTAGAAAGCAATCTTTTAGTGCCACTTTCGAGATTACCTTTCATTGTGGTGGCGAGGATTCCGATTACGGATGATTAAATATAAAAAAAATGCTTAAAATTACATTTTTTTTTCTACCTAAGTCGAGACTTAGTTGGGAGTTTTTCTCATATTAGAATAAAGAATATTTCATAAAAATCGCCAGAATTTTTTTTCGATTAATACCACTTTTTTGAGTAATGAGCTTATTTTAACCACAGAAAATGATTTTTCTCGAATTAACGACTTAGCTAAATCGATTTCTTGAGCTCGAATTAGAATAGGCGTGAAATTTTATGAAAATCGTTAGAGCCGTTTTCGATATATAGGAACATTTTCAGTTCTGAATTTGTTTTAATCGAAGAAATCGAATTTCTTCGAATTCGAAACCTAGCTAGATGTGTTTCTCGTGCTCGAATTAGTATAGAAAACACGTTTCATGTAAATTGCATGAGAATGTTTCGATTTACAGCAAGCAGAAATTTCGGCTAAGATCTTGTTTTACCCTGTAAAAACGAATTTTCTTGAATTCGGGACCTAGCTAGATCTTTTTCTCGTGCTCGATTTAGTATAAGAGGCAAGTTTCATGAAAATCGATCCAGTAGTTTAAAAATATCATCCGTAATCGGGAAAATCGCTTGCTCGTTTAATATATATGATAATTGTTAATTAATTATACATGTGGCCAAAGTTGGCATTTGTGCCTCTGAGTAAAACTTTTTATTTTCATATAACATAAAATGTAATTAATTAATTCATCAACGACAAAAAATGATTTTCTAATTATACGAATTTCGTCTAATTAAAAAATTTTTTAGGCATACATACCTTGATTTATCTTTTATAATGATTTTTGTAAATGACCATCTGTTATACTAGAAGTTTCTCAAAGAATATTCGAAACACTTATGCGGTTTCAAACAAAACATTTTCTGTTACGGTTAAGTCTACAGCTTTAAATGAGCACGTAGAAAGCGTCTCCAAAGTTTTGTCATATATGCCTTTCTTGCTTTATAATTTGCATTTATGTCTTGAATCAGTCGTGACTGATAATTAAAGTGTAATTATGAATAAAAAGGAGGATACATATAGTGTATTGTCTACCAGTTGCGAGTGAAGTAACTCCGGAGGTTGCCACAATATCGCGGATGATTTTTTTTTTTTTTTGCATCGGATAAACAATTTCAGACAACCGACGTAGAAAAATTTCCATCAGAAAAATTTGCATTCTTTTAGCGGGCTTTTCATTAAAAATTTCTCTCACAAATATGATTAAAATTTCTATTTGTTTTTTTTTTCTTTGACCATGTATTATAATAATTTTCATTTGCACTGACAGGAGGGTCTGTCACAATATGACGGAGAAGCAGTGCCTGACAACCGCCGAACTAAACTCCCACCAGTAAAAATGAATAGCTGTTTTTTAGCATTATTTTTGACCGAAACTTTGCGTTAAAAAGGCCTTTAAATAAGGAGAAAATTTCTATTTAAATTTACTGGTGGAAGTTTGACTCGGCGGTAATCAAACGTTGCGAAAGCGGTTACAGTTGAAGCTTCACTATTTTAAGGATATGTCAGTTCCACTATATTAATAGTTCCATGATAATTATAAACAGTGAAGATTCATAACAGGCTATTTCCATGAGCACTTGTAGTGTAAGTCATATGCTACGATTTTTGGCTACCAGTAATTTAAAACGGAAAATGTGACATATTTTATTGGAGTTCTCTCATTAAGTGAATAAGGTCAAGTAAACTTTTCGAAAATAACGGTAGCCATCAAACAGTTCCGTTATAAGCTACGTGACTTACACTACAAAAACCCATGAAACTAGTCAACAATAAATAAAGAGTTTCTCATCGGATACACCTCAAATCAATGAGTAATGTTGAAAATTTCCGAAGGAAGAAACGACATTTTTGGATTACAGATAGTTTCGGTCCTGCCGAATTTTCAGCAGCATTTTCGACGAAACTCAGATTTTGGGCCGAAACCGAAAACAAAACCGAATTTTCGGTGGATCTCTAGTGGACATTTGCATGGTATCACTTATGAATACCTTAAAGAAAATGAAACAAGAAAGACAAATCATGCGTTAAGCATAGATTATGAAACACCTTCCAACACTTCCTGGTTGCTTTAGCAAAACTTAGGGAAATATTTGGGGAAATAACGTATATAAGATAACAAAGTAAACATTTTAGGAAACGTATAAAACATTTAAAAAACTGATTTCCGCAATTGCTGTCCATAGCCAAATATGTATTCCAATTCTTTTGTAGAGACCTATATTTGTTCTGTAGGTTCATATATATACTATATAATATGAAAATTTAGTTTAGCAAGAAAACGCATAACAGGTTGAAATTTCTCTTTCAGAAATTTATGCTAATAGATAGAAACTTACTTGAATATTTTTGTACAACCTTGTAGTTAACCTAGTACCTTTGTTACACGTCACTAGTTAGTTAAAGTTTTATTCAAACTAAAACACTCTTAAAACTACTGAAATCACATTTTCTGAAATTATCATCCGTAGATGGCTATGCATTCAGTTCTTTGCGTGGCTCTGTATATCATTTTATCTATATTCTACAAACATTTCTTAGTAAACTAAATTCAGTTCAGCGTAAAAATGCATAACTAATTTAAAACCCACCTTTAAGCAATTCACGCTCATACTCAGTAACCCTTACGAATTATTTTCTGTAGTCTGTATATGAACTATAGCATTTATACACATTATATAGTATGCATAAATATAATGAAACTCAAAAGCGCATATCATAATTAAAAATGCATTTCGAGCAATCATTGCTAATGTACAGTAATTCGGATACAATATAGTATCTGAAATCTTTTTTGTGTGTCCTTGTAAATGCTATGCACTTCGTATTATACATTAAATAACTTATACTAAAGCTCAGCGACGTATATCAATTTCATTATGTGTGAAATAGCTTAACATAATTGAAATACGCCGCAAACAATTCGCCCCCCCCCCCCACCCTATACCATTATGTACCGGAATTCTTTTGTATGGCCCTGTAAATGAATAATAAGTATTCTTTGCACCGCATATTCTACAGAATGCACATTTTAGTGGAACTCATAGATGCATATAAATTCTACTATGTTTGAAAGAGAGCCACCATTAAAAATCATTTGAAACGATTTTTTCCCATTGGCCGTAATGTAACGGAAAATTTTTGACTGTCCCTGTAAATGAACTAAACATGCTACAAACGTCATTTCAAATAGGGATCGAGCTATGGCAGAGGTCACTAACATCCAAAAATTTCAGAACGATCCGAGTATATTTATGAGAGTTAGAGCGCAGACAGGCGGACAGATGGACAGACAAACCGAAGTCATAAACACTTTTCAACTTTGTTGGAAAGCGTTAAAAAGGGCTGCAAATACAATTTGAAGTAATCTCAAAATATGAAAATATAGATGGATTTTAACCCAGAAATGAAGACATGTTGCGAAGATATAATGCGGTGTTTTATTTATTTTATTCAAATATTTTGCCTATAAATTCAAAAATCTATTATTTTCATAAAGAATAAAATGACATTTTTTCTATCTTTCTTTACCGTTGGCAAGAAAATTAAAACTCAGAATAATAATTTCACCTAAACAGTTAATTTTAAATTGAATGATTTCCACGTGATAAAGGAAAAGGAAATAAAGAGAGGAATGCGACGTCATATTGGAAATAAAACGGAAATACAGAAACCAGGCGAATTTGATGACACATATCGAAAATTACAATAAGATATAAATATTATAGAACGAATACGCTTTATATAGAAATAAAAGGATCTTGTGTCCTGATATTAATTCTTATTATTTAAAAAAATATATCAGTATTTTACGATTGATTGTGTGCACACCGTTAACATAAACAAGGTTTAATTTTTAATTTAAATGAAAACATTTTTTGAAAAGCAAACAGATAGTAAAAGTCAAGATTATACCCCGCAAAATTATCCATGTCGAATAGGACGTCGTTATATCGAGAAATAAATATTTTCATTCTTAAAAGCTAAAACATTAACTAAATTGCCTGATTTATTTTTTTTTTGACGAGTGTTAATTTTTAAAGCCTTCTCACATCAGAAAATATGAATGAAAATTACTTTATTTTCTAAAAGTAAATTTTCGTTCATAAAATCAATTTTTTTTTGTTTAAATATGATTACATAGCTGCCAACTTGTACGGATTTTTTCTACCACAAAAATTTAATAGAAAAATTTCCCTAATTCAGTCGCCGAATTCGGTGAATTTTGATAATACATAAGGCAGAAATTTCGGTTAAATTTTAGTGGTAGCAAAAATCCATACACGTTGGCAGCTATGTGATTACGTCATAGTAAATCATTGGACACGATAATGAATGATTATCCATTAGGTTTAAAAGTCTTTAACCCCTTCAAGGTCGCTTAATATTTGAAAAAAACATCAAAAGTGTACCTATTTCTTTTTATTGCAGAAATTGAATAATTATAAGGTTTCTAAATAAAATATGCAATTAGTTTATTTTTAAGCCGAAAAAACAATATTTTATAGCCATATTCATATAAAATCCATCATGCGAGAATTATGTGTCTTAACCTCTTAAGCTCCGCCTCCGATAAATGTAGGTTACTTTTTTTTATTATTCAGATTGTTTGATTCCCACCACCGTAGTTTACGGCAGATAAAATGATGCGAAAATAAAGCCATTTACACTATTTAAAAAAAAAAACTGGTGGCAGTCAAACAATCTGAATTAAAAGATAGTAGCCTACATTTATCGGGGGCGGAGCTTAAGAGGTTAAGACACATAATTCTCGCATGATGGCTTTTATACAAATATGAATATGGCTATAAAATATTGTTTTTTCGCCTTAAAAATAAACTAATTGCATATTTTATTTAGAAACCTTATAATTATTCAATTTCTGTAATAAAAAAAATAGGTACACTTTTGATGGTTTTTTCAAATATTAAGCGACCGTGAAGGGGCTAATATTCCAGTTATCATCAGAAAGGCTTGATTCATCAGAATCCATATCAAAATGACAAAAATATTACAAATCTATGACAAATCTATGGCAAATTATAGATCGTACAAATCAAACCAGAGTGATAATATTCAAAGACTTCAAATGGAAATTCCAGTTCAATTTTTCTGGTTTCAGAAGTTTTTTCCAGCAATTAAATCTCCAGCCCGAGAATATGACGGGCACGAGAAATAACGAACGACACCTCAGCCCGAGATATTGACGGGAGCGAGAATTAAGGGGTTAAACGTGCCTATTTTGAGGTGATTTTTGTAAACTAATGCTATCGATTTGATTATTATGCATTGATATAAGTTGTTAGGTATAAATGTTTTAGAACGGCAATCACAAATATTTTTCGGAAACAAAAAATGTAAAACATTAGATTTCCAAATTAAATAACCCAGTTTACATGTACGAAAGTTACTTATACATCAGATGCAGATGTTAGTGATCGGTAGGCAATAAATACAGCAGACAATAGGGATATTAGGATAAAGTAAAAGGCTTGTCCAAACTGTTGCTTATCCTTATAAAACACAGTGTACAAAGAAATCCAAGATATACGATAATCATTAACACAATCAAAAGAAAATTACAAATGTCTGCACCCCTTTACCTGAATAAATCTACTTTATTATCTAAGAAATTACCTGAATAGGTAGCTCATGAGAATTTCAGAATATCATTACCTAAACAACGTGTTTAATTTAACGCTTCTAATGTTTGAAAACTGCGAAGTATTTTTTTTTTATTCTTATAAATATTTACGTTATTTGATAACTTTAAATTGCGGTTTGTAGGAAGTTCAATATTACGCAAAGTGTGTTAAAAAACAACGACTTGCAGAGCTGACATTGAGGCTCCTGATCTGCAGATTTACTAGTTAATTGGGTTCCGAATTTATTAATTCCAGAAGAGCATAGGGGACAAAAACAGCTTATAGGAAAATAGCAATTAAATAACTTAGGGTTGATTGTATACTTAATATTAAAGATTTGAAACCTCTGGAGAGGCAATTAGAATTATCATGTAAAATACAAATATTTTACAAGATTCCTACATTCTCAATTATAGTTAAAAGTCAATAATTGGATAATCAATGCACTGTGACTATTTATGATGTGTCCCACCTTAAGAGACGAGCATCATAGTCCGCATTTAATGGCATTTTAAAGATAAATTGGATATAATTTGTTAATTTCTCTTGTATAGACCACTTGCATTGACGTCCAGGGATGTAGTGGAGGGTATACGGTGGTATACGCCGTGTACCTTCTGGATTTTTTTAAGGAGCTCCGTATACCCTCTGTTTTTCAAATAAAGCATTAGACTATACCCTATCTATGAACGTTCATGACACCATTTGCCTAAACCGTGTACTCTCTGCTTTTTTTACGACTACAACGCTGTTGACGTCACGTTGCTATTAGCAACGACTGATACTATGACAACTGGAGCACACACGTGGAGCACAGATTTACCCGTTTGCCGTTAAAGCACGTGATATCTTTCTGTTTAATTTAGACCTTCCTTATTTTTATTATTATAGTGCAAATAAGTCTAATAAATCAAATGGGGAGCACCATATTCGCCTTATATTTGGGCGCCATATGAAGCGATTTCAGACATGTGACGTCATGTGCAACCCGTCTATAAAAAAAGAATTACTACAAAATGGTAAATAATAATGCATTAATTTGTAACATAAAAAGAATTATTTGCATGAAAAATATTTTTAAAAAAAGGGGGGAATAAAATGAACGTTAGTTTAAGAGTTATGAGAATCTGGTAACGTTCGTAGCCAATCTACTGATTTTTGAAATGCGAAATTACTTCTTAATTTATCATTATTCATTGAATTAAATTCAAATACATTGTTTACATTTTTATTTTTATTTATTATCTTTATAATTCTGAAATACATTTCTATTAATTATTATATAAGTAGTATGTATGTATTATTATATAAAATTCCAAGAAAGGAAATTCCAGATTGTAATGTGAAAAAAAAAAAAAAAAAAAAAAAAAAAATCTTATTTTCAGTATATGCAATCTAAAATTTCAAAAGTTAATTTCAGATTAATGTGTTCCATAACGCAAATATTACTATGAAAATAATAATAATAATAATTGCACTAAAAAATGTAGTATTTGAGTTAAATTTTTTTTTCTACTTAAGTGCAGTCTAAGGAATTCCTACTTCTACTTCCAGCTCCCCTAATAGTTATAGACTCTCCCTGTTCAAAGACATATTTGAATGCATGGAACAGTAATTAATAAAAAATATTCCCTGAGGGAGGTCGCAGGATTGCAGGCCGAAAGCACTAATAAATTTAAATAAAATGTATATATTTTTAACTTGTAACATCTATATTATTATCTTTGTTGCCATTTAAGTAGCGGGTGGTGCTAGTGAGTGCTTAAGCCATTTGGTAGGCCTCCCCACCCAGCTGACCCTTGCAATTTAAGTAATGGATGCGGCTTGTGAGTGCTTAAGTCATTTTGTAGGCCTCCCCACCTAGCTGACCCTTGCCATTTAAGTAAAACGGTGAGTTTTTAAAGTCCGTATCGTGCATTTTGTCATAAAAGTCATTTAATCATTTTTTTCTATTTGATATTAATGAAGGAATTTAACGAGATTAAATACACAAATTTTTGTTATTATTAATTTCAGTAAAAGATTAGGTTTGCTCATACATAAGTATGTTTAAGGAGCATATTTAATATTTTAAAGAAATAAATTTACTATTTGACGAGTATTAGATAGTTAAAACAGACGTATTATTTAATTCCGTTCACATCAGAAATTTTCAGTATGAAGCATTTATATATAATCCAACTGCGTTTGTACAGAGTATTTATTGGTTGACAGCACAAATTTTTAAAATACCACTCTTGCCGTTATATGCAGCAAGTGGTAAAAATTTAATTAGGAGATACGATTGGCTAATTTCTGAAATTGTGCAGGTATGGAAGAATTTTAAAGTTTTTATGAGGAAATTCCCATATGGTACAAATAAAGAGAGAGGTTTAAATACAAAAACTGCAATCGAGTGAAGGAGAAATAATGGAGTTTTTTCTCGTTCGATGCACGACCGTACTCAATTCCAAAATGGGATACGGCCGCGGTGAGCGCTAAGGCCTAAAGTTGAGTTTGAGGTTTTGTCACGAAGATGTGAAGTTGTTTATGAGATTTTCAGCGATTGAACGTAACAATGTGCTATTTATTAGATGTCCTTAAAAGAAATATTGAAGATGTGGATAAAAACACTTGTAATGTATAAAAATTACCTTTTGAAAAAAAATTAGCCTAGAAAAAAATGTAAATGCGAGGTCAAAATTGTAGAAAAGGTGGATGGTGGGGGAAAATCTTTCTTCTAAAATATAGCAATTTTATCAGTAATGAAAATATATAGAACTGTAAAAAGTAATTTCCTACATATTATAAAATATTCTTGTAGCATTATTTAGTATATGTGTTATTTAGTGTACTTTTTATCATATTCGCTTATAAATTACAGCATAGACACATTGTCGGTGTTTTGTCTAACATAAAGACCTTCGATTGTTTAATATTTAATTTAATAATTAGTACTTGATAGACTGAGCATAAATTCTTTTAAATTTCTTTTAGTGTCATGCTATTACTCAAACTGTATACAGTGGAACTTGAAACGGCAAAATCTGTCTATAACACAAAATATTTATTGTCCCTTTCAAAGGAATACCTTAAAAATCTACTAATCGGAAACCGGTCTAAAATTCTTTTTTTTTTCTTCTATTTTAGTAATCCTGATTTCAAAACTTTGACTGTACTTAGTCCAATAATCCCTGTATAAACGAAACCTGTTTTTAAAGGAAGGTTGTAAATATTTTCTTTTTCCTAAGATAGGAATAATATATAATCATTACTTTACAATCTAAATTGAAATTTTATGTTACTCCCTAGTGGTTTCACTTTCACAGGTTTTACTGTATATGATTAATGTGCATACTTAGTATAATAAAACCTGCTAACACCTAATATCATGCGAGAGGAGGAAATATCTGTATTAGTCAGTCTTTCATCTTAAAAGGTTGTAGGCATTTCCACCGTATTGACAAAGGAACTTTTACGGTCATAAGGAGGTTCATACATCCACAGGATTTACAGCATAGTACAGTGTGCGACTTTTATTTATGTCTTCCTGTGATACAGGATCTGGCAACAGTAGATAGGAGGGGAAAGTATACAGTGTTTACGAATTGATTATTACTATTATACCACTCACCAACGAAAATTATATATTAATAAAATATGTAAGTTGTACTCCACATACAAAAATTGTACGTTCGTAACTCGGTAAATTTGTTAATTTCACTTATATAAAACAGAATTACTACAAAATGCTAAATAATATTGCATTAATTTATAACATAAAAAGAATTTATTTGCATGAATAAATAGTTACAAATAAAAAACAGGAAGAAAAAGAATGTCAGTTTTAGCGTTATAAGAACATGCTAACCAGTGTTGCCAGATTGGGGACTTTTTTGTCCCCAGATCGTTGATTGTCACCACTTTTTTAAAATAGAAATATTCGGTCTGGGACTACTTGCGGATACGTCCGGAAAATTTGGCGATTTTTTACTGTCGATGATTTTCTCCCGTTGGACTTCCGCCGTTTTCAGTTTCTGGCAACCCTAGATTTTCTACGTCACTCCCGCGAATATTCTGGTCGCGCCACTTTGATTTTGGAAGCTGGGCTGGACAGTGCGGACGTGCGTTTTGTTCGTTTGCTATCTTTTGCTACACGTGGTCAGGTTGTATTTTTCCATTTTGTTTTTTTTTGCTTTATTTGATTATTATTTGATTAATGTTTCTTTTTGATAGAGCGTGTTATGATAAAAATCCATGTTTTCAATAAATTTGTGGAAATTATAAGGGAAATAAAGTGGGAGGATTGTAATATAGAAAAAAAGCGATGATTATTTTGTGCTCTCGTTTGTGTTGTGTAAAGATAAAATTGACTTTATTTTGTGTATAATCTTTAAATATTGTGTGGTTTATTGTGCTTTTTATTTAATCTAGAAATTTTTAATCTCATTTTTTCGTTTATTTAATCAAGATAAATTTACATTTGCATATCATTTTGTCCCATATTTTTTTAATCAAGAAATTTATAATCTCATTTTTTCGTATATTTAATCAAGAATATTTTACATTTGAATATCATTTTGTCCCATGTTTTTTTAATCAAGAAAAAATTATTATTTTGTGTATTATAAATTTTGATTAATCGCCCGGAAATGGTCCCCTATTTTTATTAGAAATAACGAATCAAGTGCTGTTTTCTGTTAAATTTGCATTGTTTTTTATTAAAAATTGAATATTTGGTTTAATCTACTGCTTTAAAAGGGTAATTTATAGCGATTTTAGGCTTGAAAACCTGAAAATTCAGACATTAAACACTTAAAGAAAAGCAAGAGAAAAAAAAAATTATGAAAATTACTGCTTTCTGTTATAAATTTCTTTTTTTTTTTTTTTTTTTTTTTTTTGCTTTTCTTTAAGTATTTAATCTCTGAATTTTTAAAAGTTTTTTAAGCCTAAAGTCGCTATAAATTGCTCTTTGGCGAAAATTGATTGGCGCGAAAACGGGTTTTTCACGCCAGAAAAAAAAAAAAAAAATGGTGGACTCCGGGCGTATTCGCAAGTAGTTCCTTCGGTCTATTTAAGAATAGATTAAAAATTCTGAAAACTAAGGCGGATCATACTATTTTAAAAAAAGTGGTGACAGTCAAATAATCTGAATTAAAAAAGTCCCCAATCTGGTAACACTGATGCTAACGTTCGTACCATGTACAACCTATTAATTTTTGAAATACGAAATTACTTATTAATTTATCATTAATTATTGAATTAAATTCCAATACATTGTTTATTTTTTATTTTTATTTATTTCCTTTATAATACTGAAATACATTTCTATTAATTATATATAAACTAGGGGGCTCTGCCTCCTGCAAGCTACGCTCGCCAACCCCCATTCAGACACCGCAGAATCTAAAAGCACGCTAATTTTATCGGTTTTAAAAAGATTAGAGAAGATTGAATTATAATTGAAAAAACCTATAGCGATCTCCCTGTAAACGGGTTTCCATTCAATTCCCTTTGATTGCAAAACTTTAAGGCCGAATCATTTGCTATTAAGACATCCAACGGTTGTTTTCGTGTTTGATTAAAGAAGACCAGTTAAACATTTGAAAGGAAGCTAAAATACAATGAATTAAGTAAACAGAGTCTTTGCCTCCCGGTATTTTTTAACAGCGTTATAAAACGATTGACATAATACAATTTACTACAATTTACCGCTTTAACCCTTTCAAGGGCGGTAGTTCTTTTTTGGACCACTTAATTTTAATTCTTAAATGCACCAGAATATTGGAATGAAAATTTTCCTTTTATTATTAAGTGAACAAAAGCATTTTCGTATTTCGAAATTTGTTTGTAAATTCTGGTGCCATTTACTGATTTTAACATTTTACGAATAGAAGTACCTTGCCCCTGAAAGGGTTAAACGCATATTAATGTATTTATTATTTTAAAGTTTCCTTTCTCTTTTAATATTCACGTATAAATACAACTTTCAATATTTTCCTGCTTGTAACACGTACTCATTTAATAGTAATTTTAAAGGGGTTTTTTTCTGTTTTTAATAGTCACGTGTAAATAAATTTTTAATCGTTAGGAAATATTATTCTTTGCGCTGTTTTTAGAATTGAAAATAATCTCTATAATAATATCCTAAGTCATGTGACTATTATCAACAATTCTGGGCGGATTCCTTCGCTTTTTATATTCCAGGCGGTCATTTTGGTACTTTAATGTTAGCCAGACGCAGGCGATAAGTCGCCAAATATTATTCTATCGCCATGATTTCACTTATATTACAATAGTCCAAGTCATGTAACTGCCTTAACAATTACAACACTTCGCTTTTCCTAAGAAAGGATTCCATTTTGATTAAAGAATCAAAGTTATTTTTTCGAATAAAACTACATAAAAGATGTCATGATCACAAAGAATTCTTGATACTTTTATGTTAGCCGGGTGAAAATCTCGCCAATAGCTTTTTTTAACTCGCCAGTTAGCATTTTTTTTTATTTTTCGAGTGGTAAATTAAAACGGTACTACTTGGTTATCCCATCGACCAAAAATCTATCGCCAGACTATAAGATTAAATGCCGATAATGGTTGATCGTAAATGTCACATTCACTTGACTGTAAGGAAGTTACACGTGTTTACGCCACCAAGGGATTTTTATTTCGACGTTTTATTTTTATGAATGCTAGGCACAGATGTCATATTGGCGCAACTTTTTTCCGACGGCAATTTGGCGAAAACATCAACAGCATAAACAACAACGTCCGGGTTACCATATCAAGCAAAATAACGACACTTTGGCGCCAGTTAAGTACCCGTTGCATATATGACATTGGCGTCAGAAAAAAATCGCGCCAATATGGGACGTATATGACATCTGTGCCCAATGCTATACTAATTTATTTCGGCACAGATGTCATATACTACCCATATTGGCGCAGTTTTTTTCAGACGCCATTTTAGCGAAAACATCAGCACCATAAACAACAACATCCGGATTACCATATCAAGCAAAATAACTATACTTTGGCGTCAGTTAACCTTTAACCGGAATCGCTAAATTGTTCCACATTAGTGGAATCTTATGTCCAAAAGGACCCTTTAATTAAAATCCAAGTTATTTTCTAATATACAGTAAGCTCCGCCTAAGGCGGAATCGGTTGGGACTGAGAGAATTTTCCGGCTTATGCAAAAAAGGTCCCCCCCCCCCCCCAAAAAAAAAAAAAATCTCGATTTTTGATTATTTTTCATTGATTTTCCTGACTCGAAAATCGATTGAAAACTGAAGTTCTGAAAGATCCTTTGTCTTTATAGGTAAATGAGAAACGCTATTCAATTTCTTAGTACCGCTGTAATACATATGCGAATTGGAGGTTTACACACACAAAAAGTAATAAACTTCGAGAATGAGACAGAACGCTATAATTTTGAATTTGAGTACAACCTTAAAATATAATATATTGTACTTTAGAAAATATGTATTTTCATAAATTTGCGTTCTACTAGAAATAATAACTTTTAAATGCAATTTTGAATAGGAAAAAATGTCATAAGCAAGAATTCCTAAAAATTTAAACAGTTTCTGCTTCTTTTGAATTAACTTTTGCAAAGTGTTACGGAATTTAACTGACATCCTTGACATTGAGTACTTGACTTAACAGTTTTAAAGTTTGATAAACGAAATGCCTTTCATTTTTAAAATATCTTTTTTTCCGCCTTATGCAAAATTTTAGTTTCGGTGGGACCTTAAAATCCTTTCCGTTTCCGCGTTAGACAGATTCCGCCTTATGCAGCATGAGTTAGTGTAATTTTCTATGGTTTCGCCGGGACTTGAAGAATTTTCCGCGGTAGACAAATTTCCGGCTTACACAGAGTCCGCCTTAGGCGGAATTTACTGTATATGAAATTACCACTTAGATGGGTTATAAGCGCATTGAAAAAAGTTTCATATACTATATAAATCAACTTTTATTCATATATATCTTGAAATTATATATATATTTTTTAATTTAGTTCTTTAAGTGTTGATGCGCGCGTTCAAAATTAAACCGTTTTTTTTTTTTTTTTGTCGTTGTCCGGTCAAAATGGAGCCACGATTCCGGTTAAGGGTTAAGTACCTTTGCGTATACGACATTGGCATCAGAAAAAACCGCACCAATATGGGGCAATATATGACATCTGTGCCTTTATTTGTTCTTTCGTTATTTAAAATAAAAATTACGTCAATTTGTATAATTTGGTGAGTGCTTTGGCGATTTATATAATTTGGCGAAATTGGTCGACTGGATAACTAAGAGTACATTTAAAACACTGCTTTGAATTTGAAATTAAATGTCAGGATTTCTTGCAATATTTAATCGGGTTTGGTGTGGGTTTTTTTTACGACAATTTGGCGAAAACCTCGTTTTCGAATACCAATTACATATGTATATGTATTTTTTAATTATTTTCTATTATTTTTAAAATGAACTAATAATGAATAAAAATAATTAATTAATAACTATAGAACAAAGCAATTTATAACTTTTTTTTGTTTTAAATAAAAAGAAAATAAAGGTAAATAAATAAGCAACAGTAGCCGGGTTACCATGTCAGGCAAAACAACGCCCTTTGGCGCTATTTAGGTAACCCGGTGCGTATATGACATATTTTTCGTTTCGTTTCGTTTTAAAAAAAGAAAGAAGTTAAAGCCATTGATTTTAAATTTTTCAGTTTGAAATGAAAGCTTTGTATTAAATAAAATGATAATGAAAAAAAAAAAAAAACATTGTTCTTAGCATAGATTCAAGTGAGGCCAAACTGGTCACAAATTAATTAAAAATAATAACCCTTTATGAAATACGAAAAGAAATATCAGTTATGATTAAAATTTGAGTTGCCATCATTAGAAAAATGTATAAAAAATTAGAGAAAAATTAATATTTCGAAAACTAATTCGAATTTAAAAATTCTAATACCAGTTTTGAAATCTGCGGATCAATATTGATTTTTGGTGTTAATTTCATCGCAAAGTATTCCATATTTTAGGAGAAATCGCCGTGAAATATAATCAGTTGTTTAATCAGTTGATTCATACTTGCGTTTCATACTTCCGTTACATACTTCCGTTTCATAAAATGCGTTTCATTAGGATTTTATATATATAGGGTAGATAATATATAATAATTTTAAATCAAAATTCCAAGAAAGAAAATTTCCGATTATATTGTGAAAATGAAAAAATAATCTTACTTTCAGTATATGTAATCTAAAATTTCAAAATTTAATTTCAGATTTCTGTGTTCCAAAACGCGAAAATTATTATAAAAAATAATTGCACTAAAAATATAATATTTAAGTTAAATATTTTTCTCGACATAAGTTCAATCCAAGGCGCTGCTACTTCTACTTCCAGCTACCCTAATAATTACAGACTGTCCTTTTTCAAACGAAGTGACGTATTTGAATGAATGGAACAACAATTAATAAAAATATTCCCTGACGGTGGCCACGGGATTGCAGGCCGAAAGTACTGGGACATTTAAATAAAATGTATATTTTTAACTTGTAACATCTATATTATTATTATATTTGTCTCATTTTAAGTAGCACGGCGAGCTTTTTAAAGTTCATATTGTGTATTTTGTCATAAAAGACATTTAATCATTTTTTTTTTAATATTTGTTATTATTGAATTAATTTAATGAGATTAATTTACGTATTTTTTTTTTAAATATTATTTTGAGTACATGATTAGATATGTTCATACATAGGTATATTTGAAGAACATATTTAATATTTTAAAGAAATAAATTTAGTATTTGAGGCACGTATTTAAATAATTAAAAGAGACACATTATTTAATTCCACTCACATCAGAAAGTTTCAGTAGGAATATTTTATATTTAAATGAACTGTGTTTGTAGGTGATAGTTGGTACGCAGGTATACTTGAACACACCACGAGCACGTTTAAAGGCAGCAAGTGGTGAATATAAAAAATTAGTTGTGATAAGATACATTCGCAAAGTCTGGCTATCCTCTATTCTATTCCAAAATCCGTTATGGTCGTTGTTAGTATTAATACCTGAAGTTAAGCATCAGATTTCGTCATAAACATGTCAAGCTGTTTATGAGGTTTTCAGCGAATGAATGTAGCAATGTTCTATTTATAAGATGTCCTTAAAAGAAATAATGATGGTGGGGATAAAAAATACTTGTAAGGTATAAAACTTACTTTTTGAAAAAGAAAAAAAAAAAGGTTTCAAAAAGTGTAAAAGTAAATAAGCGCCATTAATAATAGAATGTTGGTGGATAATCTTCCTTCTAAAATGCAGCAACTTTATCAGCAATGAAATTATAAAGTAATATACTAGATATTATAAAATATCCTTGGGACATTGTTCTGTATGTATGATATTTAGTGCACTTTTTATTGTATTCATTTATAAATTACAGCATAGCCGTACTGCCGATACATATGAACAGAGATAATATTATAAATTTTTCAACTTTAGTTTTGGCTAACGTTAAGATCTCCGATTTTTTAATTGTTAATTTAATAATCAGTAATTGGTAGACTGAGAATAAATTCTTTGAAATTTTATTTAGTACCGTGCTGTTCGCCTGTCTGTATCCAGTGGAACCTAAAACTGCAAAATCTGTGAAGACAGAAACTGTCTATAAGGCAAAATTTTTATTGTCCCTTCCAAAGGAATACCTTAAAAATATAACTAGGGGCGCACTCTATTCTAAACAAACCTCTATCCGAACGAAACTCCGTTTTACATACTATCCGTGGATATATTAGTCGAGGGGATTGGGCTCATAGCATCCGAGATAAGTGGGCGCCCCTGGCGGTAAAAAGTGGAACTAAAATATGTAAGGCTATGGTGTATAATATGAAAGAATTGGTCAAAGGTGTGTCGGCAAAAGTTGGAAAAGTGCGCTCCGGGTGAAAAGTGCGGAGATTAGAAAAATTGCTTAAAATACACAACTTAGAGCCCGGAGGAGTATATAATATAAGACATTTTGAAAATTTTATGATATGTCGTGTGGTCTGAGGTATTCAGCCGAGAAGTCTGAGGTCGTATGCAAAAATTCATGTCTCCAACTTAATTAAGGGTTCTCTTAGAAAGAATTCCTTAAAATACATAAGTGGTAGCTCAAAGGGTTAAACGTAAGACTTTTTCAAGATTTTATGATTTGTCGCCTGGCCTCAGGTGTTCTGCTATAAGTATGCAAAATTTCAAATCTCCAATTTAATAAGGGGCTCAGTTAGAAAGAATTGCTTAAAATACGCATGTGAGAGCCAAAAGGGTTGAATGTACGACTTTTTAAAAAATTTTATGATTTGTCGCATGATGGTGTTCAGCTATAAGTATGCAAAATTTCACGATTGCAACCTAAATAGGGGCTCACTTAGAAAGAATGGTTTCAAATACACATGTGGGAGCCCAAAGGGTTAAGTGTACGACTTTTTGAAAATTTTAGGATTTGTCGTTTGATGTGAGGTGCTCAGCTATAAGTATGCAAAATTTCACGCCTCCAACCTAATTAGGGGCTCACTTTGAAAGAATTGTTTAAAATACACATGGGGCAGCCCAAAGGGTTAAATGCACAACTTTTTCAAAATTTCACGATTTGTCGTTTGATGTGAGGTGTTCAGCTATAAGTATGCAAAATTTCACGCCTCCAACCTAATTAGGGCTCACTTAGAAAGAATTGTTTAAAATACACATGTGGGAGCCCAAAGGGTTAAATGTACAACTTTTTCAAAATTTTATCATTTGTCGTTTGATGTGAGGTGTTCATCTATAAGTATGCAAAAATTCACACCTCCAACCTAATTAGGGGCTCACTTAGAAAGAATTGTTTAAAATACACATGTGGGAGCCCAAAGGGTTAAATGTACGACTTTTTCAATATTTTATAGTTTGTCGTTTGATGTGAGATATTCAGCTATAAGTATGCAAAATTTCATGCATCCAACCTAATTAGGGGCTCACTTAGAAAGAATTGTTTAAAATACATATGTGGGAGCCCAAAGGGTTAAATGTACGACTTTTTCAAAATTTTATGATTTGCCGTTTGGTCTGAGGTGTCCAGCTTTAAGTACGCAAAATTTTACGCCTTCAACCTAATTAGGGGCTCACTTAGAAAGAATTGTTTAAAATACACATTTGGGATCCCAAAGGGTTAAACGTACGACTTTTCAAAATTTTATAATTTGTCGTATGATGTGTAGTGTTCAGCTATAAGTATGCAAAATTTCAAGTCTCAAATTTAATAAGGGGCTCAGTTAGAAAGAATTGCTTAAAATACGCATGTGGGAGCCCAAAGGGTTAAATGTACGACTTTTTAAAAATTTTATGATTTGTCGCATGATGGTGTTCAGCTATAAGTATGCAAATTTTCACGCCTCCATCCTAAATAGGGGCTCACTTAGAAAGAATTGTTTAAAATACACATGTGTGAGCCCAAAGGGTTAAATGTACAACTTTTTTAAAATTTTATGATTTGTCGTTTGATGTGAGGTGTTCAGTTATAAGTATGCAAAATTTCATGCCTCCAACCTAATTAGAGGTTCACTTAGAAAGAATTGTTTAAAATATACATGTGGGAGCCCAAAGAGTTAAATGTACAACTTTTTCAAAATTTCATGATTTGTCGTTTGCTATGAGGTGTCCAGTTATAAGTACGCAAAATTTCACGCCTTCAACCTAATTAGGGGCTCACTTAGAAAGAATTGTTTAAAATACACATTTGGGAGCCCAAAGTGTTAAATGTACGACTTTTTCAAAATTTCATGATTTGTCGTATGATGTGTGGTGTTCAGCTATAAGTATGCAAAATTTCAAGTCTCCAACATGTATAGTTTCTGAGAACGGGCTCTGTGACGGACAGACAGACGGACGGACGGACAGACAGACAGAGGAGTGAGACGAATAGGGTTTCGTCAGATGAACGAAACCCTAATAAACGGAAACCTATCTAAGACCGTTTTTCTCTTCGTTTTTACTAATTTTCTTTATTTAGTAAGTTTTACTGCACTTAGTCCAGTAAACCTTGTATAAGCGGAACCTGTTTTTAACGGAATTCTGTAAATATTTTCTTGTCCCTATGATAGTAATACTGCACAATCATACCTGCTAAATTGAAATTTTTTGTAGTTCCTAGCGATTCGTCTTTCGCAGGTTTTACTGTATAACATTATTGTGCATATTTAGTGTAATAAAACCTACTAACATGGAGCATCATACGAGAGGATAAAATTTCCGTATTCAACATTTTTTTCATCGTAGCAAGTTGTAGGTAATTCCACCGTATTGACAATGGAATTTTACTACTATTGGGAGGTTCATATTTTCACTGAATTTGCCGTATATTTATGTCTTGATTTAAAAGCCACTGTGCGTTTTCGTTTTTTTTTTCTTCCTGAGATACAGGACCTGGCAATACTAGATAGGAGCCGACAGTCGACAGTGTTTGCGAATTGATTATTACTTTCATACAAAGTACATTTATACATCAGCAAAAATGTATGTGATAATAAAGTATGCAAGTTTTACTCCACTTGCAGGTGCGAAGGCAATACCGATCTCACACATCTAGACATCTCGTCGGTCTGCGGAAAATATTTTCACCGTAATCACACCTGGCAACTTTATATTTTGCCTCCCATAGCCGAGGCAAAGAAATTGAAGTGTGAAGAAGGGAAACTTTCATAGACGCAATGTAAATCCGCGACCTTCAGCGAAATAGTGAAAACAGCTAAGCGGTAGAAGTCGCATAAAGGGGCGGAAGATAACACGGCGTGATCGCCAGTAGCGATAATTATCAAAATGAGGAGTAACGCTGTGCTCACCGCTGTCCCCTGTCCTCGCGAAAGCAGTGCGCTCCCCTACCCCCTCTTTTCGTGGATGGAGCTTCTCTTCGAGGGAGAAACCCCTTGAACGTCAAAGATCGTAGAATACGTTAGATGAATCTGTGTTGTTATGTTAGATTTCGAGTGAAAGTGGAACTTTCGGTGCGTAACATTTATTATTTTACAGAGTGCTGTATCACTGAAGATTTTTCCATTGTACGTATTCATCGGCTATCTATTTGCAATACAGAAAATATATCATAACAACAAAACATGAACAGATCATATTAAAAAATATGTCCCAATCTCTGTTAAGTCTCAAGTCAAACTAACAAAGAAGTGTCGTTTTGAATTCTCGCGGGGCGTTGGCGCGAATAGGTTTACTACAAGAAAATTTGGCGAATTGGTAGATGCAATGAAGAATGCCTATGATTGGATCTCCCCTTTGAGTGTGTTTCCCAGTACAGCTGTTTTTACACTGTTTCGGTTAGTTACGGTTTCCGAAGCCTTCCCTTCTTTTCCTCTACCTTCTTTGGCCGAGGAGCTGCCCACATTTGCCTTTTCTGGTATTTATTATGGATGTAGGACATAGGTCCCAGGCTCCTCGGAAAAAATTCTCCTCATCGTCAGCATTGTCTTCATCGAATGAGAATTCTCGCTACCGAAGAGCCGTTAAAGCCTTCGGAAAATATTTTTAGAAGTATCCGGATTGAACATGGTTAGGAAAATTCATTAAAACACTTAAATGTGTGCATTTAAATTAATTTATGCTACGTTAGCTGTGCTGACTCCTTTGGCATGCTTCATTGTGGTACTTACTTGAGAAAGAGCTCCAACTTTTTTATCTCGACTTTAAAAACCCATTTAACAGCATTAAAATGAATAAATTGGCGGTCCTCATATGAATTTTAATTATAAAATGCATCAGAATGACGAAATTCCAGGCCTATAATCCGCCAAACAATTATGTTCTGACTCAGATAGATAATTTCATAAAATGTAACTTATTAAATCGCAGTAAACATTTAACTTCAATTATTAAATAATTTCTTCGTCGAAACATGATTGTTTGATCCATTATAGGATAAAAATTACGGTAATTGCATTTTATTGCTTGAAGTATGCTTCTTTACCCATCTCATTAACATATATTTCAGAATGCGTATGGTCCTTGTTTTTTAACGCAATTCATTCAGAATTATTTCATTTAGTTGCAGAATTTATAATATTTTTTTGCTGTTGAATAAAACGAATATGACTATTCATGAATAGTAGTACTTAAAGGAAGGGCCGTCGTACGCATCCTATATTTTCCATATTTTTTCCTTCTTACTGTTTTATTCGCAAAGTTAAAAGGGAAAAAATGTATTTTTTAATTAAAAAAATACACTAAAATAATAAGATTAATAGTATAATTAAAAACATATTGTGTTATATATACACTGGTGTACAAAAAAGGAAAAGATGTTTTTTTGAATCCATCGTTGTGCAGAAGTTTTCCACATCGACGGAAATCATACCATTACCATAAGATCTCCAAGATGTGAAAATATGAGACAATTGATCAAAATTACTTAAACAATCTGTTTGTTGCCTTGTTCGGGTTTTAATTTATCTGCTTCTTCCTTAATTTTTGCACATCAGTATGTATTTATCTATTATCATACAGCACGATAGTTCTGTATATTAGAGCTCAGTCGCATCTTTTACGTTTTGAAACATGATGAAAAGACAACAACTCAATTACAATCCAAACCAGAAAACATTCAGTGATGAATAATGTCTTGTTGGAAAGTTCTTAATTTAGTGATGTGCCTTTCGCAGGTCGGGTTAAAAAATATCCAATATTAAGGGAATGGCACCCATTTAAACTTTACATAGCACTGTACCTTCCGTAATTTAACAATATAGAAATATCTCCTTTTTAATTTTCTAATTAAATTGTTTCTTTTGTGTTGCCACTCTCTAAAAACCGGCACAATAATTTAAAAAAAGTGATAACACGCGTATTTTGCTTTTACGAGCCAATAAAAATTCAGATTTCTCGCTATATTTTTGCATTTTTGATATCGAAGTCATTCTAGTCAGATAAGGAAAATTTTGCCCATATATATGTAAAATCTTTAACTAAACACGTGTTAGAATGACGTATGTTCATTAGAATGCTTTAAATGTTAAAAAATCTATTTTAATTTCAAGAAAACAATTTAGGAAAAGATAATAATAATAATAATAAAATCGTTTTCTAGGTATGACGTCAATTTCCGTTTAACTGACATAACTTTGTTATGACGTTTTATTCTGAAGAGAGACTCCTGATAATCTGAAATCAATCCTTATTATTGTCATCCATAAAGTGAAAGATTTATTTTTAAGTCATACGAAAGAAATTTTCGATAAATGCAAGCTCATTTGGTTGTATTTATTGCATTTTCCTGCGTATTGTCAAGGAAATCGTATACTCCTATTGGCCTATTTCTTTTTTCCAACAGAGATTTGCCATCTCGTAACCTGATTGGTCAGAACTTCCTATGTCAAAGAGACTTTTCTTGGCGGGAAGGAATTGTGCTTGTGACCATGAAAGTAGAGAATTTTGATAGGATGGGCGCGGGGAAAGGGATGCATTTCAATAGACTTCTGATTTATTTATTTATTTATTTTTGTTGAAATTACAGGTCAATGGCAAAAATGATTTCTAGAGAAAGAAGATAATTTCCATTACCTAATGACAAAGAGGGCGGGGTGTCATCTGAGAAGTGAAAAGATTCCAAATAACTTTAATAAATTTGTTACTTTTTAAATTTAAGATATTTTTTAATCTATTTTACATTATTTTTTTATTTTAAATTTTGTATTAATTTGTAATTTTACTTAATTATAAATGTATTTAATTGAATTCGTAATTATTCAAATAAATTATAAATGTTACCTTTTTTAATGATTTTAAATTTAATAATCTTTATAATTATGAAATTCTGTAAGCTCTAATGAATATAAAATTGTCAGGAGTCGGGGAATCGTAGCAGATGTAATAAAATACTATAAAATAACAAATAGGAGAGATGATTTAAAAAAGAAGTACATATAGATATTAAACTTTGCGTGATTTTGTGAAGTAGAAATTTCAGAGGGCGGTAAATTTAAATGAAATCTTTAGAAAAAGTAAAAATCTGCAATATGCAAAAATTTTAAAACTGAAAAAAACCTGCTCTGTTTGTTATTTTGCTGAAATATCAAATAAATAATACGTCGTCTAAATTTCACTTTAAATTTCCATTTCTCAGCATATGTAATACTGAAATATTTATATTTAAAAAAAATTTCAATCTTTGTTGAAACAATAATCAGTCATCTAAAATCCCCCTTGAAATTTCTGCAAAAACATTTTTACCCCCCACCACCCCTTTTACACACAACAAAGTTCAGTTTTCTTAAAGTTTTTTTTTCTTTTTTGTATGCACATATCTTCATACACAACATTTGAATGGCTATTCTGAATATGTTAAGGAAATTAATATGTTCCTTTTTGAAAATGATCCTCAAATCGCTAGCTTATTTTCTTTTGAAGAAGAAGAAAAAATAAATTATTTGCGTTTTTTATTTTGCCTGTATGATTTTATTTAAAGAAAAATAACCTAATGCTTACAAAATTCGAATATGTTGTTCAAATATAACACAGTATTTAAGCATTTAAAAATGGGCATCTTCTAAAACCCCTACCCTTTTTTTTTACTGAAAAAGTTGAGGATCCTATTATATTATTGCCTAAAGCTGTTATATTTGTTGGATACTTAAATTAAATTAATGATGGTGAGTTTTTATTCCTTAGTTTAGTGCCTGTGTTTCCGAACAAAAATGAATTCAGAAAGGTATTTGAGAACAGTCGTCAAATTTTCTGCCACATATTTAAGAATCGAACAGTGTTTTCCATTTTTTTTCATAAATAAATGGAGAGTTGTAAGCGATTGTTGTCACGGGACGACAGGTTTTTCTCCTTTCCCGCGCTGTCGTATCCAAAAATTCAGTTCGAAAAGCCAACTTTGACAGTATTTTTAAAAAGATATTCTACTTTTACCAAAAAATTGAAAACACCATTCATTACATAGTTTATTAATAAGAACACCTGTCAGTTTTATGTGTTTTCGAACAAAAATGAATTTAGGAAGGTATTTGAGAACAGCCGTGAAATTGTCTGTCACATATTTAAGAATTGAACAGTGTTTTCCATCTTTTTCTAATAAGTAAATGGAGAGTTGTAAGCGATTGTTGTCACGGGACGACAGGTTTTTCTCTTTTCCCGCGCTGTCGTATCCAAAAACTCAGTTCGAAAAGCCAACTTTGACAGTATTTTAAAAAAAGATATTATGCTTTTACTAAAAAATTGAAAACATCATTCGATTACATAGTTTATTAATAAGAACGCCTGTCAATTTCATGTGTTTCTGAACAAAAATGAATTCAGAAAGGTATTTGAGAACAGCCGTATTATTTCAATTTTAAAAGATAAACTTAACTTAGAAATTGGCCCCGACAAGGTCCTTTTTTGTTTAACTTCATATAACATAATGGGTAAAAGAATTTCTGAACGAAAAAAATTTTACACGACAAGAAACAAAGAAGTGTTTTTCGCCAAGCACGATTCCCAGCAAGAAACATCAAATGCATGCCGAAGTCTCTGACCAATCAGATTGCGAGATACAATTTAGAAGGCAAATTTCAGTTGGGAAAAAAATATGCCTCCTTTTGCAGGCGCCAAAGAAAACATGCATTTTAATTTTAAAAACTGAAACACTACTATAACTACGTCATTATAACGCCAAAAGAAATTCAATTTCGCGAGTTTTAAAAAAATTAACATTGTTGACGCGAAAGTAATCATTTAAAGAACGTAAATTTTCAAAATTACAGAGTTTCGAGAACTATTTTATGAAATCAATACAAATATACTAAAAATAAAAGCGCAAATAAATATTGTTCAAAATTTTTTTTTTTTCAAAATCGCATTTTAAATTACATACATGAAACTGTAAGGGTCTCTTAGCAATGCACTAAACATGGTCAGTTTTGAGTCATCGAAAAATGAAGTTAAAACTTAATTTTTTCTTAATAATAAAAAATATTTTCAATTAAAAAACAGTAAATTAAAAATTTTTGCATGGTTACGATTAAATAATAATTAAATCCAAAAGAGATTCGCGTTCAATAAATGGCAAGTCACAGCGTTTGGCGCGGTTTGTAAAAAAAGATTTGGTACTTTTCTGGTATAGGGGCCTGGCGTTTTTTTTTTTTTTTTTTTTTTTTTAAAGTTTGGCGTAATTCGGGCGTCAGAACTTTCGATTTGTTGCCAAATGATACAAACAGTAATGAAAACAAACTTGATGAAATTTTTTGTTTAGTTAGATATGTATTTTAAATTTATGTCTATTATTAATGCTTTTTATAAACAAATTACTTCTGTTTCGATATAAAATTAGATAAATGGCGTCTTTATGTTAAATAAATTTTATAAACATTGAAAAAAATGCTTGTGTTTATGAAATGAAACAGTGAATAGAATGCCAGAAAATATGTTGCAAAATTTCCTTCTCCGCCAAGGCTACTTTCTCTATTTCGATAAGGTGTCTATACTGGAAAAGTACTAAAAAATCTTCGCACGTTCAGGATTGAAATAAATGGCGCAATAGCATACATTTTAGTATAGAGTTGGTACAACGTAAAAGTAGCGGAAGGTCTCCAAAAAACTTTGTCCCAATTTACGCCAATTCTCTGTAAATTAAAATGTGGAATAGGTTCGCTTTAAAAACACAGAATCAATTTATTCCTTTTTTAACGCGTAAGCACACGCGCTGGGGTAAATCTCATCCCACTCACATTTTTTTTTTTTTAAATATAAATATTTCGATGGCGCTTCTGAACTTCCTTATACCTTTCAAAGTCAACGTTGAGAAAGGTTCTGTGAAGGAATGTCTTTTGTTGTTGTTGTTGTTGTTGTTGGCTAGAAGGGGAAAAATATGCCTTTTGGAATTAAGTAATCCCGCGCGTGTACAAACGTTTCATTTCGATATGTTCATTCGTTTTGGGATAAAACACACTAAAATAATTTTACTTAAAGAGTGACATAAAAGTTACCTGTATATGTTGATGAAAGTGTGTTAAATATAATTAATATAAAGTTTATAAAATAATTCATGTTTTAAGAGGTAAAACAAATCGTTGCATATTTTCAAAAAAAAAAAAAAAAGAAAAAAAAAAAAACGCGATTTTTACAGAAACTGATACAAAATCGGAAAATAAGTATGAAACGCTTCATTTTTCCCTAAAAAGAAATAGTACTGATGCATTTTACAATATAGAGTTGTAGACTTGCTTTTAAAACGCATTTAGCCAAAAATATAATGGTAGACAAAGTGTAATAATGAGTTACCCCATGCGTGTGGTAACTTTACAAAAATAGGTGTATGTGCTTACGTTTAAGTTAATTATGTGCTAAACGACGCCTGTTAACATGCGCCAATTGTCTGTAGATTCAGTTATGTAATTTATCTGTACCAAATACGCCAATTGTCTTTAGACTCGTTTACGTAATTTATCTCCTTAATTAATGCATACTTTACAAAGGACACCTACTTTAAAATTTTCCTGATTTTTTTTTTTTATCAATGGTTACAGTTAGATGTAAATATGTTAGTCATTATCACGGTATTTTAGTTTGATCTACGAAATATTATTATAAATATCCAATATTAACAATATTTCTTATATTATTTACAGGTGTATTGTATAATATTTTCAATCACTTTTAATCATTTTTCTGCATTCAGTCATTTTCAGATTTTTTTTAAATTTTAAATTCACATTAAGTGCCCAAAGCAAAAATTTTCCCTTTTTATAGTTTTTTCACAGTTTTAATTCATTTCTTCTGACTGTTTCTTACCCTAGCTTTTTGGGTGTTTGAGGGGTTGACATAGGGTACTGCGTAGTCCCTTAATACAGAGAAGAGTGGGTACGTAGGAGAAAAATTTAAAAAAAATCACACTATGTATAAAACTAGACTGGCGGCTAGTCTTGAGTAAAGTATAGGTCAATATCCCAATATGGATGTTAGCTATATGTATGGGGTCATCAGAGCTCTTCAAATACACTATTGAGCCAAAGTTTCTGTTAGTTTTTGATTAGGGAAATTGACTGGGCCGGTTGATTGAGGTCATTGGTTGGCTAGTTTGGGCGGTTTTTTGGTTAGTGGCAGTTGATTGATTAAGTTCCTGAAAGGGTCTGAAAAAGGTATGAAATGGTATAAAAAACTGTTGGAACCAGATTGAAAAGTAAAGCTCAATCTGAAAAAAAAAAAATACAGTAAAAAATTGGCAAATTGTTTCAGTCTAAAAAAGTAAGTAGTGCGTAGAAAAGTAATGGAACCAGATTATCTGTAAAGCTCATGAAATTACCCAAATTTTTGTTGATAGCTGAAAATGTGGACTGAGCTTTACTGGTACCTTATATTCAGAATCATATTATCCACTCAAAATGAGTACCGGGTATAGTAAACAAAATGTGTAGTTATGTACTAAAAAAAATCTGCCAGGCCCAGAATTGTGGACATGATTGCATCATGTCAAGCTAAAATCCACAAAGCTAAAAGAATGTAAACCATGAAGTAATATTTTAAGTGTAACATTAATATAATCAGGTTGTTGAGGAATTGTTGTTATTAACATTTCTGACATAACACACTAACGTAATAATTTTTCTTTCATGTAATTACTTATGCCAATGGACTTACGCCAGACAAATAGTTAGCATATGGTTGAATCGTACACGCTTAGGGTTTTGGGTTTACTTGGGCTTTGATCTTCCAGGCTTATCAGTGACCCCTGGAATAGAATTTGGTCCATACTTCGTACTGAACGGATCTTTCAGTTTGTCGCTCATTACCAAATCAGCCTCTAACCTATTCTTATGAACCCACATTTTTAGACTAGTTATCAATGATTGGAATTCAGAATGTGTTAAAAATGCCTTTATTATCCTGATTGATTTTAAGGCACCAGTAAAGCTCAGTCCACATTTTCAGCTATCAACAAAAATTTGGGTAATTTCATGAGCTTTACAGATAATCTGGTTCCATTACTTTTCTACGCACTACTTACTTTTTTAGACTGAAACTATTTGCCAATTTTTTACTGTAATTTTTTTTTAGATTGAGCTTTACTTTTCAATCTGGTTCCAACAGTTTTTTATATCATATATATAAAATCCAAATGGAAATTTCGTTCCGAACAACTAGATTTCGAGTTCTACTGCATGGATTTTTACGGAACTTATACCGTTAGATAGGTATCGTTTCAGGGAAGGTTTTAAGCTATAACACATCATTCTACCTAGATTAGTTATAGAATTATGACGAAAAGTTCTGTTATTTTGGACGATAAAGTTTACCATTTTATTTCTTGGCGAAATTTATCGTTGATAAAAAAAATTGAAACAGCTATTACACCTCGAAACATTAAAGGAAAAACTGTTACTAATTTTAATTTAAAAAAAAAGAAGGAAGAAAAAAAGACGAAAAAAATCCGTTTTAATGAGTGATAATATTAAAAAACGAAAATATTTAATTTAAACGTGAAAGGGAATGTTCGTAACGCTTAAAAAATTACTCAGGTAAAATATTGCAATCGAAATAAATAAGATTTGGCTCTTTATCTTTTGCATCAGGTTAAGAAAAATGCATCTGAAAAATTAATAGGATGATATCAAGAAAGTTTCGATAAGTGCATGCTCAGAAATATTTAAAAAAATATCTTCTCATGAGGAATGTATAGAAGATTCTTCTCGTGACATATAATATGTTTATAAAAAAAAAAATCTGCAGAACCTCGATTTAGCGTTTGTAAAAAAATAATGAAAATTTAACTTTTTTGGCGATTTAATGCTGTTTGGCTGCACAATAAAATTTTGAATGATACTTTTTTTATCATAAATAATTTTTAAGTAAAACCTTTTTCTACTCTGCATACGAAGACAGTTAGATTAAGTTTAACTTAAATAAATGCATTTTTATTACTATAGTTTTGTCATATACCTTTATATGTGTATATATTAAAATTTTATTATCGTAATTATACGGTTTAAAACAAAATTTCGGTTTATAAAATTTTTTTCAAATTCAAAATAAATGTCCGATTCGGAACATTGGCAATTTGGCAATTTCGATATTGTTAGTATCAGAAACAAGAAATGAAGGTTATTGTTACCATGGAAACAAGTATTTAATATAAAATGTTTAATGGTAGCATTTTTAATTAGCCAGCTACTTTTAAAACAAACTTAAAACGGTACTACTTGATTATCCCGTCGACTAAATAACTATCGCCAAACTATAAGATTAAATGCCAATAATAGCTGATCATAAATTTTACATTCACTTGACATTAAACACGGTACACGTGTTTGTTGCGTCATCAAGTGATTTTTATTTCACTTCTATTTGTAATTTGATTAATGTTTAAAAATTTATTTATTCTCTCGTTGTTTAAAATAAAAATTTTGTCAATTTGTATAATTTGGCGAGTAGTTTGGCCATTTATATTATTTGGCGAATAGTTTGCCAATGTATATAATTTGGCGAAATTGGTTGAATGAATAATCAAATTGTACCCATAAAACATTTCCAGCCGGTGAAGCCATATAAAATTAAATAACTACTGCAACACGCTATTTTTTATATTATATACGCTTAAAGATAAAAAATAATACGCTAATCCTTCGTTTAAGTTTAAATTCATTGAGTTTTAGGCATCTAAACACTTATTTAACAAGCAATTTTCAAATGCGTTTAAATATCTTGCATTTGGGATGGAAATGTGTTGGCTAGACAAATAGCATGGAACGTTTGTCTTTTTTGCGCCAAATACTCGAATATATATAGATTTTTTTCAGATTTTTACTGAGATTCCGCCGCAAAATTTGACTGATCTTTTACTACATACATGAGTAATTTTAAAAGCATTTTTCTTTTCAAAATAATTTGAGTATGCTCTTGAGTAGGAGACCTTCCTTTTGGTAACAATTTTGTTTTTGATTTGTTATTTTTTATTTCTAACTCTTCCATCATGTGATTATTTTAATTTTAGTATAAATGTCTCCCACACACGCACATACATACTATAAAATAATTTAATTTCAGACATTTAAAAAATTTCTCATCATACTTTACTGCGAAAGCATGTCGGTTTGTTTTCCCCAAATTTGTGACTTTTATAACTTCGAAGCCAGATTAGCTAATATTATCAATTCTTTTTGTAATAAAAAAACATATCGCCAATTTCCCTTATACAAACGTTCAATGCTTGCAATGTTAGGTAGTAAAGATTATTCTTAAGAAAATGTAAGAAATTATGCGTTATTTCTATCACGAAAAAAGACATTTTGCAATAAAAATTGCTTTCTGAAATAACTTTTCGATATTCCATTCCATTCGTCATTTTTTTTTTCATATCTTCCCTTCTTTTAGAAATGTTATAAAAAGATATTGGATGAATCTTCCATAATCAGCCACCTTACAATTGGCGAATTTACTGTATGGTGTTGGAAGATTCGTTTATATTTGAAAGGAACCGTGGACGTTAAATCCGCTTTCAGAAGATTACGCAAAATTTTTACTTTTAGTAATTAGCGATTAGTAAATTTATGTTTTTTTAGTATGGAGCAAACGGACAAAAGAAGATTTACTAATAGATATTTTTTATGTGCAGTTATTTTACTATCATTAAAAAAGCATTAATTTGAATGTACAAAAAAAGTTTTTCAAATGCCAAAGGTGGCCAATGGAACAATATTTGTTTATTTAGCCTAGGTTTTTTAAAAAAAAGTACCTCAAATTCAATTAAAATTTCAATCATTATAAAATTTTGGCTGATGCATAGCCCTGTAACGACTGAAAAATCCCGCAGTCTATTTTGTTTCGTAAGTTGCGAAAGTGGTTTTGTCCAGCGGTTGTCCCTGAATCGCAGCCTAGCGTCAGATCTTGTCCACGGATCGCAGCCTAGAGTCAGGTCTTGTCCATGGATCGCCGCCTGAGTTTCGGAGACTGATCAGCCGTGCTCTCGTATCGGAGAGAAACTTTTTCGATATGCGGAGAGAGAGAGCTGAAGATGTTAGGTGAGAGGTCAAGTGAAATGAAGAGAGCTAGTGGCTTGTGAGATGGAGATGCAGTTTGAGAAAGGTTTGGCAGATAGTACCCGAGCTTATTTTGTGTAACGAAAAATAGACGTTTTTTTTGTAGCCGGGGAGAGTGTGGACATAGTGGTTTTATTGATTGTGTTTTTAAAGTAATGTATTTTTAGAGAGAGCTGAAAGTTGTGCCTTTTGTTTAAGAGTGGTGATGTGTTTTTTTATGGTTGAAGAGATTTTATTTTTAAGTATAAACTGTTAAATAAAGTTAATATTCAATGTTAAATCATTGTTTGTTTAGTGCTACCAAGGAACCAGATAACATCGTTACAGTCTAAAGTGATATGTATTAAGTGGAGGTTCCGCGAGATTGGTCTTCGGTAGTATGAAGAAATAAAAGGTATGTCTTTCCCCTTTCTTCCATTACAGTACTGTGTGCCATTAGTGTTTGTAGTTTTAGATATTTATAATTTGGGAAGTTGAATTCATTTTGGTAAAATTTTGTGCTAAACTGGCCTCCGGTATTTCATTTATATAGCGTTCGCAAATGCCAGCCGGTATTTTAAATGTTTATTCAGAAACTCTAAATTTTGGATTTATAATTGTAATGAAAAAAAAAATGTATTTTATGGATTTAGTAAAATTTTGAAACTTGAGATATCTATGAACTAAAGTGTTTAGAACCAAACTGGTTAATGGTTGGAAGAAATCAAACTGATTTCCAGGTGATTGTGTTCTGTATTTAAAAAAATATAGTGTTTAAAACCAAACTGGTTAATGGTTGGAAGAAATCAAACTGATTTCAAGGTAATTGTGTTCTGTATTTAAAAAATATAGTGTTTAAAACCAAACTGGTTAATGGTTGGAAGAAATCAAACTGATTTCAAGGTAATTGTGTTCTGTATTTAAAAAAATATAGTGTTTAAAACCAAACTGGTTAATGGTTGGAAGAAATCAAACTGATTTCAAGGTAATTGTGTTCTGTATATATATATATAAAAGATATAGTGTTTAAAACCAAATTGGTTTGATAGCGGGATGAAATCAAACTGATTTCGAGTTAATTGTGTTCATATTGTGTAAAAGTATAGAATTGCTAATACCAAACTGGTGAATTTATAAATTGATTTGAATGTGTGTAAAAAGTGGTTTAAGGGGTTTGTGATTTCAGAAATTGAAGTATCGTCTTGAAGTTTTATTAAACTGGTGTTAAAAAAAAAAAAAAAAGAATTGGTATATTTATGATTGAACTGATGTGTTTTAAATATTTAAAGTTAATTACTTGTTTTGAACATGTACTTATGCATTAATTTGGTGATTTTTATTATTCTGAGTAAATGAATGTTGATAGTGTACTGATTTAACTTTGGTTAGTTGGTTGGGTGTCCGTTGCTCTGAGAGAGTGTTTGAACTGCGTATTAGAGTGCAGAAACCGAACTTTAAGATGACATATTTTGGAAAAGGCCGAAAAGTGGACCTGAAAGTTGTAGCAGTAGAATTGGGGGAGTAAGTTAACGATAGTATGCGAATCATTGATTTACGTGAACTAATAATGAAAAGTGTTAATTACGATGAAGATTTTGTAAAAGAAATGCTTTTGATAGCTGTAAATGAAAGAATTAAGCGAGAAGAGGTGGAGGTGGAAGAGAAGGGAAGAGAGAGAGCGGAGAGGGCAGAGAAAGAGAGATCGGCTGAAAGAGAGTTTCAATTGGAGAAACAGAAATTGGAGCTACAATTAAGGAATAGTAACGATTCGGTTAAATCTGACGATTCGTTAAATCTAGTATAGGTTTTGAATCGAGAGTGGAGATTCAGAAATTGATGCCGAAATTTGACGTGAAGGAAGATGATATCAGTTTGTTCTTGGAACTTTTTGAGCGACAAGCAAAGGTTCTTAAGATTCCCCTCGAAAAGTGGGTTACTCAATTAATTGGTGTTTTACCGTCTGAAATTTTACAATTGATAGCTCGTGAACCTGTGGAAAATGCTAGTGAATATCAATATGTTAAAACAGTATTACTGAAGCGGTTTAAATTGAGTCCAGAAAAGTTTCGTCAGAACTTTGTAAAAACTCAAAAAGCAACCGATAGTACTTGGCATGACTTTTACTATGAGATAAAAAATTATTTGGAGGGTTGGTTGAATGGATTGAATATAGAGACTTATGATCAATTAAAAGACTTGATGATTGTTGATCAAATAAAAAAGAGGGCACCGCCTGAATTTAGGGATAGATTTTTGGATCACTGAACAACTATAATTTCGCCAGTTGATCTTGTAACTAAGATTGAAGAGTTTGAAGATGCAAGAAGGTGTGTTCGTAACAAAGATTCGATGTGTTATGAGAATCGAAGTGAGAAAAAACCATGGCATTCGAAACCGTGGAAAGGAAATAATCGGAGAAATGAATGTGTGCAAGATGTAGAAGATAAGGAAAACTATTTTAATGGTCGGAAGCCTGAACCAAATTTTGATAGAAGAAAACAGTTCTGCTGTTTTGAATGTGGGGATTTAACTCATCTTAGGCCTCAGTGTCCTAGACTTAAAAATAAAATTGAAACAGGAACTGTAAATCATGTTCGAAATAGAGCTGATGATGAATTATTTGCACCGTACACGAGTTCTGGAAGGGTAAATGGGATTCGTATTCCAATTTTAAGAGACACTGGAGCAACAGTCGATATTGTGTGTCAAAGGTATGTTTCGCCTGAAAGTATGACAGGAAAATATGTGTGGGTGCAGCATTTGTTGAACCACCGAATGACACGTTTGCCTATGGCCGAAGTTCAAATTGAATGTGAATTGGGTCATGTTAAAACTAAGGCAGCAGTTATCAGAAATGGTCTGGATCCGGGGAGATATATTCTTGGAAATAGAACTGCTGCATTGTTGAAAGAGAACTTTCAGTTTTTAGGTGATAGTGGAAAGAAAAGAGGAACTGTGAATGCAATAGTGACAAAAGCACAGTGGCGAAAACCACTTGCTGAAAAGAGAGATTTAGTAACCTTGGAAGAGAAGAAATTGGAATTTTCGGAAGAGACAGAGGTTGATGGAGAAGTTGAAAAAGGCCTTCCGGATGTAAAAGTTAAACTTGTGGAAGAAAAACTATTGGTTAAAGAGGATGTCAAAGAGATGGAGAGGGAAGTGAATTTGCCTGCAGTTCTTGATTATACGGATGAAGTTTTGTTGGACTTGGTGTGTCTGTTTAAAGAAGATTTTTAGAACGGACAGATAAAATCAAGTATTGGTGATGTTGATAAGGTAAAGGAAGAGGAGTTAGTGAATGGTCAAGAAGAGAAATCGCAATTGACTGCAAAATTGAAAGAGAAGAGAGAGGAGTGTTCTGATGTAAATTGTAAACTTTTGCCGAAGGTTTTGGAAACTGAAACTATTTTGGATTTGATGAAAGTGGATTCGAATACATTTGCTGAGGAGCAACAGAAGAGTAAAGAATTGGTTCCATTCTTTACATTGGCCAGAAAGACTGAAACAGAATTCAAAGAATTTGGAATGGTTAAGGAAATAGTGTTGAAAAAAACTTGTGATGTTTACCAGAGAGCTGGAAACCCTAAGGACAAGAAAAAAGCTCCATTGGATTTGGTATCCATGGTATCTGAAAAATTTAGCAGAATAAACGTAGATGCTTGTGCACCTTTACCTATTACGCCAAATGGAAATCAGTATTTGATTGCAGCTATGTGTATGGCATATAGCTACCCAGATGCAGCGCCAGTGGAGAATGCTGAATTGACGTCTATAGTTGATGTAACATTGCAGATATTCAGTAGAATGATATTTCCAAAGGAAAAACAGACTGAACAGGAACTCTCATTAATGAGTAAATTGACTGTAGAGTTTTTCCAGAGATTTGGAATTAAAACTGTGTTGAACTTGTCTACTTGTAAACCGAAAAGGCTGGCTGTACAATGCAGGAGACCGAGCAAGAGTGTTAAAAGATTATCAGAAATGACAGATGTTGTTAATTTCGAGAGAAAAAGAGTAGAAATAAAATCGAGAAAAAAAAGAATGAGGAATCATAAGAAAAGAAGAAAATTTCAAAATGCAGACACTCTGAGCCGGCCCCATACCCATGCTCATACATTAAGTGCTATTTATTAAGTACTATATATTAAAGTGGTATTGTTAAAGAGAAAAAAAAAGTGTATATATTATGTTTATTTATTGTTAGTATTAGAAAAATATAGAAATAATTTTGAACTATGAAATTATGATTTAATGTTTAATATTTGTAATTGTATGATTATGTATTGAAGTTGTTTTATCAGTAAGAAAAAAAATGCTAAACAATTTTGCTTTGTATCACGTTAAGTTTACGTAAAAAAAAAAAAAAATTGTTGATTGTATTGATATTTTAAGAAAAATTACTTTGCTTATAATTTTATCTGAAGTTATAGGAAATTTTGTGTATATTGAATTGTGGTAAATTAGAGTAACTTTTATATAGTGTAATTTAAGTATTTGTATTATTACTGGCATGTTGTGAATTGCTATTTTTTTTGTTTCAAAATTGCTAGTAGCTCTAAAATTTAAAGAATATTGTTTAGGGCGGCACATGGCTGTGATGGATTGGGAGAGGGCGAAGAGACATGTTTGTGACAAAATTACTATGTTGTTCCTGAACATTTTGGAAGAGAGAAAAATTTTAGTGTTCAGTAGAACTTGTCGCAACTGTTTCTTCCTGTCCATTACTCCGTTTGGACATGTCCAAAATTTGGAGGGGGGAGGAGTCTGTAACGACCGAAACACCCCGCAGTCTATTTTGTTTCGTAAGTTGCGAAACTGGTTTTGTCCAGCGGTTGTCCCTGAATCGCAGCCTAGAGTCAGATCTTGTCCACGGATCGCAGCCTAGAGTCAGATCTTGTCCATGGATCGCCGCCTGAGTTTCGGAGACTGATAAGCCGTGCTCTCGTATCGGAGAAAAACTTTTTCGATATGCGGAGAGAGAGCTGAAGATGTTAGGTGAGGGGTCAAATGAAATGAAGAGAGCTAGTGGCTTGTGAGATGGAGATGCAGTTTGAGAAAAGTTTGGCAGATAGTACCCGGGCTGATTTTGTGTAATGAGAAAAAAGACGTTTTTTTGTAGCCGGGGAGAGTGTGGACATAGTGGTTTTATTGATTGTGTTTTTAAAGTAATGTATTTTTAGAGAGAGCTGAAAAGTTGTGCCTTTTGTTTAAGAGTGGTGATGTGTTTTTTTTATGGTTGAAGATATTTTATTTTTAAGTATAAACTGTTAAATAAAGTTAATATTCAATGTTAAATCATTGTTTGTTTAGTGCTACCAAGGAACCAGATAACATCGTTACAGCCCGAGCAGCTGATCGTATTGACAAATTTTAGGTTTATTTTACTATCGCTAAAAAAGCATTACTTTAAATGTACAAAAAATACCTTTCAAATGCCAAAGGTGGCCAATGGAACAATACTTCTTCATTTACTCTAGGTTAAAAAAAAAAGTACCTCAGATTCAAATAAAATTTCAATCATTATAACGAAATTTTGGCTGATGGACATAACGTTTTTAGTTTTATTTAGACAACAAACTGATGAATAATGACGTCTTGAAAATAAAAGCATGCTTATTTTTCCGTCTTATTACGTTCATTAGAGAAATGCCAAAAAAATCTTTGGTTTGCCAAAAAGATCACTACTAAAAATTTTGCATAACTAAATTTACTTATCATTTGCAAAGAGTTTTGATCGTGAAACATCTAAAAATCAATCAACGGCAATTTGACATTATTTAATGGAATGTAGTTTGGAGCGTAATTAACTCTGTTTTGTAGCTAACTCTGGTACATTTTTAGCCATACGTTACGAACATTTCTAGCGTTTCACATCGAAACTTGGTTGTGGATCCGATTACGGATGATGGGAAGATTTTATTGAATGAAAACTAGAGGTTTAGTTTTCTATTTGAATTAGTTATCGAGGTTATTTTCCTAGGTTAATAGTTGCATGATTAAAACTGGTATGTAAAGAGAAACGGCAGTTAAAATGACATTATTTTAATTTTATTCACCCAATTCCGCTTTAAATATCCATTTTTACATGATTCACATATTTTAAAATATAAAAGTTAAATACTGTTTTGATTGTAATTACTCTACTGGAAATCGAAGATAAGAAACTGTAGAGAAAACCTGCCAAAAGAAGACGTATATTACCAAATATAATGTAACGTAGAGAGAGATTGTATTTATGTTATCAGATCAGCACAAAATACCAAGCTGAGAAGCCCGGAGTAAAAAACCTAACAAACGAAAGTGAATAACCCGAACATTCTTTAAGTTAAAGGATCAATCTCTGCAGTCATTGTAATTCTCTCTTTTTTAGTAGTGTGGTGATATGATCGTAATGGCTGCATTTCCCTCCCAAACTCTGCATGATGCACTAAAGAGTTGGTTCTGAATTGCCTGTATTTCGTCTAATGCATCAGATAATATAATAGCGCAATTGCGTCCGATGCGTATTCAGAAAATGCGGAAGGATCTTCCAGGTGAAGGTCCTTATTAATTTATAATACAGGGTCGGATTTTCCATTTCGTTTGATTGAAGGTTTATTTGAAAAATGGTCCAGCGCAGCGGGCTCAGCCTGCTAGTATATATATAAAATAAAACATAAAGTAAAATTATTATTTATTATATAATCGTTTTACTTTATTTTATTGTTTATTTAATTATTTATTTTAAATCAGTTGGTCGATGATTATGTATATGACAATTTGCATTGACAATTGATCTAGCATTATTTTAGCTCTCACGTATCTTAAATTTTACAATTGCCCTTGTCCAATATATATCTAATTCTGCTCTTTTCCTTTTGTTTTTAAATATATATATAAAAAAAATTTACACTCTAATTTAATTTGTTCTAGAAGGATAAAAAACTCAATTGGAACTTTTCGATTATCCCATCGACCCTTTTCAATAAAAAAGAGTATGGCCAAACTGTAGGATTTAACGCCAAAAATGCGCGATTGTGTCATCACATTCATTTCATGTCAGATGTGTTACACTTGTTTATGCTGCAGATGTAGATATAGCCAGGGCCGAAACTAGCCTTTTTGGCGCCCGGGGCAAACATGGATTTTGGCGCCCCCCCCCCCCCCCCCCACCACAAAGTAAATTTACAAAAAAGAATTTTACTAAATATCTAACAGACAACTTATTTTTAAATTTAAAATATATAAAACTGAACTACGTAATCAGCTTTGTCAAACATTGATCCATTAAAATCTTTGAAAAGTTATTGAAAAGAATTGCATTTTAATCTTTTTAAACTTTTTTTTTTTTTGCATAGTCTAAACGAGGTCGATAGCTAAAAAAGAAAGGTTTTATTAAGAATTTTACTCTGTGCATTCCCCTTCCCGTTGTCCTGGGCAGTCAGCGCCCATGGCAAGACGGGAAAAAAAGAAAGAAAGGAAGCTCAACAATATTCAGCGGAAAAAAAACAAACAGCTTTTATGGAATTTTTTTTATCTAGAAGAAAAATCAAACTGAGGGGTCACTTCTCCTTTGGTAGTTATCCGTAGTGGACAGTAGGGTGTCCCACAATAGAGACTGAATTGAAAAACGGTAATGATTCTCCCTCGGATTCTCCTCAGAGGAAGTGATTTAAAAGATAGAAAGCAAACGCATAGGCATGATACTTTGAAATTTTGTATTGTAATGAATCTTTTTATCTATTTGTAAAGTTTAATGCATTTGGTTCAGTTTTCCTTTTAAATTTTCCAGCTGCGAGACATTTTTATACAAATTTCATAATATATATATATATATATATATATATATATATATATATATATATATATATATACATTCTTGTGTCAAACGTCAAACAAAATCTTTATTTTGGCGCCCCCTTCATCTCCTGTTAAAGAGGCGCCCGGGGCACGTGCCCCCTCTGCTTCCCCCTAGTTTCGGCCCTGGATATAGCTACATAACATTGTAATCAGTGATACTTAACTCAACTTTTATTTTTAATGATGTTGTACTGATTTATTAGATATTTCGGTAATTAAAATAGCGATTACACATTTAAACAGAAACGCCAGATATTAAAAGAGAAAATGCATAAAAAAAAAAAAAAATGCGATGCATCGAGTAAGATTTACCAACCAGCCAAAAGGAGTAACCAAGCAAAATAATATAAATAAAAACATATGCAAGATTATTCTTTTCTTTTTTTATTAATATATTGTAAATTTTATTGTTTAAAGTTTTCGGATAGTTGACAATTTAGGGATTGAAATTTTCTGAATTTCTTGGTTTTTTTTTTTTTTTTTGTTGTTGTTGTTGTTTATTATTGTTATTATTATTACAACTATTATTATTCTAATGGCAACATTCATCCATTTGCTTATTAGGAATTACAATTTGAATAATAGTTTGGCTGCAGTTTTTTTTTTTTTTTTTTTTTTAAATCAAAAGTAGTCGACGGAATAATGAAGAAATACCCTTTTTTTTCATATATTTTTATATTTGAAGCGATGAAAAATCAAATTGGATATTTAGTTTGAAACTAATTATTTACAGGAACGTAATCTCCGCCCATTCCAGTTTTATTTTTGAAGATGTGTTGCTATAATTTTGACAAGTTATTTTCGGTACACCATAAATTCAGGTTCTAAATAAAAACACACGAATTTATGCTAGCTGAATCTATCTAACTTCTACTGGTCCTCTTGGTTGCCATGTAGATTATAGACACTGAAATGCAAATTAAGGAATCCCAAACTGGTACAATATTTGCCCGTTTTTTCTTTCAAATTTTCGGAGATCATCGAAATAGAGTATTTTCAAGCATTTTAAGGAAAAATGGTGTTGCGCCGATGATAAAATAATCTCGACTTTGATATCAAGTCGAGACACGAAGAACTGTTTAAAAAGAATCTGACTATGAAGATATTATCAAGCAATATATAAAGGAAGGTAAAGTCAACAATCAAATATTTCGGCCTAGGTTTAGACTTTTGCTGATATTCTTCCACAATATCAACAATTCCGTTTCCAAAAACTCAAGCATGGTCCATACAGATACTAGTAATGTTTGAAAATAATCTGCATATTATTTAATCGCAGAATTTGAATTAACTTTCTGCGACAAAGACTATACTTTTATAACAGCAACATAATATATCATGAAATATCTCCTTATAATATATCATCCTATATATCATCAAATTATATCAAGCAACATACAAAGGGAGGTAAAGTCAACAATCAAATATTTCGAGATGGGTTTAGACTTTTGCTGATATTCTCCCATGCAATATCAACAACTCTGTTTCCAACAACTACACTACAGGCCACGCAGTTACTAATAATTATTGAAAATAATCTGAATATTATTCGCAGAAAGTAATTAATGCGATGAATAACTTTCTGCGTCGAAAATTATACTTTTAAAATAGCGATAGACATAAGAGTGAAAAATTGGCTGTTAGAGTCAACCTAGGAATAGGTGCAGTGTTTCCAGAATCTCCCGATTTTCAAGTCTCTGAAAATCGGAAAATCGGACCTGTCACACATTACCAGGGCACCGGAAGTCAAAAGTCTTGATTTTTGAGAATACACAAATTTCTTTTAGTACTGTCCTATTCGTTATTCTGTATCGGGAAAAACTTAATACAATAAAACATGTGAAGGCAGAACCTATCTATAACGGAAAATGTTTAGAGTCTTTTACAAAGAATACCTTGCAAGCCGCCCTGCATAGGCGGAAACCCGTATAAAACAGATTTTTTGCGTATTTTAATTATCCTGTTTTCACAAATTTTACCGTATTTTTTCTAGTAAATCATGGTTAAATGGACCTGTTTATAACGAAATTCAGTTTTTAAAAGTAAATATTTCATTGTCTCTAGGATAGGGGTACTATAAAATTATACCTGCTAAATTGGAATTCTATTACAGTCCCACGTGATTTCGCTTTCACACGGTTTACTTTATCAGATTGTTGTGTTTACATAGCATAATAAAAAAAATGCTAAAAAGGAATCTCAATTAGAGGAGACAAGAATTTCGTTCGGCTTAGATGCTATATATTCCCAGATGGCCGCCATCTTGGATGTTTTGAAATTTCTTGGCGATTTATGTTGGCGATCGTTATCGATATGTGGAACGCCGTTTGACGTGTGTGTTCTGACGTATCGTGTTCTGGCACCCCCTGAGAATCTCATTTTCGCTTAGGATTTTGTGGATGTATTTTGATATTATGTTGTATCGTTCTGTCTTTTTATTTTTATGTTAAATTTATTGGATGTATTTCATTGAATACGGTTTCTGTACTTCGTTTAAACGCTCTTGCTGAAGCAATTAAGAAATATGAGGAAATTTTGACAAAAAAAGGATGTTTGTTTACAGTGTGCCAATGAGTATTCATAAGTCTATTTTTGAAAATGACGGTGATGTTATGACAGATATTTCGCGCTGTAGCTTTCAAGAAAGCAGATGTCTGTTAAGGTATGTTGATAATTTTATGAATATTTTGCTGCTTTAAGAGTTTTTTACATTTTGAGATTGCTACAAAGCGAGAACAGCTGAATGTTAAGAATGCTACACAGCAAGAACTGCTGAATCCAGTGATTTGTTTTCCGGGTTAATGAGCACGGAACGCTCATACAACGATTACTGATTGCCACTTTAGCGAGTTTCGTTTTTTATGTATATTTTGCTGCTTTAAGAGTTTTTTTACATTTTAAGATTGCCACAAAGCGAGAACTGCTGAATTTTGAGAATGCTACACAGCGAGAACTGCTGAATCGAGTGATATTTTTTTTTCGGTTAATGAGCGCGGAGCGTTCATACAACGATTACTGATTTCCACTTTAGCGAATTTTGTTTATTATTTACATTTTATTTTCGTTAAGCCAAACATGCGTATAAACCGGTGCTTGGCGACATTTACTACTTGGCGGGCGGAAAAGGGGTTTTCACGCCAAGAAAAATTTCAAAATGGCGGCCCCGGAAATTTATGACATCTGTTCCTTTCGTTTTAAACTTGCTTTCGTCTTAAAGGTATGATTGTAGATATTCCCACCGCAGGGACAAAGACATTTCACGTTTAACTTAGGATTCCGTTATAGACGGATTCCACTTTCGTAGGGTGTACTGTGTTTTTATATACCAATGTCGAAGCTAGCATCCTACTCTTTTTGCTGCCCTAACCCGCCTTTCGTGACTGTCGTGGTAGCTGGCAGAACAAATCAATTATAAAACGTATGAAAGAATACTTTATCTCACACCAGTAATATTTAAAAAACTTATTTATTAGTAATATATGTTGATTCTGTTGCAAAACAGAAGTAATACCGTATATACTCGCGTATAAGTCGACCCCTAAATTCAAGAAAGAAATATGTTCCATACCAGTATTTTCTTGTAGCTCTATTCGCTTTACTTAATCTCAATAAATTCTGTATTTAGATAAGATGAAGATAACTTTTTTTAAATACTGGTATACGCTCTGTTATTCCTCTCAAGTTTGGAGTCGACTTATACGCGAGTATGTACGGTATTCATTTTTTCCTCTCTAGAATCCGAAGATTGATAATATTCAGTAAACTACAGCTCCAAAAAGGTAATCTCTGAAGTCTACAATGCGGAGATGCAAAGAACGTAGATGTATGTTTGTCTGTCGCAATACTTTTCTGTCTCATGCAAAGAAATTACAGACTTAATCAACGTTCTTTGGTCTCATGTAAGTTGCTACACGTCTATGAAAGTTTCCCCTTCACGCTTCAATTTCTTTGGTAGGTTTAACACGTTCACGCCGGCACTTATATTCATGTTTTTCGCTGTCAGGCGGCGCTCGAACTCATGTTTTGCTTCATCTGGCGGCGCAGTACTTTCGCTTATTCACACACTGTATGTAATGGCACGCCCCTCTCTTATTTATTGAATTGAACTCAACTATAACAGGCAGAGCTGATTGTGAATGACTGAAAGTTCGTAAGGAGTAAGGAAATTATTTAGAGACATGATTTTTCTGATTGCATATGTACGAATTTATTATAAAATGTCTTAAAATCTAAAGAAATATGGACAACATAATATAAATGCTTTTTCTGGAAGGTAGGAGACACGCCCATAGTCAAAGACATCTTTTGAATGAAAACGAGAATTTTCGCTTTCCGTCGTGAATGCATAAGGTTTATAATATTGAATTGTTTTTACTACTGAATTTTCGAATATTCAAGTGTGACCCACATGTACTGCACGCCGTCTATGGCATAGTCGAGTGTGACCCACCTGTAGTGCACGCCTTCTATTTAACCCTTTCAGGGGCAGAGGAATTCTGTTCGTAAAATGATGAAATAATTGACTGACACCAGAATATTCAAACGAATTTCTTAATAAATAATAAAATGCTATTTTGCGCTTTAATCACAAAAGGAACATTTTATTAAAATATTCACTAGTCCTTCAATGACAAACTCCCTCCCTATGAGGCAGGATCATTCCATTTCTTTGGCAGGTGGGGAAAAGTAGAGCAGTCAATTGAAATGGTGGCTCCATCTATCAATTTCAAATTAAAATACAATAGCGGAACATTGAAGATATCATTTTTGTTTTGTTTTATTTATTATTTGGTTATTAAATAAAATAAGAGAAAATAATTTTTTTTAATTATTGAAATCGGATTTTTAAAATTCAAATCTCACTAATGTTATCTAGTTTAGCTGCAAGATTTAGCTAAATTTTGCTTTTTTGGTGATAAATAAAAGTAAGTAAAGTATCTAAAGCAGATTACTAAAATATTTTCGTATTCGATTTCATAATTCTTTAACTTTAAACTATCTTAAAATTGGTGAAAAATAAAAGTAAGTAACGTATCTAAAGCCATATTACTGAATTTATTTTTGTATTAGAATTCATAATTCTTTAACTTTAAACTATTTTAAAATTGTGTCATTTGTGCCTCCCCTCCCCCCTCAAAAAAAAAGTAGATAAATTAATAATAGGTCAACTTTATTTACGAGCTTTCGAATTGCTTTGATTTTATTTCGTAAGCAGATACATCCCAAGTAATAATCATGTTGAAGTACTTCTTTATGGAAAAATTCAAAAGAAAAAACCTATGCTCTCCATAACCTTCAGCATTTTTCACTTTTTTCTATCTTTACAAGATGGAAGTATTGGATCTGTGAAAATTTTCGACGGAGATTTAAGTTTTTGAAGGTCTTGTATATGATATGACTATTTTTAGAAAATGTTTATCTGTGAATCTGTCTATGTGTGCGTACTTGTGACAAATTTTGTGGATGCTGTATATGAAAAATTAAAGACTGACATATTTTGAATTTTTTCCCCATAATCATCAAAATGACAGCAAAATCTAGTCAGCTATTCATTATATCATATATATTAATAAGAAAAAAAAAACAAATTTCAAATATCTTTATTCGTTTGATTGTAATCAAGAATACCACACGCCGCGATCACTCCCTACCTTTCCCCACCTGCTAAAAAAATGGAATGATCCTGCCTCATAGGGAGGGAGTTTGTCATTGAAGGGTTAGTAAATATTCTTGGTGCCAGTAGTCAGTTTTGGAATTAAAATTAGGTGGCTAGACCCTCTAACCACCGCCCATGAAAGGGTTAACAGTGAAGTGTGGCTCACCGGTGATGCACGCCGCCCGATGCGGCAGTCAAGCGTGACCCACCGGCAAAGATCTTGAACGGATAAAGATAGAAAGCACTCATATGTAAACTGCTCAATGTAAACTGCGACTACGTCATGACGGCGCTTCGAACAGCGCTGCAAAACAAACTTTACAGGGATGAAGCGCATCGAGGCGCGCGCTCGCTTTGCTCCAAAACAGAAAAAAACAAGTTGGAAATTGCTCGTCAAACGTGGCAAATGCGGTGCGTTCGTACTATAACTAGTTTTATAATTATTTTTTGCACCCCATATTGTACTGAATGTATACTTTTTTGCACTTCATAAAGCGCATAGTCTGATACATCATTAAAATGCACTTCCAATAATTTTTTCCCATTCCCCGTAATGTAACGGAACACTTTTGACTGTCCCTGTAATTAAACTATACATCCGATTTTCCTAAAATTTGAAATAGCTCAACAAAACTTTGCAACAATTATATCTTTAAAATTTCAGACCATTCGGAAGGCTGTAATATCATTAAAATGCACTTGCAATAATTTTTCCCATTCCCCGTAATGTAACGGAACACTTTCGACTGTCCCTGTAATTAAACTATACATCCGATTTTCCTAAAATTTGAAATAGCTCAACAAAACTTTGCAACAATTATATCTTTAAAATTTCAGATCATTCGGAAGGCTGTAATATCATTAAAATGCACTTGCAATAATTTTTCCCATTGGCCGTAATGTAAAGAAAAACTTTTGACTGTCCCTGTAATTAAACTATACATCCGATTTTCCTAAAATTTGAAATGGCTCGACAAAATTTTGCAACAGTTATATCTTTAAAATTTCAGATCATTCGGAAGGCTCTAATATCATTAAAATGCACTTGCAATAATTTTTCCCATTGGCCGTAATGTAAAGAAAAACTTTTGACTGTCCCTGTAATTAAACTATACATCCGATTTTCCTAAAATTTGAAATGGCTCGACAAACTTTTGCAGCAGTTATATCTTTAAAATTTCAGATCATTCGGAAGGCTCTAATATCATTAAAATGCACTTGCAATAATTTTTCCCATTGGCCGTAATGTAAAGAAAAACTTTTGACTGTCCCTGTAATTAAACTATACATCCGATTTTTATAAAATTTGAAATGGCTCGACAAAATTTTGCAACAATCATATATTTGAAATTTCAGACCATTCGGTTGGGTAGTTTTTGCTCTGTTACATGCGGACAGACGGACGGACGGACAGACGGACGGACAGACGGACAGACGGACGGACAGACGGACGGACTGAACGACGACTATAGGTGCTACGTATTTATATAATTACGAACGCACCTAAAAAGGTCCGGCCCTTTCGACCCTTTAATATTTTGAAATTCCTGCTTTTGTCTTCAGACATGTAAAGAAAGATTCAAGAATAACTTGTATTTATAGTTGTTTTTTTATTATATTATATATATAATATAAGACTTTTTTTAAGGAGTTGCAATTAGTTTTTTATGCTTCTGTTAAAGGAAAATGTGTGTATATATATATGAAATAGCTGATCTTGCATTATGTCTTAAAAGAATGAAAAATGTTGTTTACTTTTGAGACATTGTTTTAACTCTTTTGCAAATAGAATAAAATAAAATCTTTTCATTTTATTCTAGTTTTTTTTTTTTTTTTTTTTTTTAAGTTTTATTTGTGATACCAGTAGATTCTTTGCAATTAATCATTTTCAGCCTCCTCATTTTAAGATATATGTGACAGATTTTTATGTATTTATATTCCATTTAAATATTCGCATAATTTTCCATTTTGATTAAAAAAAAAAAAAAAAAAAAAACTTTGAAAAGAACATTTTAATGTTTAATAAAAGAAGATGAATAATATAATACATTATTATTGCGTTGTTATATTTATTACATTATTAGCTATCTGTCTTTCACAAATTCTGGTGTGAGAAAAATGGACCCTTCACTACTCTTAAAACCTAGATTTCCACTTTCTTATTAAATTCATTTTAAATAATTTTCCAGATTTCAGTCACCGCATTTCCTTTCCTCATGCTACAATTTTAATACCGCAAAACTCGGTGATTTAAAATGTTACTCAATCATAATAATAATACTCGAATACGCCTCCCCCACCCCTAAACACACAACTATCACAGAGAGTTTAAAATTTTAACTTTTCTTAAAAAAGATTACTTTATTAATTGTGTTAATAGAAAACATTGAACGAGAATAATAAGAATATTACCGTGCATATAGATTTTATTCAGCACAATTTCCAGCTGTTGATGAAGTATATACATATATGTAAAAAAAAAAACCTTTACAATTTTACTTTACAGTACATAGTTCCTAAATGACATAATATTCTCAAAGCTATTTAGTATAAAAACACCTTTTTATTAATTTGCATTTTTATGCTTTACAGCAATATTTAACTATTTGATAATAATATTATTATTATTATTTATTTATTTGTTTGTTTACTCACTCTCTAAGATGAGAAAATGAAAAGCGGTGAGTGAAATCTGGGAAGTAAATTTAAATGAATTTATTAATAAAGTGGAAATAAAGGTTTTGGATTTGTGAAGTGTCCACTTTCCTGAGACTGAATTTTGTGAAATACAGATTACTAATAATGTAATAATATAAAAGCACACTAATATAAAAACGTAATAATAATGTATTAACAATATATGGTACATTCCCCCTTTTTCTATCACACAATAGAACAATAATGTTCTTTTTGACAGTTGTTTAAATTAAAACGGAAACTTACGGGAACATTTAAATAAACAACATAAACATAAGCATCTGTCACTTACCATGCTTTAAATAAGAAGGCTGAAAATCATTAAAGATTTGAATATTATCCATTGCTTTTACTAGCAAGTTAGTGCTGTGTATAGCGAAGGAAGATGGCTGCCAAACGCCAAACAAACAATTCTCGGTGGAAAAACGTGTTCTTCCCCGGTTGTTTTCCTCTAGAATGCGCGCGCATATCTACTCGACAGTATTTCATTCTTGGAGCACGCTCCTCTCGGTGCCGCTTCATGCTTCATCCTGCAATGTTTGCTTTACCCCTATGTTGAAAGCGCCGCGAATTTACAAGACAGCCTCCAGATGGCACAGTTACGACTTTTCGAAGTTGCGTTTCTGTACTATTCCATTTCTTTGCCACCGGTGATGCACGCCGCCCGATGGGGCAGTTAAGCCAAAGAACGTAGAGGAAAAGAAGGGAAGGCTTTGGAAACCGTAACTAACCGAAACAGTTCAAACAGCTCTGCTGGGAAACACACTCAAAGGGGAGATCCAATCATAGGCATTCTTCATTGCATCTACCAATTCGCCAAATTTTCTTGTAGTAAACCTAAGATAACACCTTCGCGCCAACGCCCCGCGAGAATTCAAAACGACACTTCTTTGTGAGTTTGACTTGTGACTTAACAGCGATAGGGATAGATTTTTTAATATGAACTGTTCATGTTTTGCTGTTATGATATATTTTCTGTATTGCAAATAGATAGCCGATGAATACGTACAATGGAAAAATCTTCAGTGATACAGCACTCTGTAAAATAATAAATTTTACGTATCGAAAGTTCCACTTTCACTCGAAATCTAACATTACTAACAGATTCATCTAATGTATTCTACGATCTTTGACCTAACTAGGGCGGTTTCTCCCTCGGAGAGAAGCTCCATCCACGAAAAGAGGGGGGAGGGGAGCGCACAGCTTTCGCGAGGACAGGGGACAGCGGTGAGCACAGCGTTACTCCTCATTTTGATAATTATCGCTACTGGCGATCATGCAAAAGCGCGCCAAGTAAACCCCGTGTTATCTTTCGCCCCTTTATGCGACTTCTACCGCTTAGCTGTCTGCATTGTTTCGCTGAGGGTTGGGGATTTACATTGCGTCTGTGAAAGTTTCCCTTCTTCACGCTTCAATTTCTTTGGTCAAGCGTGACCGACCGGTGATGCACACCGGAGTGAATGTGTTAGCATTACTATACTTCTAACTTTGATCACCATTTGCTACTTATAATGGAGCTAATGGTGATTCAGGAATGGATTGGGCGTTTACTTTATTTATAAATGCGAAAAGGTTAAAAAAATCATATAAAACTTTGCTTTTAAAATTTTCTGACATGAGTTTTTAATTTAACATGTATTCTTTTAATTATTTACATACGTGTCTCATAAGTAAAATTATTTCTTTAAAATATATTAAATTTGCTCCCCAAACTTAACTTATGCATGCACATATGTAATCTTCCGCTCAAAGTAGTGTAATAACATGTATAATAGTGTAATAACATGTATTCTTTTAACTATTTACATACGTATCTAATAAGTAAAATAATTTCTTTAAAATATATTAAATATGCTCCCCAAACTTAACTTATGCATGCACATATGTAATCTTCCGCTCAAAGTAGTAATATAAAAGAAAAATTACGTATTTAATCTTATTAAAATAATTCATTAATAACAAATAAAAATTTATAAATAAATACCTTTTATGTTTTTATTCTTAAATAATTCAAATAAAACCAATCAGATATCTGTGGTGGAATACTTTAAAATGCAGATATGGAGAAAAAAAAATAATTGGAAGATCCGTTTACCTATTTTAGAATAGCAATTAACCTGGAATATTACTATAACAACTCATTAAAAAGATTCCCTTTTTTCAAATAATTTAATTCTATGTTGTTCGATAATGTTTTAGTCCAGTAAAATTTATTCAAAAGCGTACTCCCCCCCCATCCTTTTTAGTAGAATTATTTTTATTATTATCTTTAATTGTAACCTTTGCCTCATCGAATGAGAAAAATTTGGAATTAACTTTTGGATTTATTCATATATATATTTTATCTGAAATTTTCTTTCTTGAAGTCTTAATATTAAAAAAATAATAATTATATATAATTAATAGAAATAGTATAGGTGGAATACATCGTAAATAATTATAGAGCAACATTAGTTATCTAATTAAAGACTTTTAAGCATAATGGAGAATCTAGGAATATTGTTAAAAAAAAAATTTATATATGAATATCAACCCCACCCCAAAGGTATTTAATCATTAATCTTATGTATGTAACGCTCGAACAATACGCACTCCATCATATTTGTTCTCCTTTTCTTTTTTTTTCTTTTCCTTCAAAAGAACTGATAAGCTGAGTAAATTAGACTTGACGAGAGAGAAGAATGTTTACAAAGTGTTTGCCGACAAGGCATTTGTGCTATGCCGTATTTTAAATTAACTGAGTTATTTTGTAAATAGTAACATGTAAATATGTTGTAATTATTAAACTTATTAATCGATGATAAGTTATCAAGTTTTATTTCGTAACATAAGATAGTTTCCACCCCGGATTCTGAATAATATGTTACAGAAGTGGCTCCCCAACGTCTGGCACGAACAGAAGCAAGATATGAAGATAAGTATTATTTTAAATTGTGTTAAACTGCTTTAATAAGAAAATTTAGATACTAAAGTACAAAAATTTATACAAAAGTACTTTTGATTCATCCGGAATCTGTGGATTTTTGAAAATTGTATTTGATTCGTCCAGAATCGAAATATTTTGGAATTGTTCTATTCAGCCTGAATATTTTCCTTAGAATTGAAATACGAAAAGTCGTCTGCAGCTTTAAGTATTTTAGTATCTGAATTAAATGAAGATATTCATAAGAGAAATAATTCTAATAATTATTATTGAAAATAAAAATCGTTTGCTTTATTTTATACATTTATATAGTTGCACTGAGCTATTTTATCATTGAAGTTATTATTATAAATGAGTGCTTGGCATTATTTTAATTATTATATGATTGATATTATTGTGCAAAAAAAAAAAAAAAAAAAAAAAAAAAAAAAAGGGCAAATAGTTGGTGTCATTATATTGAGTTTTGAAAGGTATTGTATGTTATTTATGTTCTATATATGTTAAAAATTACGTGTTTTGCTAAGAGTTCTCGTAACACGAATTAAGTTTGAAGTTAGCTAAAACATATTTAGTTCAAATGATGGCGTTTCTTTCAAAGGGTAAGAAAATTGATTTAATCACATTAGCTTCAGAATTAAAAGTAGAAGTAAGTAGCGATGATAAAGTCCTTGAATTACGTGATAAAATTGTAAATAGTGAGGCATTTAAAAATAACATAGATTTTGTACAGGGGATTTATGAAAATATCGTAGAAGAAAGAAAGAGTCTTGAGGAAGAGAAACGTTTAGCCGAAGAAAGAGAATTTGAGCTACAGAAGCTCAGGTTAGAAGCAGGAACAAGAGATGTTGTTGCAAATACAAGCAACCCTCTAGAAACTTCTTCAATACGCGTTGACTTGAAAAAGGTTTTACCCGATTTCAATCCTGAAAAGGATGATATGAATTTATTTTTAATAACTTTTGAGAGGCAAATGAAACTTTTAAAGGTTTCTAAAGAACTGTGGATTACGTATTTAATTGGAGTCCTTCCAAATGAAATCGGTAAATTAATAGCGCGTGAGCCGGAAGAAAAATTTGAAGATTATTCTTATATTAAAGATATATTGTTGCAGAGGTTCAAGTTAACTGCAGAAAGGTTTAGAGTTTTGTTTAGTCGACATCCAAAGCGAACCGATATTAGCTGGAAAGAATATTATTTTGAAGTTAGAAGCTATTTTGAGGGATGGCTATCCGAATTAAATATAAATTCCTTTGAAAAATTATCGGAATTAATTATTGCTGACCAATTAAAGAAAAAGGTTTCCCCTGATTGTAAAGAACATTATTTAGACCAATGGGAGAATTTAACAGATCCTGTTGAATTAGCTGAAAAGTTAGATTTATATGACAATTTGAGGTCACACAAAGTAGAAATAAAGAGATCAAATAAAATCAGTGAGGTCGGGAATTCTAATCGCTTTGAAAAAACGCCTTTAGATTTTAAAAGAAATGATTTTGGTAAAATTGGCAATCAAAAAGAGTCCAAGAGAAATAAAATTAATTACCCTTCAAATTTAAATCGACCAATGTTAAGTTGCTATGGTTGTGGAAACCAGGGAGTTATTAAATCCAAGTGTCCAACCTGTTCTCCGAAAAATGTATCGGTGCACTTTCAGTCACTAGAATTTCGTACATGTAATATGCAAATATCACCAACATTATTGGTAAAAATAAGCATAAATGGTCTCTCTGGCACAGCTTGTGCTGACACTGGCGCAACACATTGCGTTGCGGGTGAAGTTTTGTATTCTTTATTAAAAGACCACGGTGTGAAGTTTGAAAAAACTCAAATGATCGTAGTCTTAGCGGATGGGCTACAAAACACTACCGAAGTTTATAAAACAGAAGTTCATGTTAAAATTGAAGGTCGCGACATTAAAACAACACTTTATGCTCTGTCCAATGCCAGAAATAATCGTACAATTTTAGGAATCGATTTTTTACGCAAAGCAAAAATTGTTTTGGATGTTGTAAATCAAGAATGGTTCTTCGCTGATAGATGTAGGTGGAAATATAGATTCGCTGAAGATACATATAGGCCTCCCAGTGAATTAGCGGTAAAATCCGTTGAATTAGACACCGTTTTTCTTAGAGAAGATGAAGGTAGACATCTCACTTCAGAGCAACAAGTTAGGTTGAATGAACTGCTTGAAAAATTTATTAGTAGCTTCCAACTAGGGGAAGAGGCTACACCTAAAGTTAAACATTATATTGATACAGGATCACGGATGGGCATAATTTTATCTGATGAAATTGATAGTCCTGCACATGATAGAAAAGGCTATGCAAAAGATTGCCGTAGGAATTTCGATTATAGGGGTAAGAACAGAAATTTTAATAGACCAATTGTTAACAGAAGCAATAATAGATATGGCCAAAAATATGTGAAACAGTCATTTAACCATGGAAATTACAATAAAAATAGTTATGAGAAACCTGGTTCAAAGAATTCTTACCAAGATGAATCAGAGATTGCTCAAAATTTTGAGACTAAAGATTCTTTAATATCTCAAGATATGACAGAAAGTGAAGGTTTGGTGAATAGTTCATCGGATATGGTTGAACCTAATGATGCATCTGAAACGCTAGAAAGTGCTTCACTTACTTCAAAAGTAAAGTATAATCCAAATTTTTCTCCTAGCTACAAAAATAGAGGCTACAATCATGCTCGAAATAATTATAATTGTGATGGCCGACGATCAGGTGGAGGTAGCTATCAGGACCAAAGAAATTCCCAACCATCACACAGGTATAGTGCACGGCGAACTGCAGATTCGTCTAGCAAATTCGAAAAGATATATGAAAATGATCTTAGAACTAATGATCAGGATAATTACAAATTGGATTATAGGTCTGGAAGTTACAGACATGATAATGGATACTATGGAAAACAAAGATCTCCTACTTCTTATACCATTGCCACTAAAGAAAACCCCTTTTCTCCCTTAGGAAATTATCATATATCAGCTTTGTGTCCTTACACGCAAGATGATGGTGGATCTTCTAAAGGCTTTATTCGTCCCAGAGGCAGACCCGGGAAACATCAGACGACCAGCCAGCAAATATTTACGAAAGGACCACAAAACACGAGAGCCATAGAGGATTTTAGGCACCAGAAATCATCCCGAAGGAATCCACCCAGGAAATGCACACTGCATCTGAGGGACCAGTAATGCAGTGTGAGGGGAAGAGTGTAACGCTCGAACAATACGCACTCCATCATATTTGTTCTCCTTTTCTTTTTTTTCTTTTCCTTCAAAAGAACTGATAAGCTGAGTAAATTAGACTTGACGAGAGAGAAGAATGTTTACAAAGTGGTTGCCGACAAGGCATTTGTGCTATGCCGTATTTTAAATTAACTGAGTTATTTTGTAAATAGTAACATGCAAATATGTTGTAATTATTAAACTTATTAATCGATGATAAGTTATCAAGTTTTATTTCGTAACATAAGATAGTTTCCACCCCGGATTCTGAATAATATGTTACATGTATACGATCAACCCAGGGATGAGATTTCTGCGTTTTCGCACTCCAGTATTTTGTTAGAGAAAATGATATTTCATTTAATCCAAACATTTTTACGATTTAACTAAACAATATTTTCCCTAAGAATATATTGGTGTGCAAAAACGCGGAAATCTCATACCTGGATCAATACCAAGTACATTAATTTTATTAATTGCTATAAGCCCATTTCTTCCCTATTTTGCTTTATTTAACTTCAGAAAATTATGACAAATTCTGCGATTAAATAAGGTAAACTTTACTATTTAGGATGAATGGTATTAAAAAATGAGAACCCTATGCATCCTGAAATATCTTTTAATGATACGGGAAAAAAGAAGTCAAGTTAAAGGAATAAAATGCAGTTACTATGATGCATTTTATAATTACGGGATTTTTTTTTCGGTTGAAAAATATCTTCCTTTTTTTTTCAATTTTTTCTATTTCCTAAGGTTTGTAAATTTTTTCATTTAAACGATTTTGCCAAATTCGAGGTTCTTTCATAGTTATCGAGTGTTTTTGTGCAACGTGTCTGTACGCTTACACTGCTTTGAAGCACTATAAAAATATTTTATGCAAATTACATTTTCCAAACTGGAAGGAATGTTAGTTTAAACCTACCCTGGCAAAGAGGTACAGACGATTCAAACTGTGTTGCGAGACGAAATAAAGATTTACATGTTTACTTATCCTTACTTCAATTCAAAGTAACAAACAGGGCTGAAAATTTTATAAAAAATAAAGCTGTTTAAAGATTAAGGCTCTGTGCCTTGGGAGATTGGGGAGATTAGGAGATTGTATATTTAATGTTATTGGAAAGCAAGAGATAAGGCAAAAAAGTTTCGATAAATTAAAGAGTTTTGAAAATTTAACCTCTTCAGGAGCGATTTTTTTATGTTGAAAAACAAAATTTTTTATTTACGATTTATTTATTATATATTAATAGGAATTTAAAACGCAACAAAAAAAAAAAAAAAAAAAAGAAAGAGTAAAACAATAAAAATTCACTCACATATACACACAAAAAAAAAAAAAAAATTATAACTCCCGCATTTGTGGCCGTTGAGCGTTAATGGTAATTTACGAGTAAAATGATTTCTTATAAAAAAAAAAAAAATACTAATAGTAAATTTATTTCTTACATTCCTACAAATTATTAAAACTTATTGTACTTAATACAATCTGATATTATTTTTATGAAATACTAACGATTTGTTCATATAATCCAACATCACTGCTGAAAAATGACTTCACTCTTTTTTCATCCCTAACTGTACATCAGTGCACCCAAACGATAAAATTTTTACTTCTCTTGTTAGGAGTTTCTGTAGTGATTATCAAACTGAAGTTATTATCAAATTTTGGTTCTTTTTATTATTGACAGTCATTATAATTATAAAAAACTAAAAGTCCACATATGTGGCCAAGGATAGAAAGAGGTTAACTTTTGCATACTGCTGGTAAGGGAAGATAGGGGAATCGGAATTTTAGAGGCGGTCATTTAAAAGAATGATTATTTATCATTACCACAGATAAGCAGAACGATTTTCGAAAAGATGAAGAGTTTAAAATATTTTTAACTTGGCACGCTGGGAAGAAAGATGGCGTAAGCGAAAATTTCGAAAAAGAAAGGTTCGGTAGTTTCGAAGATTATTTTAGGAAATTTTGTGTGGTGAGAAAAAGGGAGGAGCAGAAAGGAGGAGTTCCAGGAGGAGGGGCGTCGATAAAATTTTAACGAAAGTTAAAAGTGCAGACGATTTTTATACATGAAAGGGGAGATCTTTTTTATTATTTTATCAGAAAATAAAAACTGCTGTTTGATTTGAGATAATTTGAATTTTTATCCCTGAAAAACTCATGCTTTTACATACAATATGACTCTGTTGATATATCAGAAAATTTCGCGTTCTTGAACATGGAATTTTCTTTTCTACATCAATTCTTTCTTTTTCCTCTATTTTAGTACAATTTTAGACGGATAAAACGTATCAGAAAAGTATTAATTTATTTGTCTTAATCATTAAAAAATTAAGATTTAAGATAAATCATCGTTTTTGAAAATATTTGACATTGTGTTGAATAGTTTAAATAAATATTTTTCATTTTTTTATTTATTTTGTGTGTGTGTGTTAGAATTTTTTAAAATTCCTATCTATGTGTGCTATAGACATAAACTCATTAGCGTACATTCTTTCATTTAAAATGCAAAATACTTGAAAGTTATTCAATGAATGTGTATTCTGATAGAATTTATTTATTTTTATTTATCATTATTTTTTTGTGTATGAGCTTCATTTTATGGGTATATATTTCTTTTATTTTGCGAATACGCCCGGTGTCCGCCATCTTGTTTCTTTGTTGATCATCGCCGACTTTAAATTTCTTTATTTGGATTTATTTATTTATTTTTGTTGTTGTTTATGTTGTTAAATTAAGCATAAAGTGGTTACAAATGACCAACAAAGAAACAAGATGGCGGACTCCGGGCGTATTCGCAAGTTTTTCCTTATTTTCTCTCTTTACTTTTCTTTCTTTTCTTTCTTTCTTTTCGTTCTTTGTTCTATTCTTTCTTTCTTCTCTTTTCTCTTTTCTCTTTTTTCTTTTTATTTCGGTCGTGCCTGTATTGATTTCAAATGAAATTAACGGAGAGGTGGTGGTGGTGGTGGGGAGGGGGGGGGGTGAGGGAAGGGTCATTTAATTTCTATGCAAATTACTTAGATTTTATTATATTTAAGTTGTGTCTTGTTCCAAGTCGCTAAAGTTATTGAATCTGCATGCTATCAACTATGTATTAACTAAAAAATATATTTCTTAAAAAAGGGCTGCAAATATAATCTGAAGTAATCTCTTAAACAGAAAATTAAAAATCTTGTATTATTATTGTTACACTGAAAGTTTATAAAATATTCTTTGGTCTTCTTTTCTTTTTTTGTTTTATAAGGATTGTCACTTTATCTTAAACACTTAGTTTTAAGAAAAGTAAAAATACGGTAATTAGGAGTGGCTGCCTGATAACAAGAACAATAAAATGATCTACGTTTTAAAGATATATTAGTTATTCAGTAATTACTTGTAGAAAAACAGAGATAAATGGAATTGAAATCCATCTGAACATTATAAAAACTCATACCATGCAAGTTTTTATGCATTTATTTCTCTTGTAAATAAAAGATACAATCCATGATAAAATATGCAATAAGAAAAAATTGCACATAGAATTTTGGATAAATATACAATTAAGTGGATCAAAACTCATGGGCGAAAGAAAATAAAAACGCCAAAGAAAATAAAAAGCGGAATAAACGCAAATTTAATATTAAATTACTATCTGAATGCACGATACATAGAGGACGAAAAGACCTTACAGGTTAATAGAAGTAATTTAGGTGAACTTGGGGTTGATCATATACTTATGAAGATTAATGATAAGATCCTCTAGGAGGTTAGTTAGAATAAGAATTTAAAATACAATTGTTTTATAATATTCCTAGATTCTCATTTATATTTAAAAGTCTTTAATTAGACAATTAATATTGAGCTGTAATTATTTATGATGTATTCCGCCTTAAGACCGCCAGCATTATTACCCGCATTTAACGGCATTTTTAAGTCTAACTGGATAAATTTGGTGATTTCTCCTGAGTAAAAGAAGAATTACCGCAAAATGGAAAATATTAGTGCATGAATTTATAACATAAAAAGAATTTATTTACATTAATAAATATTTAGAAATAAAAAGAACATCAAATAAAATTTTATTTTTGAATAAATTTGCGAGTAAAAGATAGATTGCTTTCATTTTTAGGTGCGTTCGTAATTATATAAATACGTACCACCTATCGTCGTCGTCTGTCCGCATATAACAGAGCAAAAACTACTAAACCGAATGGTCTGAAATTTTAAATATATAATTGCTGCAAAATTTTGTCGAGTCATTTTAATTTTTATGAAAATCAGATGGATAGTTTAATTACAGGGATAGTCAAAAGTTTTCGTTACATTACGGCCAATGGGAAAAAATTATTGCAAGTGCATTTTAATGATGTTACAACGTTCCAAATGGTTTGAAATATTAAATATATATTTGTTGTAAAATTTTGTTGAGTTATTTAAAATGTTATGAAAATCGGATGTATAGTTTAATTACAGGGACAGTCAAAAGTTTCCCGTTACATTACGGCTAAAGGGAAAAAATTATTGCGAGTGCATTTTAATGATGTTAAAGCCTTCCGAATGGTCTGAAATTTTAAGTATATAATTGTTGCAAAATTTCGTCGGGTCATTTCAAATTTTATGAAAATTGGAAGTATAGTTTAATTACAGGGATAGTCAAAATTTTCAGTTACATTAAGACCAATGAGAAAAAATTATTTCAAGTTCATTTTAATGATGTTACAAAATTTTGAACAGAATGAAATTGAAATGCACTTATGAATTGCACTAAAATATACATTCAGTACAATATGCGGTGCAAAAAATATTTATGAAACTTGTTATGGTACGAACGTACCTCATTTGCCACGTTTGACGAGCAATTTCCTACTTATCAAGTCCTTGTTTCAACTAATGGCTGTTTGAGAACCAAAAACACAGCCGGGCTAAAAAAGAAAAAAAAAAAACTTGCCTTATTGTTGTTAGGAGCAGTTAAAATAAATTAAAATTGATAAAATTAGTAATGCATCTTGTGCTTTAAATATAAATCTAACATCTACCATAATTGCTTTATCATCTGTCGAGTAGTCGATCAACAAAAATTGAAAGGTCGATACTTTTCAAGTTCTACCCCCCCCCCCCCCCCAGGGGGGAATTACAGGGATAGTCAAAAGTTTACGTTACATTACGGCCAATGGGGAAAAATTATTGCAAGTGCATTTTAATGATGTTACAACGTTCCAAATGGTTTGAAATATTAAATATATATTTGTTGTAAAATTTTGTTGAGTTATTTAAAATGTTATGGAAATCGGATGTATAGTTTAATTACAGGGACAGTCAAAAGTTTCCCGTTACATTACGGCTAAAGGGAAAAAATTATTGCGAGTGCATTTTAATGATGTTAAAGCCTTCCGAATGGTCTGAAATTTTAAGTATATAATTGTTGCAAAATTTCGTCGGGTCATTTCAAATTTTATGAAAATTGGAAGTATAGTTTAATTACAGGGATAGTCAAAATTTTCAGTTACATTAAGACCAATGAGAAAAAATTATTTCAAGTTCATTTTAATGATGTTACAAAATTTTGAACAGAATGAAATTGAAATGCACTTATGAATTGCACTAAAATATACATTCAGTACAATATGCGGTGCAAAAAATATTTATGAAACTTGTTATGGTACGAACGCACCTCATTTGTCACGTTTGACGAGCAATTTCCTACTTATCAAGTCCTTGTTTCAACTAATGGCTGTTTGAGAACCAAAAACACAGCCGGGCTAAAAAAGAAAAAAAAAACTTGCCTTATTGTTGTTAGGAGCAGTTAAAATAAATTAAAATTGATAAAATTAGTAATGCATCTTGTGCTTTAAATATAAATCTAACATCTACCATAATTGCTTTATCATCTGTCGAGTAGTCGATCAACAAAAATTGAAAGGTCGATACTTTTCAAGTTCTACACCCCCCCCCCCCCCCCCCGCCCCGTTCTCTCAAGTCCAGTCCTTTTTTTTCTACGTCCGTAATTTCTGTAACGATCTTTTTTTGTGTTTTCGGTATTCAGATTATCTAATTTCTTATTTTTTGTCCTTTTCTGGGAAATTATGAAAGTATAAATATCTGTTTCAATAACTAACAAAAAAACGCATTTAAATCGGAAATAATTAATATAAATATATAATTTCAACAATAAATCTTAAACAATATTAAATTGTTGTAGTCTTTGAGAGGGAATATTCTCAAATCTAACAGCAGATGGCAGCACCAAACTTATTATTCCCAAAATTGTAGTAAAAATAAACGATGTACATAAATTAGCTGAATAAAAAGAATGCTTTATGGTAATGGTAAAACTGAGTTTCGTTTACAGGGCTTTACATAAACAATAAGTTTTTAAATTACTACAGAAATAACTCATTTTAATCAGAAGTAAATAATTAATAGTTTAAAAAATAAACCATAATAAAAATTAAATAATTTGAAGCATTGGAGGAAAATATTCTGAACGCAGACAGCAGATGGCAGCACTAAACTTAATGTATCCGAACATCAAAATTTTAGTAAAGATACAATTTTTGTATTTTACAATGTAAGAAAATTTAAATTTCTTATATTTCATTATGGGTTTGTAAATGGTAGTAGAGGAAAATCGGAAAAAAATATATGCATAATGCAAAAGAAAGATTTCGATCCGAGAAATCTTTTGGCTGAGCCGAAATACAAACTGTAGCTACTTTCTAAAATATTCCTGAATTATTTTTTTAATTTTTAATGGGTTGGGTTGATTGTTGACGGCCAATTATCTACACGAGGGATATAGGCCCTAGGGGGAGTGCCTTCCGTGGAGGTCTTTCTAAGGGAACCTAATCCGTATTAACGCATGGAAATCCACGGCTCGAAGAAAACCACGAAAATTCCGAACGATTAGGCCGACGGGCGCGATTGGGTTCGAACCCAGCACCTCCCGTCTACCAGCTTCGAGAGCAGAACCTCTCAGCCACTGGTGGGGCTTAATTTTTAATGGAAATAAAATGTTCTTAATGTTATTGAAAAGAAATTATTTATACCAAATTGTGTTATTCACCCAGTAACTAAATCACGAATTTCTTTCAGCAGTACGCAGAGTTTCCAAATTTTATGTGCAACAATTGGATTTAATTTGCTGTTGTAACGTTCAAAATTAATATGAATCTAGAAGAATTTTCAAATGGGTTTTTCTGTCATGGATAAAATCCCTTAATTTACTTGGAATAGCTTTTTTCCTTTTTAGGTGTGATCGTAATTATAAAAATACGTAGCACTTATACTCGTTGTCCGGTCCGTCCGTCTGTCCGCCTATAACATATGCATAAACTACCCAATCGAATGGCTTGAAATTTAATCTATATAATCGTTATAGAATTTTGTCGAGTCATTTGAAATTTTATGAAAATCGAATCTAAACTTCAAAAGATATTATTAAAAGTTTTCTTCATTCTATTAAATCCTATCCTACGTCAAAATTTCAATGCTATCCCATGATAGGTCATGATTCTAGGTTTACATGATGATTACGTCCTATTTTACAGGGAATCCTATTATTTCCGTATTACTGAATTTAATATATGGGGCATTCTCACAATCTTTTGACTTTCGGGAATAAAAATCTGGTGAAATTAAACTTGCTAAAATAAAATTTTAATCTGATAGCGAATGCCTTAATGATTAAAAAAGAAAAAAAATGGTCAGCAGCTAAAAAAAAAAATTATTTAACACAGGTTTAAGTTAAACTTGCGAGTTTAATTTTCCTTACCATTTTACCACTAAAACTTTTTATTTTCTTCTAAATTTTTACTTATAATAAATTTGCATAGTACCCACAGGACATTGAAATAAGAAATAATGACAATGTAGTATTTTTAGTACAAAATTTTGGTATAACATTGTCTTAAAGGGGTGTTAAAGAAAGGACGGTAATGTAAAAAAAATAGGAGATGGTATAGGAAAAAAGGGACGGTAAGGATGGAACAGCAAGGAAAATTACCACCCATTTTAGGCAGATCATGCTAAGAGTAAGTGGTAGCCACAATGTTCATTGATTTTTAGGAACAGTTGTTAACATTGGATTAAATTAATTTTTTTTAATTATTATTATTTACCTCGGAAAGTGCAGGAATAAACCTTGGGGACGGTGAGACTACCCATAAAGCCACGAAGCTTGAAATTGATATTTAAATGCTGATTTAAATTCTACAGTAAATTTCCTGCCAAAGAATTTTAGACTCTTTCTCTAGCATACTTCTGCATGAGAAAAAACTTGAAAAAAATTCTGTGGCTGCATCTGAAGTGATTTTCTGTATAATTTTAGAAGAGGGATGGTAAGGAATCTAAAACCCAGGGACAGAGTTTAAAAAATAATAACAAACCTAAAAATGTGTGTGGGCTAATTTTTAACTACTTATTTATATAAAACAATAGTTCCAGTTTCAGAAAAAAATGACATCGAATTATTTTTATTGAAACAATTTTATGCAGACAGCTCCAAACTTAAAAATCAGCATCAAGGACACGGGACGGTATAAGAGTTTTCCAGGTGTTTGGACCCCCAACATCGTCCAAAATTTATTTATCTCGTTAATATTGTTGTGCAATCATGCAATGGGATGTTCCCCAGTATATGAAATAAAAAAAACACAAGAATATGTGTTAAATATAAATTATTATTCAGGGACATATAAGTCAAAAGATTGTGAGAATGCCCCATATATACAGTAGAATCTCGCTAATTCGAAATTCCGGTTAATCCGAACCGATTTTATTTACAGGGTGAATGTAGGGGAAGACTTGTAGAAATTAGAATTAAACAAAAAAAAAAAAAAAAAAAAAAACAGTAAAGCTTGTTTTTTATTCTTTAAACAGCTTGAATAGAATAAAAAAATAATAACGTAAAAGCAGAACAAATGTACACGAGTATAATATGAAAACGTGCACTGAAGACCTACTCGTAGAAGTTATCTCAAAAAAATCTCGAATATCAGTTTGTTTGCCAGTCACTATAAAATCCTTTACTAAAAGGCAAAAAGTATTTAATTCAGATGATAAAAACTTATTTTTCCTTTCAACAAATTGATTGTGCAAACTACGTACAGAAATGTTTGTTTTCTCCTCGTCGACGTGTTGACTGAGATATTTACTGTTTCGCGATTTTGAACCGTTTGTCATGGGTTGTTACGTAATTCCTCATTCTGAAGTTTCATTGGATTAATATAAACATCAGGAATTATTTAACAATGCATACTACTTTTTCCGAAAGTCGTGCCGGATTATCCAGCATGCCGGACCTTAGGATGCCGGATTAAAGGATGGTTACTGCACTACTGAGTACTTATAACTTACATTTTTTTAAGAATGCATTTTTTCTTCTTCCTTTTTTTATCGGAATTTCGGGTAATCCGATTTTTTCATAATCCGAGAAGGCACCGGTCCCAATTAGTTCGGATTAGCGATGTTCTACTGTATATGTAATCGTAATAAATTTTGTATTCATGCGTTTTTGCATAAGAGTGCAACAGTTATTGCACTAAGATCTGTTTACAAAACTAGTTACAGTACGAACGCGCCTCATTTGCCACGTTTGACGAACAGTTTCTGACTTTTTGTTTTTAAGGAACCTTAAAATGCTTTTGAGATGCAGGAAAGTGCTATGAATATAAGAAAATTGTAAACAAATACTTGTTTATCGGATTAGTACTGATACACCCTGTATTTTATTCCGATGTTTTATTTTCTTCACCATTACAGTACATTCAGGGTTTTAAAAGAAGAAAGTATATATCGTCTTATATTAATCGGAATTTAAATCAGATAAAAATAAACTTTTATGAAAAAATTATATCGGAGATCATTATTATTATTATAACATACTAGCAGACCCTCCCCCCCCCCCCCACACACACACACACACAGCCGCGGCTTTGCTCGCGAAATTGTTGAAATGTGCCAAGTGATATTTGTGTGCCTATTTCTATTAGAAGAAACTATACTGCCACAGACATCTAAAAAATTACTAATTAAGCCATATTTTGAGTAAATTACATTCCTGAACTGTATTAAGCGAACCTAGAATTAAAGGAATGAGAAAAGTTGAAGTTAATTCCAAATAAATTATAATTTAAAATCTATTTTAAAGGTTTTTCCGCTCACATAATTTTTCATTTGAAATTTCGAACTTTTTAGAAACCGTTTTTAGGGAGTGTTTACATTTTAAAAGTAAATGCCATGTCGAATTCCTGGCTTCTAGTTATCCTCACTTCTATAACAATTTACATCACGGAAAACGCAACTTTAGAATGTTGTTTTTGAATGTTTTCCTGCGCGCTTTAAATTTTTTAAATACAGTAAACATCCTCTAATCCGGCATCCTAAGGTCCGACACACTGGATAACGGAGGTATACTCCGTATACCCTCTGGATTTTTTAAAGAAGTTCCGTATACCCTCTGTCTCTCAAACAAAGCACTGGCGTATACTGTATTCATGTATGTCCACGACTCTGGCGTATACCTTCTGATGTTTTTACGACTACAACACTGCCCAACAGCCCCCAAAGTCGTTGACTCTGATGAAGATGTTGTGGAGGAGACAAACAACATCTGTTAGAATCAAGCAGCTGATGCCTTGAATACATTTATGATTTATCAAGTTTTCTGACAAGGAGAGGGCCAACCTTGTTAATCACAGATTTTGATTATTTTAATATATGTTGTAGGGTAGAGACCCCTTAGTGTCAGGTTCAACGGATTTTATTCAACGCTCCTTAGTTCTTGAAAACCCGGGGGAGGGGGCTAATAGTCGTACACAACTTAAATACTTACTTTGCTATCCAAGGGATAGGTTGGTCGTAGCGCTGTTGGCATGGCGTCTGCCGGCTGATCCGCGGGCCCGGGTTCGATACCTGAACGCGTTACGTTTTTTTCTCCTTTTTTGTTTTATTAATATACTTGTAATTATAATTTAATACTTTCAATTAAAAATTTTAATATCATACATTAATTATAATGTTAACAAACTTAAATTTATCCTTTTTTATTTTTAAACTATTATTTTCCATCCTTTAAAAACGTTTAAAAAGAAATTGGATCTATTATTTAATGATAAAAATTCCAAAATCGTGAGAAAATCTGTTTTGGCGGCATCTAGTTATGATAAAATAAAAGAATATTCAAATAAAGTAAAAATAAAAGCAGAAAGAAGATAAAGGGGAAAGCAAAATAATTGAAAGCGCAAGCATACGTATTACAAATTGAAAAATCTTTAATATGCAAACAATCGGTTGTAATTTTATTCTGATGCTACTTTTTAATATAATTATACTTGTTACTTTTAAAACAGAATAATAGTATTATCGAAATTGACTTCCTTTGTTAAAGCAATGCGTAAATGATGTTTCTTGAAAATCACGAATTGACACAATTGCTCAATATCATTGCATCGATAAAGGATATATGAAATGCATTTTAAAAGTGATTAAAAAAAATTAATAGTTTTATAATGTTTTATTACAACTATTTAGTTAAAAGTAAAAAATTAAATAGGTTAAAATTATAAGGGTATGCAATATTATAAATTTTAATTGACAATCAGATTATTAAGTTATACTTATAAGTATATTTATACAACAAAAAATGATAACAAAACGTAGCGCATTCAGGTATCGAACCCGGGAACGCGGATCGGCCGGCAAACAGCATGCCAACTGAGCTACGACCACCTATCAATATGGTTGCAAAGTAAGTATTTAAGTTGTGTACGACTTTTAGACCCCCCGGTTTCTCAAGAACTAAGGAGCGTTGGATAAAATCCGTTGAACCTGACACTAAGGGGTCTCTACCCTACAACATATATTAAAATAATCAAAATCTGTGTTTAACAAGGTTGGCCCTCTCCTTGTGAGTGTAGCAGTTCATTCAATGACTAGTATATTACCCCCGTCACAAATGACGGAAAGTGAATGATAAATCTTCAAAACAATAGTTAAAAAAATATTTTCCTGACTTAAAAAAAAGATGCCTGATGCATTTTGTTAATCAAAAAGTATTATTCTTTGATTTTTTATGATTAGAGCAAAGAAATATGTAAACTACAATTTAGTCACCAGCGCTTAAACGCACCATTTCCAGCTACACATTCTATGACGAAAAATGACGGAAAGTAAATGATATATCTGCAAAACAATAGTTAAAAAATATTTTTCTGACTTGAAAAAAAAAAAAAAAAAAGATGCCTCATGCATTTTGTTAATCTAAAAGTATTATCCTTTGATTATTTATGATTAGAACAAGAAATTATGTAAACTACAATTTAGTCACCAGCACTTAAACGCTCCATTTCAAGCTACACATTCTATGACGAAAATGCTTGTTTAGGTTCCCTCTATATTAAAAATTTGTTGTTTAGTGGGACTTTATTTTTTCGCTACAAACTATGTTAAAATTCATAATTTTATCTGCAAGATAATTAAAATATGCTGCACCGATAAGAAATATTCATTTTATTTGCAATGTCTTCAAATCTGACGAAATGCATTGTAAAAAAAATACGATTACAACAGAAAGTTGACGGCAAAAGAATTAGCAAGAAACATAAGCTCCTAATTTATTGGGAATTAACACGGCCTACAGAGGCGCTGCTCGCAGCCTTCGGTACAAAAAAAAATGTCTATTTAACCCTTTATCTACTGACGGTACTTATAAGTACAATTAAAATAACTTGTTATAAAATTAATTTAATACATCGATTAGCAGAAATACAATTTAGAATGAGTAATAGATGCATTACTTTATGATGTTCCAAAAGCTTTATGGGTTACACAAAACAAAAATATCTCTTTGTAAGAACATTATATTTGTAGATTTCTTAATTCCTAATTTCGATTTCCTAATTCCTACAAAATACAAAGAAAAATATATAAAATAAAAGATTTGAGTGGGGTTATAAATATTACACAAAACCCTTTTAAATTCAAATTTAATGAATCCTTCTAAATCCTTCTAAAATTGGTTTAATGATAATGTAAATCCTTTAATTTTGGTTCAAAAATTCATGAAAAATGCTTTAGAAGATGAAATTTTCATGAATTAATAATTCAGTACATAAAGGGTTAATTTTCCTTTAAATAATGCTGAAGTGCCATTGAAATAATTCTTTATTGTAAATGGATTTGAAAGTTTTAGATATTCAAATTCGAATAATTTTTACTTTGTCATATAAGACAGAAAACAAATGTCACAGTAAACATGAAATTGTACAAAAGAATAATCATTCTGAATAAATTAAAAATACACGTAATGCAATGTGCTTGAACGCACCTTTTTAGAGCGAAAGTTGTATCTTTTCTCCCTAGATGGCGATAGTTATCCGTTATTTTTAAATTAGAACTTGTTGTTGTTGTTGTTGTTGTTGATGATGATTTGGCCCTTAAATTTAGAACTTAATTGTTTAGAACTTAACAGTTTTTGAAGGTTTTAACCAAAGTTAAAATATTTAAAGGTTTTAATAAACTATTACGAATATTTTAAGACCAACATCGGCTTTAACCTGTATTTTTTTTTTTTTTTTTTTTTTTTAATGAAGCGTTTAAAGAGTCATTTGTTTGTTTGTAGATTTGCTGAAATTTGAATCTGAATGGCAGCAGTATCGTTTGTTTACGTCCGATTTCTATGTTTATAATAGCTTAATTTTAATTTAGAAATTAATACATTATAAATAGATATCATACACATGTTTTATGTGAAAATATGATGAACAGACATAATTTCAAATAGAAAAAATTATCATTTAGCCGTCATATGCTAGGATATGTTTTTCATTAAGCCTAACATGCATTTAGCTACGGTCATTTCGCAGACCAGTGTGGTTCGCACCGGCATGGTTCCGACGGTCCCCTGCACTCAGATTTTATTATAAGTAGATGTCGAAATTGTAAAACTCCGTATTATACGAAATGACTTCCTAAAAAAAGAGAAAAAAGAAGACTGTTACGAAACAAACTGATATTCAAAATTTGTTTTAGATTGTTTCTACGATTAGGCCTACACTGTAAAAAATTTTCCTGGAGGGTTCCGGAAAAAAGTGGTGGCACTTAGATGCCACGGCTTTTTTCTTTTACGTTTCACAACAAAGTAGTGAAACATTCAATTTTCAGAAACATTCCGTAATATATATTCCGAAACCTTTCATAACAATGTAGTGAAACATTCCAGTTTTTCAGAAACATTCCGTAATATATACTCCGAAAGTATATATTACGGAATGTTTCTGAAAAATTGGAATGTTTCACTACTTTGTTGTGAAACGTAACAGCAAAAAGCCGTGGCATCTTAATGCCACCAGTTTTGTCCGGAACCCTCCGAAAAAGTTTTTACAGTCAAGGTTAACAAACAATATAAGAGTATTATATTTGTTCATAAATGCAAGCTCGGTGGAAAAAAAAAAAAGAATTTTTTCAATCTAAAAAAAAAAAATCATGTTATGAAACGTTAGAATAATACATTAAAAAAATGTGAATAAATAAAAGGAAACACTATTTTCAGATTTACTCGCTTTTTTCAACATTAAATTTGGAAAATAAATTTCAAATACCTTTTTAGGTGAGCTCGTAATTATATAAATACGTAGCGCCTAATAATCGTCGTTCGGTCTGTCTGTCTGCCTGCCCGTCCGCATATAACAGAGCAAAAACTACCCAACCGAATGGTCTGAAATTTTAAATATATAATAGTTGCAAAATTTAGTCAAGTCATTTCAAATTTTATAAAAATCGGATGTATAGTTTAATTACAGGTACAGTCAAAGTTTTTCCGTTACATGACGTCCAATGGGAAAAAATATTTCAAGTGCATTTTAATGATGTTACAGCTTTTCGAATAGAATCAAATGGATATGCACTTATGAAGTGCACTAAAATATACGTTCAGTACAATATGCGGTGCAAAAATATTTATAAAACTAGTTACAGTACGAACGCACCTCATTTTCCAAGTTTGACGTGCAATTTCCGACTCGTTTGTTTTATTTTCCTATTAATAAACTATTATTTTTTTAAGAATTCAACCTCTGGGGAACATTTAAAAAAAAATGGATAAGAATTTATTTTTTCTGCCTTGGAGTTGCAGCTTTGCTACGGGCAACAACTACAGGTGTGCGCCCGGTAAAATTACTCGGCGGCGGCGCGAGGCAGCGTGATTTTAAAAATTTTAAAACTGCTTATCACTAGAGCTAATTAACATTAATAATTCAGTTTTTAATGCTATTAGATTTCTTGATTGCTTTTCTGAAGTATTAGTTTTCACTTCATATAGTTTTAACATATTTTGTTTGATGTAATTCTCATACATGGTACAAAATTAAATTTTAGTGTTAGTTTTTAAATGTAACACTAGAATTAAGCTGAAAGCGCATTCATTCTGAAAATATTATTTTTTATTTATCAGGTAACAAAATCGAAGCTGTACGACAAAAATATATTAATCGAAACTCATGACTAAACATATAATAAAAAAAGTGTCCAGTTAAACTGATGGCACTGAGCTCACAGACTATTCACACTAATTGTATATTATACTCTTATTCCAAAGAATAAGGCCACTCGAAAAATAAATTAAGGGGGGGATTATCACCCACCCCCTGTTTCACATCTTTATACTTAACCAATGAGCCTCCAAATCTCATCAGGGAAACGCCTTATCAGAATAAACCGGTATACCAAATTTGAAGCAAATCGGATAATATTGCATGAAAACCCCATTTATCTAAGTTAAGGGGGGATTAGCCCCCGTACCCCATCTTTATACTTAATCAATGAACCCCCAAATGTAATCAGGGAAGCACGTTATCAGAATGATCCTAGAAAAAAATTGAAGCAAATCAGATGTTTCTATCAAGAGCTATCGCGTTACGCACATACATACATACATACGTACGTACATACAGAACCTGCGGGCACATTAGCTCTACGGCTTTGATAGCCTGTGAGCTAAAAAGTATTTGTTAAATTTAGTTCCGAGCTCGGACTTGCGCGAGTAAATAAAGTGTAAAACTGTTATATTTTTAAAAAATGCAAACATTTTTTTTATTCCTTTATTAAAATCATAAGTTTTTAGAAAATATAAAATTTGCTTTTAATCAATGTTTTCTGGTTTAATAATTTACATCCTTGCTAGAATCTTTGATAAGCAATACAAAAGATAAGTATAAAAAGTGAAAAAACTACTTATATGTGTTAATTTTTCTTTTCCAAATGTTACATAATAAAATGAGAGAAATAGTACATTACGCTTATTTTACCTATATCATATTTTATAAATAGGAAAGGCATTAAAAATTCTAAAATTATTTCAACTGCCCCTACGGCACAAATTTATTAAAATAATTTTGTTTATAATTAATTAAACGAAAAAAAAAAACAATATCTGGTTATTTCAACGTATAAGATTTTTGAAAACAATTTACATATAACATAGGCTTAGTGATGTATTTAAAGGACATTTTTTAATGATGTATTTAAAGGACATTTTAATTAATTTATAAATTAAAGAAAGTACAAAAGCTGATTAATAAAATATATAAATTTTTGAAAGATAACAAAATATGAACATGGACTTGATTTTATTTCTCATTTAAAAGATGCATAAATAAATAAAAACACTTCTAGCATCTTCTCTGTGATTCCAAATGCATTAATCCTTTTGAAGGGCACTGATATATGTCAAAATTACGATGTTTTACAACCAGTATTTTACTATAATAATTTTTACGTGTAATATCTCCAAAATATAAAAGCAAAATTTTCTATTCGAAAATACTTGTGGCAAATTTGTGAATTTTTTGTGTTTGCGCCGTGCAAACGGCACCCGTTAAATGGTTAATAAAGCTAAATTTCATGATGCAGGACAAACATTATAAAACCCGTTTGTGAAATATTTAAATATGCTTTATTTCATAAATTATTAAAAATATTATTTTTAACAGCATAATTCAATCCGATTATACTGCAATTCTGTGAAAGTTTTAAAATAAAATATGATGTTTATACAGTGTTCTCGCTGCCGCTCGCCATCGCGCCAAATTGCGACAAAATGCTTCATTTGGCGAGTAAACGAACAATCGTATTCGCCAAATTGCGAGTGCTCAATTTCTGCTGTTTTTAAGCGTGTGCCAATGAAGTCCGGATTCTTATCCGCGTTACTGAACGATTGATGTCACTTTTCACGTTCAATCACACCGTGCCATTTACATTGCTCTATTTATACAGATGCTGAGTCAACACCAATTCAGTCTAGCAACAGCCAAATATATAGAAAGGATTATGCGATAGGTATTTCACTATTGTCAGTTGATCACTATATCTAAGCACTGGCTTCGCGCCGGTAAAAACACAAACAAAATTACTTGCATCAATCTCCAAATAGAGAAACATTTTCCTGGAATGCGGCTTTGCAATTAGCCATTTACCGTAATATTTATTAGCTGTATGTAAAGTATCAGTGGCGGGTCAATCTTTTATATATGTTAGAGTAGAAATCTCATAGCAATTTTTAGAGTATATTTTCATAACGGTAAATCAAGGATCTTCGCTGTTTTCAATTTTTATTTAAACTGCTAAAAGAATGTCTGAAACGTTTACACATTTAGGAGACATTCAGAATGTACTTATTTTTAATAGTTTCTGTAGCGGATAGTCGAATATCTATTTTATAAGCAATTACAAAAAATTAGGTTGTTTTAGAACATATTGGAAAAAAAAGAGATACAATAAAGGGTTAAAGATAGATTTTTCAGTGTTTCACGCCGGATCTTTTTTTTGGTAACATTTTTTTTCCATTTGGCTACTGTTTTTTATTTCTTATTCGCCAAATCGTAATGTTGGTCAAAACACAGTGAGAACACTGTGTTTATCTTAAAAAATGAATCTCATTATGTTTTAAACTTATTAATGCATTACTCGTATTAAATATTAGGAAGCTTATTTCAAAAGAAAATTGAAAAATATTAGTTATCTATACATTTTAATAAAAAGCATTTTCTCAATTAGGAGATACATTCAGTTTTTATTACAAAGAATAATTATTTCATAATCAGACATTATAAAAAATAATCAATATACTTCAAAAAGGTTTAAACTAGCTACTTACTTTATTGTTTGATATCCAAACAAAGAATGACATTTGTTCAGAATACATGCGTCTCTAAGTATCTAGGCAGCTGTTTTTTATTCTTCTTTGTTTATCAAAATGGCTAACGGAAGATAAAACATGAAGTACGCATGCGCAGAAAGTAGTTTACGGAAAAGTTGAAACCTCTCAAAAATATTACACGAATTATTGCCGTAATTGACGTGGGACATAAAGAAATTCGAAATTCCGGTAAAAATATGCGAAATGTTTCAGGATAATTTCCTGAAACGTTCCGAAAATTTTCTACAGTGTACAATGCACGTTTTCACTTCACATTCGTGTAGATAGGTCGTCCTTTACATTTTTTAGTATAATTTATTTTTCATCCAAGGTGTTTAAAGATTTAAAAAACTTGATTTACTGACATTTTTGTCTAATTCTGACTTCTACATGTTTTTTTTTTTTTTTTTTTACCGACATTCATCCTGTAATTCGGAAAATATCGTATCCCGGCGTGCTTCAACTCGCGGACGTGCTGGATTAGAGGATATTTAGTGTAAATAAACAGCTCTGTGTGTGCATTTAGGTCTCTAAAGTAAGAGCCATTTTAAATTTCAAGTGTCTAGGCCTAAAAAATTACAGATAAACCATAATTTAGAAAGATTTATGACGTTTCCCTCTCATTTCCCCCTTTTAAATTTCGGTTTTTTTTAGAAACCTCTCTTAGCGAGGATTTAAAAATAAAATCTTAAAAATATCCACCATGCCAAATTTAAAATTTCTAGCCCCAGAAGCATCGTAAAAATCACAGCTTCATTTTAATAACTTTAATTTCATCTTTTAAATAACCACACTAAGCATGTTTCGCGCTTTTTCGAGATGAAAATTTTTGGGGGTTTCCATTCATTTTACTTTAATTTTACATAAATCTACCCTCCCTCCCTGCACACACGTTTAAATACTCTTTAATGTTTTAAAATTTCCCTGCCCATTTTTGTTAATTTACATGTTTCGTACGGATACCGCTGTTTCTCCAGGAAAACTACCTGTATATTTTTATAGAAAAAGAAATCTAGGTTAAAAGAGCAAAAGTCGTCTTCTTTTAAGAAGAGATTTTCTATAAGAAAATACTGGTGCTGAAAAATTTTCTGGTCTGCAAAATTCAAGGAGGCGTACGAACCATGATTTACTATAAAAAATAAATAATCATTAACCGATATTTTAATGCTCACCGCCCCCAACTCTTCACACGGCAAAAGATATTTCTGGTGTGATAATTTGTAGGGTTTTCTTTTTTTTTTTTTTTCTTTTGTGTTCTACCTAAATCCATTCCTTCTCACAGAACACAAGTTTAGAAACTCTTTAATGTTTTAAAAATTTCCTGCCCAATTTTGTCAATTTACTATAAAAATAAATAACCATTCATCTACCCTCACGTTTATTTAAAAGGGTATGATACAGATTTGCCAGCTGACCGTACCACACGGTAATTTTAAATGTAATGCATAATATATAGCTGAATATTATACAGCATAGTTAAAGAAACAATCCTTTGAATTACATAGATTAGCAACTTTGATGAAACCATATTAAAACCTTCTGACAATTTATTTTGCATTATTTTAAAAGCTTGTGGTTCTGAGTATTTATAATTCTTAATGTTAATTACAAATATAAAATATAGAAACTGTCTGAAAAATGGATACCACTGGACCGCATAATTTGTCCGCTCTACAGAGGTAAAAACATACATTCTAGAATGTCCATTATGGAGATTTTATTCTCTCTCACTCGATCTATATATATATATATATATATATATATATATATATATATATATATACACACATACGAGTATATATTTATAATTTTAAATGCAATCTAAAACTTACGTTTTCTTAAAAATATTTCTCTTCTGCTTTTGCAATGATACGCTTTATATAGGTAAAGCAGCAATATCCAAAATGTTAGGAAGGAATAATTATCTGCAAATCAATCGCTCCGCCTACTGTAGTTTTATTCCCGGAATCAAGGGCGGCGCCAGAGGGGGTCCGGGGGGGCATATGCCCTCCGTCGGGCATACCTGGCCCCCCGTCGGGGTCAAAATTCAATGTCGTCGGGGAAAATATTTTGACTTGAATTTCGGCCCGGTCGGGTTGGGTCGAGTTGGAGCTCATTTTTTTTTTTTTTTTGTAAGTCGGATTGACTAAACAGATTCTTTCGGGTATGAGTCGCTTTCTAGATTGAATTGTGACTCTCGGAGGTTGGATTCAGGTGAACCCAATTTTTCGAAAAGAATGAAAGTCCAAATTCCTACAGATAAAAATCTACATATTTGATTCATGGATGACTCTTTACATGTTTATTTTGCAATACAAAAGGTGAAATTTATACTGAAGTTATGATCATATGCTATTTTTTTTATAAATAACATTACATTGTGGATCAATTTTCACCCATTGTGGATTTACGGTCGGCTTAGTTTGAAGTTTGAAGTATTTCGGGTTCGGTTAAGAATACGGAGGGCGAAAATTATTTCGTCGGGGTCGAGTTGGATGGCAAATAGAGTGCTGCATCGGGTCGGGCAATTTGCACCTGACCCGACGAGTGGTCTGGACCGGATCGGGTTGGACCTGATCTTTTGTCGTGGCGGGTCAGATTCGAGTCGGGTTAACTTTAGTTGTTTCAGGTTCGGGTTGGGTGATGACACTTACGGTTCTTGATTCGAGATGAATCGATCTGTCAAAAGAATTTTCAAAATTCATTTTAAGAAGAAAAACTTATATATTTGAATATTAACGAATATATGTATATTGAATTTTTCACTTAAAAGTTAAAATTGATACTAGAAGTATAATTGAAGACTACTTTTTACATAGTTGCATTACAATATGGATATATATATATATACAGGTATTTTTTTTCTTTTCATCATTTAGGATTGGGGTTTGATTGAGGTTCGAGTATTTCGGGTTCAGGTCGAAATGTGGTGGATGAAAATTTTTGTCTGGCTCAGATCGCGTTTCGGGTAGAGTCCTGCATCATGTTGGGCAAACTAAACCCAACCCGGCTGGTGGTTTGAGTCGGATCCGGAGAGAATACTTTTTGAGAGGGGCTCTTTTTTCAAACTGGCTTTCGCTAGAGTGTCTTTTACTCGGGACGTGGCCGGGGATCTAAGAACCTAGCTTCCGCAAAAGAGTCGGAATAAGTGGAAGAATAAAGGGCTGCGGACGAAGAGAGGCCGCTCGCAGCGGCGGTTGACCCATCCGCCCACCGAGACTAATAAAGAGCTCGAAGTAGCTAGGAATCGTTCGGTAGCTTCATCGCCCCGAGGCTTTACCTTCCCACTTTTCGGTGTCTTTAATTTGTGTAATTTCTCTTTTAAATTTGTCCGGTTTCAATTTTAAATTTTTCTTTTTTCTCAAATTGGCTTTCGCTAGAGTGTCTTTCACTCGGGACGTGGGGACCTACGAACCTTGCTCCCGCAAAAGAGTCGGAAAAAGTGGAGAATAAAGGACTGCGGACGAATAGGGGCCGCTCGCCGCGGCGGTTCAGAGGGGCTTCTATTTTTCGAGTTGGATTCACTTTAATTTTTTCTGGCGGATGGGTTCGATTCTACCCGATTTCTCAATATATTTTAAAATGAAAAACCATATTATTTGAGTATCAACGAGTACATATACAGATATATTGTTTTTTCTACATAAACAATATAATTGATGCTAGAGATATAATTATAGACTACTTTTCCATTATTCCATTACAATATGGATATACCGTATATACTCGCGTATAAGTCGAGGAATTTCTGACAATTTTCGGTAAGCAAATTTTGGGGGTCGACTTATACGCGAGTCAGTTAAAAAAGCAAAAACAAAAACTTCGAATACTGCAAAAATATGGCATTTTATGTGTATGAATAGAAAAATAATATATAAAATATACAAATAATAATAATTTATCATTTTAAAAAAATTCAATGATTTGTTTTGGTTAACTTCCTACCAGTGGCGCCAACTTTTCAAAAACATTGTGTGGGCTCAAAATTTTTTGAGTAAAATAACACATATATATTTTCCCCCTTAGTGTGCATGTATGTGGGGAGAGAGAGGAGAGATGCGAATGACTAAAAATGATAATTCAAAATTACATTATGTTTTCTCTAAGCAAATTTTTAATGCATAATTTTATTAAATTATATTCTTATAAGTTCTTCTTTATAAATACATTAATATTTATTTTAAATAACATTGGAATTGCTGACTATTGAAAATGAAAAAAACTTAATGTCAAGAAAAGCATAACATTTTAGTCACCTAAGTGCTTCATCAATTCAAGACATCAGAACAGATGGCAAAATATGCAGGAAATTTGTTTTCGTGAGAAATTTAACTATACATCCTCTGAAGGGGTTTTCAGTAGTCTAATTGATGTCCTTACAGTTTTTCAAACAAAACTATTTTGAAAACGTTATTAAAACCAAATTTCATTTCAGCGATTAAATAAAAAATAAATAAATAAATTACGAATTCAATTAAAATTGGGTAGACGGAGAGATCAAATTATTGGGTGGGCTCGCGCCCCATGGGCCCATATAAGTTGGAGTCACTGCTTACTACCTTTTTGCATTGGCACGTGAAATCTTTGGTTTGATTTTGTGCAAAATTGAAGCAAAAAGTTAGGGGATCGACTTATACGCGGGTTTTTGATTTTTTCCAGAATTTGCATTCGAAAGTTAGGGGGTCGACTTATACGCGAGTATATACGGTATTTTTTTTCATTATGTGTTGGTATTGGGTTCGGGTTGAATCCTGTCGTTTTGGGTCGATGTTTGTAGGGATCGGGTCAACTTTTTTTTTTTTTTTTTTAACTGGTTCAGGTTGAATGGATATAGAATTTCCGGGTTCGGGTCGGGTATAACCCAAACCACTCTGGACTCTGCAGTAATAATCCGTGAATTGATCCTTAAAATAATCTGTGAATTGAACAATTTTTTCTCTTGATTATGTTTCATTTAAACATGAAAAATTGCGCTTTGATTTGCCCATTTCCCCTCAAAATACAGAAAACAAGTAACTACCTGAAATACTCACACATAAAGCAGCATGATCGTCAATTTACACGGGTGTTCCGGCAGCTCTGCTGCCTAGTATTTTTACGTTTTAGAAACGGAATTTATAAATCCCTTTTATCTAAAAATAAGTAAAAATCATGAACCTAAGCACAAGATTTTCTAAAATTTTTCGGTCAAAAAAAAAAAAAAAAATTCTTAAAATAAGAGAAAAAGCTCTTCAAATCACCGGGATATTCAGGCATTCTCGGGCCTGGAAATTTAGGCCCATGCAAACATCTACTAGAGTCCTGCTTCAGGTCGGATTATCCAATTTTATCCGCACCCGATTCAACCATCGGTTCGGGTCGGGTTGGCAATATATTTTTGTTGCGGGTCGGGGTCGAGTTGGGATGACTTACTTTTTCCCAACAGGTCGTGTTGACTTTCATTGTTTCGGGTTCGTGTTGGGTCTTAACTTTTGCAGGTCGGGTTCTGGTTGACCAGATGATTCAAAAGAATGTCCAAAATACTTTTCAGGTTAAAAATTTATATACAGTAAGACCTCCTAAATGTGCACTCCCGAAAAACGGACATCTCTATTTAGTGAACACTTTTTCAATTCCTAACACTTTAATATTTGTACGCTTATACCTCTTTGAATGGGTACACGACATTTCGGTCCCGACACTTCGGTCCCGCCATTTCGGTCCCGCCGTTTCGGTCCCGAGACATTTCGGTCCCCGGCCATTTCGGTCCCGAGACATTTCGGTCCCTGGCCATTTCGGTCCCGAGACATTTCGGTCCCTGGCCATTTCGGTCCCGAGACATTTCGGTCCCTGGCCATTTCGGTCCGGAGACATTTCGGTCCCTGCCCATTTCGGTCCCGAGACATTTCGGTCCCTGGCCATTTCAGTCCCGAGACATTTCGGTCCCTGGCCATTTCGGTCCCCAGCCATTTCGGTCCCTGGCCATTTCGGTCCTTAGCCATTTCGGTCCCTGGCCATTTCGGTCCTTAGCCATTTCGGTCCCTTGTCATTTCGGTGCCCACCACCTTATAACTCGTATTCTAATTGTCGTGGGCCGCCAAACGCTGTAATTTAAACATTATTTGGGACCTTTTTAAATTTTTTTAACAGCCCCCACCCCCCAAATTAAAAAAAAATGCTGAATATAACAGTCCGATAAATTTAAAGTTTTATAACTCGTGATAATGAAATCACAGCGAGCTGAAAATTTGTTTGATTGAACAATGTGATATAATTTTACAGGGGACATTGTCTTAATATTATTATTATTATTTAACAAAATGGATTTTTTAAGCTGTATTATTTGTTATTAATATTAGGTATTTTATATATACTATAAACTGCCATAGATGATTTTTTGGTTGTTTTCATACGTTTTTTAGAACCTTTAAATTATCATCATTAATTAAATAATTTAAAAAACTGTTCTTATTTTTTCTCCTTCTTACAATTAGATTAATAATAAATGTCTTCAATAATTCAATTGGACACTTATAAGCTATTGTAGGTAAATATTTTCTCAGATCATTCTTCTACATCCTCTCCTTTAATAATTCAGAAATGAGATATATTTATTGAAGCAAAAATATTTAATTTTTCTTTTTCTTTTATAATACAAAGTTATAATTTTGTTTTCATAAGTTACTTTACCATTATAAACATTGGAAAAACAATAGTGATTTGGTAATTAGTGCGCCAGGAAAAATATTTTGTTGTCAGAAAACTCCACCCACCGCTTCATTTTTTTTAAAAATAATTATTGGTTGCATTTTTAACAGTCTTCTCACCCATTGCAGACGATTTTTGTGAACTAATTTTATTGAAACTGGGCCTATTTCTTTGTAATAAGATGATCATTTTTTATTTTATGTAATAGTGCAAGTATTATTTTAATTAATTTTATTTCCAATTTTTAACTGACAAAACTAAGGTTTTTAGGTGCGTTCGTAATTATATAAATACGTAGCACCTATAGTCGTCGTTCAGTCCGTCCGTCTGCCCATCTGTCTCCGCATATAACAGAGCAAAAACAACCCAACCGAATGGTCTGAAATTTTAAATATATGATTGTTGCATAATTTTGTCGAGCCATTTCAAATTTTATGGATATCGGATGCATAGTTTAATTACAGGGACTGTCAAAAGTTTTTCTTTACATTACGGCCAATGGGAAAAAATTATTGCAAGTGCATTTTAATGATGTTACAGCCTTCCGAGTGGCCTGAAATTTTAAATATATAATTGTTACAAAATTTTTTCGAGCCATTTGAAATTTTATGAAAATCGGTGTATAGTTTAATTACAGAGACAGTCAAAAGTTTTGCGTTACATTACGGGGAATGGGAAAAAATTATTGCAAGTGCATTTTAATGATGTCACAGGCTATGCACTCATGAAGTGCAAAAAAAAAAAAAAATATATACATTCAGTACAATATGGGGTGCAAAAAATAATTATAAAACTAGTTACAGTACGAACGCACCTCATTTGCCACGTTTGACGAGCAATTTACAACTTGTTTGTATTTGTCGTTTATTTATTGATTTTTAATATTACCCTTTTCCTCCCACTTTCCCAGAAAAAAAATTAATAATTTTTTATTTTAGTTTTATTATTAATTATATTAATAGTTTTAAATTTCGTAATTTCGTAAATTAAATTAACTTTAAATATAAAATAAATAAACATGTAAAAGATAAATTTCAGTTTATAACTACTATATGATAAATTGAATATAAAATGTATTATGTATTGAGTTTATTTTAAAGTAAAAAAATGTAATGTATATTAATAATGTTATTAATTTAATAAATTAAGGATACATTAAATAAAAAATATATTTAATAAAATATTAATTTAATTTTTATACTAAAATTCCTAACTTTTTTGAGAATTAATTAATAGCAATTATTAGTAGCGATTATTAATAGCACTTAAAGTTTTTATTCAAAAGTTTTAATTTATAATTTCCAAAAAATAATATAGGAATTTTTTGAAAAATCAGTCAAAAACATAAAGTCTAAGTAATAATTAATTAATTAATTAAACATAATAATAATAATAATAATAATAATGCAACATTGTGCAAATACGTAAAAATACCTTTTAACAGTGTTAGGTGATATTATGCAGATTTTAATTTTTTAAGTACAGTTATAATTTACAATTCGCAAAAAGTAAGAAATTATTAATTAATTATAATTAAAGAGCAAAAATAATATTATAAGCTAACTAATAAATGAATAAACAACAAGTTTATCTTCAGAACCCTTATCACTTTTATACATCCTAATGAAGTTAATAACGTTATAATAACCGAAAATTAAAAAAAATATGCATTTGCATTTACCCTATAAAAACTATTATATAGTTCATGTAATAGTTTTTAAACAAGCAATTGATAAATTAGTTATCTAAACAATTAATAATTAAAATAATTTTGAATTGATAAATACGTTTAATAAAAACAATTCAATTTTTGATTTTTTTTTTTTACTTAACAATATAACTATGAGTGTTTTCAACTTGTCGTGCAAGTTAAATTCATGCTGTATCAAATTTATTGCAAACTAACGGCAAACAAGTAATCAAAAATACCGCAAAATTACTGCAAAGTAGTAATCTTTCCATATCACACTATAAGTTTAACCCCTTCGAAGGGGTCAATAGACCTGATCAGGTCTATTGATGCGAAAGCGCCGTCAGAAGGCGCATGCATAGGTTTTATCACCATAAACAAGTTTAAATAATATTTGTACTTTTCATTTCGAGCATTTTTTGGTATTTAATAAGTATAGCGTTTAGAAAAAACGGTGCCTACCGAATAAAATTTCTGCAATTTCTGCGTATGTGCTGATTCTCATTGTTGTTGAGTCTCTCAACAGAGAGATTTTTTGCTTTCGTGAATTAAAGACAGTCTTGCCATCAGTTTCACAACAAACTACTCATGCAAGTGGGTGATGGTATACCTTGCGGGAGATTTGCTGCCAATTTCTCAATTCAAATTTGTCACGGCAAGATAATATCAGAAAAAATCAAACTTTCTGCTAATGTTCATGCTATCTGGGTTACCTCAAAAATTTCCATGGGGAGCGCGGCGGATCGCATGAACGGCTCATGCGATTGACACTTATGTGAAATCATTATCCAATATCTATTACAGCACAAATTCTTAATTCAATGGCAAGAAATTAAACATGAAAATTGCTGTTATACACTTAACCACTTGGCCCTAACTTTATTGTAGGCAAATGTTATGTAATATGAAACTTGATTTAACCCATTCGCTGCCAAAACTAAGAATTTTCAATTTTTTTGTTGAAGGTCGTTTGCCAGCACAAATTCAGAAAGATAAATTTCGCTTTACTAATACAGCGAAATTTCTGCCAATAAATGAGGCATTTTTTTTAATTCTAAAATAGTGGTGACAAAGTAATCAATAAATTAAAGCCACGAGTATACTCGTGAATGACAGCGAATGGGTTAATTAAATTTAACTCTTCAGTATGCGCTCAGATTTTTACATCATTAGTTAATCTTTTTCACTGGTAAATATTAATGTAACTTGAATGTATTATTAGTTGCAGTTATAGAGATTGGCCTTATATTTTTTATCCATGATTTTTTTTTTTTTAAATTAAGAAATTAAATAAGGATATACCTAAATTCTTAAAGTTACTCGAAATACTTCTATCATATATACACAGTCAAGACAAGATTCCAAGGACTGGTAAAAAGCTCCATTTTAGACAGGCTTCCATGTAAAGAAGTGTAATTAATTATACTTCTAAGATACACTACCTGAATGAGATCTATTGATCGTTTCGCAGGGATTCTGAAACTCTTCCGTTTGAGACAGGATTCCGTTATAGAAAGATTCCGCTTTCACAGGTTTCACTATGCTTCACTAAAGAAGGGTGAAAATCCCCTTTTCAGACAGGTTTTCAGCAAATTTAATTGTATCGCAATTCATATTAAGACCATGTAACGCTTACGTTAAAGACAGGATTCTGTTATAGACAATTACTATTTTGACAAGTTTTATTCTATTCATATGATATAAATAAGTATATTTATATAAATACACAAAACTTTTAAAAATGGAACCTGCCTATAACGGAGTTCTGTCTTAAACATAAATGTTCCATAGTGCTACGGAAAAGAATACTATACAAATACACCAAATAACACGGAAACTTGTGTAAAACGGAATTTTTCACCAATATTTACAATTTCATCTTGACAGGTTTTACTATATATATAACATGAAGGGAAAATTCTGGTCCCTCCCCCCCCCCCCGAAATGAAATCCTGGCTACGCCACTGCATGTCGTCCCGGTTTTTTTTAAGCCATTAAAGATGAAAAATGCCGTGTGGCCACAAAAAAGCGCCGGCTGACTAAAACAAAGAGAACGCGAGTAGAATAATTCTTCTATCTGGATCTTTATTTAGCATAATCAAATGGGGGAAGCCAGGACATCTGCACTTGACATATATATATACATGTATAATATTCTTTTGAATGAATAACATATAGATATCAAGAAAAGCCAAATATGTTTTCTAAATTTCCAAATTTCTTCATTGTGATATATTTATAAAATTTCTTAATTTAAAATGAAATTTTACGTAAAAGTGATTCACTATACATTATTATTTTGAGATTTTATGTTATTTTTTTTTTTTTTTGTATTTTCATTTTTATTTTTTATTTGTCATATTAAAACATGTAGGCTGCTTTAATTCTAAGTATATAAGTCAAATAAATAACAAAGAAATATTTGAAATACAGAGTTAATTTTAAATACGAAAAGAATATTTTATGACAATAGAAATTTTAAAATTTTGATTTATGTTTATTGTGCTCGTAGTTTTTGAATGTGATAAGCATGTAAAAGTCTTAAATATATTAAAAAGAATTTGTAATTGTTGCAAACCACTTCACCGTCGACAGGTATGGGGGAAAAGTGCTTTTATCCCCGAGTTATCTCGGGGCAAACGGTGAAGTGGTTCAAAATTAAAAATATTTTTAAACTTGTCATTCGACATCGGTAGAAATAGCGGTAATATTATTGTTACATGTAAAAAGATTAATGCAAACTTTTAAATAGTTTTTCAAAAAATAGTAAATTAAAATAACTATTAAAATAAAATAGAAAGTTTTAGTCTGTTCCGGTGCAGAATTTAAAAAATAATGTGTCTTTATCACAATTCCATGTTAAGAACCCCCTTTTTAAAAAATATGTAAAATGCAATACATTTAAAATTGATGCGCCGTTAAATAATAGGATAAAATAAAGATTTGTAAAAATATTTGCAGATTTTTTCATTATTAATCACATACTGTGCAAATTATATACAATTGAATATGTGCATTTTGGCCTGGGCATTTGCATATGAAAATTAAAGCTCGACTTATAAATATTTTTAAATTGTCTGGACTTTATATTTATGATAGGCTAAAATATGAGGAGCTTCTATAAAGAATCCACAGAACTCTCCCTTCCCCCACTCCTGAAAACGATTACTTCTACCATATAAAATTTGCATGGGGTGCTACAATTTGATTGCGAGTTATAAGTGTTTGCGGTTTTCGGGCCCTTATATTCGGTTATACTAAAATTTCAAGGGTTCAGTTAAAAAATCTTATAATGTACCTCCTTTTTTAAAGATTACGTTTACCGTACAAAATATGAGTGTGATTATGATAATTACAGAGAGAGTTATAAATGTTTTAATTTATCAGGACCTTATACTTAAGATACACTAAAATATATAAAAAGTCAACAGAGCCCCCCCCCCCCTGCCTTATAAAACGATTATGATTATCATAGGAAATTTGTGTGGGCTGCGACAATTTTGATCTGTGTTATAAGTGTTTGCGTTTTCGAGTCCTTATATTCGAGTTATACTAAAATTTAGGGAGTTCAGTTAAAAAAATTGATAATATCCCTCCTTTTATAAAAATTACGTTTACCATACAAAATATGAGTGTTTTGCGATAATTATAGATCGAGTTATAAATGTCTTAATTTATCAGACCCTTATACTTATGATACACTAAAATATAGAAAATGTCAATCCCCCCCCCCCTTGTTTTTTAAAATGATTACCATACGAAATTTGTGTGTGTTTACTAAAATTTTAAGGCCTTTATTTAAAAAATTCTACAATGTCTTCTATAAAATTGTCACCTATTTCAAGTGCACAAAATTTCAGCTTGCTGGAGAAGGGACCGAAAAATCTCGGGACCGAAATGTCTTGGGACTGAATTGTCTCGGGACCGAAATGTCTTGGGACCGAAATGTCTCGGGACCGAAATGTCTTGGGACCGAATTGTCTCGGGACCGAATTGTCTCGGGACCGAAATGTCTTGGGACCGAATTGTCTCGGGACCGAAATGTCTTGGGACCGAAATGTCTCGGGACCGAAATGTCTTGGGACCGAATTGTCTCGAGACCGAAATGTCTCGGGACCGAATTGTCTCGGGACCGAAATGTCTTGGGACCGAAATGTCTCGGGACCGAAATGTCTTGGGACCGAAATGTCTCGGGACCGAAATGTCTTGGGACCGAAATGTCTCGGGACCGAAATGTCTTGGGACCGAAACGGCGGGACCGAAATGGCGGGACCGAAGTGTCGGGACCGAAACGTCCTGCTTCCCTTTGAATAGTGGATACCTCCCAATCTACAAACATGTAACGTGTAGATGTGCATAAACTACCACAAATATGATGCATATGTTATTGTATATCTGAAAAGCGAAAAGTTGATAATATTTTCCAAATTTCGAAAGAAAAAAATGGTTCTTAAAAAAATGATAATCCATTATGACACTTCTTACCATTTTATTTCTCATGCAGTAAACTGATTGTATTTTCATTGATATTCAAATTTGTATTTCTTTTCATCTGATACGTACTTGGGGTCAAACTTGTTTGGGAAAACCCCAGCAACCCGAATTGCAAAAAGCTTATGAACCTTATAAATTATTGTAGTGTGAACTTAATGTTACCAGATGTTCAGATTTACGCGGAATGTCCCGATTTTCAGGGATCCCGGGATTCGTCCCGCGGAACAACTACGCCGGATATTAAATGTTCCGCTGTTTCACCATGCCCAAATTACATCAAATTTTTATGAGTTTACTCAGCACCGAAACTAAGGGGGGAGGCAGAGGGGGCATGTGCCCCGGGCGCCAGAACTAAGGGGCGCCAAATGAAGGATTATACCTTTGGAATGGATCATTTTCTTCTGATGGACTGACGGCTTCTATTATTATGAAACAGCCATTATAAATGAAGTGTTAGGTGAAGATGAAAGAGCAGTCGTAAAAAGTTAGAACCCTGATTTTCTGGTCAGAATGGAAAGAAAAATAATGGCCATAAATTTTTTTTGTCAAATAAAATTATGGCCATTTTTTTTCTTCCCATTCTGACCAGAAAAATCAGAGTTCTAACTTTTTACAGCTGCTCTTTCATCTTCACCTAACACTTCATTTATAATGGCTGTTTCATAATAATAGAAGCCATCAGTCCATCAGAAGAAAATAACTCTGTGAAAGCGGAAACTCGGTTAAGCAGGACTCGGTTAAGCGGGATTCGGATAATCGGGACTCTACTGTATATTTCATATTAACAATGATCTTCATAATATTTTTGTTGGTGTTCAGAGGGGAGTCATGACCCCCGTGACCTGCCCCTTGGATCCGCCATTGTAGATTACATAGTTCAGTATTACATATTTAAAATTTTAAAATAAATCGGCTATTAGAAAATTAGTAAAATTCTCTTTGTAAATATACTTTGCGGAAGAGGGGGTGGGGGGGCGCCAAAATCCATGCTTGCCCCGGGTGCAAAAAAAGGCTAGTTTCGGCCTTTACTCTAAATTAAAATTTTATTCTTTAGTCTGAGACGAGAGAATTCAATCACAAGTCAGCCACAGTCGTCAGAACGGCCGGATGTTACCGAATACCTCATATATTGTCTTAGAACTCATGTGCTCTTCTGTTTAATGTTTATTCGATTGACCGCAATCTTTAGGCGCCTATACGAAATAAGGTTCAAGAAGAGATAAGACATGGTAAAATACATCTGCTCACTTTAACCTTTATTAAAAAGTGTTTGGCGAGTATTTTTATAAATTGAATGGGTAAACAAAGAGTGTTTTTTATGTTATTGTTTAAATTAACATAGTATCAAGCTGAACTATTATTTGCCCGGCCCGTTATAAAAGCTAAACACTTGCGCATTTCCTGTTACAAGCATACCATGCCGGCACGGTCTGTCTGCTTTTTTCGTATTTTTGGCGCAGGGGGATTTGATTAATTTCTTCAGAAATTGCCGGGATTTGATTAATTTTTCTAGAAATTAACCAAATACTCCGACTTTTATTTAAAAAACGCAAACAAAAAAGAAAGAAGAAGAAACAAAGATATGCTGTTTTATCATCCATTTTCTCTACTAATGAAGGAGGAACGTCACCGGAACATTACTCGTGAGAAAAAAATTATCATCCTATACGGCCCCGAAAGAATAAAATACAGTCTCGGTCTGGCCCGAATCTACAGAAAAAATTGAAGACCCAGACTTGTCCCTGGAAGAATGAAATTCCTACCCGGCCCAACATTAAAAAAAAATAAAATTTAGTCTCAGCCCGACCCGAGTCTTGAGATAAAAATTAAGCCCTGACCGAGATTAATGAACGAAAATTTTACCGAACTCGGACTTCGAGACAGGCCCGGGCTCGGGGACACTTTTTTAATATATATTACGAAATCGGCCTAGAGTTCTGCATCGGGTCGGGTTACCCGCTTTTACTCGCATCCGACCCGAGACGACCCCGGGTTGGAGTTATATTTTTTTGTTGTGGGTCGAGGTCGGGTTGACTTCTACTTTTTTGCTGCGGGTCGGGTTCGGGTTGGGTTTTGACTCTTGCGGGTCCGGTTCGGGTTGATCCGATTTTTCAAAATAATATCCAAAATATTTTTTCAGGTTAAAAATATACATATGATAAGATTTCTACAATGGACACTCCCGAAAAAGCGGACACGTCTATTTAGTGAACAGTTTTTCAATTCCTAACACTTGTATATTCTTACGCTTATACTTTTGAATAGTGGTCACCTCCCAATCTACATACATGTAACATGTATATGTGTGCAAAAACTATCACAAATACGATACACATATATTTCTGTTTATCAGAAAAGAAATGTTGGTAATATTTTTCATATTCCGGAGCACGGAAAAAAAATGGTTCTTAAAGAGAGAATAATCTTTGATCACATTTCTTATATACATTTTATATCTGATGCAGTAAATTGAATATATATTCATCCATATTCATATAGATATTTATTTTCATTTAAAACAGTTCTGCTCAAACTTTTTTTTTTGTTTTCTGAAAATCCCAAAAACCCAACTTGCATAAATATGACCAGCAAGAAATATTCTAGGATGAACCCGACCAGCAGAAAGAAAGATGGAGTCATCCCAACCCGAAAAAGGAAAATTAAGTACAGCCCGACACCGACCCGATGCACTACTCCATCTAACAAGGTGTCTGCTGTTCATTTTACTATATTTGACTATTAAAGAATACAGATTTGTCCATTTTTCTATGGAAAACATAAAATTGGTATTAGAGATTTAATTATAGATTACTTTTCACATTTGCATTAAAACTTTATTTACTTTCCTTTCATTTCGGATTCTGTTCGGGTTGCGGGTTGAAGTATTTCGGGTTCGGGCCGGATGCAGATTGAAATTTATCGGGTTCGTTTCGGGTTGCGGGTTGACTTCAAATGTAATTTTCGGATTCGGGTCGGGTGCGCAGGGAATAATTCGGCCCCCCTGTCGGGGATACCATGCCCCCCGTCGGGCAAGTTCTGGCGCCGCCCCTGCCCGGAATTAAGTCGCAATCAGGGATGTAGTAGCGGAGAGACGAAGGTATGCGCCCTATACCGCCTGGAATTGTGTAAGTATACACTCTGTTTCTCAAATAAAGCTATAGCGTATATTCTAGCTATGATATTTGATAACCTTATAGTGTGCGTTGACTACAACACTGATTGCAATAAAGTGATAATCTACACTATCAACTAAAATACATTTAGGTTTTTTTTTTCTTTTAACAAATTCACTTTAACAGTACAGTCAATCAGGGTAACTTTGAACCACGGGGTGTAACTTTGCACCACCTCCTATTTTTCAATATTTTTGACTCTAAAAGACTAAATAAACTCCAGAACTATGCTCTGTTGGCAAGGTTCTAAACTGGGATTTCTACTCTTCATTTTAGAAAATAAATTAGTAACATTATGCGCAATTAATTGCAACATCTAACTATTTTTGTGAAGTACTGTTTTCAAGTTAATTTTGAATGCTGTTTTGAAGTTGTTGTAATCCAATTAAATTTTCACAGTAAGTAACAATATACTCATTTATCAGACATATTATTATCTAAATGTTGTAAATGTGTTAATATTTTGTGATTATTTATTTATTAATAGTTAATAAAATGTAAAATAAGAAGGCACTAGCATTTTACCGCATTTTCAGGTAACTTTGAGCCGGCTCAAAGTTACACTGATGCTTATAATTTACTGATTATAGATGCTACTGTCGAAAATTTCCCATATTTGCGCGTATATTTTATATAAATGACGAAAGTGTGCATTAGATATGACATGCAAATATTTTTACAAATATGTGTAAAATACATAAAATTAATTTAAGGCGTGATTAGGGGCGGAGCTACTCAAATTTGACATTTCATACGTTCGACGTTTTTTATTCTTGTTTGAATAATACTAGTACTTGTATGTATTACTGTAACTATGGATGTATTATAGAGTTAAAACATTGAAAATTGTTTTTCACTGCATTTTTATGTTTTATATGAACAATAAACAGGTTTTTTTTTTATTTCTAAATGTTCATGGTTCTCTTCTTCCACTTTTCTTATGCCTGATATTTGTTGTGATACAGTGCGGCGCAAAAGTTTATGCACAAGCTAAATATTTTTATAAAATGAAAAATATACATCGGAATGCTTTGAAATTTTTACTGTATCTAAACAATTTGATTACAAATTCATATTTCGAATTCGGAAACAATTCATTCTAAGGAAAATAATAAATTATAAAAAATTGAAAATTGTGATGTCGCAAAAGTTTATGCACAAAAACAAAATATATGCATTTCACAAGGCGCAGAAGTCCTCTAGTAGTCTATGGTGCTTCTATTGCACCTGATGAGATCGAATACTCGATTTTCCATTGATAACACGAGAGTATGGAAGGTTTTGGGAGCGAGTTTGTACCAGGATTCCTCGATCGCTGATTTGAGCTTTTGCACTGGGTAATACTGCTTCTCATTCTTGTAGCCGTCACGTGAGAGGATTCCCCAGATGTTCTCTATAGGATTGAAATCTGTTCTGAGTGCTGGCCAGTTCCTCGCGCTGATATTCTGAGATCTAAGCCATTCTTTTATGTAACGGGAAGTGAGTACTGATGCGTTGTCTTGCTGAAAGATCCTGTTGGGACCACCTAGGAGTTCTCCAAACGGTCACAAATGCTCCATCAGAGTTTCCTGATACTTTTGTGAATTTTGTCTGCCATTTAGGAAACAAAGAGACGTTTGTACATTACAGCCAAAAGCGCCCCATACCATGAGCGAATCACCACGTTGTTGCCTGCTGAATATGCTCTTCGGATCTTTGCACAAGGCACGCCAAAAGAATGAGAAGCCATTTCGAACAATCAAATTCCATTTTTTTATCTGAAAAAAATTACACTAATCCATTCGTCACGATAATACATGTGCTGTTTTGCCCATTCAAGCTTTCCTTGTTTGTGACACTGTTTCAGAAAAAGCTTACGAGATAATTTTTGTTTTTCGATGAATCCTGATTCTGTTATTCGTCTGCATATGATGTCATGTGATATTTTTGAGCCAAGTCGATTTTTTATCTCATTAAGAGACAAATAGCTAGTTAAAGACAATCTTTTGATTCTTCTATCCTCACAGAATGTAGTTTTACTCGACGTTTCTGAGCAATATATATTTTTTAATTGTTTTACACGTTGAAAAACACTATAAACACCACGTTTAGACCAATTTAATATAAGCGAAATTTGCAAAAAAGATTTACCTTCAGCTTTCAGCGTCCAAACTTCTATAACTTCTTCAGGCGAGGTCGGCAGAGAATTCGACATTTTGATATAACTTGTACAGTGATCTCTGCACTTTATACTCTAGGAAAAAAGTCTCACCGATCCTCCACCTATCATGTTTAAGGAGATATTTGCATAAAATATCATTTGTGCATAAACTTTTGCGACATCACAAAAACTATTTTCTTGTCATTCCTGATTTTCGTAACGATAAATTTTTTCGCAATTCCAGATATATATTTGTGATCATAATATTCACCTACAGTGGATATTTGAAAGCATTCCGTTGTATAATTTTATTTTTATTAAAATATTTGCGTTGTGCTTAAGCTTTTGTGACGCACTGTATCATAAATTATACAAATATTGTGATGTTGGGTAATGTGAATTCGCAGTCTTTACATATCTGAAAACATTTTTTGGTGTTTAAAGTTGTCCTGACTACAATACTTTTTTTATAATTAATTATTTTATATAAAACTTTATCATATGGTGCAAAGTTACCCTAAGTGGCTGGGTAACTTTGAACCAGGCTAAAAATCCATTTTTTATTGCTTTTATCCTTATTATTCCTTAATTTTTTATAGTCAAACAATAATTTAGGATCATTTCTTCTCTTTTATGACCCTAGTTGCGACAATATTCTTCAAATAAGAGTGTGGCATATGAAAATAGAGAAAATGCGGATCAAAGTTACCCTGACTGACTGTACACTTAGGCAGTTTTGGTCGGAATTGAAAGTTTAATCTAAAAGTCGGCAATTACTATAACTGAGGTTAATACGTTTGCAAAAATTTTCGTTTAATAAATATAAAAGCATACAAATTGGAGGTTTGTGTGCAAAAACAGGCCGGAGCCTGCGCCACGTGTACACAGCCAAAAGAAGTGGGAGCCCCAACTTTAGGGTTCTTTGGATCGATTGTTGTTTAAAAATATAAAGACAGGAAAATTCGAGAGCGTACACTGCCAGAGCCCGTGGACCCCCAACATTAGATTAGCTTGGAAAATTTTCCCCTTAAAAAAATAAATCATTAAACACTGATTATTGTTTATTTAAGATTATTATCTTTGATCCGGAGAACGCCGGGTGGATATTATACATACATATATATATATATATAGTTTATATAAATTAATTAATTATTATGCTTGAATTCCTCATTTAATAGCATAAGTAAAGTATTAATATCGAATTGATTACGATCGCCCTAAGCACAAGCACTTATTTATCTTTTTTATGATTTTTTGTAACTATTTCCACAGTCGAACTTAATTATTTCCACAGCTGTTAACCCTCCGTTTTTTTCCATGTCAAAGAATCCCACTTTGTTCCAGATCTTTGACTTCATAAAGATGTCAAAGAAGCATAGCTGCCAACTCTTACCCTTGTTTTACCATAAAAATTTTATAGTAAATTTTATCTTTTTAGATCGCCGTAATCGACCGATTAACCCCTTAACAGTGTTTCCCGAATTGGATTTGGGCAAGAACACTTTGCTTGCTTCGTTATTAAAAGCAGTTTGATACCACTAATTTGTAACTGTATATTTATCTTTATTGATTGTCAGATATTTTTCAATTAAGTAAGGTAAATATTTTAGTATGGAAAAAGTGGTGTCAGGCTCCATTTTTAATTTTTTTTGTAAGAAAACAAATGTCACTGTTAACCCCTTGGGGACGAGCGACACGTATACGTGCCGGAAATAGGCCTAAGGATCCTCGTTTATCCTCACCAGTAAAATTTTGCTGTAAAATTTGCCTTATTTAATCCGAGCATTTTCCCGATTTGAATAGGCACAAACTTCTGTTTTTTAAAACCGGTAGCAAAGTAATAAACATTTCGTAAAAGGCTCAAGTCGCGAAGGGGTTAAGGGGTTAAAGACGGCAAAACATTCTATTAAATTTTTCTGGTACAAAAAAAAGCTTAAGTGATGGCAGTTGTGACATTAACCTAGATAGTATGAACATTAGCAGCAAGTTTGATTTTTTCTGAATTATCTTGCCGTGACAAATTTGAATTGAGAAATTTGCAGCAAATTTCCCGCAAGGTATACCATCCCCTACTTGCATGAGTAGTTTGTTGCGAAACTGATAACAATTCTGTCTTTAATTCATGAAAGTGACGAAAGCAAAAAATTCCTCTGCTGAGAGAATAGACAATCAGCACATACTCAGAAATTGCAGAAAATTTATTATGTTGGCACCGCTTTTCCTAAATGCTATATTTATCAAATACATAAAAAGTCTCGTGCTGTAAATTTGCCGAAGCGTTGCACTGGCCACTGCTTTGACTTTTTGCATTAAATCCATCTTCATGTCATGCCCCCAATGTCAGGTGATGTTATTCCGGGAGGACTGGCTCTTTTAAGAGCTACGCTTAGGCGTAATGTCGTTACCGGCATCGCCCCGTCACTCGGCCGGCATTGACTACGGACTCTCACGGCATCCCAAAGCGGATCCAAATGGCAACTTCTCACGAAGTTAGGCCTAGCCAATCAAGAAGCACCATTTCACACACTGATATAGGCTACCCTTCTTTCCGTACTAACAGTTTTTATTTGTTCTTGAGTTTGATTACTCATTTATTATAAAATTATAAAAAATCTACAAAAAACTTTAAAATATTATATGAAAAAACTTATAAAAATTTAAAAAAATTTAAAAAAATCCAAAAATATATCTAGTTGTTGTAATGCTATACTTAAACTTCCTCCTAGTAAACTCTCTTTGCTTTTACTTTTTCATTATATTTTTTATTTCAAGTAGCTCATTTTCCCCACCCGTTCAGGTCTTTTTTCACCCCATTTTTATTGTCTCCCCCCCCCCTTTAATTTGCTACCATCCAGGTCTTAGTTTGCTCTCCTGCCATTTCTCACAAGTTCTGATCCCGGGGATGTGTGGAGTTATCCACGGAGGCCTCGGTTAAAAAGGTGTTCGAAGTCGAAGTCGAAGTTGTAAATTTTCAAGTATTAGCTTAGCTTGTTTATGGTGATGGAAACAATGCATGCACCTTCTGACGGTGTGTTCGCATTAATAGATCTGATCAGGTCTATGGGCCCGTCTGAAGAGGTTAAACTTATAGTGTAACTGTTGTAAAGAGATAATGGGGCGTGGAAAGATTACCACTTTGCAGTATTTTTGATTACTTGTTTGCCGTTAATTTTAAATAAATTTGATACAGCATGAATTTAACTTGCACGACAAGTTAGCTGCAAGTTCAAAGTGTGGAGACTTCGGCGTTTGCATTACCTTGCTGCAATCTTGTTATGAGCTATCAGTCTTGTCATGCTGAGTTTACTGCAAGTTTTCAAAGCAAGACTGCTGCAAATTTTCTGAAAATTAAAAATGCTATCTGGGAAGTACCAAATGGTAAGGATTCACGCCTTTTTCAAATATTTGTTTAAGTTTAAAATGCGTTTATTTGACATAGAATAATATCCGAAAGCTGGCAGCTGTGCTCCTTTATTTAGAGGAAGTTTGAGTTCGATCTCGCTGCTACTTTCCGTTCAATCGTCTGTAGAAGATCTCCTGAGTTTTTACATTTTAAATATGAAAAATGTAAATAAAAAATGATTAACTTTAAAAAATACGTACTATCTTTTGGTCCAATCTGTATGTTATTTTTAGCAATTATGTTTACAGGGGTAGAATTTTTATCCATTTCTCAACAATTATTAAAAAAAGTATTCTGAAATACACACTGCAGTGTTCCCAAGTTTTATGTCATATCTTCTGAAGGAATTTGAAGTAAAATTCCAAGACATTGCAGGGATAGGTAAGTTGTCTCAATTCTTTAAATCGCCTTATGATTTATGAAGTTGCGGAATGGATTGATGTGGCTGAGAGGATGTTCAGTACTTTAAAATTTTTACCTCAAATGTAGATAATTGACTTGCAAGAAGATATTTCCTTGCAAATGCATAAAACTGAATCTTTATATTTAAACAATGAACCTCCAAATCTAATGAGGGAAGCGCCTTATCATAATGAACCGGTATAACAAATTTGAAGCAAATCTGATAATTCTGAATGAAAAACCTATTTATCTAACTTAAGGGGGGAGATTAACCCACACGTTCCTCCCTTTATACTTAACCAATGAACCCCCAAAACTAATCAGCTAAGTGCCTTATCAGAATGAACCTAAACGAAAAATTTGAAACAAATTGGTTATTTATTTCAAGAGTTATCGTGTTACGTACATACGTATATACATACGTATATACATACGTATATATGTACATACAAAACCTGCGGGCACATTCTCAGGCTTTGATAACCTGTGCGCTAAAAACTGGCTCCAGACCAAAAGCGTAATTTTTCAACGAATACCTGCCTTTTATATTTTGTTATGTGTATGTAAAAATTTTCAGAACGTATGCCTGTGTGTGCAGTAATTTTCCAGAACGAACACATGACTTTTCTATTTTATATTATATGTATGTGTATATAAAAATAACAATTTAAAAGTAATAAGTACTTATATTACTTATGTGTTTTGTTTCTGGACCCCGATAAAATTTTCCAAAAGTATTCGGACCCCACTTAAAATTACTTGACAAACCCAAATGATCATATTACTCAAATGACATAGCATTAAACCCTATTACTCAAATGACATAGCATTGAAAGGAATAGCTCAAGCGTCTTTGAAAATTTGTTTATATAAATGCTAACTACATAAAATGGCATTTTATGATCACGAGTTTATATAAAATCAATAAAACAAAAGTTAAATTTAAACTTTATTTAAAAAGAAGCCATTTTAAATTAAAAAAATATAAAATGAAAACTATCTGTGATTGAATCCTCCGCAAACTGAAAATATTCCTGGTCCCAGCAGCAGACGGAATACTATACAAATAAATCTAACCGATATATCAGAACCTGTAGAAAAAATTTCCGATCCCTTATGATTGCGTTTTTTACCGGTTTTATTGCATCAGTATATATCCCACCATATTAACCAAATGAACAAAAATAATAAGAAGATTATCTTTACATTATTGAATTTTTTTGTGAAATTCAGTTACGCTTAAAATTTTCTAGATAATGAAAATTTTATCGAAAAACACAAAAAAAGTAAGAAAACTAGAAAACAGGAATTCTGCTTTTTCAGAATTTAGTATCGCCCCCGATGAAAAAGAAATATGTATACATAAATAGTACAAAACATATTTCAATTTTAAGAATTAAAGCACACACTTTTATTTTATATAAAATGACGTCATTCGCATCCACTTAAGAATTCCACATTTACGAACCACTCTTAAACATCTACAGTAAAGCATGCATAGGATGTCACTATCACAAAATAATACACAAATGCAGCAAAAAGATGCCGTCATTAAAGAAACTCGACAAAAAAACGGCTATCTAATGATTCATAGGCATTCATTTGTTTGTAAGATTAATATAGACGATTTCAGTCATGACGTTTTGGTTGGAAACTGACTCCAAACAAACGGGTGCTATGTTGTATTTTCTATTTTTTTTGTGTGTTGCAGCTATATCTTATATCTATATCTCACATCTAAGTGTTTTAATACTTGATATGTACTGGTAACATTTTCCACGATTTATATTTAAAAAGAAATGACGCATAGCAACCGTTTGTTTGGAGTCAGTTTCCAACCAAAACGTCATGACTGACGTCACACTGAAAGCGTCTACAGATACTTAAAATTAAATATAGTTTATAATAACTCCATGTTTTAACATAAATTATTCGTTTATGTTTTTTTCAAAATAGCACGTATTTTAATTGAATTTTCTTTAGGTTGTTATGAGAAAATGGCAACAAAAAGATATAATTGCTGTTTTTCAACTATTTTCCCTTTATTTTCTATATAAATGGAGTACTTGAGTTGCAAAATTAAACAAATGGTGCTAAAAACTACAAAAAAATTAATATTTCAAAAATAAATGGAGATACAGTTTTCAAACAAATTGCATTTAAAAGTGCTTTTTTTTTCCCCAATACGACGGTATAAAAATTGAAAATGTGCAATGCTTAGAAATTTTAAAAATTGCTATAGAGCATTTAATCGTACAATGATGCATCTGCTTTGTTTATTGCTGGCTTCCGTAAGGTAACGTTATTTTTTGGAGGCAAAATAAGCTGGGAGAAAGAAATAGCATACCGTACCGGGAGCTAAAAAAAAGGAAGGGGAAGGAATTAAACCCCAAATCCATTCCCATGTGAATCGTCTTGCTACGACAGTACTCTCATAAATATTGCCTTGTTGCTTACAAACACTCAAATTATAAGTTTCTTTTAATTTAAAACTCACACCGTAAATTGAGTAAAATTTTCATTTTTGAATAAAATGCACTTGCTTCATACGAATATCAGATCAATTCTTAATTAATATTAAGAGCAGCTGATATCTTTTCGATTTCGCTGTTTAGTAAATAAATTAAATAATACTCCTAAATCATCATCTGCTATACATTAGGGTAGGCCGAAAAAACTTTTTCAGAAAGAGAATCAATATTCCATAGTATAAAATTTGTTGTTTATAGTTTAATAGCGTCGTATCTGGCACCACTTTTTTGAAACGGTAAAATTCACCTTGTTTTTGCCTTAATTAATATGGCATTAAATAAGCCACATTTTACCATTTCAAAAAAGTGGTGCCAATCAAGAACCTTATTTTTAAAAAAGTAGCCCATCTGGCAACACTGTTGCCAGGCAGAGCTGATCAACTTAGTTCAGCGTTGCACAGTAGGGTGAGCCAAAAAAACTTTTTTCGATTTTCGAGGATGGGTAGCGCGGAAAAGTTGTCACTGGTGGCGCTAAGTTTACACAAAAAACTTTAGATTTTTCGGACAATTCCTTCATTTGCCGCAAATGGCTTGAAGTTTTGCTCAAATGCTGATTTTTAAACTTTTATAGCAAAAATTTTTAAAACGTTAAATTAAATTTATTTTCGCTGAATTTACTTGAAATGTCATGTTTAGTGCACGAAATGTTTAAATAAGCTCTCATTATCTGTAATTTATTAGTTGTGTGCATTTTGAATTAGGCGAATTTTATATCCTTTTCGCGTAACAACTGAGCAAAAATTTTAAGTATTGTTTGTTTCGTTCGCCGGTTTCTCTCTTTTGTCTTTATTATGTTCCTCGCTCTTCCTTCCGATTTTGATGCGTCCAGAGTCACATATTTGAATACATGACGACAGCATGTCTTGACAGCAATTCTAGAAGGATAGGAAAATGGGGAGTAGAAACCAATGAAAACGCAATCATTCATCATCAGGAAAAAGGAGGAAATAGGATATGGGGGTATTTGCGAGATGGGATGTTAATTATTTTTCTGCTCTAAAATACAGCTGTTGTCAGAAGATTCAAAAAGTGGGCCTTCAAAAGCAGGCACTCCCAAACACATATCCACTTTCACACACAGCGTTCGCCAGATTTAGAACTGGTATATCATATAGGTAAACTGCGTTAAGAGCGTCATCTGTGCTTCAGATGCAGGAATTGTGACAACCAGGAGTAAGGATCTCGTCATCGATAAAGACTTGGTAAGGAGACAGAAAAATAAACTTGGTAAGAAGATACAGGAGGAGGAATATCTTGGAGGATGAAAAATTACAACCATATTTTTTTTATGGTAGAAATAATAACACGATCTTCATAGAAAAAATGGAACAAGCGGCACTGTCGAAAGAAATACGAAGCACATATCACTAATGGCGTGCGAAAATGTACATGTCCAATTCTACGAGCCTATTTCTGCTTCATGGACATCAGAAATGCAAAAGGCTGAAGATTTGCGTACTCTATTAATGTAGCTCCGTTTCAGTTGGTAAAGATCTTAGGTCAAGTGGTTCTACCATCTAGTTTAGACAGTTGATGTCGCAGTCAGAGTGGAAGCTCGTTCGTATGAAGAATACATATCAAATGTTGCAGTTCTCTTCTTGATTTTTTGCAAAGCAGACTTTATTCTGGCTTAGAAAATTATATAATGATTTTGCTATTTCTACGCATTGGCCAGAAGGAGGCGTCAAGTGACCCAAATATTCCAAACCACGTTCAAACAACATGGTGATATTTGTTTCGTTTTTCAGTCGACGGTGCTGCTATTCCCCTTTTTTTCTATGAAAATCACTTTCTACTATCAATAAAGGTGCGAAAATGTCCAAAAAATTTTTTGAGTAAATAATGCCTACATAAATATACATAATTATTACATAAAAGTAACGGTGGATCAAGTTGACTCTGTGCCTCTGACCAAAACTTTTTTTTTTTTCATATAACATAAAATGTAATTAATCCATCAACGACACAAAATAATTTTCCAATTATATGCATTCCATCTAAATAAAAGAAGTTTTATTCATACCTTGATTTACCTTGTATGATGATTTTTGTAAATGACCATCTGTTATACTAGAAGTTTCTCAAAGAGTATTCGAATCACTTTTTCATACAAACTAAAAATTTTCGTCTACAGCTTTTAATGAGCACGTAGAAAGCTTTTTAAAGTTTAGTCATTGATGCATTTCTTGCTTTTAATTTGCATTCATGTCTCGAGTCAGTCATGACTGATAATTACAAACAGTGAAATTTCCTAACAAGGAATTAACACTTCCTCTTTGGTACATCTCAAATCAGTGAGTACTGTTGAAAATTTTCGTAATAAATTATTTTGCCCAATGTATTGGATTATAAGCATTTTAATATGTTCTAAAGATAGATATTGCATTTATAGCAATTTTTCATTAAAAGAAATTGGGAATTCCCAGGTTACTGAAACAAGGTGGATTTATTTATTTATTTTAATTGATATATCTAATACATTTTTTATATTTAATATTTTTTTTTTTTTCGGGCTATTAGCTGAAAAAATCATCTAAGAAATTGCTACTAAAAGCAGTCTTTTTTATTCTGATAATTGTGTGGTTAAAGTATGTAGTTCGATAACATATCTCTTCAATTTCTGTTTTATTTATATTATTTTTGTTGTTATTCAATGAAGGTTTAAAAAAAAAATTATTGAAGTCACACCTGATCAATACAAGTAACAGTGGGGACATTTTTATATTAATTTATATTTACAAGTTTGACCCCATGGTAGCCTGGATCGCGCGGTATACCCCTGTTTCCGATCTGTGATTAAATTAGGCTAATTAATTACATCAGATGGGTCAGACCTGATATTAGACAAAATTTAAATCGGAACAAAAGTATTTTTTTCTTATTTTTAATGCTAAATTGCTAATTTAATTCATTAATCTATGAATGTATATTTTAAAATTATAACAGATAGCGCACTTATAAATAAGTTTTCTTTAGGTCAAACAAGTACTTATTCGGGGTGGACCAAATGTAATTGGATGATTGATCATACAGTTTATTCATTTATTATTATTTGTTTACTTCATTTTTCGTATATATATTAACTCTGTATTTAATTTTTTTAAATAACGTGCTTTAATTTCTTTTTCCGTTTAACGCGTGTATTTCAAATGGATTTATTTATTTATTTTTTTTGGGGGGGGGGCGGGGGGACGGCAAGTAATTTCTATGCGAATTTGTTTGAAGTTATAATGTACGGAATATTATGTGGGATGACAAAAATTCCGCTTTTAACAGATTTTTATCATAGCCGGTATAATTTTAGATATTTCCACCATAGGGACAATAACATTTTCACATTTATCTCAGGATTCCGTTATAGCCAGAATCCGCTTTCATAGGGTTTACTGTATTTATATGTCCCGATTCAGAAACCACTGTACCAGTGTCTTTTTTTTTTTTTTTTTTTTTTTTTTTTTTTTTCTTTCGTCGTCTCGCTATCTTGTTTTTCGTGACACTGCAGCTGACAACACAAATAGACTGAAATATTGTTGAATGGGTTATTTCTTCTTATTTGTTGCTCTAGCATCCAAAGCTCACTGATCAGCAATAACACCTGACCCGTCTACATTCGCCTCAGATAGCCGAAGGACCGCCCATACCTGTTATTTCTGGTACTAGCTTTATTCAGAAGTTCAAAAAATTTACTAATAAACAGTACGATTATGAATAAGGCTAAGTAGTCTTTTCATGAAACAAAAACAATAAAATACATGTAAAATATCACGTCATATAATGGACATGTTTGATTTGACACTGTATTTTTTTAGTAGTAGGCATATTCTCCGCATTATTTTTATTTTTCTATAACTAAACCTTCATGAGCAAGGAAAAGTACAATAAAGTGCAATAAAAGGCATTAAAACTAGTACAAACATAAACATAATAAGAGCAAATGTCAAGAAAAGGTAGCCAACCCGCCTGCTTAAACATCCGTTAAGCATTGGGAACCGTCAAATTCATTAAAAGAAAGCTGTCTTCTTCTCCCGCTCATTAATATGAAAATCTTACTTTTAAGCTTTCATATAAGATATATAACGCGCGCCTGTAATGTTTGAATTTATTTTATTTTATTGTTATTATTATTTATTTATTTATATTTATATTTATTTTTATTTTTATTTTTATTTTATTTTTTACAAAGTCTGCGAATGGTCATACGGTATTTGGATAATTTCAGGTACATTTAAGTGTATATCCAGTCTATTATTTTACACAAAGAGCGGTTATAAATTAGTTTACGAGTTTAATAATTCTAGAACAACAAAGGGAACGAAAACGACTTATAAGTTTCATTAAGTTAATAAACTTGGGGTTGATCGTAGACATAAGATTAATAATTGAATGCCTCTGTGGAGACAATTAGAATTAGCATGTAAAATACAAGTATTTTACAATATTCCTAGATTCCCAATTACAGTTGACAGTCTTTAATTGGATAATTAATATTGCGGTGTGATTATTTATGATGTATCCCACCTTAAGAGGGCAGCAACACAGCCCGCATTTAATGGCATTTTTAAGACTAACTTAGTAAATTATTTAATTTCTTTTATGTATATATATATATATATATATATATATATATATATATATATATAATTACTACAAAATATTAAATAATAATGCATTAATTTGTACTATATAAAGAAATTATTTGCATGAATATATATTTACAAATAAAAAACATGAATAAAATGAACGTCAGTTTTAGCTTTAAGAGAACATACTGACGTTCGTTGTCAATCTACTATTTTTTGAAATACGAAATTACTTATTAATTTATCATTATTAATTGAATTGAATTCCAATGCATTATTTACCGTTTATTTTTATTTATTTCAATAAAATTTAAATTAAATTTAAATAAAATGTACATTTGAAACTTGTAACATCTATATAATTATTATATGTGTTCGCCTTTTAAGTAACACGGTGAGCTTTTTTAAGTTCAATTGTGTATTTTGTTATAAAAGACATTTAATCATTTTTTTTTTAATATTTGTTATTATTGAATAAGTTTAATGAGATTTAATATGTAATGTTTTCGATATTATTTTGAATAGAAGATTAGATGTGTTCATACTGAGGCATATTTAATATTTTAACGAAACAAATTTACTATCTGAGGCACGTATTTAAATAGTTAAAACAGACACATTATTTAATTTCGCTCACATCAGAAATTTTTAGTAGGAGAATTTTAGGTATAAATCAACTATGATTTGAACATTACTACTGTTTTTAATGTGAATAATACTTAAAATACCACTAGCACCTTTATGCGGAGCAAGTGGTGAAAATTTAATTAGTTGGTTTAGTGTTGGGTAGGACAAGGGGATGTTTGTATGAGGTACTTCCAAAAAACATTTGTCATGACAATGCCATGCTTCCGAAGGAGTGAGGTGGGTGGGGTTGGAAGTAGTTGGAACAGTTGAGTCTCTTTGATGGGCTTCCTAGATGCGGCCATCTTAACGCCCAGTCTGAAGAAGTGAGTTGCCTTGCAATTACATGAGCCATTGGGGAAAAGATTAATAAAGTAAAAATAAAGAATGTAACATCTGTATAATATACAGCGTTACTGGGTAGGGTGGACTGATGTTCCCCCCAGCTGCGCAGATAATGGCCCTGAAAAGGGCCCTTTGCATGCTGTAAGGTTCGCATCTAACGAAGTACGTACACAGTCAAGGTACGTACTCCAGGGATAAAAAAAGGGGGGGGATAAAAAATGAAAGAGTAAAGTTAATATTAAAAGAGAGAACAAAAAATAAAATGAGAGAGTATTAAAATTAACTAAAGTGCATAAATGCTTAAAGGGGAAGTTAAGAAAAAATAATTAAAAAATAAGATAATAAGAGATGATGTAACTGTAGTTATTCAACTACTATTTTTAAAAGATAAGCAGTGTTTCAGGAGTTGGAAGTACAACTGAGTTAGGATGGATGTAATTCGCCCCCTCTTCCTCGGTGTATGGCTGTATGCTTCTTTTAATCGGACAATCTGAGGTTAGGTGTGTGGAACTTTAGTTATTGTCAGGAAGGTAAATTGACAAAAATTAGTTCTTGGAAGAGAGAAAGGGAATTACTGAAAAGTGATGGGGAATGGATGCAGCGGAACGCTGTTTATGTGATTATTTCATGTTCTTTTACAGAAATAGTATTGTATAGAAATAAACTATTGTACTTCTAAGAAATAAAATTGACTTTTGAAAATATAATTAGATTGGAAAAAAAGTAAAACTGAATGCCTATTTTGAATTAATGTTCTGTATATATAGAGAAAGAAATAATTCTTTGGAAATTCTTAGTAATTTTAGTAAGGAATTTATTAGGAAGGTATTAGGAGGAATTTTAGTAATTTTTCACAAAATTACTTACTACAAATTATAAAACATATTTTTGGTTGAGATGATTCATCTAAAAAATTATTTTCACAAAATACTTAGTCCTGTTATATCTGATAAAAAATTTGTATATCAAAAAAGAAAACTCATTATTTTCACCCCCACCCCCCTTAACCAACCCCCGTGCTTTCACATGACGCTATGATCAGCTTATTTATTTATTTCTCATCAAAGTAATAAACAGGACATTTTAAACAAAAATAAATAAATAAGTAAAAAATAAAAAAGGCAGAAAAATTTTAAAATATAGAAGCATTTTTTAAATTAGCTGCCTGCTGTGACGCAGAGTGCATACAGAAATCTTTAATTATTCATTTTTACTGCAAATTAAGGCTGTTCTTAACTGCTCTGCTCAACAAGCGCAAAACGTTTTGACACATTTACAAATTCATTTTTTAACGGAAAGGTATAAAATTAGAAGCGATTTGGAATTGAAGTGGTTTTTCCATTTTTGATCCATCAATTACCTATTGAGATATAAGCGAATTTGGTCACGTGACAAACACGTTTTTCGTCCGCTCTTGAGTGCTCTTTCTCCCTTCGCGCGTAAATTCGGTTCAAAACGCCCACTTTGACACTATTTTCTGAAAGATCATCGCGTTTGTAAAAAAATGGAAAAACAGCTCAATGACATAGTTTCTGAACAACAACACCAGCTAGTTGCATGCATTTTTGAACAAAAATAAATTAAAACTTATGTCAGAAAATTGCCCTTTTGGATTTGAGAACACCCTTAAGAAATGCAGGAGAATTTTTCCGAAATTTTAAAGCTTTATATAGGGGGGGGGGGGGGGGGGTAGAGTAATTTAACTTGTGTAAAGCATGTTAGCGGTATTTCTACGTGCAGGTAATCAGCCGTAACAAAATCCTCTAATACTTTACACATTTTCTCTTACATATTTTTCGGATGTGGGCGAAGGAAACGAATAAAAGTGCCGTCTTGAGACAACAATCGCTTAAACGCAAGATCTAATTCATTTATCCAAAGATAAAAAACTGTTTGATTTCAAATTACTTTAATAATCATGCTTGCAAGTACCATGCTTTAAGTTTCAAAATGCAACGGAAAGTTTCGCGTTGTTGAGAGGGGTGGGGAATACTTTTTGAGAACCAAAATGTAATAACGTTTATGTTCCAATAAAGTCTTTTTACATTCAAAATTTTGAAAAAATACGATATTTGATTTCAATTCCAGCATTACACCTCTAAACTTAAGCTGTGTGACCTGCCTCGAACTCATGCTTAAATTTATCGATTTATAAAATTCCACACATAATCACGAGTAAATACACTATATGGCCAAAGGTGACCGGTCACTTGCGATTTTTGACGTTTTGTTAAATATCTAGAAAAATACATGAGGAATTAACCTGAAATTTCAGGTGTGTAAACAGTATTGTTTATGTCATATATTTCCGCTAAGATTTTTTTCCCGAAACTCCACAGGGGACCGTCAAAAAATTGAATAAGAACAAATATCTTTTGGATAACCCTGTAAAAACTAATGGAGCAAAAGCATTTAAACTCGAGATTATTAATAAGTGGCATATTGCAATATACTGTGTTCATTTTTATGAGGATAGCGTGTATACTCGTAGAGAAATTAAGGTTTTTATAAAAACAGTCTCAAATTTCACCAAGTTTTTGGCTTATAATTTACAGAGCTCTTAATATAAAAAAAAAGTTTTTTTTCAGAAAATATGACGAATAATATTGTAAACAGTACCCCGCAATCAGAATGACAAAATATTAAAAATTGGATGAAAAATGAGCAGGTTAACTAAAAAATGTTTCACTGCGCATGCGCGAATGTAATCAAAATATAATGTGCATAATGTGTTAGCTATGTGTATAGAGCAACTTTTGTAAAAGTCTCAAAAACATAGTTTGAAAAGTCTGATAATAATCGTTTATAGAATAAGCTAAAAATCCGTTGTTCCCAAAATGAAGCAAAAACATAAGGGATTGTATCCATATATCCATTGATTAGTGCCAATTTAGCACACACAATATTGCACGTAACACTGTATTTGGATACAATCCCTCATCTTTTTGTTTATTTTGGGAACAACGGATTTTGAGCTTATTCTATAAACGATTATTACCAGACTTTTCAAAATGTGTTTTTGAGACTTAATTTGCTCTATTCATTTAGCTAACATATTATGCACATTATATTTTGATTGCATTCGCGCATGCGCAGTGAAACATTTTTTAGTAAACCTGCTCATTTTTTATCCAATTTTTATTATTCCTTCATTCTGATTGTGTACAATGTTGTTCGTCATATTTTCTAAAAAGAACTTTATTTTTATATTAAGAACTCTGCAAATTATAAGCAAAAAACTTGGCGAAATTTGGGACTGTTTTTATAAAAACCTTAATTTTTCTACGAGTACACATGCTATTCTCAAAAAAATGAACACAGTATGTTATAATAAACCACTTATTAATAATCTCGAGTTTAAACGTTTTTGCTCCATTAGTTTTTACAGGGTTATCCAAGAGGTATTCTTTCTTTTTCAGTTTTTTGACGGTCCCCTATGAGGTTTCGGGAAAAAATCATCGCGTAAATGTATGACCTATACTATACTGTTTGCACACCTGCAATTCCAGGTTAATTCCTCATGTATTTTTCTAGATATTTAACAAAACGTCAAAAATCGCAAGTAACCGGTCTCTTTTGGCCATATAGTGTATTATATTCATGACTGAAGTAGCGCAGTTGCACACTTCAATTGTGCTATTCCAGCCATGAATATTATTTATCGTGTTTTTTTTTTTTAATCCGTATCTTCATTATGAATAAATATTATTATTTTTTTTCTTTAGCTTTGAGACCCCCCCCCCCTTCTTTATATATAACATGACTCCAAACCCATGTCGTGCCCGTCGGCATAATCATTCAGAGTTTTCCTCGAATCTAGCTTAGCTAGCGTAAATATGGGTTAATATATCTTGCCCCCTCCCCAATTACATGGAGGGTATTCGTTTGCCTGTATCCCATGTGTAGATAATCGGCCATAGCAAAAACATCACAAATACTATAACTATCGACTGCTGTCTCAAGGCGGCAGATTTTTACTTTTCTTCGCTGTCACGTCCGGAAATGCAGTTAAAAATGCTAACTTTCGCAATATTTGCTAAAATCCCTTCTGCCTTTATCAAAAAATAGAACATATTGTCCGATTATATAGTTTCTGCATAAAAGCACTTCAAAATTTAAATGCATTTGCGAACAAAACAAATTCAAACATGCATTAAAAAGTTGTAGTTTGGATTTTAAAGCAGTCTTAAAATTTCTGTAATATAAAATAGATGTTATGTATATAATTATAAATTACTTTTCATGAATGAATTAAAAATATAAATATGCTGTTCTGTAATTACTTATGAAAAAAGAAATGAATGCTTTTATGTCACATATAAAATACAACTTAATATTATAAAACTTATATGTCCACGAAAAAATGCAGAAAACAGAAAATTTCATGCAGAATGTTGAATGAATTCACTGTTAGGGCTGTATGAGTATGAGAGCTAAAAAAAGGGAGACTAACTGCAATTTTAAAATTACATTACAAACTGTATTGGTATTTTTGCTTAACATCTGAAATGTTCCGACATCGCAATAACACTCACTCATTCACTGACTGAATGTCAGCCCGTAACGACAGATTGACAAGTACTAAATCAATATTTATTATAAAGCAATAGAGAAAAACAGCTTTTTTCCTCTATGATCGCCACACTTCTTTACAGAAAATGTCACATTATTTCATTATCCCCTCATTCTTCCCTTTCAGCCTATCCCATAGACATCTAAAGTCCCCCTTCATCTCTTAAGCTTCTTCAAACGTAGTCCGCAACTCACTGCGATTCCGAGAACTCCACTCAATCATGACACTCACAGATATAGACGGGTTGTACATGACGTCACATGTCTGAAATCACTTCCTATGGCGCCCAAATATAAGACGAATTTGGTGCTCTCCATTTGATTTTTTAGACTTATTTGCACTATAATATTTAAAATAAGGATGCTCTAAATTAAAGAGAAAGATAATACGTGCTTTTAATGGCAAACGGGGAGTTTTGTGCTCCACGTGTGTGCTCCAGAAGCTATAGTATCAGTCGTTGCTAATAGCAACGTGGCGTCAATGCAAGGGGTCTATTCCTTCATTCATTCTGAAACGGCTCTCACCGCCTGAAACTGAGCAAACATGACAAAATTTTGGAGGTACCTCCAATCTGAAATTGGAGTTGTGGGACAAATTGTCACGATGTATGGGACAAATGAGGTGCCTCTTGTATGAGTTACCCAACTCTAGTTGGTATAGAATACATTCTGAAAGTCTGCCTATAATATTCAAAAATCGGTAATGGCGTTTGTGAGTGTTAAGAGCCATTATTTTGAAAATCAGACAAAGTGTGATAGTTGTATTTTTTGTTTTGCTTGATTTTTTTTTTTTTTTTTTATGTTGAAGTAGATCATATTTAATGAATAATGCGCTATTTTGAAGCTCTGAAAAATTTCCTGTATCCTGTAGAAAATGTCAAAGTTCAAAACCATGAATAGCATTTTTCATGAAAATTGAAATGCCAGTATGTTTGGATTGCTATATCACTGGAAAGCAACAGCATCCCAAAATTCTTTTGTCATAAACTGTTAGTATAACACTACATGCTTAGTAAAATTTACTTGGTTCCAAGGAGCATTGTTAATTTTCATTGTTATGTTGCACAAAATGCAATCAAAATGACGTTTTTGTCCGTTTTCTGCACCTATTATCTTAGTTAAGTAATAGTATCCCAAAATTTTTCTTATGGAATATGAAAGTTTACTATTAGAACAAGCTAAGTAATATAGAACTTTACCGGAATATCGATGCTGTTAGCAGATATAATCTGTTAAATATTCAAAAGTTTCAAAATCTGCAACTTTTGAATTAGTCCTATCTCAAACAGCATCACAGTTGAATAAAACAGAATATATCAGGTAGTAGTTGAACGAAAAATAAGTGGGGTCTCATACTATTACCAAAAAAAAATACGAAATACAAAAAGGCTGTGCAATAATCAGGCTTTTCCCCTAGAAGGAGAAAGAGAAAAGTGATGTTCCATTTCCTCATAGGGGAAAACATAGGAAAGGGAAAGAGAAACGGGATAAATCATTTTTTAATAGGGAAAAAGCCTGATATTGACACTGCCTTTTTGTAATGTTTGTCATTTTTTTTTCTGAAAATAGCATGAGACCCCACTTATTTTTCATTTCCATGTTTTTGGACATATGTTCAACTACTACCTGATATATTTTGTTTTATTCAACTGTGACGCTGTTTTGGATAGGACTAATTTAAATGTTGCAGATTTTGAAACTTTTGAATATTTAACAGCTTATATCTGCTACCAACATCGATATCCCGGTACAGTTCTATATAACTTAGCTTGTCCTAACAGTAAACTTTCATATTCTATAAGAAAAATTTTGGGGTACTATTGCTTAAATAAGATAATAAGTGCAGAAAACGGACAAAACTTCATTTTGATTGTATTTTGTGGCAGCATAACAATGAAAATTAACAATGCCCCATGGAACCAAGTAAATTTTACTAAGCATGTAGTGTTATACTAACAGTTTTTGACAAAAGAGTTTTGGGATGTTGTTGCTTTCCAGAGATAAAGCAATCCAAACATACTGGCATTTCAATTATCATGAAAAAAGGGATTCATGATCTTGAACTTTGACATTTTCTATAGGAAACAGGAAATATTTTCACGGCTTCAAAATTCCACAATATTCATTAAATATAATCTACTTCAACATAAAAAAAAAATCAAGCCAATTAAAAAATACAACTATCAAAATATCACTTTTTTGTCTGAATTTCAAAATAATAGCTCTTAAAACCTTCAGATTTCGTCATAAACATGTCAAGCTATTTTTGAAGGTACATTGTGAGAAGTTGAAAGTTGAGACATTTTAAAATACCACTAACTCCTTTATAGGCAGCAAGTGATAAAAAATTGCGAACAATTTCACAATCGTCTGGGGAGAGAACGACTTCTAACAGTAGAACTTAGAAAACATTTTCCCTCACTTTCAGCTGTGGAGAAAAGGGGGAAAACTACAGCATTCTTCCCTCAGCCTCATGTAACTTTCCCTTTTCGCTTCATTTGTTATTCGATTATGGAAATTGTTAAAATTATAAATAAACAGCAAAGAAATTTTGAATCTTATAATTTGAACAAAAAAAATATCAAGTTTACAAAAGATGAAATGTTTTTGAAAGGAAATAAATTTTTAAAAAACTATAGTGATAGCTGTTATTTATCTGAAAATCTTTTGTTAAATAAATCTGAAAGAAATATTATAGCATCATATTTTATTATTATTATATTTTAATATATTTTTGTAACAGACTTAAAAAATAAGTAGTTTTGTCAATTCTGCAATAATTTTATAGGTAATATATTTATTCGACAATAAATTATAATTATAATTATATTCGAAAGCTATTTGTGTCTGTTCATGGAATACTGATTTTGTTTTTTCCCAGAGGACTTATCTTTGCAATTTCATTTTTAATTAAGATAAATGAATGATTTACCTTTGTGTTTGTATATCCATCTCCTTTTGCCATAACTTTTACTAAAACAGGCGAATTGTTTGTCGTAAATATTTAATTTTTTGTTAAGCTTATCAACAATCTTTTAAAAATACTCATCGTATCCAAATTTTTTATATTATATTATATAATTTTTTATATTATATAATATTAAACAAATGGTGCTAAAAACCACAAAAAAAATAATATTTCAAAAATAAATGGAAATACAGTTTTCAAACAAACTACATTTAAAAGTACTTTTTTTTTCCCAATACGACGGTATAAAAATTGAAAATGTGCGGTGCTTAGAAGTAAAAAAAATTGCTATAGAGTATTTAATCGTCCTGCCCCCCCCCCTTTTTTTTTTTTTTTTTTTTTTTTTTTTTTTTCGGCTGGCTTCTGTAAGGTAACCTTATTTTTTGGAGACGACGCAAAATAAGCCGGGAGAAAGAAATAGCATACCGTATTGGGGTCTAAAAACAAATTAAGAGAAAAATTTAAATAATAGCTCTAATTTTAAATATAAATTGAAATTTGAATCATTAAATTGCAAATATTGAAAGATTCAAATAAATCTGAAAAACAAATATTGTTCTCTATAAATGAAAATATATTTAAAGTTATTCAGTAACAACTACACATAAGCAAATGTGCAACATGTAGGCGATATATAAATATTTTTAAATAAAGTTACTGAAATGTATTTTTCTTATTTTGTCCAGGAATTAAATAAACACTAAACACTTTTTTATATTTCTTAAAAGAGATTAATCTTCTCGAAATTAAACTATGCAGAAATATTTACCTTACTTAATATTTTAATGGACTAAATAAAGCTTAAACAACTGAGCAAATTTATAACAGAAATCTCTGCATTTAAAGCGACATAAAAAAAAAAAAGAATTTGCAAAGTTCACAAACAATTATTAAATGGGTTCACAAACAGAGTATAGAATACATTTTAAAGTAAGTAATTTATAAAATTATCTCTTATTTCGGGGCAGTATCACAGTAACGGCAAACAGAAAGATTCAATCCTGTCGTTAAACAAACTCATACCGAGACGAAATATTTCAATTTTTAATGAAAGCTAATCAGAAGACGTATTTATTTTAATGTTTAGTCACATTTATTTTCCATGCACTTCTTATAATTGAATAAAATTGTCTTTTTTTTTAAACTATTTGTTGAAAATATTAACCTCATATAATAAATATTATATTAACCCCTTAACACTTGAATTAAATTACAGTTGAATAATTCAAATTGCTTATTGGCACCACTTTTATGAAAAAGAAATATTCGCCTTATTTAACCCCTTCGCGACGGGAGCATTTTACGAAATGTTTATTACTTTGCTACCGGTTTTAAAAAACAGAAGTTTGTGCCTATTCAAATCGGGAAAATGCTCGGATTAGGCAAACACAGTAAAATTTTACTGGTGGGGATAAACGAGGATCCTTAGGCCTCTTTCCGGCACGTATAAGTGTCGCTCGTCCCCAAGGTGTTAATGACAGGTGAAACGATACTAAAAGATACCAAATTTCAGTATTTTATAAAACTGGTGGGAATCAAACAATCTGAGTAAAAGACACAGCCCGTGAATATGACGAGAGCGAGAATTAAGGGGTTAAAATGAATTGCCGATCACATTAAATTCTATATTTTAAACGATATAATTACTGTTTCAGAAATTAATCTCTTTCATAACATTCGTATTCTTCGCGCCATTATAAATTATACGAAGAAAACAGAAAATAACTAAAAGCGTTTTAAAAAGACGTAATCTGGGCAGTTTAATTAAAAGCTTAAATATTTTCTCATCCTATGAGTTTGTTTAATGACAGGATCGAAAATATGTTTTGCCATTACTGTTTTACTGCCAACGCAAATTTCAACGGTTACACTGCCGGCCATGAAAGTAGAACGAAAAGCTAATCGCGAAATGCCCCGCCCACTACCCAACAATTATGTTGTCATCAAACCCACTGCAACTTCAGTCTTGAGTGGCGCAACTTTGCGGCATCTTTTAACACTCGAAGCAGTGGCGCCAACTTATATGGGGCCATGGGGCGCGAGCCCACCCAATAATTTGATCTCTCCGCCCACTCAATTTCAATTGATTTAATTCGTAATTTATTTTTTTATTTATTTAATCGCTGAAACGAAATTTGGCTTTATTAACGTTCTCAAAATAATTTTGTTTGAAAAATGGAAAGGACAACCATTAGACTTATGGGAGCACTGAAAACGGATGTATAATTAAATTTCAAACAAAAGCAAACCTGCATATTTTGTCATCTGTTTTGATGTCTTCAATTTATAAAGTACTTAGGTGACTAAAATGTATGCTTTTCTTGACATTTAGCTTTTGTGCTTTCAATAGTTAGCAATTCCAATGTTATTTAAAAATAATGCTAATTAATGTATTTATAAGTAAGAACTTATAAGAATATTATTAAATAAAATTATTTATAAAATTATAATTAATTTATAATAATTTAAAAACTTGCTGTGTGTTATTTTACTCAAAAATTTTTGAGCCGACCCAATATTTTTCAAAAGTTGGTGCTACTGCACTCGAATGTCATATTTTTGATGGCTCCAGTAAAGTGAGATGAGGGAGGGGTTTCTACACAATAACTATTATTCAGTAAGGAATGAAATAGTGGGTATGGCTTTTATTCGCTTGACTCACAGAGTATGGAGATCTATTCAGAGAATCAACTCTCATACACTACAATGGCAATTTCTTTAACATGGGATTACGCATAGACAGTAGCGATTGCGGCGGGTAACGCGGGAACTACGGCCGTAACGGAAGAGAGGTTGCTTGGCGACAAATGAGGGACGGAAAAAAAAAAAGAAGACGACGGCTGCTTGTTTTGAAATTTAAGTGAAGGGGGGGAAAAACGGCAGCTGCTTGTTTTGAAATTTATGAATCTGAAGTTCGGAAACAATCGGAATTTAACTATTTTAAAATAACTGTTGTGGTTAAACGAAGCAATTTTTTTTCCATGTTTAAAAGGATAATTTGATTTTTTTTTCTTAAATTTTTTTAAAAATATATTTTATGTTGTTTGCTTTAATATTTTTATATTTATCAAATAAAATTTGTTTTACATATAATACTCGCTGTTTGTGTGAATTATTTGTTCTGAACATTAAAATATATTATGATTTAAATTAATGATCTAAAAATAAGGCAAATAAAATAATTTCATTTATAAAATATGAAAAAAAATATCTAAATGAAAGATTAAAATAAATTGCAATGTTTTTCAATGATATTACAAGGCTTTAATAAATTATTTTAAAAGTTACTTCAGATTTAGTAAAGGTTCTGTTGAGCATTTATATATATACATTATGAAATTAGATCTATTTTAATTCACGTATATCGTAATTTCTTTTGAATAATCCATTAATTCTATTATATAAGTGAAGAACATCTAATTTTTCTACATAAAAGGAATCTGTAGAGGTTTTGTAATTGTATACAAGGTGTCTTTCAGTGGCGTAGCCAGGATTTCATTGGGGGGGGGGGGGGTTCCAGAATTTTTTCTTCAGGTTATAGATATATAGTAAAACCTGTCAAGATGAAATCGTAAATAATGCTGAAAAATTTCGTTTTACACAGGTTTTCGTGTTATCAGGTGTATTTGTACAGTATTTTCCGTAGCACTATGGAACATTTCTGTTTGACAGAATTCCGTTATAGGCAGGTTCCATTTTTACAAGTTCTGTGTCTTTATATAAATATAGTTATTTATGTCATATGAATAGAACACAACTTGTCAAAATAGTAACTGTCTATAACAGAATCCTGTCTTTAACGAAACCGTTACATGGTGTCTTTTATTGCTGGTTAATAGGAAATCCCTAAACAGTCAATTTTAAAGGGATACTTTCAATTGCATTTTTTTTTTTTTTTTTTTTTTTAATAGTGTTAATCATCTTAGAAGCCATTCAAAAGTCAACATATTTATCTTCGTAAAAGTTTATATTTGGTTCCTTGTTTCTATGAATTTTTATTTCAAAAGACATATTTTGTGGTTCTCTCACAGAAAATAATATTCATTATTCTTTTACTGAAAAAAAAGGGGGGGGGGACAACTTGAAATTTAAACTTTTTTCACAACATTTTTGCAATTAGATATATTCCTATAAAAAGGACAGCTTATTATTTGGTAGGGTTTAATTAAGAATGAAAGAGATATAGCACACCTTCAATTTTTATCAATTTTCTTTCTATATTTATATGAACTGAGAATCGATTATCTTTAATGACTTGCCGAACACAGTGGAGCACTATGTATGTTTTTCAGAAACTGTCTTAAAAATATGCAACCACAACACATTGTATCATTGCTTCAGAAGTGCCATAACTCCAAAAACTAAATTTTTCAGAAAATGCTGTTATTTTTTAGCTGTATTTTTAGTGCACTATCTGGCACTGTAGGTGAATGTCAGTGGCGTGAAAACAAAGCCGGATGGCAGCCATAGCTCAAAAATCACAATTTTTGAGTTGTGGCACTTTTGAAGAAAGGGTGCGATATATTTAATAATGAAAGTAAATACACAGATCTGATACATAAGATTTCACTATAACAAAATAATTTTATATAATATTGCTTAATATTTTAACATTATTGAAGATAATTACGTTGAAGATAATTTTAAATTTCACACGCACAAAATAAATAAATAAATAAACATATAACAAGTGCTCCATTGAATAATCAATTTCAGAATTTCATTTATTTTCTCCCTGTAACAAATACATCATACAATGCAAATTCCAAATAGCACACAAACAAAAATTGACAGTTAAAATTCTTTATTTTGACGAAAGAAAAAAATATTTACACTATGTTGATTTAAAATTTCAATATTATGCAGAATTTCTCAGAAAGGGGTATAGAAACTAAAATATATGACAAAGGCTGTGAATGCTTCTTTTTATTTCTAAATGAGAAAAGCAAAATATATCAATACTATTTACTGATTATTTTTTTTTCATATGCTTTAATGTTATGAAATCTATTTAGTGTAAAACAAGGCTGTGCAGAAAAACTGTGGGCTGTAGTAGTAATTTGAATTTGGGCCCCCTCCCACCACATCATAATACAATGAAACATGCACAGAAACAATCAGTAAAAATATAGTTGTTTCCATCTTAGGAAGTTTAATTGCATAATATACTTTTTGACAGGATCATGAAAATTTTCTGTTTGAACCAGGATTCCTTTACAAAACAGGTAAATATAAAAATAGCAATTTTTGCCATTTCATTTTTATTATTTGTTAGATATTTTAACTAAATTTTTTTTAGGTAAATAAGTACGATTATATTTTTTTTATGCTTTATTTTAAAAACGAGGGCCGAAGCCAGACCCCAGTAATTTGTACCAGCTCTACCTCCCTCTGCACGAGCCTGCAAAACAATGAACACTATATAATAACGAAGTACATTCGGTTTTATTTTTAATATATATTTATTATTTTGACTGTACATTTACTACTAATAGTAGCTTTTATCAACATTTTTAACCTGTCATATAGAATCTTGTAAAAAACTCAGAATTTCAAACTTTTAAAATAAGAACAATTGTAAAAATAAGGTTAGCTTCTAGTTTTTTTTCTTCTTCTTTTTTCCCTTGTTTAATGAAGTTGTACCATTCAAGAAAAAAGTACTAAATCTAGTTCAACAATTTAAGTGTTAGGCAATTTGGTGATGAAATGTCAAAAAGTGCAATAGGCAAATATCTGCAGAGAAGGGAGAGAGAGAGAGAGAGAAAAAAAAAAAAAAAAAAAAACATGGTTCAACAAATCATTTTTTTTTCTCATAATATCAATGCATTCTAATTGTTTATGAAACTTTTATACATTATGTCTGTCATTTATGATTATTTATATACTTTTTCTGTTTAAATGAAAGAAAATCTGTTCATTAACAAATTTCCAAAAATTACTGGTGTTTATTATGCTTTATCTATAACAGTAGTAGTTATGTAACAAATAGTGATTTGGCCACATAGCCGAATATTAATTCATAAATTTTATATAGCAATATCTTCATACAGTTCTAGAGATAAATGGGATTTTATTCAGCTATTTTGAAATTGTCTTTTATAATTTTCATTCTGTTTGATATTTTATTTCTAGTTTTTATGTATCAAACAAATACATTTCCTGAAAAATATTCCCTTATCTTTTTTCTAGCTTCATAAACTTTTATTTTTTATCAAACCAAAACCAATTCATCTTAGAAACAACCCCTTTCCCTTACATTTTTTCTTGCTCAACCATTTCACAAATTATAATCTTTGATACTATTCGAAATTTCTTGTTTACAACAAGAAAACAACAATTTCTACTTCTTTAATGTGTAATACTTAAGCATAATTAAATCATTTTTATAATGTATATAAAATTCAAATTAATAAATGTATTTGAAATTTTTAAATAATTTCGTGTATTGCATGTTAAGAAAATTCAAATTATTACTAAATTTATATTTAATATTTGAAATAAAATTGTATTATACATTTAATAAACATTTAAATTTCCTTAATGTACAACACATAAATAAAAATTTATAGTTATGTTATTTAAAATATACCAAAAGATATTACTTATTATAAATGATTTTATTTTAGTATTCTGCTGAGCTAGGGTGGAGAAATTATTCTAATTTCTCTTTTCTTTTTTTACTTTGCTTAAAAAACTCATGAAAAATATAATCAAATGTGAAAAAATTTGAAGGATGCAGCACTCTGCCCTTTTTTATCATATTATCATGTTTTTTATCATATGCTCTAATGTCATGAATTCTATTTAGTACAAAACAGGGGCATGCAGAAAGACTGCTACCCTGGGTAGTAATTCGAATATGGTCCCGCCTCTTACCACATCATAATACAATGAGGCATGCTAAGACGAAACACAATCAATAAATATATAGTTGTTGTTGTAGTATCTTAGGAAGTTTAATTGCATAATATACTTTTTGGCAGGATCATGAAATTGTCTGTTTGAACCAGAATTCTGTTACAAACAGGTAAATATAAAAATAGCAATTTTATTTTTATTATTTGTTGGATATTGTAACTAACGAGGGTCAAAGCCAGATCCTCTAGTAGGGCCGGGTCCCAGTAATTTGTACTAGCTCTACTCCCTCAGTACGAGCCTGCAAAACAATAATTACTACATAATAACAAAGTACATTCAGTTTAAATTTTAATATATATTTATTATTTTGACTGTTTATTTTTTATTAATAATAACTTTTGTAAACATTTTTAACTTGTCATTCAAATCTTGAAAAAAAAAAAAGTTTCAGAAAGTTCAAATGTGAAAAATAAAACATTATATATATATGAAGTACACAGATATTTCTCCTAAGATTAATACTAATATTTTTTTAGCCAGTCCTCACAAAGTGAAACTAAATAAGTAAAAATAAAACACACTGCACCTAAATTTTGCTGCATTATTACTTCTACAATTTGTAGACTTGCTTTTTTTGTGAAATTGTGAACTATCACACATTATATAGATGACCGAAAATCTCTGCAATCTGGATTGTCTCTTAATCCACCACGTCTTCTTACAGATGAGAATGTATTCTCAAGTGCAAAAACATTAGGAGTAGCAAATTTCCAGAAAATCAACATTTTTTTTTTTAAATCAACTAGCAAAACACAGTACATGATGTTGTTCTGGTGGGCTTCGATGAACAGTATTTAAAAATGCCAATGGGTTCCATCTAATAATTAAATATTATCTGAAGAGGCGCTGAAGCTAAGCTCCAACGAGCTTTGGTGAAATTTAACACTGTGTCAAACAAAAATGTTGATCAGTAAGACTATTTAATAAACAGGAACAAAAAGTAGAGAGTAAACATAAAACAACAACGAGTAATAATGGCTCATACAGTTGCAATTAATTCTGGTATTCATCTTTGGCATTCAGACAGAAAACCATTCAGCTTATACTTCTGCGCGCTAGACAAAAGCATGCTTTTAGTGTGGCATGCTGTATAAGCACTTTGATAAGGAAGAATGCAAAGAAAAATGATTTTGGGCTTTGCTTTTTTTTTTCCTTTGGATTCAGGTGCACAGCAAAACTACGAACTACAGTGAATTCCAAACACTTTTTAAATATTTATTAAAAACAAAGAAGTACCGGAGCTGAGATTTGGTTTAAATTAAGCACTGTCTATATGTATTCTAATCCTTAGTATCTTCCTTATAAAATGGTACTATATCTGTCCATGAAGCTGTCATACTTTGCTGTTATTCATCAGGTTATTCTGAAAAAATTTTTAAGATACGACGCACATTGTAGAAAGAGAGATTTTTCTTATTACGTTAAAAAAAAATAGCTGTTCAACTCATAACCCCAAGACTTCTGTATAATGATTGATTTAAAAGCCCTGCAATATATAAAAAAAAGAAATTAAATAAATATGCATTTAATTACAAAATTGCAGAACAATCAATAAAATTTAATTAAAATTATTCTGAGAAAGTTTTCAACATAAGCTTTGCAAGTCATTGTTTTTTAATCCCACTTTTCATAATATCTAACATCCTGCAATTGGTAATTTCACGATGCAGGGTTGCCAACCTTTAAATATGAGAAATCGTAGCACACAAATTATGGATGTTGGTTGGTTTTTATTCTGCTACTCAAATGAACGTATATGTATATGCAGCATTCGAAATCCTTGGTGGCCCGCTGGTCCAAGACCACTAAAAATTAAATCTGACCATTAAATTAAAAAATTTAGGGGTCCACAGGACCAGTAACTTTTTTCCCTCTCTGACAGGTAAACGTAAATTTTCCCGTCCCTGAGAAAACTGCAACAAAACACAAACCATAGAATTTTATTTTATTTAAAAAAATAAATAAATAAATAAAAATTCATTAAAACTTAGTCAGTTGAAAGAAATAATCGGAAATAAAATACATAAATTAATAATTTTATAGCTTTTGCTTATGTACTGTTTAATTTTTAGTAAATTATAATTTTAAATTTTATTATGAAAATGTTCTAACCACATTTTGCACAAAACAAACAACTACAAAGGTTCAAAGCATATTTAATACAGTAATAACTGACTAGCTTATTTACTTTATCCTAAGTATATGTGATCAAAATTAACATATGAGCATAAAGAAAAGGCAAGGAAAAATTAATATTATATAAATAAAGCATGTTTATATGATCATTTTGAAACTTTTTTGCAACTTTGAATAACATTCGTAATCTTTAATCTTTAATTTTAAATTTTAACTTAATTGTTTACATATCAAAAACATGTGGGAATTATGAATCATTGCACATTAAAGTTCTTATTTATTTCTTAGTTTCTGCCATGCCGGTTTTAACCGGTTACAACCACTAGTTTTAACCACTCTGGCAGAAACCTGCCAACCCTGGGGGGGGGGGGGGGTCACTGAAAGGGTTAAAAGTACTTAATAGAATTTTATGTAGTGGACCAGTGACAATGTCTGCGGACCAGTAAACTCTGATGTTTACTGGTCCTTGGGACCAGCGACTTTTTTTTTTTTTCAATTCTACCGCTGTGTATATGCACAAGCACACAAAATTAGAGACTCTTGTTTTCATACAGATATACATAGAAATACATTTTCATACTGTATATTTTAATGTGTTTGTGTTTTTTGCAGAGAATTGTAATTTTAGACTACCTTTTACAGAATCTGAGTTTTTAGCTCGAAATCATAGAAATTACGATTTTTTTTTTTTTTTCATAGCAGTTGGCAGGTCTGATAATGTTAGAGTATGTATATTTTAAAGCAAGTAACGTTTTCCAAAAATTCAGAAAATCTAACTTAGGTTACAACATTGGTTTTAGAATTCACATAGATAGAATCCAGCAGTTCTTTGTTTTCTTAACATTATTCAGAAAGTGAGATGTTTAAAACATTAATTTAAAAAAAATTAAGCTTTTTACTTACACTGTATATGAATAAGCTGTCTTGAATTTTTGTAGGTTGCTGGATAAAGATCCTCGTCCCTAATGTATTTTGGAACACTATATACTTCCGGAGTAGGGATGACAAGTTCACCTGTATGGCCATAAGCTAGTTGTGCCGATATAAGCTGGCTGACGATGATGTTCCTGAAAAATAAATATAGTAAACATTAACTTCTAATAACCTAGAAAAAAAGTTTTAAGTAAATAAAAATAAAAGAACAAAAATTTTAAAATGTCACATTCTCTCTCTCTCCCCCCCCCCTCCCCCTCCAAATTAGTTTAAAAAGATGAATTAAATTTACAAATTAAGTTCTCATACTCAAACAAAGAGGTTAAAATTGGAAAAGACTTACTCATGAAAATTATTATAAATACTTGAATTTTTTTTTTTTTTTTTTTTTTTTTTTTTTTTTTTTTTTTTTTTTTAAGAAAAGCAACTCTGATACTAAAATAACAACAAATCAAAGAAACCTAAAGGTCAAGTTACGATTATATTTATGAATGAAATAAACAGCAAAATCCATATTTTTTTTCTTTACTTTTATATAGTAAACACAAAGTTTTTTAGTCTGAAACCAAAGTGAAATTGGATCTTTATCAGAATTTTGGACAAAAATGAAACTATTTCAGAAGAAAAATGTAAGCTATTAATGTGTGCATACATATATAGATGCAAGATATTATTCACAAATACACATACCTGTCTATTTACTAAAATGCACTATGCCATTTGAAAAATGGATCTTAAATCAGATACAGTAGACTCCCTCAAATCTGCACATCATTGCAGATGTAAACAATGAAACTTACAATTAAGATATAGGTGAAAAATTCAAGGTTTTTAAAATTTTTATATCATTCTGCATCTGTACACATTTTAATATATAATTCGGGTCAATATGACTGAACTCATGCTTTCTCATTGATAAAGTATAAATTTATTTCTAAAAAAATTCAAGATAGCACTGATATCAGAGGTGATGCCGATTTTTTTTTACCCTAATACATTTATGTATTAATCAAGCTTTTTTGCTTATTAAAAGCCTTCTGGCTAAACATGAAATAAAACTTTGTTATTTAAAGTTTTTGATGCAAATTAACATACTTTCATGAGAAGAGTTTCACTGAATAATTAATGAAAAATTTCTCACATTGTCATTTATATTTAGTTATGCATTAATTGTTAACTTGAAATTTACTTGTAATATTTTAATCATTTTTAAAATGTTCTTAAATTTTATTATTTTTTACATTTTTATTACATTTACTTACATTACATTTTACTTTATTGTAAGCATTCATTATACTTTCCAGTGCATTATTAAATTCAAATTACCAGGGGTGGGGAATTTCTAGAAAATCTTACCAGCCAAGGAATTATTTTACCAGCCAGTAAACGGCAATGTACAGTTGAAAAGTTTTATGACAAAATCACACAACTCAAAAATAGTTGGTTACTATTACTATAATGCATTTTCATATTTTCCCCAATAAAATTAAGAAATATAAGCAAGAGATTATAGTAGTTTTCGGCATATCTCTGTAGTTTGCAATTTTCAAAGACTACCTAAAAATTCACTCGCCCTGTCAGAAAATTCACTCACCAGTGGCGAGTAAAATGATGCATTTCCCCACCCCTGCAAATTACTGTTTAAAAAATGTAAACAAAACAGTGACCAGAAATCCTTAAAATTCTAAAATCTGCACAAACTCAGGATTTAAGCTATGCAGATTTCAGGGAGTCAACTGTATGTGTAAAAGAGTTAATAGACTATTTTGATGCAAAGAACAAATTAAAGAAAAAAAAGAGAAAATTTTTGTTTGATCAAAAATGAAAATGACATCGATAAATCCCCCTCCCTCAAGAGATATTAACCCAACTTGCAGGAATCTACACTTAGCCTGAAATCGAACCGAACTGCAAACAGATAACCTCATAATTTGGTTGTTATAGGTTCTAACCTTCATCAAATCAGAGAAATATTTAATTTAGTTTTAAATAAAAGTTCATGTTTTAAGTTTGTGGGGAAAAAATAAATAAAAGACCTTTTCAACGTTGGTGAAGATAGAATAGAATAGAATACAAATTAAAATTGAGAATGCTTTCAGCAAAATGTTACAAATGCAGCACAGTAACACCCAGAAGGGGGAAAAAAAAGGGTATTTTAACTGATTTTACACAATAAAAGACAAAATTTAGATGTTAAAGAATAATTAGAAAACTTAATTACGTATTGCAGCAAAATTACTAGGAGATGATATGACAAACAAAAATGATATGATTGGCAATGAGATGAAAAATTGCGGTAATGTGCATATATGTCTATTAAATATGCAATTTTTCACACTGCTAACAAGGCATATAACCAACAGAGTGAAAAATGTCTAACTAATGAAAGAAACAGAACATTTATAGGTAAATGGTCTTTTAATAAAAGTTTCAAGTGCACGTTTTGGATTTCAACAATTTTAATAGCAAATTTGTGATGGTGGGGGGGGGGGGGTAAGCGCATATCTGCAGACAATATTTTGAGTTTTTAAATGCATTACAGTTTTCTAACCGATTACAACAGCATTTTTTTTTTCAAAAATTTGAATTATAATCTTATATAATTTCAGTAATTATTATAATAATTACACGATACCTATAAATTTCCTCTGTATTGTGTGTGATAATAAAAGTTGGATCTTTTTTTTTTAACTATAAACAAGCATGGGTCAATCCAGGCAAAATTTGGGCACACTTCACAAAATTCCATTTCATATACCGTATTTTATGGAAGAAACGTCGCGCCCGTTGTAAACGCCGCATCCATCGGAACGCTACTTTTGTCGACAGCGTCACATTGACCTAACTTTAATCAAAGTTTTCTGAGCAGTGTAGGATGCCTCGTTTTCAATATCTTAAGATGTCTGAAATTTTATTTAAAATATTTAAATCCGATTTTAAATATTTTTATGAATTTTTAAATTAAGGAAACTCAGTTGGTATTTAAAAAAATCATAAACGCTGCACATGGCGTAAACGCCGCACTTGAAGAAAAATTAACTTTTAAACTCGTAAACGCCGCGGCGTTTCTTCCATAAAATACGGTACTAAACATTATTGTTATTTTGTTACATTTTAAAATGTATAATTAGTAAACAAAACAAGTTCATCCAAAAGAAAAACTTTAATAGAAGGGCTTAAAGAAGTTATTATATATTAACAATTGCTCCCAAAAATATCTTTTATACTTTTCACAAAATGGGTCCCAAGAAAAAATCCTGCATCAACCACTGACATGAATGGGGACTTTTCAGTGCAGTTGAAAATTAGTATGAAAAAATTTGTGTAGCAGCAGAAACAGTTAAACATTATTACTACAATACAGTCTCACATTTTTCTTTCTATTTAACTAAGAAATACATAACATTTAGTAACAGGGTTAGAAATTAGGAACTTTAAGTGCAATTTTTTTTCTAGGTATCAAACTACATTTCATGCTTTCAATTTTATATATCATATTTTCTCATTATTTTTTTTTTTCGCAACCTTGTTAACAATAATATTATTTCTATTTTTATGCATTAAAGTGTTTAATATGTACAGCCCACCCCCTGCCTTTACCTCTGTGTTAATCACTAAAACAAAATAAAAATATACTATATAATAATAAAAAAAAAACTAAAACTAGTAATAAAAAAACTTTCTATAAAAGTATGAAATCTGATAAAACAACAATATTTGGATTCTAGAAAAATGTTAGCTTATTCTTTTTCTAAAGCATACAAAACAGATTATCAAGCAATACTATGTCCATTGAAAGAAAATATGAACTTTTAGATACAACCAGGGATAAGCCTAGTTTTTAAAAAATCTTGCGACTGACAATATACATCAGAGAATTAAAAAAATAACAAATAAAAGAACCTTTGGATAAAAATCATGGTGCGGCATTTAAAAATATTCCCAAATCCATTTATTTTGAGGGGGAGGGGGGCGGTAGCACTAAAATTTTAAAACATTCTTGATACAGTATCTTATTTTATCAAAAACAGGTACTCTTGAAGTGAATGTGGCAAGCCCATTAGTAAAATAGTGCTATTAGTTAAATTATGCTAAGGTGTCAACGATAGCGTTTGTAAACGAAAATTAAAGTGAAAGAAAACTAGGCGTCAAATTTGACGACTATGCATAATTTTGTGGTCGTGAAATCCAATAATTTAGTTGCATTTGACGAACAACGACAGCTAATTTCTAACCCTGTATTAGTACCATGCGATAGAAAATGCATTATCAATAAAATTTTATACACAGAAAAAAAAAAAAAAAAATTAACTTGAGATTTATGGTACGACAGTCATTTTAACAATAATATAAAGTAAAAAATTTGTTAAAAATCTGCCAACACTGAATCTATATAAAAATATTTCATACATTATGGAACTTGAAAAATAAGAACAAAAATAACACATGAAAATAAATCACAACTTACCGAACTTTGACGTCTTGTTCTTGCAAACAATATCACCGTATTTTCTTAACATTTTGTAGAATTTCAATGATCTTCAAAAAATAATTTAATAATAATAAATACGAAGAAATATTCGAAAAGGGAACGGGGAACGCAGAACATTTGCACACGTGAGAATAATGACAACAATAAAAGACGAAGACGCCAAGCAGAATAGGGTTACAGTAAACAGAAATCATGATGATAAAAATCGCCAACGCGATGATTTCGTTTGTATGTTATCCGCTGGGGCACTATTTTCAGGCGAAGTTGCGGCTCTGTATAAAATCTCCTTACTCTGTGGTGTTAATCTAATCTTGCAAGTCTGCATTTTGCCTGAATTAGTTGAAGGGCCGCCCACATTTATTATTTCATTCACAAAAATTAGCAGCACCAATATGAATGAATTTATGCAGATTTTATGTGAATTTAAAACACTTAAATGCATGTAAAATATCCCGGCATATAACGCGCACCTACGATTTAAGATTGTAATTTTCTATTTTAGGTGAGTTCACAGCATTCCGCACGTTCTCTTTTTTATGTACTTATTTTGTTTTTCTGAAAACTTCTATGAGATAGGTAGCATGAAAGTACAATGAAACGCACTAAAAGAATAAACAGTAGTACAATCATAAAGAAAATAAGCGCAAATGCAAAGCGAGGACGTACTTTATTCCCAACCCCATCTGCTTAAATACCCACTAAGCTTTGGGAATTGTACCTTCGTTCATGCAAACACTCCCGTCATCTTCTGTTCCTCTTTTATAAAAATCTCAATTCTTCACTTTTATAAATGTTGCATTATGCTTCACCTTTTTAAATCGTGCACTATGCTTATTAAGCTTTCAGTTTAGCTATATAACTGTAATATTTGATAGTTTTTATTGTTTTAACCCCTTAGTGTTCAGCTTTGCATATATGCAAAGAACCCTGTTTTGAATTTAATAATTTTTTTTAAAATTCGTAGATACCTAATTCATACCAGAAAATTAAAATAGCAATATTTGCTTTAATTAATAACTGACATTTCGTATTTAAATAAAGCGAAATTAACCATTGGAACTTTCTGGTGTAAAATCAGATTATCTGAACTACGTAATTTGTAGAACATATTCTATCATGGAAATTAAAGTGTTAAAGTTTAAGTTTTATAAAATAAATAATTATATAAATGAAGGTATTTGGAGACTTACTTATTAAAATATTTACTAATTTGCCATATTTTAGCATAAAACAACCACACGACATAGTTTTAACTTATATTGCAGATGTGCAACAGAAGAAAAGATTGACATATTATATGACAAATGTATTTCTGATTTTTTTCATTATTTTTCCTGTGTAATAAACCTTTCACAGAATCGTATATAATTTTTTTTGAAACAAAATAAAAAATCGCTAATTTAAGGGTTAAAAGTCCGCGAATGAACATACATGGTAATTTCAGGACCATTTAAGTGTATTTCCAATGTTTTATTTTACACTGAGAACGGTTAGTTGTTGGTTACGAATTTAATAATTCCAGAACAACATAGGGAAGGAAATCAGCTTATAAGGTAATAGCAATTAATTATAAAGTTAATGAACTTCGGGTTGATCGTATAATTAAATTTTATCATTGAACATCACTAGGGGAATAGTTAGATTTAGGAAATAAAATACAAGCATTTTACAATATTCCTATATTCCCAATTATAGTTGAAAGTCTATTATTAAATAATTAATGTTGCAATGTGATTATTTACGATGTATCACACTTTAAGAGTGCCCGCATTTATTAGTATTTTTAAAAACTCACTGTGTAAATTTAATAATCTCACCTATATAAAAGAAAAATACCACAAAATTCTAAATAACAATGCATTTATAACAATGAATTTATAACATAAAAATAATTTATTTACATAAGTAAATATTTACAAATAAATAATAAAATAAAACGAACGTTAATTTTAGAATTATGAGAACATGCTTATTCCATAATGAATTCTTAAATAACAAATTGCATAATAATTATCGCTTTTCATTGAACAAAATGCAAATATATCGTTAACATTATTTATTTATTTATAACTTTAATATATCTGAAATGCATTATGCATTTCTATTAATTGTGTGTAATTATTATATGTTTTTATTAAAAAATTCCAAGACACAAAATTTTACATTACACTGTGACAATATATATATATATATATATATATATATATATATATTTCTTTCAGTAAAGAATCTAAAATTTTAAAAGTTAATTTTAGATTTCTGTGATTCGATAAGGCAAAAGGTATTATTCAAAAAATAATTGTGCTAAACAATTAAACTGAAATAACATTATCGAACAACATAATTAAAATTGAATAATTTGAATTTAGAGAACATTTTTAATGAGTAAATAGATTTTATTATGTTGCATTTTCAGGTGCTATAGATCTTGCTATGTTATAATTTATTTAACAAACATTCCAATCATCTTTTCTTTTAATTAAGGCGAAAACAAGGCCCGTTTCAGAAAAGTGATGCCAATCAAGAAATCCGAATTTAAAAAAAGGGGACCACTGGTAATGTGCTTGTTAAAGTATCCAGCTACATAGGTCTGGCTGATTTTGTTTTAATAATTCAGAATAAAATATAGACATTTTCCCGCTACCTGATACTAATAAATGATTTTAATGTGATTAAATACGTAACTTTTTTTTTTTTTTTTTTTTTTTTGAGGAGAAGATTATATATGTGCATACATACGTATGTTTGAGGAACATATTTAATGTATTAAAGAAATTTTTTTTCTTTTTCATGAGGGACAAGATTAAATACATATTTTTTTAACTAAACACATAGCAGAAAGCTTGAAAAATAAATTATTATATATGGTTTTTAAACTTTAAGAATTTTGCAGTGTACTGGCAGAAGCCTATAATTGCAGTTCTTTACGTAATTTTTTTCTCAAAGTATTTACAGAATATAAAAATACGTATTATATACTCAGAGAACGTTAACATTGTTTTTTCAATAAATGATTCAACATATACGCCTGCATAATTTATGTCTCGAAATTGTGCTGTTGGAATCCCTTATAATCCCTAATCTGTAAAATAGATAAACAGTGGCAAAACTGCAAACTTTAAGGTGGGGCTACTCAAATGGCAAATTTGAAATTTGATAACTCCGCTTTAAATATTGCCCTTTTCTTTGCTTTTGGCCTACGCTTGGGGGAAAACATAATGAAATAAAATTTTTGCAACATACAATTTCAATCCATCGATATTTTAGAATATTTTGTTAAGGTAAGTGGGTCTCATACAGGGCATAATAGTAACATAAAGATACATAATTGCAACTTTTCTGAGCCGCGTCAAGTTGAAGTGTGTAATGTAGGGATTCGGATGAGATAGAATCATCACACAGGGCCTCTTAAAAAATACGAATGCAACATATTAATGTATGTAGGCATTTAATGCTTAAAGCAGAGATGGAACAGTGTAGCACCAGAGAATGAGTTGACACCACTAAATTTTAATTGTATTCTTCATCTTTTTTCATGATAGAACTAGCTAACTTGTCTGGCGTTGCCCGGGTACGTCAAAAAACAGCTCGAATTGCGAAAAAGCTCTGAAAATCACAATAAGATATCGCGAAAAATTTTTAAATTGCTGCACAAATTTCGAAAAGAGAAAAAAAATATATATATTGTGTTCGAAGATTGAAAGTTGATTCCTTTCACTAATGTGGAAAAATGGTAGGAAATCGCTAAAATACTCTAAAAACCACATACAAAATTCCCGAAAAATTCGAAAATTGCTATACGAAATTCGAATAATCTTTATTGAAATGAGGGCAGAAATTACTTTAGTATTATAGGCCAAAAATGGAATGTCGAAAAAAAGTGAAGCAGATCGCGAAGATACGTAGAAATCAAATTAAAAATCACAAAAAGTTCAAAAATCACGAAAGTCAAAATTTACTGTAATTGGATAAAAGTTTCAAATCTAATTCCTTTGACCTGCGGGCTCTCTTAAAATTTATGTTTGGGAAAACATGCTAAGTATTGTATCATGCTACTTTTATTCATAATTTAATTTACTTGCATTCCCTTAAATATAATTAATATAACCCCTTAAGTTAATATTAGTTTTTGTTGCAATAAAATATCTCAATTTGTTCATTTTCTGTTAGCAAGTAATCCCTATTGGTTTACAATGGAAGTCTATGGGAATTTGGCGAAATATTAGAGATATCGCCAAGTTGGCATCCCTTTTGGCGACTAATATTGGTCGCCAAATTTTGCGATATATAGCCAAGTTGGCGACAAACTTGGCGGCATTCGGCGACAGAACTGTGTCCCCGGTACGGTAAGCCTCTTATAAGTATGAAGATGCATTAAATGTTGTTCAATAATCGCATAAAAAATTCGCTAAAAATTCAAAAATCGCTGTACGAATTCCGAATAAACTTTTTTGAAAGGAGAACAAAATTTAATATATTGGGTTACAAGAAAGAAACCGTATTCTTTTCACTAATGTGGAAAAATCGCCTCGAAACTTTAAAAAAGCGCTAAAAAGCGCATAAAAAATTAAATAAAAAAAATCTAATCAAAAAGTCGAAAATCGGGCTTCGAGGTGCAAAACTTCACATACAGACGTACCTTTTCCCCAAATTTTGTAGCTCTACGTGCAGCGGTCCTATCAGAACACCGTCGACACACTCACTCACACACAAATTCCTTATTATCATAGATATGCGAGATTTATTCAAGACGAAGAATACTATAAAAATTTAGTAGTGACAATCGCCCAACTGCTGCGCCACTGTTCCATCACTGCTTAAATTAATTTTCAGTGACTCCACTTATACATTCTATGTCGCTAATTCATACGAACTGGAAACAATCCTACACCGGAGTAATTGCTAAATTTTATGGTTTGACCAATGCATTACAAATAAATATCTACCAGACTAGCAATGACCAGAATTTAGGTATAAAGAACATTGAGGGGTGGAGTATAGACGTAGCCAAAACATTTTTAAGCTTTTTTTTTTTTTTTTTTTTTTTTTAAGTATAATGTGTTAAATTATGTATGTAAAAACTAAAAAAATTCGGCCCACAAAGTGTCATTTAGAAAGGTGACTCATTTGGATACAATACATGAAAGAGTTAGAGGAATGAAATTCAGGTATAACTGAAGAATTGTGTGCATTGCTATTTATAAAAAAAATAATTGCAGTTTATTGTTTTATGTTCAAATTTTCTTTTACGTTTTAATAAAAATTTCTAATCTTTTTTTTTTTTTAATAATTACCTTTGATAGATTTTTAAATAGGCATATATGCTTCTCCCTTGGAAGGAGAAAAATAGAAAAAAATAGTTTTTAAGTCGAGCTCTCTGCATACCAGCAAGCTTTCAGATACAAAATGATGTATTAAAAAATAAAATTATTATAATTTAAATTATTTAGGAATTTGAGATTATTTAGGTACTTATATTGTCGATTACTTTTAATATTAGGCTTTTAATATTAGGCATTCAAAGGCAGGGGATATCTTTTTTTTTATTTCAGTTATTTTAATTTTTTGGGCACATTCCCGTTTGTCATCAATTTTACAATATTGTTATCGAGCAAGAAATGGTAATAAACTTTATGTATTATCCGTTCTTTATTTAAACAGTGAAGTTTTTTTAAATAAACATTATTTTTCAATAATGTCGCTTTGTTGTCCTTATCCCTTAAAAATCATTGGCCCTAACATCCGGAAATAATTTTACGTTTCGAGATTGGATGGATTCAAAGCGGCACACAATGGAGTATTTGACCCAAACCTGGCAAAAAATGCAAAAATTAAAATTGGCTCAACAACTGTGAAAAGCATATTTTTTTAAAGTAAGACTGATGCATAGCTAACTGGTGCATTGATCAAAGCCTATTTCAGAAGAATTAGTTATATCCGGCGGCTACTAGTCTCAGTTGAAGAGGAGGTTTCTTTGCCAGAAGACGTGCTGTATTGTTGCGTTTCAAGTTTATTATTATGTTTAATTTATGTTTAAATGCATATTTTGTTGTGTTCTTTATAAGCATTTTTAGCTTGAATTTAGATATTGTAATTTAGATATATAATTTTTTAAAGGTGTGCCGGGCTTTGCCAGACCATTTTTGAAGTAAAGTCGTATTCCTTATAGTTATGAAGGCCAATTAAAAAAAAAATCTTCCGCAAATGGTTACCATTTTTAAGTAAATATTGTTTTGGCAGTCTCTCAATGAAACTCAAAAACCAGACTCTCTATACCGCAACTCCACTTTAGAGACCCAACTTTGCTAAATACTAAATGCCAATTATATATATGTTAATACATTGGTTTATATATACAATTAAAAGCTTACATATAGCAAAATTAACCACATTTAATTAAAAATTACTTGTAAGTAAAAGAGCTCTATTAAAAATTACTTTCCTGTTAAAAACAGTAAAAAAATAAAATTTCTATTATAAAAACATTTATTTTAAGAAAATGCATACTTTTAAGTATACATAACATGAATTAAGTGTATTTACTAATACTATGTCATCAGGAATGATTTTAACTGTAAAATACGACAAATATTTTTGACGACGATTTTGCTTCAAATACACCACTACGCGGCATCCAATTTTAAATCTTATTGTATATTTTGTTTCAAATTTTTTACCGTTAAATTCCAATCTTTCAATTTTTTTATGAGATTTAAGTCGGCATGTTTATGTGCAATATTTTTGTTTTATCCCAATTAAATGTTGCTAATTTTGCGCCAAGCAATACATGAAAAACTACACCATTTGTCGAGGACACCAATTAAGAAACCGCAGTCTTTAAAATGTAAAAAAATAAAAATAAAAATTGATGTTTTCACCTTTTGCTTTCAGTGACCTATTTATTGTTGCACCATATTAGCTATGTTGCTAAAATTCCATCAGAGGGTGTAACGCCATGGCTTAAAACAATAGCGATGTTAGCAACAATATAGTAGTGGTTTTAAAATTTGGGAACGAAGCTCTGTCTTCTTCATCAGTTTGAGATATGCTGAGGATTTCCCAATCGAAAAACTTCTGGATGTTGTATCGCAGCTCGTGAAAGCACGCAGAAAAAAAAAGAAAGTTGAAATATTCACGTCTATATTCTATGTTCAGCGTTACCAGTCGGTCCGTTTTTTGAACACCACTGATTTTCAAAGAAAAATCTTTTTTATAAATTTCGTTGAAACATACCTGGAAGTGCCTTTTTCTTGTAATTGTTGCAGAAACCTAAAACGAATTCTTTTCTAAAAAAATTAAAGGTTTTCAAAAAACGGACCAGTAAAAGCCCTGTATGTTGGTTGCTTAGTTATAGAATTCCGGAGGAATGTTTGGTAGTCAATTGAACCCGATTTAGAAAGATTAGCCTTTTAAAAAAGTTTTACTGTACAGATTTTGGTGAAATTGGCACTCTTAATTGGATCATTTTTCAGGGATAATTTTAGTATATTTCATATCATTCTAATTAATAATACATCATTCATAAGTAATAATACATAATGAATTTTTTTAATTGTAATTTTTTTCTCAGAGGTTTGGGGGGGGGGGGGAGAGGAAGGTTATTTTAAAATTTACCACAAGAAGCCTAATATTTAATATATAGTTATTTGAAATAGACAAAATAATAAATATAAATAATAATAGCAATAGATAATATTATATAAAAAATAATTTGTAAATTATCATAAATATTTATTCAAAACATTAATTGAAAAATAACTTTAATTCCATGTCATCGTTATCTTGCCTTATTATTTGCCTAATATTTTAATTAATTATCTAAATGAATGATAAAATATATTTATTGGTAAATTTGGAAGTAAAAGCTACATTGCATTCTATTCTAAGTCTTTCTTACTGCCAATGGCTGTCCAACTTCCAAAAACACAGCTGAGCTATTAAAAGAAAAAAAAAATACTTGCCACATTGTCGTTATGAGCAGTTAAAATTAATTAAAATTAATAAAATTAGTATCGTCTCTTCTGCTTTAAATATAAATTTAACACCTTGGGGCGGTCCATAAATGATGTCACACTTTTTTTCAATATTTTTGACGTGATATATTTTCCCCCTTTGTCACAAAGTGTCACATTTCACCATACTCCCCTCCTCCCCCCCCCCCCCTTGTCACATGCCACGCTATAATACCTAAACATACACTTGCAGTACAGAAACAAAGCACTACGTTATAGATCATATTTAAACTTTAACTATGTGTTTTAATGACATTTGTGGGCATAACAATAAAAATGATTCGTGCGCTTATTTTGTATGAAATAAGATTAAGGTTTACAACAAAATACGTAATTCATATACAATAGTAATAAAATACGTTAATATGAAAGAGCAATTGAAAACAGTAGTATTTTGGAATTTGAAATGGAATTTAATATATTTGGCTTTAAATTTTATCTTTATCAACACAAAATACTTCAATTTCAAAATTTAATTTGCTGATTTTTAATGCTTTTATTTTAACCAAACTGTGTGACGTCACATTTCTTCTTAGCCCCTCCCACCTCCTTGTCACAGCCCCACCAGTGGCTGAGAGGTTCTGCTCTCGAAGCTGGTAGACGGGAGGTGCTGGGTTCGAACCCAATCGTGCCCGTCGGCCTAATCGTTCGGAGTTTTTCGTGGTTTTCTTCGAACCGTGGATTTCCATGCGTTAATACGGATTAGGTTCCCTTAGAAAGACCTCCACGGAAGGCACACCCCCAGGGCCCATATCCCTCGTGTAGATAATTGGCCGTCAACAATCAACCCAACCCAACCTCCTTGTCACAAACTGTCACAATTTCCCAACCCCCTCCCCCCTCCAAGCGTGACATCATTTGTGGATGACCCCCTACCCTAATCGCTGCGTCATCTAGCGAGTAGTTGATCAACAAAATTTCAAAGGTCGTTTTTTTTTTTAACTAACCCCCTGTTCTCCTTGCCCGGTCCTTTTTTTTCTACATACGCAATATCAGAAAATATATACCTTTTTGTTTTTACTGCATAACATTATTTAATTTCCTATTATTTCTTTCTGTTTTTGTGCAACTCGGAAGGTATTAAAACTAATATATGTTATATATATTACATATGTTATATATATTACAGCATACATAATATATGTTATATATATTACATATGCTGTTTAAAAACTAATAAAAATAACATATGAAATCGGAAATAACATATTTATAATTGTAATAATAAATTGTTGTAGTCTTTGCAAGTTAATGTTCTCAAAGTTACCAGCAGATGGCAGCACCAAAGTTAATATTTTCAAAATTCAAAATGTAAAGTATAGCAGTATTGACACACGTAAATTAGTTAGAGATTAGAGAAAAAGAATGTTTTATGATGAAATTAAGCCACAACTACAGTTCTATACGTAAATTATAAATGTTTCAATTATTACATAAAAACTCGTTTAAATCAGCAGTAAATAATTAATAGTTTAAAATAAACTGTAAGAAGAATTCAATTATTGCAATCATTGGAGCTAAATGTTCTAAAAGCCACCAACAGACGGCAGCACTAAAATTAATATATCGGAACGTCGATTTCTTATTTTTCGCTGTGTATTTGTAAATGGTAAAGAAGAAAAAGAGATAAAAATAAATGATTTTGCAATAGAAAGATTTCGCTATGAATAATCTTTAGGCCGTGCCGAAAAACAAACTTTAGCTACTTTCTGAAATATTCCCGATTTAAATTTTGTTTTCCTACTATATATAATGTGGGGAAACATTGGAATTAAAAATTTAGGCAGAAATAATTATTTCGAAAAAAAAAATTGCTCCATGAATTCAAGTTTCATTTTTGAAAATACATGGCAATAATGCTGATCATCTGCACACTTGATTCATTAATATTTATTTCTGTTAAAAATATTAACATTCATAATTGCATATTTAAAAACACACATAAAAAAAGAAAACAGAAACGCATTTCCAGAAATATGAGGATGCTTTTTCTCGTTCATAAGATCCTGAAGTTAGCGAGAATCATTTGATGCAATTATATATCAAAATAAAAAAAATTCAATAAAATTAATCATTCGCAAATTGATAGCTCCGCCCACTTAAGTTTTATTTTCGAAAATATCTAAATCCCGAATTTTTGAAACATTACGATTCCCTGAATTTGTCTACCGCTCAAAGAAATTTTCTTCCGCACATATTGCTTTAAAAATTATTTATGTAAAAGTGAAAGTACGAAGAAAAAGTACCTTTCGAGAAATATTATGAGCATCTTTGTTCCGAAACTTTCTGGAGATGGTCTGACAGAATCAAAATACCGTTGTGAAAATATCATTAATAAATAAATAAATAAAATATAGAGTTTTTGCCGTGTGTTTTTAACGATGCATATGAACTTCAAAAATTTACAAAATGAAACATATTAATGTCTAAGAATATAAAGCAATAAAGCAGTCATTCGGTTGAGAGGAAAATACGATTGTTCATTGTTTTGTAAAGTGTTGGATGTTTTAAAACATATGTCCTGACTTTAATGCTTTTTTTAAAACATTAGTTTTGAAGAGCATTTTTTAAAAAAATCATTTAATAGTAGAAATTGGGCAATTAAACATGGACAAGTTACTATTAAAAACAGGTGTTAAGAAAAAGTGCGGAAATCGGCAGCTATCAAAACAAAATTTCGAATTTTACATTGCAAGATATTTTTAAATATTATATATATTAAACAATATTTTTTGTGACATAATTTGTTCTGAAAACGCCAAAATTATTACTCCTAAAATTTTTGTCATTCTCTTCATTTGAAATAGCTGTACGATGGATGAAGGTTGTGGCCGTTGATTACTTTCAATATTTTGCTAATAGCGTACAAAAAACTATTGTGAGTCTACTAGGGGAGTTGTAAAGAATGATTCATGGTACAGGAGACGTCAACATAAAAACTATCACCAATCTTTCATCATGAGTTGGTGAGATATAAATTATTGAAAAAGCAGATAATCAATGTTAACACTAGAACTACCGGAAATTTAAATCAAGTTTTATAAATATATTTCACACCAGAATTTTGATTTAAAACAGTTTAACTGTATTATTTAGTGGGGGGGGGGGGGGGGTCTGTCTTTTAAACTTACTTCATAATCAAACTTCTGGTTTAAACTGAAACATATTCATGTGATAGCCGTCAAAATGACTGGTCACGGTAGTTCTAGTGTTAAAGTGAAATTTTTCGTTATTCGAACTCGAACATACTTTCATCGATAATTTTTGTATTTCATATCATTTATGTTTTGTATGTTTATAATTTGAATCCAAAGTATGAAGCCCATGTACATTTTGGATCATAATATTTTACAGATGTGAATTCATAATTAGATATGCAATAAAGAAAACAAATATATAAAAATAGAAACGTGTACTTCTTTCGCGATTATTACACCTTCGCGTAACCACCACCACTCTTTTTACCATTGCATACTAAATTTTCGTTTACTTTGTTCCTTTGTCACGTTATCAAAAAATACGTAATTTTAGCCGATTTAAAGAATTGTATGTAAGATTAAATTCGATAATTTCGTCTTCCCATTTCACATGCTTCGGACATCTTGTATTTTATTCGTATCAATTAATTTTGCAGGTTTTTTGTCGGGAATTCAATTTAAAATGACCAAAAAAGCTGGCTTGGAAACACTTGAGTTTGACAGGCAGCTGATTGAAAAAAAATTATTCCTCTCACATCAGTAAATTTATAAAAAAACACCTATTTTTAGTTTATACGCAATTTTTTTTCTTACATCTTTAATAACTTGTATGTTGTTTCTTGAAACCGAATCTCATCTAAGGGCTTCGGTAAAAAAAAACAAACAAATTGTAAGATTTTTGAACGTCTGCGAAGAGAGCTTAAAATAGATCCTTCTTATTCTTACTCCTTCCCTTTCAGCATCAGCACTGGAGAAACGGGAAAAACTACTGCGTTCTTCCTCAGCCTTATGAAGCCTTCCCTTTTCGCTTGCATTTGTTACTCGATCATGGAAATTGTTAAAATTATAAATATTGGTTCCTATCGCAGGATAAGCTCCCTAGCGAATCTGTTATACATTACCTGATTTCGTAGCCTATCGCTTAGTTAGGTAGTAATTATAAGTAAAATACGTAAGCATCCGCGCCGAAATAACAAAAAGCAATACTGGTTTATGATTCCAGAGGAAAGGGAAACATTAAGAGTAGCATTGCTTTAATATCATTAACTACAATAAAATAATAAACAATTAGCTACAGTAACATATTTATATACATATTTCTCGTTGAATTTTTTTTTTGTTGTTGTTCCTATAATAGTAATTGTTATTGCATACTTAAATATATATATATATGGGGAGAAGTATTTAACTAAGCAGGAATATTATTTTAATCCGTAGACTAGAGGGTGTAGGAGAAGGGGCCTGGGGAAGAAGTGGAAATTTCAGTGATATAATATGATAATTTAGATTATTACCGTTATTGTTGTTATTTTTACCAGTAAGACAAATGCAAAATTTGAAAAGAATTAACGTCTTGATAATTTACTGTTATTGGAAAAGCAAATGCTGCCGAATATTTTATATTTTATTTATTTTTTTTTTTTGTTGAGAGATTGTATAAAGTTATAATTAGAGCAACAATTGTGATAATTTTTGTGTTAAATTATGCGTGCGCTTTTATGATTTTTATTATTTTTTTCGTGGATTTTATGTAATGTAAGATATTTTATCAATATCCGGCACCTCATATTAACTGAGTTTAACTGTATTATATATACTACATCTTTTATGATTAAGACAGAAAATAAATCTGTTTTTGAGTTCCTGTTGCTACATTAATATAGTTACAGCATTAATTATTTAGATTAACTATTTACAGGATAAAATTTCATGAAAACAGATTTTATTGCTTATTTTACATTAGCGGATGGATTAAAACACTGCTAAGTAATGCATATTTGTTTTTGTAAAATTTTAGCTGCTTTCGGATAATCAATTTGCCACACATCGATACTAATTTATTTAATTTTTTTCTTTTTCGAAAGCGGATCCAAATAGGGGTTTATGGGGGTCATGATCCCCTTTAAAAGATTAATTTTCTCTATAAAAACATATTTTTAAAAGTAAATACATATTAAGAGTCCCCCCTCCCTTTCCCAGAAAAAGAAAAACAAAATCCACTGAAGAGTGCAAATATTTTGACAATCATTGAAGTTATTTAATGCGAAAATGCATGAAATTTGCAGACATTGCCATTTAAGCGCCGATAAATCGAACAAGTTTTTAATTTTCTTATATATGCGATATATCTTCAATAATAACTAATTGTTTCCTCATGAGCTTGTAAAGGATTTTCCAAAGGCTCTTTTATTTATTCTGTTGATAAAATATTAACACAAATTATTATTATTTTTTAATTATTATTATTAATTTCACACCATTTTAGAAATTACGAGAATTTATGACTTTAATCGGTGACTTAAAACTATATGAAATTTTTAAAATCGCTATTTATATAATTTAGTTAAAATCGCTGATACTATATATACCTATTGCAAATGTACTTAATATTTAACATGTTTATTTTCTCATCTCCATGAAATGGCTGTAAAAATTGGATTAGCAATCTAAGTTTTATTATTTCACTTAAACAATATTAAATTATGAAATTGACGTTCAAAATTCTTCGAACTAATGAAACATTTCGCAATTTAAAAATCATTTATTTATTTGTAAAATTTTGGTACTAATTTCGAAGTTAAATTTACGAGAGATAAAATATTTTATATGACACAGAAACTTCTTTTAATTACATACTGAGTTTTCGATTCGATCTAGTATTTTATTTATAAAAAAGTTTTTTTATATACTCATACGAAATATACCATACTTCTTTAATATGTTATATCCCGAGAGACAAGATATAGTTGAGTTGGAATGGTTTATCCAAATTAAATAAATGTTAATTAACTTTTAAGAATAGAAAGGATGATATGCTTTTATAGAAATTCCGCTTTAAGTACCAATAGGTGTGATTTTATTGTACTCACAAGAATTATTTCATTAACCAGTTTTATCTACGCGACAAAAAAAATGTAATTAAAGATGTCATCTTTATGATTATATTACCGTATTTACTTGTGTATACCAGGCACGCGTGTATAACGCGCATTCCATACTTTACAAGAAAAAAGGGCAATTTTTTTATATCGTGCATAACGCGCACCATAAATTTGACATGCAAGTGAGTGAATTTCAGTAAAGAGAGTCGAAAGAAATGTTACGTCAAGCCAGAAAATAAGACAAAAATCTCTTTTAAGACTTCGGGTAGGGAATGAGTGTGGAAGGGAGGGTGTGACATATCACCCTCGAGGCTAACGAGAAAGACAGGCTACCGTGGTGCATTCCATGTTACAGACCGCTGGAGTCACGTGATACTCGAATGCACCAATCAAGATGTGCGAAAAGAGCATCACGTCACTCTAGCGGTCTGTAAAAAAAGATACGTGGAGTGTACCGCGGTAGCCTGTCTTTTTCGTTAGCCTCGTATCATACTGTGGTGACGTCACTCGCTTAACGAAATACTCGAGAGCGCCTTTGGATAACGTACGAGTAAGATGGTGAATCTATGTAGCTATACTGCGACATTTAAGTTGAAAATAAATCAGTATGCAATAGAAAATGGTAACCGTGCTTCAAGTCGGAAGTTCGAAGTTGGTAAGTTAAGTGTGCGAGAATGGCGGAGTATGGAAGAAAAACTGATAAAAGCACCATGCAAAAAGCGTGCTTTACACTAAAAATCGTGTAAATATCCGTAAGTGGAGCAGCAGCTTTTAGCTCATGTAACGGATTTTCGGCGTTCGAGATACTTAGTCTCGACGGAAATGTTGATGTTCGGGGTCTGTAAATAGAAACTGAATATTCAAGAGAAGATTTCAAAGGGAATTATGGCTGGATGCGACGCTTTATAACCCGTAACAGCCTCTCTATCATAAAAAGAACAACGCTATCGCATAAGCTACTGGAAGAATACAAAGAAAAGCGTGCCAAGTTCTTCCAGTACGTTATAAGGCTACGAAAACAAAAGGAATATCAGATGTCACTAATCGGCAATGCAGATAATTCTGCATTGTGGTTTGATATACCGGAAGCTACAACCGTTCATCCCGTTGGAGATAGAAGCGTTAAAGTGCGCACAACAGGAGCAGACAGGCAACTATGCACCCTTATGCTGGCCATTACGGCTTACGGCCGCAAGTTGACATCATATATGATTTTTAAACGTAAACCTGTCCCAAAGGGATCTTTTCCAGTAGGCATAATTGTAAGAGAGCAGGAAAAAAGGGTAAATGATGGATGAACTCCTGAAAGATTGGTTTAAGGTTGTGTTTGAACGTGGCTAGGTGCTTTACGTCAGCGATCACGCTGGTCTTAGACAGCTTCTGTGGACACACGATGCCCGGAATAAAAGTGAAAATCCGTCGCATGTCGCATCCTTGTTGTGATACCAGGTGTGGGATGATGAAAGTGCTGCAGCCCTTTGATATTGTCATGAACCGAACATTTAAGGTTACATTTCGGCATCCTACAATGGGTGGATGACAACAACAGATCACAACTTCACTCCAGGCGGGAGGAGAATGAAGCGTGTGTCCCTCCCAACTGTATGTGAGTGGAAATGTGAAGCTTGGAATTCCACCTCAGCCGAGATGATAGTAAAGAACTTCAAAGTGACTGGAATTTCCAATGAGAGGCATAGAACTGAATGATATGATTTACGAGGATATTGACTGTGCCAGTATTGAAGAGGATAACAGCTTTAGCAGCAATGAGAATTGCTAATTAGCGTTTAATTAATGTTACTAACGCTGTTGTATAAAAAAGGTGCAAGGAGGGAAATAAAGGTGCAGCACTACTTCTATTAAGTAAGAATTTTCCAGTTTTAATTTCTTCTTTGAATACATTTCTTGATTCACATGTATATCATGTGATTATATCCAGCAGTAAAAAATTATTCTGCGTATAACGCGCACCTAGGGTTTTTGCCCTAAATTTAAAAAAAAAGTGCGCGTTATACACGAGTAAATACGGTATTTAGTTATATAGACAAAGTATAAAAATCAGCTGTTCTGTCGTAATTACAAGGGTGAAATTTTGCAAAAATTTGAATAGAAAAACATCTTTAAAACTATGCTAATCATCACACATATTTTATATGCAATAACAATTACTATTATAGGAACAAAAAAAAATCAACGTGAAATATGTATATAAATATGTTACTATAGCTAATTGTTTATTATTTTATTGTAGTTAATGATATTAAAGAAATGATACTCTTAATATTTCCCTTTCCTCTGGAATCATAAACCAGTATTGCTTCTTGTTATTTCGGCGCGGATGCTTACGTATTTTACTTATAATTACTACCTAACTCGCCAAGTAAGCGATAGGCTACGAAATCAGGTAATGTATAACAGATTCGCTAGGGAGCTTATCCTGCGATAGGAACCAATATTTATAATTTTAACAATTTCCATGATCGAGTAACAAATTGTCCCTCTTCTTTTGTAATTATAAAAGCTCGAGCTATAAAAGTTTTTACACATATACCCTTATTCCCAAAACTTCACACCACACCCAAAACTTCATTACTTTATTAAACTTAATTTGAATCATATGAGTTTAATAAACAAAATCAGCAAACATGTCGATTGGTAAAACTCATAAACCTGTTTTCAGGAAGGTACGGATGGTAAGGAAAGGCTCTCACTGTGTTTATTTCACTATTTGGCGAACTCCGTTATGAAATCGCCAAGTGAAAAGGAAAAGAAGCTATCAGGTAGGGAGCCTATCCTCCCGATAGCCTTTACTATTATAAATAAAGAGCGAAGAACATTGGATCTTATAATTTGAACAAAAAAAAAAAAAAACATCGAATTTGCAAAAAATGAAATGTTTCCAAAAGGAAATAAATTTTAAAAGAATTATAGTAATGGCTGTTATTTATCTGAAAATCTTTTGTTAAATAAATCTGAAAAAATATTTCTATAGCTTCATTATTATTATTATATTTTTGTAACAGACTTAAAAAATAAGTAGTTTGCCAACTCTGCAATATTTTTATAGATAATGTATTTATTCGGCAATAAATGCTAATTATTTATTACATTCGAAAACTATCTGTGTCTTTTCACTTAATACTGTTTTTTTTTTTCCAAGAGGTCTCATCTTTACAATTTCATTTGTAATTAAGATAAGTTAATGATTTATCTTTGTGTTCGTATATCCATCTCCTTTTGCCATAACTTTTACTAAACCAGACGAATTGTTTGTCGTAAATGTTTAATTTTTTGTTAAGATTATCAACAGTATTTTAAAATATTCATCGTATCTTACTTTTTTATGTGTGTGTGTGGGAGGGGTTAAGCACATGTAAAATTTTACAGTTAAGGGAATTCTCATACTTTTGTACTTAAAAAAAAATATTTTATAATATCTTACATTATTAAATGGCTTCATGAAGGAAAATGATTTAATGAAGGAAAAATTTAGTTATCATAATAAGATTTGAAAAATTAATTAAAAAATTATCAAGAAGATTTTAAAACCAAATTTTTTTTTTTAATTTTTTGCAACATTATTTTTCTTTTATATTTTTATTTCCACGTGTGCTCTATAACTGCAACGACCAGATTTCCGAATAATTAATTAGTTTAACCTTTTATGATCGACGGTACTTTAAAATACCATTAAAATAAATTTTATGAAATCCATATAATGCAATTAGTAATAGTACAGTCGTGGGAAAAAAAAGTAAACACCCCCTACTAACTCCTCAACAAATTATCGTAGCGTAGACGAAAGTTACGGGTACCAAAACGATTGAAAATAATTACTACTTTTAAATAATGTATATAAAATTTTCTTAGGGGGACATCTACATATTAAAACGAGTCCAAACTTCATTTTTTTCAATGGCAATACCAAATTTTAACGAGATATTTCAAATTTTCGGTTCAAACTATCCCTAGACACCAAATTTCAAGTCATTTGAATTATAAGTTTTTGAATTATAAACATTCAAAATTTAGTGCTTCTAATGTTAAATTACATTTTCATATTTTTATTTATATCTCCTAAATTTCTGCTCCTAATGTGCTATTTTTATTTATTTATTTATTTATTTTTTTGTAGTAATAATACTAATATGCCCAAACGTAAATACGCTGAATTTGCAATTTTTATAATTGTATGATATGAATTATTGAAATAAATATGCGAAAAAATTATGGATTGCAACCAACAATTTTTTTGATGGATTTAGATTTATTAAGTCCTGCTTTATGGGAATCCAAATTTTCACATTTTTCTTCCAAGTAGTTTTCAAATTATGCTTAAAAAACGGCAAAATGATCTATGGGCCGTCTAATGGGCCGTCTATGATAGAAGTGAGTAGTTATTTTGAAATGTATTCTGCTGCCGTGTAATCTAACAGACTTCATTGACTCCTTGAGTGGCGCTTAAGGTGCCTTGATCAAGCAGGGGGCTCTCTCGATTAACAATCGAGTACGGAACTTCAATTTTGATACAGTTCTGAAAATACGCTTGTTTTAAAATAATTAATTTCTCGGAAACTTATGGTACGAATTGCATAAAAATTTGTTTTTAGGCTAATTGAAGGGTGTAGAGTTCATTTATGCTGTCAGAATTGTGTACTACTATTGAAAAAAACAATGTTATGGTTCGTTTTAATATGTAGATTGCCCCCTAAACAAATTTTATATACGTTATTTGAAAGTAGACTTTATTACCAATCGTGTGGTACCAGTAACTTTCTTCTACGATAATTTTTTCAGAGATAGTAAGGTGTGTTTACTTTTTTTTTCCACGACTGTACATTTTAGAATGAGTTATAGATACTTTACTTTATGTTATTCCAAAAGCATTATTGGTTGAACATCACAAAAATATTTTTAAAAGGATGATTTCTTTTTCATTTGCATCTCTTTAGCTTTCTTGACGTTGACAGGTTGAGGGTGGAATTATTCCTATATCTCTATAGTAAGAGTAGCTATATTTCCACATTTTTTCAATCTAAAAATACTAAAAAAATTATTTAAAACAAAACATTTGAGTGACATTATAAATATTGCACAAAATCCCATTTAATTAATTAACTTTAAATGGCAAAATCCTTCTGAAATATATTACATGATCGTGTAAATTTTCTAATGTAGTTTAAAAAATTCTCAAAAATGCTTTAGAAGATGTAATTTTCATGAATTTGGATATAAAGGGTTAAAAAATAAATAAAAATGTTATGACATGTTGTAAAAATAATCTACAAATTACTATTTGCTTAATGTTTTTATTTTTTAAAAACACTAAGCAAATAGTCATCAGTAGTCAATTTATATTAAGGCAAATCCGGTCCTTTATAAACCATGAGGATTGTCTATTTAAAAATCGAGTTAATTGAAAAACATGTCGAAATTTTAGCATTTTAATCACACTGACATATATCTATAGTATCTATAAAAGAAAGGAAAAAAACTTATAAAGATTGCAACTCTGGAAGGGAAATGTCATTTAATGTCGAATAGATGCAGTAAATTAAAGGGGAAAATTGATACACTGGGTTTCATAATGATATAAACACTTAGTAATTTTGTGATATCCTGGCAAAAAGTCATACATAATTATCAGAAAACTCTATTCTCGAGACAAATACGGTAATTTTACATAATACATAGCTGTAAAAGAAATATCAAACTTTAAATTCATTGAAAATATGAATTATCTAAAAAAATGGTGTTGCAAAATGATATGAACATTGATCGAAATTATCACTAAAGGAGCATGGAAACTGTACAGGAATATTAAATGTCATTCATAGAAGAAGAAATCGAAATATGCAAATTAGTTTAGCATATAAAGATACTTCGCAGGCTAGGAAATTTCCAAACCTGGTCGCAAAGGGGGTTCTAAAAGTATGGGTTGTAAAAGCTCTTTAAGTGGTTTTGATGAAGGGAAAATTCTGTCTTTTAACGATTAAGGACTTTCGACCAAAGCTGTCGCAAAAAAATGAAAAGATCTCCAGGCGTAATATTAATTTTTGTTCGATTAAAAGAGGGTTATGGAGCAAAGAAGCCTCCGGGACGTCCGCCAAAGCTGTCCAAAAGGGGGGAAAAGCCATTATAAAAAGAATGAGCAATGGGAAAACAACTTTAGGCGATCTTTAAAGAGATCCACTGATAGCAGTGTCCAAAAGTACCTTGTCGAGAATAGACAAGGGCTCTAAGATTTCGAGATACAAAATAGAAAACCCAACCACGTACGACTAAAATGCTTCAGCAGAATCACCTGGATTGGGTAAAAGATAACATGTTCTGGAAGTTAGAACATGAAAGAGTAAAATTTTCCGATGGAAAAAAAATCAGTTTGGATGGTCCGGACAGTTTTTCTTATTATTGGCACGAACTGCGCAAGAAACCAGAAATGTTTTCAAAACGGCAGCAGAGTGAAGGTTCACTCATGGTTTGGGCTGCCTTTTGATTTCATGGTAAGATCAACGTTGCGTTTCCCTCTTGTAGAATGAGTCATTAATCTACCATGATCTACTTGATGAAAACTTGCTGCCATTTGCGGATGAAATTGCGAACGTTTCTGGATGTTCCAACAAGACAATGCATCCATTCACGCGGCAAACAGCACTTGAGAATGGTTTCTTAATAATGGTGTACATATAAATCCATGGCCATCTGTTTCTCCTGATTTAAATCCGATGGAAGATGTATGGAGCCTACTAGTTAGAGCTGTTTACGCAAATGGAAAACAATATGGCACAATTTCAGAATTAAAATCTGCTATCATCTTCCACTGGAATGAAATCGATCAAATTGTATTAAAAAGTTTTGTCCACTCCATGCCTGAACGCTTTTTTGCATTAATTAAAAGATCTGGTGCATACAGTGGCTATTAATCTATATTTTTGGCCAATGTTCATAATCATTATGAAACACCTAAAATGGAAAAATGCAGTTTATTTTATGTATAAATCGCTGTTTCAATTACATTTTGCTATAAAGTAAAATGATTTGTTCTATTTTGAACATTGATTGGACTTGTGCTTGTTTTGTAACATTTTCTTCTTTTTTATGCTTGAAAAACTGGGTGTTTATATCATTATGAAACCCAGTGTATTTTCGTCCTTTATGAAAATTTAAAAAAAATTAACCTGAACTCCCCCTTTCCTCCTTCCTACTTTATCTGCTAAACGTAATCGTTAAAAAATACATTATCGCATATCTCCTTCAGAAAACCAATTAATAATATATTATAAAATAATGAAACCGAATGCTCAAAACTGGAAAATTTGACAAAAGCTTACAAAAAAAAAAAAAAAAAAAAAAAAAAAAGTAGGATACGATGATTTGTTTAAGGTTGGTGACAATCTTAACAAAATATTAAGAATTTACTACAATTGGCTTATTTTAAAAAAGGATAAGTAAGCTCACAGAAAGGTAAATCATTAATATATAAAAACTTAATAATAAATTAATACTAAAAAAATGAAATTTCCGAGGAGAAAAAAACAAACAAAAAAAAAACGTTAGGGGGCGTTAGGTTGGGTTGGGTTGATTTTTGACGGCCAATTATCTACACGAGGGATATAGGCCCGGGGGGAGTGCCCTCCGTGGGGGTCTTTCTAAGGGAACCTAATCCGTATTAACGCATGGAAGATCCACGGCTCGAAGAAAACCACGAAAACTCCGAACGATTAGGCCGACGGGCGCGATTGGGATCGAACCCAGCACCTCCCGTCTACCAGCTTCGAGAGCAGAACCTCTCGGCCACTGGTGGGGCCTTAGGGGGCGTTAGGGTGTGGATCTTTAGTGTTATTGTCATGAAGTTAATAATTTTCAGAATAAAGACAAGGGATTAGTGCAACGGCGTGTGAATGCAGTTAGATGTTGTTTATGCGATTATAAGAAGTGATTAGAGTGTAGAAATAAACAATTTTAATTGTGTCTCTCGTTGTACTCGTATGAAATATAACACTCTTCAGCAAAAAATAATTAGATTTCAAAGAATGCTAAACTGAATCCATTTCTTGAATTAAGGTCATATATACAGGACAAGAAAACAAAGTTTAAAAAAAAAATCTTAGGGAACAAATTTTAGGAATACATATTAATTACATTAAAATTTTCTTGAAAATTACGAAAAAAAAAAAATAAAAGCACAGTTTTGATACGTATTTTAAGTCTAAAAAACCATTTTCAGGAATAACGATTATTATTATGCGCGTGCGACACAAATATACATATATTAAAAAGAAATCTTTAATCCATTGAATTTATGTCTTCATGCATTCATATTTGCTTTTGCAGCACGTATTTATTTATTTTTACAGCAAAATAATAACCAGGGCTTCAAAAATGTGTATTAAGATTTTAAGCTTGTGTGCTTCTGCAGTAATTTGAGGAGTGATGGGGCACCGACGTAATAGGACGAAAGGATTTAAATGTTTGCTTATTTATCGCTACTTCAAGGTAACAAATAAGGCGGAATAACTTGTAAAAAAAAACATTTTAACGATTAATTTGTGTATTGTGAGAAGTAGGGGTTATTAGGAGATTGACTATTTCTTTTACAGCAAAACAAAAAATAGGTCAAAAATTTTCTATAAAATAAGAGTTTTGAAAATTTAAGTTTCGCATACTGCTGGTAAGGTGGAGGAGGGGAATCGCAATTTTGGATGCGGTCTTTTAAAAGAATGATTATTAATTATTACTACACATAAGCAGAAACATTTTTGCAAGATAAAGATTTTATTTTATTATTATTTATTTATTTATTTATTATTATTATTATTATTATTATTATTATTTTGTGCGGTAGGAAGGGCAATGGCGAAACGACACTTTCATATAAAGAGTGTGGGGGTAATTTAGGAGATTTAGATTGCTTGATTTGGAACAAAATAACAAGCACAGCAATTATTTTTAATTGAAGCTGTATAGAATTTAGTGTAGTGCTGGGGAAAGAAGAAGTAGGAATTTAAGAAAAAGGGGACGGGACCTATAAAATTTTAAGAAAAGTAGAAATCCACCGAAATGCAGGCGATTTTTATGCATGAAAGCGTTAGCAATCTTTTTTAGTTCAAGATGCATTGATCAGAAAATAAAAACACTTGTTCGATTTCAAAGAATTCGAATTTTCATACCTGAAAAATTCAAGTTTTCACTCATAAAATGACTTTATGAATATGTTAGAAAATTTCAAGTTTTTGATTAGAGATTTTTTACGTTCTTTTTTCTTTTTTCTCAATTGTAGTACAATCTTAACTGGATAAAACACATCAGAAAAATAATAATTAATTAACTTATTTTACTTAATAATTAAGAAAATCTTTGCTTTTCAGAATCTTTGACATTGTGTTGAATAGTTTAAAAAAATATATATTTTATTTACAATTTTTTCCTTTTGCTTTTTTTCTTTCTTTTTCTTTCTTTCTTTTTCTTTCTTTTTTCTTTCTTTTTTCTTTCTTTCTGTCTTTCCTTTTTTTTTTCTCTTGTAAGAATTTTCACAATTCTTATCTACGTGTGCTGTAGGCATAAATTCATTTGTGCCCAGTTCTTCGTTTAAAATGTATAAAAATAGCAAAAGAGATCAAAATTACTCAATGAGTATGTTATTTATTTATTTATTTATTTTACTTTCTCTTTCGGGTATAATTTTTTTTTTCTTTTTTCGTGTACGCGTTGATTTAAAATGGTATTTTCGAGGCGGAGAAAGAAATTTATATGCGATTTACTTAGATTTTTTTAATTTTTAAATTGTGTTTTTTTCTGTCTATAATGTTATTGAATTTGCATGTTATCATTTATGTATTACCTTAAAGAAAGTTAAAAAAATGGGCTCAAAACACAGTCTGAAGTAATTTCTTAAAGAGAAAATCAAAATTCACATATTATATTTGCTCATCTGAAAGTTGATAAAACATTCTTTGCTCTTCTCTTTGTTGCTTTTTTCTTTTTAAAGTTTGTCATTTCATAATAAAAATTAATTTTAGGAGAGAAAAAATATGGTAATTAGGAATGGCTTCCTGAAAAGCGAGAACAGTACAATGTTGTAAATAAAAAATATATATGTTATTCTGTAATTACTGGTAAAAAACAAAAAAGAATGGAAACAAAATCCAGCCGAACATTATAAAACCTTATATATGTTATTTATTTATTTATTTGTCTTTGAAATAAAATGTAGAGCCCATGATAAATATGGTATTAAGAGAAAATTCCACATAGAATTTTGGATACAATAACGTTATCAGAGCTCAAAGAAGATAAAAAGGGAAATAACCGCAATTTAAAAATTAATTTACCATCTGAATGTGTGATTTTACTTTAAATAAAACAACCTTATCGCAATAAAAATATTGATATTCATGAGATAAAAGTGTTTTTTCTATTTTTATAAAAAGCGATTTTTTTTCAAAAATTACCGCACCGATTTTCATGCTATGAGCATAGGTTATACAAATATGAAAGAACGAGAGTTTCGGGATAATTTTCTGTGTATAAAAACTGTGGGAAACGATAGTCAATTTCCAAAAATAATAATTATTTCTTATGTTTACTTTTTTCGTCAAAAATTACTGACATGTGAACCTATATTATATATAAATACCGAAAGTTTGCGGTGGGTATAGCATATAAATATTTATGAAAATATGTGTAAAAATACATCAAATTTGTTTAACACGTTAAGCGCCACGTCAGCCACCGGTGGCTGACACTGAACTTTCCGTTTTAAACGCGTCATTCAATGATGAATGACGTCTAAAATATGATATAAAATTAAAAATGTATGTATTATTCTTTTAAGTAATTACTGAAAATTTGTTTAAAATTTACTTACCTTTTATTTATTACAGGATTATACTTTCTAAAGTATTACTTAAAACATCGTAAATTTTTCAGCGCTTCAGTGTCATTCACCGTGGCACTCAACGTGTTAAAGGCGTTATTTGGAGCGGAGCTACTCAAATTCGATGTCTGAATAACTTTTGAAAAAAAGGGTTTTTTACAAATGCATTTCAAGATATGAATTTCAAAATTCGCCTTATCCAGAAAATTGAGAAAAACTCTGACTGTGTCCAATGGTTTTCATTGTAAACCAAGAGTTTACGTTGAGAGTGATGACCTGTGTGTTTATTTAAATTTAAAATACAGAAGTTGTATAAGTTTTTATTCCAAACAATCTTCGGATATTGAATTTAAGTAGCTCCGCCGAAAATATTGCCTTTAAATGACTTTTATGAATTTTTACGATTTTCTTCAATATTTCTCTGTTATACCCACGGCACGCTTTCAGAATTTAGGTATAATATACGTGCACATATGAGGAATTTTGGGGGGGGGGAGGGAGATAATTTTCATATAAACTTAAGATATGATTTTTATTTTTATATATTTGTTTCATTATTTCACACAGATTTATAAACAGAAAATTATTCAAAACTTCCCAGTTATGTATCTATGTAACCTATGTTAATGACTTGTAAATCGGTGCCTCAGTTTTTGAGAAAATTGGTTTTTATAAAAATATGAAAAACATTGAAAAAAAATCAGTATTTATTAGGTGATAATAGGGGAAATTTATTGTCAGATAGATAGCCACATATGGCCACCCCCCCCCCCCCAAAAAAAAAAAAAAACCCCAGGAAATTTGATCGGAAGACATGTTTTCAATAATTATCCGAATACGCCCTTTAAGCAGTTAGGATAGGATATCAAAGCTGGATGTATAACTTTTCGGGGGTTTCCCACGAGAGCCAAAGATAATTAATATCAGTGTCGCTTTGATAGATTGATATGCAGAGGACACGCCTCTTCTTCTGATTTTATTAAAAACCAAATCCAACCCCAATTTGTTGCTTTAATACTTTCTCAAAAACATACGTTTTTATTAACGGAAACAGATCATTACAGAATATTCGATTAATCCTTCGAGAAGCACTAAATTTGTTCTTGATTTTTACTTTATTTATTAAAGGAATTTATTAAAGGCCTTTAGACTCCGCTTTCATCACCTGTCTTCCAGAAATACAGATGCTTGTATACTTTTGAAATGTGTTAGAGAGTAATAAGCATATATTTAAGGTGGTTCTCAAACAAATATTTCCACTCGCTCAATAAAGCGAAACTTTCTGGTTTGCAAGTTTAAAAGATTTTAAAACTTAATGTAATATTTGAAACAGTTTGATGGTAATTAATAAAACAAGACTTTTACTAAATTTCAATTACTAATAGCATAATTTTATCTGTAGATACATGTAGTCTTGCGGGGATGGCGGAATAGAATAAGAATTTAAGAAATTTACTGAAAATGCTTTAGTTCCACCTTCCACCACCAGGAGGTGCAATATGCTCTATAAAAACATTTGACATTGTCCCCATCACCTGCAACGTCGTAAATCAAACGTGCTGCGCACGCTCTGCAAAATCGGTTAGTTCCAATTCCCACCGCCAGGTGCCGCAAACTGTTTTAAACAAACCAATATCCGAACGAAACTCCTTTTTTCAACCTTTCCGTTGGTATATTACTCGCGAGGGTGGCGGAATGAAAAAAAATTTAAGAAATTTGCTGAAATTACACGACAACAGACGAAACCCGCTAGTGTCTATCCTAATAACGTAGCTGCCAACTTTTACGCTTTCTTCTTACCACTAAAATTTTATAATAAATGTCGTCTTCTATAATCCTCGAAATTTCACGATTAAAGAAGACGAAAATCTCTATTAAATTTTAATGGAGAAAGGAAACGTAGAAGTTGGCAGCTATGTAATGTGTGTAATTGTGCATTATATACCCATTGTATACCAAAACTTTTATTTTCCTTTTAAAAATCGATTTTTTGATAAAATAAGAAGTTATGTATCGATTTGTATGAAAATTGGATATCTGGAATCAGTGTTTTATTTTGTGCGTAGGTATGCTAATTTTAAATCGATAAATGCAAAAAAAAAAAAAAAAAAAAAAAAAAAAAAAAAAAAAAATCTATGTAGCTGAAAAAGTTGTTTAGTCACGTGTTGTTTTGAAATAATTTCAAGTCCCACTCGAAGAACTCTAAAAGTCTCAGGTGCACCAGGACAAGCCATCAACTACCCGAAAAAAAAATTTCAGCTTTGTACGTTCAGTAGATTTTGCTAGCCATTGCACAAAATGACACACTCACACAGATAGTGAAACTTTTTTTTATTAGTATAGATTAAACAAGTTGGAAATTGCACGTCAAACGTGGAAAATGATGTGCGTTCGTACTATAACTAGTTTTATTAATATTTTTTGCACTGCATATTGTACTGAATGCATATTTTAGTGCACTTCATAAGCACATATCAATTTCATTCTTTTCGAAAAGTTGTAACATCATTAAAATGCACTTGAAATAATTTTTTTTCCATTAGCCGTAATGTTACGGTAAACTTTTGACTGTCCCTGTCATTAAACTATACATCCGATTTTCATAAAATTTGAAATGACTCGACAAAATTATGCAATAATTATATATTTTTAATTTCAGACCATTCAGCTGGGTGGTTTTTGCGCTGCTATATGCGGACAGACGGACTGAACGACGACTATAGATGCTACGTATTTACACAATTACGAAGGCACCTAAAAAGGTGTTTCTTTAATTATTTTTCTCATTAACACTAGAAAGCCCGCGAGCAGTCATTTTGACTGCTACCAAATGAATATATCTCGGTTCGAACCAGAATTTCTGTTATAAAACTACTTTAAAGGATACAAAGGAAAAAAAAAAACCTAGTTAAATGGATAAATTAATAATTTAAAATAAAAATTCTGGCGTGAAATATTTTTCTAAAATTTGAGTAAAATTCTCGGTCTTTCTAGTGTTAAATAACCGGCGATATGAGACAGATGTAACGATCAAAAATGAAAGAAAGCTATTTTGTTGGGCAAAAATAATTAAGGGCACAGAATAAATTCATTTTGATATTTTAATGATTTGCGCTTGCAATTGAAAAAGCTTAAACTCTAAAATAAAATGAGAAATAAGATGTAGTTTCCTTTTTTTCTTGAACTACATCATTGGTTTTGTTCGTGGTATTGAGAGTCGGTTCATAACGGTAAGTGAAACAACTTTTTCTGAAAGATTCTTTGGCCTTACCTGAAAATGGAAAACTTTATTCGATTTCGTATTTAAGGAATAAAAGTTCATCTCATTTCTAGGATCTAAGAATGAAAATAACCCGTTTGTTTTTGAGAACAGTCCTAAAGACATCCCCCACAGTACAGTCCTCAAGTACAAAAAACTATTGTATGACAGAAAATGAGATTTCCTTATAGCCCAGGGCTTACTTCCGTTAATGCGAATGCTGTCTTTTGTCGACACGAATGACCAATTTTCGAAAAAGTGGACATCTATTAGTGGGCATTTCCTCCGTTTTAAATCTAAAAAAAGAGCTCTTCCATTTTATGTGGGTTCGTAATTTTTTAAATACTTAGCACCTACAGTCTTCATCTGGTCCGTCCGTCTGTTCGCATATAACAGCGCAAAAACTACCCAAACGAATTGTCTGAAATTTAATGTGTATAATCGTTGCAGAATTTTGTCGAGTCATTTCAAATTTTATGAAAATTGACTCAAAACTTAAAAGGTTTTCAGGGTTCGTACGGGTCCTTGAATTTCCTGACTAAGAAATTCTTCGGTACCAGTATTTTTTTATGGAAAATCTCTGGTTAAATAAGGCGAAAATTCGTCCCTTTAAACTAGATTTATTTTTCTCTAAAAAAGTACTGATATTTTCCCTTGAAAATAATGGTACCCGTATGAACCCTGGTATCGAGAACAGTTTTCTTCATTCTATTAATTCATATCATACGTAATTAATTAATTATTCCATCATAGGACATGATTCTAGGTTGCCAGGACGATTACGTCCTATTGAAGAGAGAGCCCTATTATTTCCGTATGACTGAATTTTAATGTATAGAATCGTAATGAATTTTGTATTCATGCATATTCGCATAAGAGTGCAACAGTTATTGCACCAATATCTGACTATTTAACAAACTAGTTATAGTACGAACGCACCTCATTGGCCACGTTTGACGTACAATTTCGGACTTGTTTTTTTTTTAACCATTTGGGAAAATAGTTATTGTCCTCGTCAGGGTAGGAAATCAAAAGCATATCTGAAGATTTTTATTGGTTGAATCCACATTTTATTCGTTTTCTGATGGGTCTATACAGTAATCTGTATTTCCCTTTACTTTCAACAGAGATGGATACTTCTGTTGCCACTATGAGAAAAAAGTAATATAACTACAAAAAAAAAATTAATAACTCAGAAACAAATTGAGATACAGCTTTCAAATAAATTGCATTTAAAAGTACAATTCTTTCTCTATACGACGGTGTAAAAAGTAATGTTGTGGAATGTTTAGAAGTTTAAGAATGAAATTTCATTTAAAATGGGTCGTCAGATTTCCAAGAAATCTGACGATGAAAAAGCCTTTTCCCGAACAGTCAATGAAATGCTTGGATAATACGTAAGTTTCAGATGGATAGTACGTAAGTTTCAGGAAATCTTACAATTTTTACGTGTAATAACACTATAAATGTTTAATTCATGGCGTACGTAATGTATGATCAACTGCGTGCGATTTTTTATGTCTTAAATTTTAGTCTTTGAAAAAATCATTTTCCAAATGGTCGTTGTAATTTGTTAAATTGCTTTTTTTTTTTTTTTTTTTTTTTTACTGAAATTTTATATAATAAAACCGAAGATCATCTAATCCAAATGATCATGTGATGTTCTACTATTCAAATGAGACAGCATTGAAAGGAACAGTTCATGCGTCTTTAAACGAAGGAAAGGGGGTTAAACCCCCAAATTTATTCCCATGTGTGTGGTTCTGGTACGACATTAGTGTTCTATACATATTACCTTGCTGCTTACAAACACTCGCTTTCCTTTAATTTAAAACTCACACCGGAAAGTAAATAATATTTTTTTTTTCTAATAAAATGTACTTGTCGTCCTAGTTTCTCTTGTTCTGAAAGTGTTTTCTGCGGTCACGTACAGCTGAGATCGCTTTGATCTCGCTGTTGTTTAACAAATAGATGATGCTAGTGTTGGGTAGGACAAGGAAAATTTTAGACGTTTGTATGATGTACTTCCAAAAGTTTTTTGTCATGACAATGTCATGCTTCCAAAAGAGTGAGGTGGGTGAACGGTTTATCCGCAAGAACTACAATTGAGTTAGGATGAATGTAATGCCTCCCTCTTCCTCCGTGTATGGTTGTATGCTGCTTAATCCGACAACATGGGATTAGGCATTAGGGGAGTGGTACTTTACTTATTGTCAAGAAGGTAAATTGAAGTATACAGTTCTCGGACGCTGTTAATGTGATTATTAGATGTTCTTTTATAGAAATGGTATTATGTACTATTGTACTTCTAAGGAATAAAATTGACTTTTGAAAATATAATTAGATTGCAAAAAAGTAAAACTGAATGCCTATCTTAAATTAAAGTTCTGTATATACAGAGAAATTGCGTTATTTGGAAATTCTTAGGGAGGAATTTTAGCAATTTTTACAAAACTATAGGGAAATTTAGAGATAATTATTACTAATTATAAAGCATATTTTTGGTTGATTAGTATTGTTTAATCTGACAAAAACTTTTGTCAATCGAAAAAGAAATTTTTTATTATTTTCTCCCCCCCCCACCCCTCCTGCTTTTATATGACGTTATGATAAGCTTATTTATTTATTTTCTAACAAAATAATAAACAGGATATTTTAAACAAAAATAAATAAATAAGTAAAAAATAAAAAGGCAGAATAATTTCAAAATATAAAGCATTTTTAAGATTAGCTGCCTGCTGTGACGAGGAGGGTTTATAGAAATCTTTAGTTATTCATTTTTACTGCAAATTAAGAAACTCAAGAGGATTTTTTCCAAAGGTTAAAAAATTTTAAAGCTATATATGCTACGGAGGCTCAGTATATATGTGTGTGTTTGCGCGCGCGGAGAGTAAGAGGGGCTTTAGAGCTATTTAGCTTATATAAAGCATTCTAGCTTTGTTTCTAATTGTAGGTAATCAGCTATAACAAACACCTCTAATACTTTAGACAACTTCTCTTACATAATTTCCGGATGCGACAGCGACAGAAAGGGATAAAACCACCGTCTTGAGACATAAAATAACTTAAACTGTATCTGTTATTTTAAATACAAATTTCATCCCGGAAATTGTTTTCAAAAATATCTATAATTATTAAATCCTAAAACTGTTACAGCACTCAGATTTGAAAGCAAAACTGTCAAAGCAAACGGACTCTTGCTCGCCGAGAACCGTTGTAAAGAATAAAAAATATAATCGCAACAGCACCCACTCACTCCCTGGCTAAATATCTGTCCTGAACGACAAACCGGCAAGCAATCAATCAATATTTATTAAAAGCTAGGGATGGGCATTTCGACTCATTTTGAGGAGTCGACGCTGAGTCGACATACTGACTCGACTCTCGACTCACTTGCCGAAGTAGGAGTGGTTGGTTGTAAAGATAACGCAATTCCACTTTTCGTATCAAATTTATTGCGCAGGAGAAAATATTTGAGCGTAAGCTTGAATTATTTTGGTTTTGATTTTATATAGAAGAAGTCTTTTATATTAAATTTTGTTGGATGGTAACTGGAAACAGCCACACTAGATGTCTCTATTGGCCGAAATATCCAGGTCCTGTCTAGTCCCGCCCACGGAAAAAAAGTTCGGCTTGCTCATAAAAAAATGTTTGGCCCGGACTGTAGAAAAATAATCAAATACCCGCCTCGGTATAAAATCTAAAAGTTCATTCCGTACAAAAAAAAATTACTGGGCCGCCCCGATAGAAAACTTAAAAGTTCGGGCCGATCCTGTCTTGGCCCGACCGCCCCCTCCCCCCCAAAAAAGCTAAAATCTAGGTACTAAAACATAGAAAACATGGATTTTTATGTCGATAGGATTAAAAATTGTTTCGTAGGAAGAGTTCTGACTAAAAATATTTATTTTAACCTTTTTTCTTTTCATTTTTATAATCTTCATTTTTAAACAAACATTGTGTACGGTGATCTTTATTTTTTTTTAATGAATCTCTATCTGTATGTAAATGATTCAGTTAACATTAATATCGTTAATCCATATTATATGTTTTGGAGGCTTAAGAATCTGATAGCTAATACACAATAAAAATCGCCTAAGACGAAATTGCTTATTACACCACTTTTTTAATAAATTTTAAATAACAATAAAAAAAAAAAAATATGGGAAGTTTTATCATACGATTTTGTTTAAAATGCTATAGTTAATCATAAAAAAAAAAATTTTCAGATTTTTAAATCAATAAGTAAAAATTATTTTAAAATGTGTCCCGGACCTCCTTAAAAAGTGAAAACGGAGCTATTACAAGTTGATCGTGTTAACAGATTTATAGATTAAAAGATATTCATAAATATTTTTCGAAAAAAGGGAACTAATTTAGTTACATGATTATTATTATTATTATTTTTTTTTTTTTTAATGCGTGTGTGTATGTGTTTCGTTTGGGTATTGTTGGAAAGACCTCGTAACACCGAAACCAAAAATATATTTGTTCTAATTTTAGATAGTGTAAAAAATCTGATACAAAAATATGTCCCCCCCCCCCCCTTCAGCCTATTTCCGAAACTACTAAAACTAAAATGATGGAAAAAAAACTAGGGGCAATAGTAATTTATTCAAACTTTGCGGGAAAATTATAGCGATTATCCTCGGTCACATAGTTTTGAAGAAAATGGCATTTTTACGTTACACACAAACTTTACTTTGCGGAGCTCAGCGGCAGTATTTTTAACTACCAAATTTATAAAATTGACAGGCCTGACTATTGTGGCGATTTGGAATCAAATAGCGTTTTCCACTTTTTTACATAAATAAATTGCTTATCAAGAAAAATGCGATTATTGTCACGTAACGACAAGTTTTTCTCTTTTCCTCGTGCTACCATGTCCCGAACTTCGTTTAAAAACTTGAATTTTGACAGTATTTTTTGAAGGATATTTCGGCAAAAAAAAAAAGGAAAACGCCATTCGATTACTAAGTTCCTGAATAAGAACACCTGCCAATTTTAGGCGTTTCCTAACAAAAAATAATTCAATAATTAGTCCCCCGCCCACCCGGAGGGGGCTGGGAGTAAGTTTTAAAATGTTCTGTTTTTCTCATGTTTATAGTTTTTGATTTACTCCCTTTTAAAATTTTATTTTTTAAACCGTGATTATATACTCAGGTATAGCCGTAGAGAGAGACACACAGCCTTGCTGTTTACGAAAAAAAAGGGGGGGGGGCGTGGAAGTGACAGGATTCCGAATATATCTTCCATATTTTGGTTTAAATAAGGAACGCTAAAAAAAAAAAAAAAACGTTTGGCTAAACTTTTAAAAAATATATGTAAATTATATTCATTTAATATTACCTGCGAACATTTTTATTTATAAAACGGAATTAAAATAACATTATATACGCAAACAAATAAAGGATATTAACTTACATTTAAAATACATCTATTATAAAATATATTCAGTAACTTAGTATATTTTAAACAACCTGCTACTAAAGTAGAATTTTATTTCTCTTTCTTCAAAGATTTTTTTAATATTGCATGATATTGAAACAGTTGAAAATATTCCCCTAACTAGTCCTACTTCTTTCTTTCTTTTTTCTTTTTTTTTTTTTTGCCAAAAAATACAAAGGTAACATCTGCTTTTTAAAAATCTTCTTTTCCCTAAGCATATCGCAAATTCAAATAATTTTTAACGAAATATCATGCTGCCCGCCCCCTTGTCTCAGTCCCTCCCTCTCCTTTCATTCATACCGTCATCTTCCTAAACATACATCTACACGGCTTTCTCCTTTCCCAAAACCGCCAATACATAAACCAAGATCTCCGTTCTCCCTAAACAACCCAGCCCGGATTCGAAGAGTTGAAATCCGATACTGAGTTGAAATAGTGGTTTTCGAAGAGTCGAAGTATCGAAGAGTCGAAGATTCGAAAATCCACTCTTCGACTCTCGACTCTCCAAGTCCGACACTGTGTTAAACTCGTCCAACCACTCTTTGAGTGAGTCGACTTCGATTCTTCGACTCCTAATCCCAAACTGAGTGGAAATGAAAGTTCGACTCTTTTGAGTCGAGGCAGTCCACTAGCTAGGAGTCGACAATTCGACTCTCTTGGAAGGAGTCGAGATTTTGTGTCGACTCTTCGACTCTTCGGCCAACTCTATTAAAAGCAAAAGAGAAAAACATCTTTTTCCACTACGATCACCGCACTTCTTTAAAGAAAATGCCACATTATTTCACCATTCCCCTCAGACACAAGAAAGTTAATCCACTCATTCTTCCCTCATTCAGTCTATCTCCTCCTCATAGCTTAAGCTTCTTCAAACGTAGACCACAACTCACTGATTCCGAGAACACCTCTCAATTGTGATTGTCACACTCAGCCACATTCTGAAACGGCTCACCGCCTGAAACTGAAGTAAACATGACAAAATTTTGGAGGTACCTACAATTTGAAATATGAGGTGCTGGGACAAATTGTCACGATGTATGGGACAAATGAGGTGCCTCCTGTATGAGTTACCCAACTCTAGATGATACTCGTTCACACAAGCGTCTAGTGATCACACTCTTTCATTTTGATCCTGTGATCCTGCGGGATCAGCGTGCTCCGCGCATATTGTTCCGCGCATGACGTAGCGATGTTTGTGTGAAGTAATATTCTAAGCAAAATTTTTTAAGGAACTTTCGTACCACTTCAGATTAGATGGCATGGGTTCGATTCCTTACGGTGCTGAATGAAAATGAATGTCAAGATTGCTTTAAAAAATTAAATTTTCTTGAAGAGAAAAATTGAAAATTTATATTTTTCAATATTTGTACCACTATTAACAATTTTTTTTTTACTGTGGATTTTCCAAATATTTGATATGGTGATCGTAGTTTTAACAGATTTAATGCCTTTAGTATCGCATTCTAGTGGTGTAAAGATAAGCAAATCATAAAGAATGTTTTAAATTTAATAATAATTAAATATTTTTTCATAATTTTAAATTTAATAATTTTAATTTTTATCATCATTTTAAAAGAACTTTTAACTTTAAATAAATAATAATTGTTAATATTTTTTCATAATTTGAAATTTTATAATGATTTAGTAATTTATTTTTTTCTATCTATATTTTCTGATTTTTTACATGAGCTCAGGAACATTGTTTTTTGTCCTCCCTCCCCCCCAGTCTTTTTAAGTTTTCTTCCTGGTGCTGCCATGTTTCAATTCCTGTTAGTATTTCCATAGTATTACTGTCGGGGGTGTGAGGCAGTTGGCCCCAGGCTCCTCGATAAATAGTCAGAAGTCTCTTTCTGTGCTATCCCGGATAGCATTTTTAATTTTCAGAAAATTTGCAGCAGTCTTGCTTTGAAAACCTGCAAAGTTTCAGCATGTCAAGACTCAAAGCTCATAACAAGACTGCAGCAAGATAACGCAAACGCCGATGTCACCTCACTTTGAACTTGCAGCTAACTTGTTGTGCAAGTTAAATTCATCCTGTATCAAATTTATTGCAAATTAACGGCAAACAAGTAATCAATCCCTGCCCTACTATCTGTTTACAACTGTTACAGCTTACACTATAAGTTTAACCCCTTCGGAGGGGTCCATAGACCTGATCAGGTATATTGATGCGAACACACCATCAGAAGGTGCCTGCATCGTTTTCATCGCCACAAACAAGTTGCTGTAATATTTGTACTGTTTCAAAACGACCCTTTTTTGGTATTTGATAAGTATAGCGTTTAGAAAAAGCGGTGCCAACCGAATAAAATTTCTGTCATTTCTGCATATGTGCTGATTGTCTATTCTCTCAACAGAAGGATTTTTTGTTTTCGTCACTTTTGTGAATTAAAGACAGTCTTGCTATCAGTTCCACAACAAACTAATGCAAGTAGGGGATGGCATACCTTGCGGGAAATTTGCTGCGAATTTCGCAATTCAAATTTGTCACGGCAAGATAATGTCAGAAATAATCAAACTTGATGCTAATGTTCATGCTATCCCGAAATCCAAAGGAACCGAAAAAAATCTGCTTTATGCAGGTTTCTGTCTTAGCAGCAGGGCTTAATTTTCGCCAGAGCCCGCTAGATTCCAGCTCCTGTACTTCTCTGGTTTCAGTAAATTTTTAAATATTGGTCGGAATTCACCAGAGCAGTATTTATATACAGGGCTCCCGAGCCCGGTGCAATAGCACTTCCGGAAAAACTAAGCATAAATTACTTTTTAGCTCATAGGCTATCAAAGCAAACAAAAGTTATTTGAATTGATTACTGCAGAATTGAAGAAATAATTGAAAATTAGTTACATTGTTTGTTTTCTTTTGTTTCTTTATTGATATGACTGCAATTAGTGCTAAATCCTACCAAATTAACACTAGAACGGCGGCGAGGGGTCATTTTGACCCTTGCCAAATGAATACATGTCGATTCGATCCAAAAAACTTTTTATAATATAAGATTAATATATGCTGCGCAAAAAATAACTTAGATAACTAAGTTAAATAGTTTTAAGTAAAAATTCTGATGTCAAATATTTTATAAAACTTGCGTAAAATTTCCCGCCGTTCTAGAGTTAATGTTCTGACAACTAAAGAATTATGAAAAAATACCATAAAATAACACTATAAAAGAAAAACTACATGCAATAAAATTAATTAAACAATACATAAGATATTTGAATTTAATATCCATAACTTTATTTTAAAAACAAAACAATTATAGTATCAATCTTAATACTGTTTAAAATATTGATAATCAATATCTAAATTTTAATTTTGCTATTTTCTATCAGTAAGAAATTATATAATATTCAGTCTTAATTTCTTTGTGTAATTTGCTATTACAAAACAGATTAAATTGATGCATCATAAGACAATTGATGATGATAATGAAATGTTTTTTTTTTCTTCTGGAATTTGGAAATTCTTATTTTATATTCCTATTTCACATTGATTATTGTCTTTTGTGTTTTGTCCTGTTTTAGATAATAACAAATTCAAAGATGTGTTTTGCAACTCTTTCGAAGAAAAGCACATGTTACTTATTTTTCTTTTTTGGACTTACAGAATCCTTCTGCACAGTTACAGCAGATCTTTTTTTTTATTGTGGAATGATGTTCTTGTTAGCTGGGCTATTATCATTAAGAACTTTACTATCACAAGAAGATTGTATACTTATAGCAGCAGTTGTATATTTTGTCATTTTTTCAATTTTAATCATTTGTTCATCGTTTTCTACCAAATTTACTAATTGTATGTATCTTTGTATTGCATCTTTTTTTCGGCTTTCGAGGTCTTGAGCTGCGATTTTATTTTTTTGAGACAGTTTTTGTACAATTATATCTTCATGAATGTGAGGATCAATTTGCAACTAATTTTCTGATTCTTGATTATCCTTCAGCAAAGAAAAACATAGGAAATGTATGTGCTTGCACATATTCCATCGAATAGCTGAGTCTATACATGTACAAGAAAAGTTATGTATACAAGCTTTACAATCAGTGCATATTAAATTGCAATCACATTTCTCTTTTATTTGTTGCACCGAGTACGTGTCTGTGCTGTTTTCTGAACTTATAATCCTTTCATTTTCTGTTTTTAGAACCTCTAAAGATAAATCTAAGCTGGTTTTGTGACTTTTCCTCAGTTCTTTTATTTTATTTGTTAGTTTTCCTCTGTATTGGGTAATTGACCTTTCGAACAATTTGTCTCTAATTAATCTCATAATTGCATTTATTGACTTATCCAGACGTTTGACATTTTTTCCTTTCAAATATACATATTTCAATGTTTTGTGCATGCGTTCTAAATGCATATTAGTATTTAAACTATAGGTCAAAATTAACATTTTTACCCACTGGCCACTGGCCAGTACACTGATTTTTTTCACTGGCCAGTTTTTTTAACCACTGGCCAGCAACAAAGTTATATACGCTCCACTCAAAATTGTGTTTTTTCTAACTATCAACATTGCAATTTACTAATATATATTACTTACCATTCGATATGATTACACTCAACTGAGAAATTTTATTTTTACTATTAATTGCAATGAAATAAATTCACAGGAAATTTTCAGAAAGGTTACAGCAGAAAGGGACCCCCCCCCCCACTTCGGCACTAACTAATCTGCATTTTTCTGCGACCATTTACGAATTTCGCGATCTTTTGACGAAATTCACGTTTTTTCGTGAACTTTTGCAAAATCTGCGTTTTTTTGCGATCTTTTGACGAAATCTGCGTTTTTTCAGCGATCTTTTCACAAAATTGCGTTTTTTTAAATCTTTTAACGAAATTTGTGGGTTTTTTTCGCCATTCTTTGAAAATATTTGCTTTTTTTTCAAGATTTTTTTGACGAAATTTGCGTTTTTAGTCGATCTTTTGACGAAATTTGCGTTTTTTCCACGATCTTTTGACGAAAATTGCGTTTTCTTCGCGATCTTTTCACGAAATTTACGTTTTTTCCGCGATTTTGTCACTAAAGTTGCGTTTTTCCGCGATCTTTTCACGAAATTTGTGTTTTTTCCGCGATTTTTTCACGAAATTTGCATTTTTCCGCGATCTTTTCACGCAATTTACGTTTTCCGCGATACTTTGAAGACTTTCGTGATTCTTTTTCGCGATTCTTTGTCAAAATTTGCGTTTTTCCCGTGATATTTTCTTGAAATTTATGTTTTTCCGCGATCTTTTGACGAAATTTGCGTTTTTTCCGCGATCTTTTCACGAATTTTGCGTTTTTCGCGATCTTTTCGCGAAATTTGCGTTTTCCGCGATACTTTGAAGAATTGTGTGATTCTTTTTTGCGATTCTGTGTCGAAATTTGCGTTTTTCCGCAATCTTTTCAAGAATTTTGCGTTTTTTCCGCGATCTTTTCCCGAATTTTGCGTTTTACCCACGATCTTCTTACGAAATTTGCGTTTTCCACGATCTTTTCACGAAATTTGCGTTCTCCGCGATCTTTTCACGAAATTTGCGCTTTCCGCGATACTTTGAAGAATTTTGTGATTCCTTTTTCGCGATTCTTTGTCGAAATTTCCGTTTTTTCCGCGATCTTTTCACGAAATTTGTGTTTTTTCCGCGATGTTTTGACGTAATTGGCGTTTTTTACGTGGTCCTTTGGTAAAATTCACGTTTTTTCGCGATTCTTTGACGGTATTCGTGATTTTTTTCTACGAACGATTGAAGAAATTGATTTTTTTCTTCGACCATATCGAAATTAGCGATATTTTTATGTCCAAATTTTCAGAGTGATGACCGTTTTTTTTTCCGGAACCGAATGCCTTAAATTTTTGAAAAATTCGAGACAGAATCACCCCTGCTACTTTCTTTTCTTATGTTCGGGAGCATCGCCGATTTGGACGCCGTAAATTCCGAACGAATTTCACCCCTTTCCTCCCTGGCATCGATCTTTAAACCACCGCGTTTGGCGAGTGGTGCCCATTGAGTTTGGTGAGTGAGGACAATAAAGTTAATCGCCACGTTTTAAGTGTTACTCGACGCCTGGCGAGTGGCGAGTGCTAATTTTGTGCTATAATTTAAACCCGCATGGTTTCTGTAACAGTATGCCCAAAGATAAGGATTTTTAAGATAGTAAGTATCTAAATATAAAGCAAAATCTGCTGTCTCTGGATTGGCATATAAAGTTTCCAAAATTATTTCTTTTAAAGTATGAAAAGTTTGTTTATCAGTTTCTGTTAACAAAACACGCAACATTTTATATACATCTATTTTTTTATCTTTGTTGCCAATTTTTTTCAAATTCTTTCGCCATGATTGGTCCACATGCCAAGTACAAAATAAACGTTTACAAGGTATCTCCATTTCAGTGACCCAAGCATTATAAAACTCGTTAGCCATGTCAGACATAAATATAGTCGGCGTCAGTATGCCAATCTTTTCTCTAATGATGCCAAGATATAGATAGAGAACAGACTCATCACTGCGGTTGGAAATCAGAAAAGCACATGGGAATCCTTGTCGTAGCTCATCAAGTATCATGATGGTAACCATGCTAATTAGTTCCGTGGGTCCCATCAATGCAAATACAGTCACTGCTAAACTTTTTTAGCATTTCGCTTTGGGCATCTGTCATGATAATAAGAACAAAATCGTCTTTTCCCAACCTATTTTGAATATCTTCCTGTCCTAGTGGTTTAAAAAACGCAACAGGCTTATTTTCATCTTTATTTAATTCTTCAATCCAAATTTTGACACTTTCCATATCATTTTCATGTTTTCTTTCATTACAACGAATGTTGAAAGATTGTTCAATATTACTTAAATCATTTTTAGTCAATAAATGTTTCCTTTCAACATTACATGAAGTGGGGGTGTCTCTTACTTCATCCAGAATATCGTCAAATAGGATATTCGCAGCAATTTTTGCAGCTATAGACTTCCTTTCTTCAGGAGTTAGAGTAAGGCGACGTAGGTCCCTTTTATGACCAAAATGCGTACTTACATGACTTACAAGAATTCTGTCATTGGCTTTCTCTACAGCAATTATTTTTGCAGGGCAGTAACCACCAATTTTGTTACTGCTATTTATTTTTAAATACCGTTTTCCGTCACCTTTAGCAGAGTATTGGCCAGATCGGTGACATACATAATAATGAGTCCAACCATCTTTTATTTTCTTTGAATTTATTTTAATATACTTAGAAATGGGATTTTTCTCCATTCCAGACTTCCAGTCCACAAATTCTTGTTCTGAGGAGAAAGATATTTTATCAACTTTGACCTTCACAAGCTCATTAGCAAAGTGAAACAAAATGTTCTTTTTATTAAAATTTTGCTTACGCTCTGGACATACATGGAGCTTTGTTACTGCATGCTTCTTATGTTTATGATTTTCATGATTATTCTCGTTAGAGAATATTTTATTGAAATCTGTGCACTGAAATTCCAGATATTTTGCAGTTTCTTCCGGGTGGAGTTTTTTAGTGGTTTTTTTTAGGTTACTGTTATTTGAGAATGTTTTTTTACATTCATAACAGTGGTATTTCAGATTACTCTCCTTGCAGTCCAAGTCCATGCACTGAAATTCCAATTGTTTTACAGGTGCGATTTCTTCCGGGTGGAATTTTTTCGCATGTTTTTTCAGGTTACTGTTACTTGAAAAAGATTTTGGACATTTACAACATTGAAATGCATACTTTTTGCCGGCGCCATTTCGGAGGCTTCTTCAGCATGGAATTTTGTTCTATGTTTGGTTAAATTACTCTTATTTGAGAATGTTTTATAACATTCAGAACAGAAGAGAATTTCTGTAGACACAGACTGGTCTGCCGTACTTTTTGCCGGCGCCATTTCGGAGACTTCTTCAGCATGGAATTTTTTTCTATGTTTGGTTAAAATACTCTTATTTGAAAATGTTTTATAACATTCAGAACAGAAGAGAATTTCTGTAGACACAGACTGGTCATTCTGTATAAATATTGGCCCTGAAAAGTGTCTTTGTGTTTCAAAATTTTGTTTTAAATTATTCGCCATGCGATAAACGTGGAACATTCAACATCTAAATATAAACAAATATACATCATGCGCGGACGGTATGGGTATGATGCAAAATACGCCATGCGCGGAACGATATGCGCGGAGCGCGCTGATCCCGCAGGATCATAGGATCAAAATGAAAAAGTGTGATCGCTAGACGCTTGTCTCACAGTAGGCATTTGCCTACTTATTTTAATGTTTTGTTGCTGACTGGATTTGTGCTTGTTGGTTGAATGGTTCGAGAAATGCATTTGAGTCTAGATGCCATGTCTTCGAATCCCTCGTCTTCTTTTTATTCTCAAATTTTCTTTTACATCTTCATTAAAAACGTTTTATCGGTTAAAATATTCTATTTCAGATTTGTTTTTTTATTTATAAATATTTTATTGGTGAAATATTCTATTTAACTTTTATTTTAAACTTTTTTATTTTAATTTTTTTTTCTTGTTGCTTTATATTTTTCAAATAAATGGAGCATTTTTAATAAAAATAAATTTTGATGTTAAACTCTAAACCAGCCAGTGTGTACTACGCAATGAACTACCTGTAAGAAAAAAAAACAAAAAGAAATACTGCCGAATAAATTGCTAGCAAAATACAATGTGTAAAAGCAAATGAACAAACAATGTAAATCAACTCATGAACTATTGTAATGTATGTATATGAATGCACAAAAAATGTATTTAAAAAGAGCAACTGTTGTGTAACACAAAAAAAAAAAAATCGAACACATGAAGTACTTGTGAGAAAAAAAGTGTGTAAATGGTTAACAAAGGGTTAAAATTAAAAAAAATGTATCTGCCAAAGTTATTACTGTATGAAGTTAACGAAAATGTGCATAAAATGCACAAGTGCCCAGCAGATTGCATAACTCTACGCTAAAATGTAGAAGTTATGGCAAGCAAAACATGTTCCAAGTAAAAAGAATGAAAGAAAAAGACTAGCAAACAAGCTATATACCTTATGTCATATGAATGTATATATCCGTCACAACTGTGAGACTTTAACTCAGTAATTAAAAATTTAAAATGTGAAAAAAATGCCAAAGCTTTAGTTTAATCACTACATGTGAATAGCCTTATTAAGAAAAAAAATAGTGTACATAATAGCTCACATTATGCCTTTGAATACCTTTTTATAAAAAACAACTCTTACCGATATCAAATATCATGTCAGTGATAATAAAATTACCTTATGTTATGAATAAAATAGCAACGAGTCACCAGCCGCGCGTAAACAATGAAATTAAACAGTACATTAACTGTATGTAGAAAAATGTACACCCAATTAATTATCTCTTGCATAAAAATGTACGATGAATGTGTAAACCATGTACAATAGTTATATTACGACATATTTTCTGCAAACTTTTAAAACACCCCCAAAAAAATCATCTTACCCTAAAACAAATCTATAAAAAAAAAACAAATATTAAGTTGTGAATACAGTGAAAAATGCAATTTTAAGCTAAACACAAATGCTGATAAGAAGAAACCAAAACATGCACAGAATAGTCATGAGTGTCCTTAACCATGGTGAGTGTTAATTGAAACAGAACAAAATCAGATAAACTGAACGAGTAAATGTGTGTGTGTGTGAAGTACCAGGCTAAACATGATATCACAACAACCATGTGCATGAGGAAAAAAAGAAAACGTGTGTGATTAAGTCCTAACAATGCTATCTGCCCATAGCAAGTTAGTGATAAAAGTGTAAAATAGTGTCAAAGTGGTATCCATAATTAGCATTAGGAAACAATTACAGGTGAATTTTAGCAATTTTAAAAATTTGAAAAAGGTAAGAACACTCCAATTCTAAAATTAATATTAGTGTAACTCCATCAATCATGTTAGGAAACATATCCGATCCCTGATTAAGCTAGCGGGGAACTTGCTTAACCATAGATCGAAATACACACCTCAGACATTTTGCTATCCGATGGAAAATAGCGCAATGACTGAAGTATCCCACATAAAAGATGACAGAGGTACAAGCAATCAAACTTACCCAAAAGGATCAAAACACTATATTAATGTACTGCATGTCAATAAGAAACATGAATTTTGCAAAAGCAAACGAAAACCAAAAGGGAAAAAAATCAATTTCTGTAACAATGACATGATGACTCGAGCTCTTAAGTAATAAGTCTAAACTAAATGTATGCCAGGCTAAATTAATCTAAGATTACTACATATTTTGCCGAAGTTCCCAATCCAATAAAAATATATGTGAAATAAAAAGAATCTATTATTTTTAATTATGATCACGCCAACTGTATGTAACTTTCTAATCAAGTGCCCACATCTAAATGAAAAAATGTTACGCTCACATGCTCCTTTATAACTATTTTACATTGTCACCAATATACAAATCCAACATATTTCACATTACTCTTAATCAGTGCAAAATTTATAATAGACACAAAACATAAAATTTTCTGCACATAAAAATATCTAATACTATCAAGCACTGCAGAAGTGTATGCAAGATTTAGTTGTATAAAAAATTTAAAAGCACGATATGCACAATCTAAAACAATTATATAGACTTTTTTTATCTATATTTTTAAGAAAGGTTGTATAATACTTCTTAACTCTCACAAAAAATTCAATAATTACTAGAGAATTACACTTAACAGAGACAATACTAAATATGTTGCATTGAAACACAAATGTGCAATTTAAATCACACTGTCAACAGATACATACGAACCAGCATAAATTACGTCCAACAGACGATAAAACAACACAGGGCAGCGCTTCCTGGCAAAAGAGACAATAAAAACAACCTATTATCTCTGGAAGCGCGGCAATGTGCCAAAGCAAGACATTCAGTGTGTATCTTATACAAATCAAATGTAACTTTTTTTTACTAGAACTGTATCATAAGCATTCATAAACTCAGTATAGGACTGACATGCTTACATGTCCATAATAACTTATCTTTTTTAAAAGCATGAAATATGAAGAAGGAAAATAAAAAGTTAACTACTAAGTTAATTATTATGCCATTCATAACTGCCAAACAAAACAAAATGTGCATCACACAAACTTAGATTTCAAAAGGCTGTTCATTGTCAAACGGCGGCAAGGAATGCCAAATATAGTAACTAAAAAAAATACCATGTCAATCAAGAAAATATTAAAGCATATTAACAAACATAAAATAAAACTGTACTGGAAATTAACTTAAACACCTACCTTTTAAACAATTTGTAAGTTTAAAACACAAACCAATATTAATTTTTTATATCTATGTATAGGTGCTATCTTCTTTCTTCAGGTTGCAACCTATTATAATGAGCAGTACAAATAACACACTGAAATCACCAAATATACGTAAATTTTAAACAAGAAGCATGTATAGGTCAACATATCTTATCATTTCATGTAAAGAGGGAAAAAACTGAAAGCGAAAAAGTAAATTATTGTATCAAAGTTTTAAAAAGAAAAAGAAGCATTTCCCTCTTCATGCTCTTGAAAGGAATTATCTTATAAATTTGTAAAAAAATATTTGGCTTTATAATCCTTGGTACACATTCTTTTCTTTTTTTTGCACAGAAAAAGAACCAACACCAGTCGAAACACATTTTTTTAGATTTTCTTGTCTAACAACCTATTTGAAGAAATTTCACACATAGAAGAGAGCCGGCACTATATAAATTAAGTTGGTGTAATCGGATCATCGGGTAGAATTTCACAAACAACGCCTGATGATCGATGAATTTGCATCCTATTATGTGCAGAAACATCCCAGTACACATGGCACTTAAGTTTAATTGAAGCTTTTTTTTTGAAGGAATGTAGCAACGCGTCACTGGCACATCGGTCAGGACAGAACAGCAACTATGATGATGCAGATGACGCAAATAGACCTTAGCAGGTGATGGACTATGAATCACAGGTCAGCAGGCAGGAAACATGGCACGGTTCCCAGTGCATAGCGGCGGCAAAAGAAAGCAGGTATCCACGCACTGGCGAGTGTTGAAATCTGAGTCAGGAGGAGTCCGCAGGCGCTGACATATCCATTACAGTGCAGGAAATTACTTTGCAAAAAAAAAAAAATCGATTTAACGAGGGCGGGGGGGGGGGGGGGGGTAAATTTCTCTCTCTCCAATATGCATGTATTTTTTTTTTTAATGTTGGAGAAAAATCCGGCGGATGCGCCAATATGTATGAAGAAGGTTCAGTAGCTTTAGGTTCGTACATACAATGAAAAAACTCCAACACAAAAATACGGGAACAAAAACTTTATTTTAACTATTAAAATTACTAGAAAGCAAATTAGAATTACAATAGGGGGGAATGGATTTCTTAGAATTAATGGAGAAAGAGGCCCCCATTTAAACAAATGGCACCAAAATGCCGATACAGAAAATTAGTACCTTCCCAGTACATGGTCAGCATCGAAGTGACTCATTTTACAAACAGCTTCGATAACTTGGCGTTACAAATCCATCGCCAATTTTACTATTATAATCGTGAACGAAGAGTGAATAAAGGTTTATGGGCGCACAAAATGATTCCACGCAATGTGGTATTCCTCAAGGCATCAATCAAATGGTTGTTAAATAGCTGTCACAAAGCATAATCAAAGCGGCGTCAAAGTTCTGAATTGAACAAATTTGTTTATGCTTAATAATGTTTTATATGATAAAATGACCGTTACATGAAAATGTGATATAATTATAAAAGGCTTCTGTATTAGACAAAAAGGAAGTTAAAATTAACTGCAATCATTTTCCAAGACATAAGCTATAAACTACATTCTATTTATATATGATTATTATTGTAACGGCGAAAGACAAGCAGTAAATAAGACTGAATAAATTCAGCGTGGGCATGTCCGAATCAAAGTTATTGACAGCTGCTATTCTCTTTTTGTGATTTATTTAATGACCCACGAGTTATCGGAAAGTAAATTGCTTTACTGGGAATGAAAGATTACAACCAACTAAAATGTATATTACTACTTTAAATAAACCAAGGTTATAGAAAGAAAAAAATAAAACAGATAAAATTCGATACGGAAAATAAGCGCCGACTTAGATTATAAAATTTTAACTTAAAGAGGGGGAATAACAACACGTTTTAAAAGACAAACAAAATGATTTAAATTAATTTAGAAGCAAACATGATATGAGATAGAATCTCTATCACACCTTCCAACATTTCCTGGTTGCTTTAACAAAACTTAGGGAAATATTTAGGGAAATAAGGTATATAAGATAACAATGTAAACATTTTAGGAAACGTATAAAACATTTGAAAAACTGATTTCCGCAATTGCTGTCCATAGCCAAATATGTATTCCAATTCTTTTGTAGAGACCTATATTTGTTCTGTAGGTTGATATATATACTATATAATACGAAAATTTAGGTTTAGCAAGAAAACGCATAACAGGTTGAAATTTCTCTTTCAGAAATTTATGCTAATACATAGAAACTTACTTGAATACTTTTGTACAACCTTGTAGTTAACCTAGTACCTTTGTTACACGCCACTAGATAGTTAAAATTTTATTCAAACTAAAACACACTTAAAACTACTGAAATCACATTTTCTGAAATTATCATCCATAGATGGCTATGCATTCAGTTCTTTGCGTGGCTCTGTATATCATTTTATATATATTCTACAAACATTTCTTAGTAAACTAAATTCAGTTCAGCGTAAAAATGCATAACTCATTTAAAACCGACCTTTAAGCAATTCACGCTCATACTCAGTAACCCTTACGAATTCTTCTCTGTAGTCTGTATATGAACTATAGCATTTATACACTTTATATAGTATGCATAAATATAATGAAATTCAAAAGCGCATATCATAATTAAAAATGCATTTCGAGCAATCATTGCTAATGTACAGTAATTCGGATACAATATAGTATCTGAAACCTTTTTTGTGTGTCCTTGTAAATGCTATGCACTTCGTATTATACATGAAATAACTTATACTAAAGCTCAGCGACGTATATCAATTTCATTATGTGTGAAATATCTTAACATAATTGAAATACGCCGCAAACAATTCGCCCCCCCCCCCACCCTATACCATTATGTACCGGGATTCTTTTGTATGGCCCTGTAAATGAATAATAAGTATTCTTTGCGCCGCATATTCTACAGAATGCACATTTTAGTGGAACTCATAGATGCATATCAATTCTACTATGTTTGAAAGAGAGCCACCATTAAAAATCATTTGAAACGATTTTTTCCCATTGGCCGTAATGTAACGGAAAACTTTTGACTGTCCCTGTAAATGAACTAAACATGCTACAAACTTCATTTCAAATAGGGATCGAGCTATGGCAGAGGTCACTAACATCCAAAAATTTCAGAACGATCCGAGTATATTTATGAGAGTTAGAGCGCAGACAGACGGACAGATGGACAGACAAACCGAAGTCATAAACACTTTTCAACTTTGTTGGAAAGCGTTAAAAAGAGCTGCAAATACAATTTGAAGTAATCTCAAAATGTGAAAATATAGATGGATTTTAACCCAGAAATGAAGACATGTTGCGAAGATATAATGCGGTGTTTTATTTATTTTATTCAAATATTTTGCCTATAAATTCAAAAATCTATTATTTTCATAAAGAATAAAATGACATTTTTTCTATCTTTCTTTACCGTAGGCAAGAAAATTAAAACTCGGAATAATAATTTCACCTAAACAGTTAATTTTAAATTGAATGATTTTCACGTGAAAAAGGAAAAGGAAATAAAGAGAGGAATGCGACGTCATATTGGAAATAAAACGGAAATACAGAAACCAGGCGAATTTGATGACACATATCGAAAATTACAATAAGATATAAATATTATAGAACGAATACGCTTTTATATAGAAATAAAAGGATCTTGTGTCATGATATTAATTCTTATTATTTAAAAAAATATATCAGTACTTTACGGTTCATTGTGTGCACACCGTTAACATAAACAAGGTTTAATTTTTAATTTAAAATTTAAATGAAAAATTTTTTTGAAAAGCAAACAGATAGTAAAAGTCAAGATTATACCCCGCAAAATTATCCATGTCGAAAAGGACGTCGTTATATCGAGAAATAAATATTTTCATTCTTAAAAGCTAAAACATTAACTAAATTGCCTGATTTTTTTTTTTTTTTTTTCTTTTTTTTTTTGACGAGTGTTAATTTTTAAAGCCTTCTCACATCAGAAAATATGAATGAAAATTACTTTATTTTCTAAAAGTAAATTTTCGTTCATAAAATCAATTTTTTTTTTTAATATGATTACATAGCTGCCAACTTGTACGGATTTTTTCTACCACTAAAATTTAATAGAAAAATTTCCCTAATTCACTCGCCGAATTCGGTGAATTTTGATAATAAATAAGGCAGAAATTTCGGTTAAATTTTCGTGGTAGCAAAAATCCATACACGTTGGCAGCTATGTGATTACGTCATAGTAAATCATTGGACACGATGATGAATGATTATCCATTAGGTTTAAAAGTCTTTAAACGTGCCTATTTTGAGGTGATTTTTGTAAACTAATGCTATCGATTTGATTATTACGCATTGATATAAGTTGTTAGGTATAAATGTTTTAGAACGGCAATCACAACTATTTTTCGGAAGCAAAAATTGTAAAACATTAGATTTCCAAATTAAATAACCCAGTTTACATGTACGAAAGTTTCTTATACATCAGATGCAGATGTTAGTGATCGGTAGGCAATAAATACGGCAGACAATAGGGATATTAGGATAAAGTAAAAGGCTTGTTTAAACTGTTGCTTATCCTTATAAAACACAGTGTAAAAAGAAATCCAAGAAATACGATAATCATTAACACAATCAAAAGAAAATTACAAATGTCTGCACTCCTCTACCTGAATAAATCTACTTTATTATCTAAGAAATTACCTGAATAGGTAGCTCATGAGAATTTCAGAATATCATTACCTAAACAACGTGTTTAATTTAACGCTTCTAATGTTTGAAAACTGCGAAGTATTTTTTTATTCTTATAAATATTTACGTTATTTGATAACTTTAAATTGCGGTTTGTAGGAAGTTCAATATTACGCAAAGTGTGTTAAAAAACAACGACTTGCAGAGCTGACATTGAGGCTACTGATCTGCAGATTTACTAGTTAATTGGGTTCCGAATTTATTAATTCCAGAAGAGCATAGGGGACAAAAACAGCTTATAGGAAAATAGCAATTAAATAACTTAGGGTTGATTGTATACTTAATATTAAAGATTTGAAACCTCTGGAGAGGCAATTAGAATTATCATGTAAAATACAAATATTTTACAAGATTCCTACATTCTCAATTATAGTTAAAAGTCAATAATTGGATAATCAATGCACTGTGACTATTTATGATGTGTCCCACCTTAAGAGACGAGCATCATAGTCCGCATTTAATCGCATTTTAAAGATAAATTGGATATAATTTGTTAATTTCTCTTATATAAAAAAATAATTACTACAAAATGGTAAATAATAATGCATTAATTTGTAACATAAAAAGAATTATTTGCATGAAAAATATTTAAAAAAAAGGGGGAATAAAATGAACATTAGTTTAAGAGTTATGAGAATCTGGTAACGTTCGTAGCCAATCTACTGATTTTTGAAATGCGAAATTACTTCTTAATTTATCATTATTCATTGAATTAAATTCAAATACATTGTTTACATTTTATTTTTATTTATTATCTTTATAATTCTGAAATACATTTCTATTAATTATTATATAAGTAGTATGTATTATTATTATATAAAATTCCAAGAAAGGAAATTCCAGATTGTAATGTGAAAAAAAAAAAAAAAAAAAATTCTTATTTTCAGTATATGCAATCTAAAATTTCAAAAGTTAATTTCAGATTAATGTGTTCGATAACGCAAATATTACTATGAAAATAATAATAATAATAATTGCACTAAAAAATGTAGTATTTGAGTTAATTTTTTTTTTCTACTTAAGTGCAGTCTAAGGAATTCCTACTTCTACTTCCAGCTCCTCTAATAGTTATAGACTCTCCCTATTCAAAGACATATTTGAATGCATGGAACAGTAATTAATAAAAAATATTCCCTGAGGAAGGTCGCAGGATTGCAGGCCGAAAGCACTAATAAATTTAAATAAAATGTATATATTTTTAACTTGTAACATCTATATTATTATCTTTGTTGCCATTTAAGTAGTGGGTAGTGCTAGTGAGTGCTTAAGCCATTTGGTAGGCCTCCCCACCCAGCTGACCCTTGCAATTTAAGTAATGGATGCGGCTTGTGAGTGCTTAAATCATTTTGTAGGCCTCCCCACCTAGCTGACCCTTACCATTTAAGTAAAACGGTGAGTTTTAAAAGTCCGTATCGTTCATTTTGTCATAAAAGTCATTTAATCATTTTTTTCTATTTGATATTAATGAAGGAATTTAATGAGATTAAATACACAATTTTTTGTTATTATTAATTTCAGTAAAAGATTAGGTTTGCTCATACATAAGTATGTTTAAGGAGCATATTTAATATTTTAAAGAAATAAATTTACTATTTGACGAGTATTAAATAGTTAAAACAGACGTATTATTTAATTCCGTTCACATCAGAAATTTTCAGTATGAAGCATTTATATATAATCCAACTGCGTTTGTACAGAGTATTTATTCGTTGACAGCACAAATTTTTAAAATACCACTTTTGCCGTTATATGCAGCAAGTGGTAAAAATTTAATTAGGAGTTACGATTGGCTAATTTCTGAAATTGTGCAGGTATGGAAGAATTTTAAAGTTTTTATGAGGAAATTCCCATATGGTACAAATAAAGAGAGAGGTTTACATACAAAAACTGCAATCGTGTGAAGGAGAAATAATAGAGTTTTTTCTCGTTCGATGCACGACCGCACTCTATTCCAAAATGGGATACGGCCGTGGTGAGCGCTAAGACCTGAAGTTGAGTTTGAGGTTTTGTCACGAAGATGTGAAGTTGTTTATGAGATTTTCAGCGATTGAATGTAACAATGTGCTATTTATTAGATGTCCTTAAAAGAAATATTGAAGATGTGGATAAAAACACTTGTAATGTATAAAAATTACCTTTTGAAAAAAAATTAGCCTAGAAAAAAATGTAAATGCGAGGTCAAAATTGTAGAAAAGTTGGATGGGGGGGGGGGGGGGAATCTTTCTTCTAAAATATAGCAATTTTTATCAGTAATGAAAATATATAGAACTGTAAAAAGTAATGTCCTACATATTATAAAATATTCTTGTAGCATTATTTAGTATGTGTGTTATTTAGTGTACTTTTTATCATATTCGCTTATAAATTACAGCATAGACACCTTGTCGGTGTTTTGACTAACATAAAGACCTTCGATTGTTTAATAGTTAATTTAATAATTAGTACTTGATAGACTGAGCATAAATTCTTTTAAATTTCTTTTAGTGTCATGCTATTACTCAAACTGTATACAGTGGAACTTGAAACGGCAAAATCTGTCTATAACACAAAATTTTTATTGTCCCTTTCAAAGGAATACCTTAAAAATCTACTAATCGGAAACCGGTCTAAAATTCTTTTTTTTTTCTTCTATTTTAGTAATCCTGATTTCAAAACTTTGACTGTACTTAGTCCAATAATCCCTGTATAGACGAAACCTGTTTTTAAAGGAAGGTTGTAAATATTTTCTTTTTCCTAAGATAGGAATAATATATAATCATTACTTTACAATCTAAATTGAAATTTTATGTTACTCCCTAGTGGTTTCACTTTCACAGGTTTTACTGTATATGATTAATGTGCATACTTAGTATAATAAAACCTGCTAACACCTAGTATCATGCGAGAGGAGGAAATATCTGTATTAGTCAGTCTTTCATCTTAAAAGGTTGTAGGCATTTCCACCGTATTGACAAAGGAACTTTTACGGTCATAAGGAGGTTCATACATCCACAGGATTTACAGCATAGTACAGTGTGCGTCTTTTTTTTATGTCTTCCTGTGATACAGGATCTGGCAACAGTAGATAGGAGGGGAAAGTACACAGTGTTTACGAATTGATTATTACTATTATACCACTCATCAACGAAAATTATATATTAATAAAATATGTAAGTTGTACTCCACATACAAAAATTGTACGTTCGTAACTCGGTAAATTTGTTAATTTCACTTATATAAAACAGAATTACTACAAAATGCTAAATAATATTGCATTAATTTATAACATAAAAAGAATTTATTTGCATGAATAAATAGTTACAAATAAAAAACAGGAAGAAAAAGAATGTCAGTTTTAGATTGTCACCACTTTTTTAAAATAGAAATTTCCGGTCTGGGACTACTTGCGGATACGCCCGGAAAATTTGGCGCTTTTTTGGCGATTTTTTACTGGCGATGATTTTCTCCCGTTGGACTTCCGCCGTTTTCAGTTTCTGGCAACCCTAGATTTTCTACGTCACTCCCGCGAATATTCTGCTCGCGCCACTTTGATTTTGGAAGCTGGGCTGGACAGTGTGGACGTGCGTGTTGTTCGTTTGCTATCTTTTGCTACACGTGGTCAGGTTGTATTTTTCCATTTTGTTTTTTTGCTTTATTTGATTATTATTTGGTTAATGTTTCTTTTTGATAGAGCGTGTTATGATAAAACTCCATGTTTTCAATAAATTTGTGGAAATTATAAGGGAAATAAAGTGGGAGGATTGTAATATAGAAAAAAAGCGATGATTATTTTGTGCTCTCGATTGTGTTGTGTAAAGATAAAATTGAGTTTATTTTGTGTATAATCTTTAAATATTGTGTGGTTTATTGTGCTTTTTATTTAATCTAGAAATTTTTAATCTCATTTTTTCGTTTATTTAATCAAGATAAATTTACATTTGCATATCATTTTGACCCATATTTTTTTTATCGAGAAATTTACAATCTCATTTTTTCGTATATTTAATCAAGAATATTTTACATTTGAATATCATTTTGTCCCATGTTTTTTTAATCAAGAAAAAATTATTATTTTGTGTATTATAAATTTTGATTAATCGCCCGGAAATGGTCCCCTATTTTTATTAGAAATAACAATCAAGTACTGTTTTCTGTTAAATTTGCATTGTTTTTTATTTAAAATTGAATATTTGGTTTAATCTACTGCTTTAAAAGGGTAATTTATAGCGATTTTAGGCTTGAAAATCCGAAAATTCAGACATTAAACACTTAAAGAAAAGCAAGAGAAAAAAAATTATGAAAATTACTGCTTTCTGTTATAAATTTCTTTCTTTTTTTTTTTTTTTTTTTTTTTTTGCTTTTCTTTAAGTGCTTTGCTTTTCTCTGAATTTTTAAAAGTTTTTTAAGCCTAAAGTAGCTATAAATTGCTCTTTGGCGAAAATTGATTGGCGCGAAAACGGGTTTTTCACGCCAGAAAAAAAAACAAAATAGCGGACTCCGGGCGTATTCGCAAGTAGTTCCTTCGGTCTATTTAAGAATAGATTAGAAATTCTGAAAACTAAGGCGGATCATACTATTTTAAAAAAAGTGGTGACAGTCAAATAATCTGAATTAAAAAAGTCCCCAATCTGGTAACACTGATGCTAACGTTCGTACCATGTACAACCTATTAATTTTTGAAATACGAAATTACTTATTAATTTATCATTAATTATTGAATTAAATTCCAATACATTGTTTATTTTTTATTTTTATTTATTTCCTTTATAATACTGAAATACATTTCTATTAATTATATATAAACTAGGGGGCTCTGCCTCCTGCAATCTACGCTCGCCAACCCCCATTCAGACACCGCAGAATCTAAAAGCACGCTAATTTTATCGGTTTTAAAAAGATTAGAGAAGATTGAATTATAATTGAAAAAACCTATAGCGATCTCCCTGTAAACGGGTTTCCATTCAATTCCCTTTGATTGCAAAACTTTAAGGCCGAATCATTTGCTATTAAGACATCCAACGGTTGTTTTCGTGTTTGATTAAAGAAGACCAGTTAAACATTTGAAAGGAAGTTAAAATACAATGAATTAAGTAAACAGAGTCTTTGCCTCCCGGTATTTTTTAACAGCGTTATAAAACGATTGACATAATACAATTTACTACAATTTACCGCTTTAACAATTTCAAGGGCGGTAGTTCTTTTTTGGACCACTTAATTTTAATTCTTAAATGCACCAGAATATTGGAATGAAAATTTTCCTTTTATTATTAAGTGAACAAAAGCATTTTCATATTTCGAAATTTGTTTGTAAATTCTGGTGCCATTTACTGATTTTAACATTTTACGAATAGAAGTACCTTGCCCCTGAAAGGGTTAAACGCATATTAATGTATTTATTATTTTAAAGTTTTCTTTCTCTTTTAATATTCACGTATAAATACAACTTTCAATATTTTCCTGCTTGTAACACGTACTCATTTAATAGTAATTTTAAAGGGGTTTTTTTCTGTTTTTAATACTCACGTGTAAATAAATTTTTAATCTTTAGGAAATATTATTCTTTGCGTTGTTTTTAGAATTGAAAATAATCTCTATAATAATATCCTAAGTCATGTGACTATTATCAACAATTCTGGGCGGATTCCTTCGCTTTTTATATTCCAGGCGGTCATTTTGGTAATTTAATGTTAGCCAGACACAGGCGATAAGTCGCCAAATATTATTCTATCGCCATGATTTCACTTATATTACAATAGTCCAAGTCATATAACTGCCATTAACAATTACAACACTTCGCTTTTCCTAAGAAATGATTCCATTTTGATTAAAGAATCAAAGTTATTTTTTCGAATAAAACTACATAAAAGATGTCATGATCACAAAGAATTCTTGATACTTTTATGTTAGCCGGGTGAAAATCTCGCCAATAGCTTTTTTTAACTCACCAGTTAGCATTTTTTTTATTTTTCGAGTGGTAAATTAAAACGGTACTACTTGGTTATCCCATCGACCAAAAATCTATCGCCAGACTATAAGATTAAATGCCAATAATGGTTGATCGTAAATGTCACATTCACTTGACTGTAAGGAAGTTACACGTCTTTACGCCACCAAGGGATTTTTATTTCGACGTTTTATTTTTATGAATGCTAGGCACAGATGTCATATTGGCGCGACTTTTTTCCGACGGCAATTTGGCGAAAACATCAACAGCATAAACAACAACGGCCAGGTTACCATATCAAGCAAAATAACGACACTTTGGCGCCAGTTAAGTACCCGTTGCATATATGACATTGGCGTCAGAAAAAAATCGCGCCAATATGGGACGTATATGACATCTGTGCCCAATGCTATACTAATTTATTTCGGCACAGATGTCATATACTACCCATATTGGCGCGTTTTTTTTTAGACGCCATTTTAGCGAAAACATCCGGATTACCATATCAAGCAAAATAACTATACTTTGGCGTCAGTTAACGTTTAACCGGAATCGCTAAATTGTTCCACATTAGTGGAATCTTATGTCCAAAAGGACCCTTTAATTAAAATCCAAGTTATTTTCTAATATATATGAAATTACCACTTAGATGGGTTATAAGCGCATTGAAAAAAGTTTCATGTACTATATAAATCAACTTTTATTCATATATATCTTGAAATTATATATATGTATATTTTAATTTAGTTCTTTAAGTGTTGATGCGCGCGTTCAAAATTAAACCGGTTTTTTTTGTCGTTGTCCGGTCAAAATGGAGCCACGATTCCGGTTAAGGGTTAAGTACCTTTGCGTATACGACATTGGCGTCAGAAAAAACCGCGCCAATATGGGGCGCATATGACATCTGTGCCTTTATTTGTTCTTTCGTTATTTAAAATAAAAATTACGTCAATTTGTATAATTTGGTGAGTGCTTTGGCGATTTATATAATTTGGCGAAATTGGTCGACTGGATAACTAACAAGGAGAGGGTCCGAGGTTGGTCTCACGGAATCCAGCGATCCTTTGTACATTGATAGAGTATAGTTAATAGATAAACATATCAACAGGATAAAGTGCAATATTCAGGAGGGTCGTAAAAAACGAGCCCCAAAGTTCACCCATTATTGACTCTTTAGTATATAACCGGATAAATTACTCTCGCTTGCAAGAGGCTCGGTAGTACAGTTGGCAGCGCGCCAGACTTTTAATTTTCTTCTTCTGGGACGTCTGCGGGTTCTGTACTCCAACAAGCTTTTTTTTTTTTTTTTTTTTTTTTTTCAGACAAAATAATGATCAGTTATTTTCAAACCATAATTAAAAAACATATATCTAATTATTTAAAGTTAGACAAATATTCATAAAAATATGATTCTGCATGCACACACACACTTATATATATTATGTGCTTATTAATTTACAGAGATATTGCCGCTTTATGGATCTAATGGGGGGGAAAAGGGAAAATAACTGAATTATTCAGTCGACAAAATTTAATTTTATTCACATTTATTTATAGACTTTTCTATGAATAGATACCTGTTGTTTTCAGCAAAGCAAATTAAAATACGCTACATAAAATTAAAATATGCTATTTTACTTTTATCTTGTCAATTTAAAATGTTATAATTTTTAATTTTTTTATTTTTTTTATTTTTAAAACATAATTATTTTTTATCATGGGATCTCATGTTTGGAATTAGAATAACTGTTTTCAGTTAAAAACCTTGTACGTAGATTTGCAGGTGGTTTTTAAGCAAAACAAGTACGCTATAGAAAATGAAAAGGGTGGGTTTAAAATGTTTACCTTTCTTTTGTTGAAATTTAAGCACCCATCTGCCGCAGAGTGAATGACTACGGCATTTTGTTTTTAAAGTTTTGAAGTGATTAGACGTTGTTCTTTATTATAGTGTCATAATTAAAATGAAAAAAGTTATTTTGTAAAAAATGTCTAGTGAAGAAGCTTCTAAATTTACAAATATTGAAAAGCGAATTTCATAATACATAATTCATAGCGAATCATCAAAATTGATATTGAAAGATGTAGTCGTGTATTACGCAAAGTTACTCTCTGAAAATAATTTAATTTCATCGGAGTCTTCAGACGCTATTTCTTGTGAAGCCAAGCTTATCGGGAATGAACTTTTTCACAATAATCTAGAACTACTTTGTGATAGAAAAACTTATAGTTGAAGCACAGCTTTGGTAAAACCAGGTGACGTTTATTTTTATAGGCAGGTGAAAAATATGATTAAGCGCTTACAAAATTGTAATTGTTTAATTGAACAGAAAAGAGAAATTAATTCTCGCTAGGATTGTATAAAAATTCATTCAATTGTGCATTATCAACTCTCTTCACCTATATTTTGTAACATGATAAAATACGGCTGGCATGCATCGAAACTTTCACATAAAAGAATAATATTTATGAATGTCAATGAAGTGTGTTTTCCAAATGATCTTTTTAAAACGCCTTGTTCCTGTAAAAACATTTCTTTTATTATTCGTGCACGCTGTCGCAAAAGTTTCTGTTTCATATGTTTTTATGATAATTATCATCCCGGTTCCTGCCCGTAATCAAAACCTTAATTTTAATAGAATACATTTATTTTTTAAGTACATAGTATAGACAGAAATGTAAAATAAATTTAAATAAGTGTAAAATAAGTGTACGTCATTGTGAAATATATGTAAGTAATTGTAAAATAAATATAAATGATTGTAAATAAAACTAAATATAAAATTTACAAAAATGTTGAATGCAAAAAAATACGTATATACTGCATAAGATTCTTACTTTTTTTTCCTTATATCCATAAGGATGCAATAAAACTGTCTCTCTCTGTAAATAAATAAATATGTGTGAATGCGCCAATATTTATATTTGTCTTACATTTAAATAATTATATATATATATTTTAATTGCGGTTCAAAAATAATTTATCATTATTTTGTCGGGGGGAAAAAATTCTCGTTGGAGGATCGAACCTGCAGATATCCGTAAAAACGAAAATTAGAAGTCTGGCGCGCTGCCAACTGTGCTATCGAGCCTGTCGCAAAGGAACTTAATTTATCCGATTATATACTAAAGAGTCAATTGGGTGAACTTTGGGGCTCGTTTTTAACGGCCCCCCTGAATATTGCACTTTATCCTATTGATATGTTTATCTATTGACAATACTCTATCCGTCAGGATTTCTTGCAATATTTAATCGAGTTTGGTGTGGTGTTTTTTTACGACAATTTGGCGAAAACCTCGTTTTCGAATACCAGTTACATATGTATATGTATTTTTAAATTATTTTCTGTTATTTTTAAAATGAACTAATAATAAATAAAAATAATTAATTAATAACTATAGAACAAAGCAATTTATAACTTTTTTTTGTTTTAAATAAAAAGAAAATAAAGGTAAATAAATAAGCAACAGTAGCCGGGTTACCATGTCAGGCAAAACAACGCCCTTTGGCGCTATTTAGGTAACCCGGTGCGTATATGACATATTTATCGTTTCGTTTCGTTTTAAAAAAAGAAAGAAGTTAAAGCCATTGATTTTAAATTTTTCAGTTTGAAATGAAAGCTTTGTATTAAATAAAATGATAATGAAAAAAAGAAAACATTGTTCTTAGCATAGATTCAAGTGAGGCCAAACTGGTCACAAATTAATTAAAAATAATAACCCTTTATGAAATACGAAAAGAAATATCAGTTATGATTAAAATTTGAGTTGCCATCATTAGAAAAATGTATAAAAAATTAGAGGAAAATTAATATTTCGAAAACTAATTCGAATTTAAAAATTCTAATACCAGTTTTGAAATCTGCGGATCAATATTAATTTTTGGTGTTAATTTCATCGCAAAGTATTCCATATTTTAGGAGAAATCGCCGTGAAATATAATCAGTTGTTTAATCAGTTGATTCATACTTGCGTTTCATACTTCCGTTACATACTTCCGTTTCATAAAATGCGTTTCATTAGGATTTTATATATATAGGGTAGATAATATATAATAATTTTAAATCAAAATTCCAAGAAAGAAAATTTCCGATTATATTGTGAAAATGAAAAAATAATCTTACTTTCAGTATATGTAATCTAAAATTTCAAAATTTAATTTCAGATTTCTGTGTTCCAAAACGCGAAAATTATTATAAAAAATAATTGCACTAAAAATATAATATTTAAGTTAAATATTTTTCTCGACATAAGTTCAATCCAAGGCGCTGCTACTTCTACTTCCAGCTACCCTAATAATTACAGACTGTCCTTTTTCAAACGAAGTGACGTATTTGAATGAATGGAACAACAATTAATAAAAATATTCCCTGACGGTGGCCACGGGATTGCAAGCCGAAAGTACTGGGACATTTAAATAAAATGTATATTTTTAACTTGTAACATCTATATTATTATTATATTTGTCTCCTTTTAAGTAGCACGGTGAGCTTTTTAAAGTTCATATTGTGTATTTTGTCATAAAAGACATTTAATCATTTTTTTTTAATATTTGTTATTATTGAATTAATTTAATGAGATTAATTTACGTATTTTTTTTAAATATTATTTTGAGTACATGATTAGATATGTTCATACATAGGTATATTTGAAGAACATATTTAATATTTTAAAGAAATAAATTTAGTATTTGAGGCACGTATTTAAATAATTAAAAGAGACACATTATTTAATTCCACTCACATCAGAAAGTTTTAGTAGGAATATTTTATATTTAAATGAACTGTGTTTGTAGGTAATAGTTGATACGCAGGTATACTGGAACACACCACGAGCACGTTTAAAGGCAGCAAGTGGTGAATACAAAAAATTAGTTGTGATAAGATACATTCGCAAAGTCTGGCTATCCTCTATTCTATTCCAAAATCCGTTATGGTCGTTGTGAGTATTAATACCTGAAGTTAAGCATCAGATTTCGTCATAAACATGTCAAGCTGTTTATGAGGTTTTCAGCGAATGAATGTAGCAATGTTCTATTTATAAGATGTCCTTAAAAGAAATAATGATGGTGGGGATAAAAAATACTTGTAAGGTATAAAACTTACTTTTTGAAAAAGAAAAGAAAAAGGTTTCAAAAAGTGTAAAAGTAAATAAGCGCCATTAATAATAGAATGTTGGTGGATAATCTTCCTTCTAAAATGCAGCAACTTTATCAGCAATGAAATTAAAAAGTAATATACTAGATATTATAAAATATCCTTGGGAAATTGTTCTGTATGTATGATATTTAGTGCATTTTTTATTGTATTCATTTATAAATTACAGCATAGCCGTACTGCCGATACATATGAGCAGAGATAATATTATAAATTTTTCAACTTTAGTTTTGGCTAACATTAAGATCTCCGATTTTTTAATTGTTAATTTAATAATCAGTACTTGGTAGACTGAGAATAAATTCTTTGAAATTTTATTTAGTACCGTGCTGTTCGCCTGTCTGTATCCAGTGGAACCTAAAACTGCAAAATCTGTGAAGACAGAAACTGTCTATAAGGCAAAATTTTTATTGTCCCTTCCAAAGGAATACCTTAAAAATATAACTAGGGGCGCACTCTATTCTAAACAAGCCTCTATCCGAACGAAATTCCGTTTTACATACTATCCGTGGAAATATTAGTCGAGGGGATTGGGCCCATAGCATCCGAGATAAGTGGGCGCCCCTGGTGGTAAAAAGTGGAACTAAAATATGTAAGGCTATAATGTATAATATGAAAGAATGGTCAAAGGTGTGTCGGCAAAAGTTGGAAAAGTGCGCTCCGGGTGAAAAGTGCGGAGATTAGAAAAATTGCTTAAAATACACAACTTAGAGCTCGGAGGAGTAAATAATATAAGACTTTTTGAAAATTTTATGATTTGTCGTGTGGTCTGAGGTATTCAGCCGAGAAGTCTGAGGCCGTATGCAAAAATTCATGTCTCCAACTTAATTAAGGGCTCTCTTAGAAAGAATTCCTTAAAATACATAAGTGGTAGCTCAAAGGGTTAAACGTAAGACTTTTTCAAGATTTTATGATTTGTCGCCTGGCCTCAGGTGTTCTGCTATAAGTATGCAAAATTTCAAATCTCCAATTTAAAAAGGGGCTCAGTTAGAAAGAATTGCTTAAAATACGCATGTGGGAGCCCAAAGGGTTGAATGTACGACTTTTTTAAAAAATTTATGATTTGTCGCATGATGGTGTTCAGCTATAAGTATGCAAAATTTCACGATTGCAACCTAAATAGGGGCTCACTTAGAAAGAATGGTTTCAAATACACATGTGGGAGCCCAAAGGGTTAAATGTACGACTTTTTCAAAATTTTATGATTTGCCGTTTGGTCTGAGGTGTCCAGCTTTAAGTACGCAAAATTTTACGCCTTCAACCTAATTAGGGGCTCACTTAGAAAGAATTGTTTAAAATACACATTTGGGATCCCAAAGGGTTAAACGTACGACTTTTTCAAAATTTTATAATTTGTCGTATGATGTGTAGTGTTCAGCTATAAGTATGCAAAATTTCAAGTCTCAAATTTAATAAGGGGCTCAGTTAGAAAGAATTGCTTAAAATACGCATGTGGGAGCCCAAAGGGTTAAATGTACGACATTTTAAAAATTTTATCATTTGTCGTTTGATGTGAGGTGTTCATCTATAAGTATGCAAAAATTCACACCTCCAACCTAATTAGGGGCTCACTTAGAAAGAATTGTTTAAAATACACATGTGTGAGCCCAAAGGGTTAAATGTACAACTTTTTTTAAATTTTATGATTTATCGTTTGATGTGAGGTGTTCAGCTATAAGTATGCAAAATTTCCTGCCTCCAACCTAATTAGAGGTTCACTTAGAAAGAATTGTTTAAAATATACATGTGGGAGCCCAAAGAGTTAAATGTACAACTTTTTCAAAATTTTATGATTTGTCGTTTGGTGTGAGGTGTCCAGTTATAAGTACGCAAAATTTCACGCCTTCAACGTAATGAGGGGCTCACTTAGAAAGAATTGTTTAAAATACACATTTGGGAGCCCAAAGTGTTAAATGTACGACTTTTTCAAAATTTCATGATTTGTCGTATGATGTGTGGTGTACAGCTATAAGTATGCAAAATTTCAAGTCTCCAACATGTATAGTTTCTGAGAACGGGCTCTGTGACGGACAGACAGACGGACGGACGGACAGACAGACAGACAGAGGAGCGAGACGAATAGGGTTTCGTCAGATGAACGAAACCCTAATAAACGGAAACCTATCTAAGACCGTTTTTCTCTTCGTTTTTACTAATTTTCTTTATTTAGTAAGTTTTACTGCACTTAGTCCAGTAAACCTTGTATAAGCGGAACCTGTTTTTAACGGAATTCTGTAAATATTTTCTTGTCCCTATGATAGTAATACTGCACAATCATACCTGCTAAATTGAAATTTTTTGTAGTTCCTAGCGATTCGTCTTTCGCAGGTTTTACTGTATAACATTATTGTGCATATTTAGTGTAATAAAACCTACTAACATGGAGCATCATACGAGAGGATAAAATTTCCGTATTCAACATTTTTTCATCGTAGCAGGTTGTAGGCAATTCCACCGTATTGACAATGGAATTTTACTACTATTGGGAGGTTCATATTTTCACTGGATTTGCCGTATATTTATGTCTTGATTTAAAAGCCACTGTGCGTTTTCGTTTTTTTTTTCTTCCTGAGATACAGGACCTGGCAATACTAGATAGGAGCCGACAGTCGACAGTGTTTGCGAATTGATTATTACTTTCATACAAAGTACATTTATACATCAGCAAAAATTTATGTGATAATAAAATATGCAAGTTTTACTCCACTTGCAGGTGCGAAGGCAATACCGATCTCACACATCTAGACATCTCGTCGGTCTGCGGAAAATATTTTCACCGTAATCACACCTGGCAACTTTATATTTTGCCTCCCATAGCCGAGGCAAAGAAATTGAAGCGTGAAGAAGGGAAACTTTCATAGACGCAATGTAAATCCGCGACCTTCAGCGAAATAGTGAAAACAGCTAAGCGGTAGAAGTCGCATAAAGGGGCGGAAGATAACACGGCGTGATCGCCAGTAGCGATAATTATCAAAATGAGGAGTAACGCTGTGCTCACCGCTGTCCCCTGTCCTCGCGAAAGCAGTGCGCTCCCCTCCCCCTCTTTTCGTGGATGGAGCTTCTCTCCGAGGGAGAAACCCCTTGAAGGTCAAAGATCGTAGAATACGTTAGATGAATCTGTGTTGTTATGTTAGATTTCGAGTGAAAGTGGAACTTTCGGTGCGTAACATTTATTATTTTACAGAGTGCTGTATCACTGAAGATTTTTCCATTGTACGTAGGTCTCAAGTCAAACTGACAAAGAAGTGTCGTTTTGAATTCTCGCGGGGCGTTGGCGCGAATAGGTTTACTACAAGAAAATTTGGCGAATTGGTAGATGCAATGAAGAATGCCTATGATTGGATCTCCCCTTTGAGTGTGTTTCCCAGTACAGCTGTTTTTACACTGTTTCGGTTAGTTACGGTTTCCGAAGCCTTCCCTTCTTTTCCTCTACCTTCTTTGGCCGAGGAGCTGCCCACATTTGCCTTTTTTGGTATTTATTATGGATGTAGGACATAGGTCCCAGGCTCCTCGTAAAAAATTCTCCTCATCGTCAGCATTGTCTTCATCGAATGAGAATTCTCGCTACCGAAGAGCCCTTAAAGCCTTCGGAAAATATTTTTAGAAGTATCCGGATTGAACATGGTTAGGAAAATTCATTAAAACACTTAAATGTGTGCATTTAAATTAATTTATGCTACGTTAGCTGTGCTGACTCCTTTGGCATGCTTCATTGTGGTACTTACTTGAGAAAGAACTCCAACTTTTTTATCTCGACTTTAAAAACCCATTTAACAGCATTAAAATGAATAAATTGGCGGTCCTCATATGAATTTTAATTATAAAATGCATCAGAATAACGAAATTCCAGGCCTATAATCCGCCAAACAATTATGTTCTGACTCAGATAGATAATTTCATAAAATGTAACTTATTAAATCGCAGTAAACATTTAACTTCAATTATTAAATAATTTCTTCTTCGAAACATGATTGTTTGATCCATTATAAGATAAAAATTACGGTAATTGCATTTTATTGCTTGAAGTGTGCTTTTTTTCCCATCTCATTAACATATATTTCAGAATGCGTATGGTCCTTGTTTTTTAACGCAATTCATTCAGAATTATTTCATTTAGTTGCAGAATTTATAATATTTTTTTGCTGTTGAATAAAACGAATATGACTATTCATGAATAGTAGTACTTAAAGGAAGGGCCGTCGTACGCATCCTATATTTTCCATATTTTTTCCTTCTTACTGTTTTATATGCAAAGTTAAAAGGGAAAAAATGTATTTTTTAATTAAAAAAAATACACTAAAATAATAAGATTAATAGTATAATTAAAAACATATTGTGTTATATATACACTGGTGTACAAAAAAGGAAAAGATGTTTTTTTTAATCCATCGTTGTGCAGAAGTTTTCCACATCGACGGAAATCATACCATTATCATAAGATCTCCAAGATGTGAAAATATGAGACAATTGATCAAAATTACTTAAACAATCTGTTTGTTGCCTTGTTCGGGTTTTAATTTATCTGCTTCTTCCTTAATTTTTGCACATCAGTATGTATTTATCTATTATCATACAGCACGATAGTGCTGTATAGTAGAGCTCAGTCGCATCTTTTACGTTTTGAAACATGATGAAAAGACAACAACTCAATTACAATCCAAACCAGAAAACATTAAGTGATGAATAATGTCTTGTTGGAAAGTTCTTAATTTAGTGATGTGCCTTTAAAGGTCGGGTTAAAAAATATCCAATATTAAGGGAATGGCACCCATTTAAACTTTACATAGCACTGTACCTTCCGTAATTTAACAATATAGAAATATCTCCTTTTTAATTTTCTAATTAAATTGTTTCTTTTGTGTTGCCACTCTCTAAAAACCGGCACAATAATTTTAAAAAAGTGATAACACGCGTATTTTGCTTTTACGAGCCAATAAAAATTCAGATATCTCGCTATATTTTTGCATTTTTGATATCGAAGTCATTCTAGTCAGAAAAGGAAAATTTTGCCCATATATATGTAAAATCTTTAACTAAACACGTGTTAGAATGACGTATGTTCATTAGAATGCTTTAAATGTTAAAAAATCTATTTTAATTTCAAGAAAACAATTTAGGAAAAGAAAATAATAATAATAATAAAATCGTTTGCTAGGTATGACGTCAATTTCCGTTTAACTGACATAACTTTGTTATGACGTTTTATTCTGAAGAGAGACTCCTGATAATCTGAAATTAATCCTTATTATTGTCATCCATAAAGTGAAAGATTTATTTTTAAGTCATACGAAAGAAATTTTCGATAAATGCAAGCTCATTTGGTTGTATTTATTGCATTTTCCTGCGTATTGTCAAGGAAATCGTATACTCCTATTGGCCTATTTCTTTTTTCCAACGGAGATTTGCCATCTCGTAACCTGATTGGTCAGAACTTCCTATGTCAAAGTGACTTTTCTTGGCGGGAAGGAATTGTGCTTGCGACCATGAAAGTAGAGAATTTTGATAGGATGGGCGCGGGGAAAGGGATGCATTTCAATAGACTTCTGATTTATTTATTTATTTATTTATTTATTTTTTGAAATTACAGGTCAATGGCAAAAATGATTTCTAGAGAAAGCAGATAATTTCCATTACCTAATGACAAAGAGGGCGGGGTGTCATCTGAGAAGTGAAAAGATTCCAAATAACTTTAATAAATTTGTTACTTTTTAAATTTAAGATATTTTTTAATCTATTTTACATTATTTTTTTATTTTAAATTTTGTATTAATTTGTAATTTTACTTAATTATAAATGTATTTAATTGAATTCGTAATTATTCAAATAAATTATAAATGTTACCTTTTTTAATGATTTTAAATTTAATAATCTTTATAATTATGAAATTCTGTAAGCTCTAATGAATATAAAATTGTCAGGAGTCGGGGAATCGTAGCAGATGTAATAAAATACTATAAAATAACAAATAGGAGATATGATTTAAAAAAGAAGTACATATAGATATTAAACTTTGCGTGATTTTGTGAAGTAGAAATTTCAGAGGGCGGTAAATTTAAATGATATCTTTAGAAAAAGAAAAAATCTGCGATATGCAAAAATTTTAAAACTAAAAAACACCTGCTCTGTTTGTTATTTTGCTGAAATATCAAATAAATAATACGTCGTCTAAATTTTACTTTAAATTTCCATTTCTCAGCATATGTAATACTGAAATATTTATATTTAAAAAAAATTTCAATCTTTGTTGAAACAATAATCAGTCATCTAAAATCCCCCTTGAAATTTCTGCAAAAACATTTTTACCCCCCCCCCCACACCACCACCACCACCCCTTTTACACACAACAAACTTCAGTTTTCTTAAAGTTTTTTTTTCTTTTTTGTATGCACATATCTTTATACACAACATTTGAATGGCTATTCTGAATAGTTAAGGAAATTAATATGTTCCTTTTTGAAAATGATCCTCAAATCGCTAGCTTATTTTCTTTTGAAGAAGAAGAAAAAATAAATTATTTGCGTTTTTTATTTTGCTTGTATGATTTTATTTAAAGAAAAATAACCTAATGCTTACAAAATTCGAATATGTTGTTCAAATATAACACAGTATTTAAGCATTTAAAAATGGGCATCTTCTAAAACCCCTACCCTTTTTTTTTACTGAAAAAGTTGAGGATCCTATTATATTATTGCCTAAAGCTGTTATATTTGTTGGATACTTAAATTAAATTAATGATGGTGAGTTTTTATTCCTTAGTTTAGTGCCTGTGTTTCCGAACAAAAATGAATTCAGAAAGGTATTTGAGAACAGTCGTGAAATTTTCTGCCACATATTTAAGAATCGAACAGTGTTTTCCATTTTTTTTTCATAAATAAATGGAGAGTTGTAAGCGATTGTTGTCACGGGACGACAGGTTTTTCTCCTTTCCCGCGCTGTCGTATCCAAAAATTCAGTTCGAAAAGCCAACTTTGACAGTATTTTTAAAAAGATATTCTACTTTTACCAAAAAATTTAAAACACCATTCATTACATAGTTTATTAATAAGAACACCTGTCAGTTTTATGTGTTTCCGAACAAAAATGAATTTAGGAAGGTATTTGAGAACAGCCGTGAAATTGTCTGTCACATATTTAAGAATTGAACAGTGTTTTCCATCTTTTTCTAATAAGTAAATGGAGAGTTGTAAGCGATTGTTGTCACGGGACAACAGGTTTTTCTCTTTTCCCGCGCTGTCGTATCCAAAAACTCAGTTCGAAAAGCCAACTTTGGCAGTATTTTCAAAAAAGATATTATGCTTTTACTAAAAAATTGAAAACATCATTCGATTACATAGTTTATTAATAAGAACGCCTGTCAATTTCATGTGTTTCTGAACAAAAATGAATTCAGAAAGGTATTTGAGAACAGCCGTATTATTTCAATTTTAAAAGATAAACTTAACTTAGAAATTGGCCCTGACAAGGTCCTTTTTTGTTTAACTTCATATAACATAATGTGTAAAAGAATTTCTGAACGAAAAAAATCTTCAAGCACGATTCCCAGCAAGAAACATCAAATGCATGCCGAAGTCTCTGACCAATCAGATTGCGAGATACAATTTAGAAGGCAAATTTCAGTTGGGAAAAAAATATGCCTCCTTTTGCAGGCGCCAAAGAAAACATGCATTTTAATTTTAAAAACTGAAACACTACTATAACTACGTCATTATAACGCCAAAAGAAATTCAATTTCGCGAGTTTTAAAAAAATTAACATTGTTGACGCGAAAGTAATCATTTAAAGAACGTAAATTTTCAAAATTACAGAGTTTCGAGAACTATTTTATGAAATCAATACTAAAAATAAAAGCGCTAATAAATATTGTTCAAAAATTTTTTTTTTCAAAATCGCATTTTAAATTACATACATGAAACTGTAAGGGTCTCTTAGCAATGCACTAAACATGGTCAGTTTTGAGTCATCGAAAAATGAAGTTAAAACTTAATTTTTTCTTAATAATAAAAAATATTTTCAATTAAAAAACAGTAAATAAAAAATTTTTGCATGGTTACGATTAAATAATAATTAAATCCAAAAGAGATTCGCGTTCAATAAATGGCAAGTCACAACGTTTGGCGCGGTTTGTAAAAAAAAGATTTGGTACTTTTCTGGTATAGGGGCCTGGCGTTTTTTCTTTTTTTAAGTTTGGCGTAATTCGGGCGTCAGAACTTTCGATTTGTTGCCAAATGATATAAACAGTAATGAAAACAAACTTGATGAAATTTTTTGTTTAGTTAGATATGTATTTTAAATTTATGTCTATTATTAATGCTTTTTATAAACAAATTACTTCTATTTCGATATAAAATTAGATAAATGGCGTCTTTATGTTAAATAAATTTTATAAACATTGAAAAAAATGCTTGTGTTTATGAAATGAAACAGTGAATAGGATGCCAGAAAATATGTTGCAAAATTTCCTTCTCCGCCAAGGCTACTTTCTCTATTTCGCTAAGGTGTCTATACTGGAAAAGTACTAAAAAATCTTCGCACGTTCAGGATTGAAATGAATGGCGCAATAGCATACATTTTAGTATAGAGTTGGTACAACGTAAAAGTAGCGGAAGGTCTCCAAAAAACTTTGTCCCAACTTACGCCAATTCTCTGTAAATTAAAATGTGGAATAGGTTCGCTTTAAAAACACAGAATCAATTTATTCCTTTTTTAACGCGTAAGCACACGCGCTGGGTTAAATCTCATCCCACTCACATTTTTTTTTTTAAACTAGGGGGCTCTGCCCCCTACGAGCTACGCTCGCCAACCCCCGTTCAGGGACACCAAAATCCAAAAAGCAGGCTAATTTGATCGGCTTTAAAAATATTGAATTAAAATTTAAAAAAAAAAAAAGTAGCGACCTCTCTGTAAACGGGTTTCCATTCGTTTTTCTTGGTTTAGGGATTTTTAAGACCATATCTGCTGCTGTTAAAAGATACAATGGCTGCTTTCGTATTTAATTAAAAAAAATTAGTTAAACATTCGAAAATAAGCTAATGTAAAATGAATTAAGTAAACAGTGTCATTGTCTCCCGGTATTTTTTAACAGCGCTATAAGATAGTTCTTTTAAATAATTCATTTTACATGTATCGTTTTAAATCTGACGTAATTTACACCAAAGTTTTATTTCTCTTATTAATATTCAGGTGAAAATACATTTGTTGTTAGAAAGAAATATTATTTGCGCTGTCTTCGAATTCACGATAATAGTTGAAAATATTATCTCAAAATATCAAGTAAATGTCTCGCGCAGATATATTTTTTTAATTTAAATTGTTTTGCCATATTTTTTGGCCATTTTAAATATGACGTATTTTCCTCCATTTACAGGTTTTAACGCATAGTAATGATTTTTTTTTATTTTAACATTTTGTTTCTCTTTTAAAATTCCAGTGTAAATATGGTTCTTATGACGCAATTTTCCTGCTTTTAACATGTAATCATTTAATTCTAATTTTAATTTTTTTTTTCTGTTTGCAATAGTCCCGTGTAAATAAATTTCTAATTTGAAGTAAACATTATTGTTTGCGCTGTTTATACAGTTGGCAACAGTTTAAATTAATAAAATTTTTTTAATTTGTAAAAAATAACTCTCGAAATACTGAAAATTTGAATTTAAAATAGAAATAAAACCTCAAAAAATAGTCAAATTAAAAAAAAAATAAATGCAATCTGCACACCGGGAACTTATAACCTATAAAATGATCTAAAAATGATTAAATTCTCATGTATAGTTTTTGCTCCAATAAAACGTTTTTAATGGAACGATTTTGTCCAACTTTAGAATTAAATATCTCTGAAAGTAATTCTTCGATTTGAAAACTGTCTGCATCAGCGTGTTTATCAAATATTTTTTTATAATACCACCGATTTCCATATTTTTGTATACGACAGTTTTTTTAATATTAACGAAGAAAAGCCATGCTCAAGGCATACTTAGATACTACTACAGGCAGACTGATTTGCGTTTAATGTATGAAGCCGCTCGCCAGAGGACTCTGATACCCTGCCCAAAATTGAAATTTGACTCTGACCGTAACTGAAACAACCTGGGAAGGGTAGATATGTAAACAAACACCAAAATTACGTGATGTCGCCATGGTTACGTTTACAATTCTGCTGGCATTCCAATCAAGCTTAGAAATGGCAGCTAATTCGAATACAGCTGTTAAGGGTTATTATAAACTGTCCATATCAATGTAAATGTAAAGTTCTATTTATTTAAGTGACTAATATAATGTGTTTCTCATTAAAACTGTTAAACTAACACACATAAAAATATATAAATAAAAAAACACATGCTTAGTCTAAAACATCAATGTCACAAATTTATTTGGTACCACTTAGTTATCCCGCCGACCAATTTTGCCAAATTATATAAATCGCTAAAACACTCGCCAAATTATACAAATTGACATAATTTTTATTTTAAATAACGAAAGAACAAATAAATTGGTATAACATTAATAAATATACAAATAAAACGTCGAAATAAAAATCACTTGATGACATAAACACGCGTAACTTGCTTACAGTCAAGTGAATGTGACATTTACGTTCAAGCATCATTGGCATTTAATCTTATAGTTTGGCGATAGATTTTTGGTCGACGGGATAACTAAGTACCATTTATTTACTATTTTCACTGCTGAAACAATAAAACTGATGGAATTTTTTTTTAATATATTAAAATACTCATAAAATTCCTTGTAATAATTAATAAATGTAATTTATTAAGTAATACATACCCTTACATGATTTAATCAAAATTGCAGGGATAACATAGAATATTGCAACGATATTTAAATCCGTAATCACCATTTCTTTCTCTGATTAAAAATAAGAATATTTAATGTTTAAGGAAGATCGGCTTTTTTTTTCTTCTTCTTGGTTCGGGCGATATTAAAAACAAATATTTTACCGGTAACAGTAAATTAATCAAAAATAGCTGCTTCAAGTCAGTTATGAGAACTGTAGTTTGATAAAAATCAAATTTTAATTTTAAAACGTGTATATGAAACCAAGCTATTTTTATATAAATACGGAACATTCAAAAAAGAATAACAGAACCGGCATTTTTCATGAATGAACCAAACGATCAAGGTAAACAATAAATAATTTAGCTAATCTTAAAAGTATGTGTAACACTAAAATGCTACAATTTGTGTAAAATAGCCTTTTAAATCGAAGGAAATTGAAGATTATAAATATTTAATTTATTACATGAAAATACGATCAATGATTCTGGAACCTCGACGATGAGAAACAAGCTTCTATCTGGGCAGGGTATAAATGTAAACAAAGAGCACGTTGTGAAGTTATGGTTCAGGGTTTGAAGTTGGGTCCGACTTCACTTTTTCGGCGAAATGCGCGGGCCATTATATATCATAGTAGGCTCTGGCCATGCTTAAGCCAAGACTCCCTTATCATAAAACAGACTTAACAATCCGGAGAAAGTCTATGGGTGAAAATGTCCCCGATAATTGCCAACTTATTAGCTGACTTTGTCCCGTAAGTTACGCCACCTGGTGTATACTCCTGGTAATATTCCATAAACAAATGCATAGTAAAAAATTGAAAATGTTGTGTTATTGGCAAAATTGTATAAAATATTTTTCGAATTCCGGTAAAATAAAGGCGTAAAAAAAATATTTCGCATAATTATGTTCTGGCTTTAAAAAATGAAACATATCAAAAATGAAGATTTAAATATAAGATTTATTGATATTTTTTCAGGGTACTTGTTAGTTATCCCGTCGACCAATTTCGCCAAATTATATAAATCGCCAAACTATTCGCCAAGTTCTACAAATTGACACAATTTTTTATTTTAAATAACGAAAAAACAAATAAATTAGTATAACATTAATAAAAATACAAATAAAACGTCGAAATATTGGTTTTATTGACCATTATTAGCATTTAATCTTAAAATTAATTAATTTATGGCAAACCATTATTGGCATTTAATCTTACAATTTGGCGACAGTAATTTGGTCGACGGGATAACTAACAAGTACCATTTTCAGTATATAGGACTTTGCGGGTTATTTTTTTTTTTAATCTTGGCACAATTTGGGCTTCGGAAAGAGCGATTTGTTGCCGATTGATATAAACAGTTATGAAAACAAAACTTATGAACTGCCAGCTTGTTTTATAAGAATTTACGGCACAGATGCCATATTGGCGCGATTTTTTTCCGACGCCAATTTTGCGAAAACCTCGTAACGATATCATCTATATCCGGATAACCATATCAAGCAAAATAACGACACTTTGGTGAAAGTTAAGTATCCGGTGCGTATATGACATTGGCGCCAGAAAAAAATCGCGCCAATATGACATCTGTGCCGAATTTACATGTATTTCTAGATATTATTATTGTTTTTTATATACGATTTGTTTATATTTGTATATAAAATAGATAAATGCCTTTTTTTATATTAAATAAATTGTACAAATATTGGAAAATATTGCTTCTTTATGTGAAACAGTGAATATGCTTCCAGAAATTACGTTGCCAAATTTTCTTCTCTCGCCAAGGCCCCTATACTTGAAAAATACCGATTTATTATTATATAATGTAGTATTAGCTAATGTTCTGTAATCTGTTCCACAGTCAAAGTTGACTGCAAAAACGCGATGCTGGAATAATGTGGTATCAGGTATACGGTTTAAAAATAAAATTAATTTTGCACCAAACTACACTTACGCCAATTGGCTCTAGGTCTGATTAAGGAAGAATACTCAAATTAAGATTTACAAACACCAAAATCGTAGCATGACAAGAATACGGTATTTGCGGAAAGTTGAGGGATATGTATAAATTTAAGTGATTATTAAACTTTATTTTTCCTATTTTTTAAGTGTTTATGACTTCAGTCTTTTTTTTTTGTGTGTATCTATGCGTGTTTTAACTTTCCTAAAATACTTTGATACATTTTAGTAAAACTTACATAACATATGTGAGTTAAAACAAGGAAATTAATTACGCACCAAACTATGCTCGCCAAGATATGCCAACTGGCTGTGGAGCCAATTATGAAACTTTCCATAGATTAATACATACAAACTTTATATGAAAAAACAGTGAAGCTTTCATCTAAAGTATGTTAAACTGAAATGATCCCCCATACCTTCAAAAATAAAACAAATGATAGGCCAATAAACAAATAAATGAGACTGTGCATTGAAACAAATTGAAGGAGCGATGTTAAATTAATACTGTAAGGGGAAATTAATTGTGAAAAGAAAAGAAATAGCAGAAATAAAATAAATCACATATTTTAAAATATAAAAGAGAAAACGAAATATTTTACATTTTCCGGATCTAGATGCTATCCATTTATTTCAATAACTAATATCACTGAGGAATTCATGGTAAAATAATTTTCTTTCCTGATTATTATTATTATTATTATCATCATTTATTTACATAACGGAATACAGCAGTAAACATTTTTTGTTTAACAGTAAAATAAGTTCATTTTTTAAATAAAATGTCTAGAACATATGAAAATTTTAAGATTAACAACTATCATTTGCAAACTACAAAGCACATCGTAAAGAAAATGGTAAACGACAAATGGGAAACAAATTAAAAAATATTTCTGTTTCTCACGTTAGATGGTGCTAGTCATGGGAAACTATGTGGTTTCTAACCACGTGTGCAGCGGACAAAGGAAACTTAGCGATTGCGAGGCCTGTTATTTCGATAAGGAGGCCTTGGCTTAAGCATTTAAATTGGATGAGTTCTACCCGGAATATCTACGCAGATGTTGATTGGTCCATTTCCAAATCAAAACTTTTTTTTATATATAGAAGGATATAAATTTTTCGATGGCGCTTCTGAACTTCCTTATACCTTTCAAAGTCAACGTTGAGAAAGGTTCTGTGAAGGAATGTCTTTTTTGTTGTTGTTGTTGTTGTTGGCTAGAAGGGGGAAAATATACACGTGTACAAACGTTTCATTTCGATATGTTCATTCGTTTTGGGATAAAACACACTAAAATAATTTCACTTAAAGAGTGACATAAAAGTTACCTGTATATGTTGATGAAAGTGTGTTAAATGTAATTAATATAAAGTTTATAAAATAATTCATGTTTTAAGAGGTAAAACAAATCGTTGCATATTTTCAAAAAAAAAAAAAAAACGCGATTTTTACAGAAACTGATACAAAATCGGAAAATAAGTATGAAACGCTTCATTTTTCCCTAAAAAGAAATAGTACTGATGCATTTTACAATATAGAGTTGTAGACTTGCTTTTAAAACGCATTTAGCCAAAAATATAATGGTAGACAAAGTGTAATAATGAGTTACCCCATACGTGTGGTAACTTAACAAAAATAGGTGTATGTGCTTACGTTTAAGTTAATTATGTGCTAAAAGACGCCTGGTAACATGCGTCAATTGTCTGTAGATTCAATTATGTAATTTATCTGTACCAAATACGCCAATTGTCTTTAGACTCGTTTACGTAATTTATCTCCTTAATTAATGCATACTTTACAAAGGACACCTACTTTCAAATTTTCCTGATTTTTTTTTTATCAATGGTTACAGTTAGATGTAAATATGTTAGTCATTATCACGGTATTTTAGTTTGATCTACGAAATATTATTATAAATATCCAATATTAACAATATTTCTTATATTATTTACAGGTGTATTGTATAATATTTTCAATCACTTTTAATCATTTTTCTGCATTCAGTCATTTTCAGATTTTTTTTAATTTTAAATTCACATTAAGTGCCCAAAGCAAAAATTTTCCCTTTTTATAGTTTTTTCACAGTTTTAATTCATTTCTTCTGACTGTTTCTTACCCTAGCTTTTTGGGTGTTTGAGGGGTTGACATAGGGTACTGCGAAGTCCCTTAATACAGAGGAGCGTGGGTACGTAGGAGAAAAATTTTAAAAAAAATCACACTATGTATAAAACTAGACTGGCGGCTAGTCCTGAGTAAAGTATAGGTCAATATCCCAATATGGATATTAGCTATATGTATGGGGTCATCAGAGCTCTTCAAATACACTATTGAACCAAAGTTTCTGTTAGTTTTTGATTAGGGAAATTGATTTGTCCGGTTGATTGAGGTCATTGGTTGGCTAGTTTGGGCGGTTTTTTGGTTAGTGGCAGTTGATTGATTAAGTTCCTGAAAGAGTCTGAAAAAGGTATGAAATGATATAAAAAACTGTTGGAACCACATTGAAAAGTAAAGCTCAATCTGAAAAAAAAAATACAGTAAAAAATTGGCAAATTGTTTCAGTCTAAAAAAGTAAGTAGTGCGTAGAAAAGTAATGGAACCAGATTATCTGTAAAGCTCATGAAATTACCCAAATTTTTGTTGATAGCTGAAAATGTGGACTGAGCTTTACTGGTGCCTTATATTCAGAATCATATTATCCACTCAAAATGAGTACCGGGTATAGTAAACAAAATGTGTTGTTATGTACTAAAAAAAATCTGCCAGGCCCAGAATTGTGGACATGATTGCATCATGTCAAGCTAAAATCCACAAAGCTAAAAGAATGTAAACCATGAAGTAGTATTTTAAGTGTAACATTAATATAATCAGGTTGTTGAGGAATTGTTGTTATTAACATTTCTGACATAACACACTAACGTAATAATTTTTCTTTCATGTAATTACTTATGCCAATGGACTTACGCCAGACAAATAGTTAGCATATGGTTGAATCGTACACGCTTAGGGTTTTGGGTTTACTTGGGCTTTGATCTTCCAGGCTTATCAGTGACCCCTGGAATAGAATTTGGTCCATACTGAACGGATCTTTCAGTTTGTCGCTCATTACCAAATCAGCCTCTAACCTATTCTTATGAACCCACAATTTTAGACTGGTTATCAATGATTGGAATTCAGAATGTGTTAAAAATGCCTTTATTACCCTGATTGATTTTAAGGCACCAGTAAAGCTCAGTCCACATTTTCAGCTATCAACAAAAATTTGGGTAATTTCATGAGCTTTACAGATAATCTGGTTCCATTACTTTTCTACGCACTACTTACTTTTTTAGACTGAAACTATTTGCCAATTTTTTACTGTAATTTTTTTTTAGATTGAGCTTTACTTTTCAATCTGGTTCCAACAGTTTTTTATATCATATATATAAAATCCAAATGCAAATTTCGTTCCGAACAACTAGATTTCGAGTTCTACTGCATGGATTTTTACGGAACTTATACCGTTAGATAGGTATCGTTTCAGGGAAGGTTTTAAGCTATAACACATCATTCTACCTAGATTGGTTATAGAATTATGACGAAAAGTTCTGTTATTTTGGACGATAAAGTTTACCATTTTATTTCTTGGCGAAATTTATCGTTGATAAAAAAAATTGAAACAGCTATTACACCTCGAAACATTAAAGGAAAAACTGTTACTAATTTTAATTTAAAAAAAAAAGAAGGAAGAAAAAAAGACGAAAAAAATCCGTTTTAATGAGTGATAATATTAAAAAACGAAAATATTTAATTTAAACGTGAAAGGGAATGTTCGTAACGCTTAAAAAATTACTCAGGTAAAATATTGCAATCGAAATAAATAAGATTTGGCTCTTTATCTTTTGCATCAGGTTAAGAAAAATGCATCTGAAAAATTAATAGGATGATATCAAGAAAGTTTCGATAAGTGCATGCTCAGAAATATTTGAAAAAATATCTTCTCATGAGGAATGTATAGAAGATTCTTCTCGTGACATATAATATGTTTATAAAAAAAAAATCCGCAGAACCTCGATTTAGCGTTTGTAAAAAAATAATGAAAATTTAACTTTTTTGGCGATTTAATGCTGTTTGGCGGCACAATAAAATTTTGAATGATACTTTTTTTATCATAAATAATTTTTAAGTAAAACCTTTTTCTACTCTGCATACGAAGACAGTTAGATTAAGTTTAACTTAAATAAATGCATTTTTATTACTATAGTTTTGTCATATACCTTTATATGTGTATATATTAAAATTTTATTATCGTAATTATACGGTTTAAAACAAAATTTCGGTTTATAAAATTTTTTTCAAATTCAAAATAAATGTCCGATTCGGAACATTGGCAATTTGGCAATTTCGATATTGTTAGTATCAGAAACAAGAAATGAAGGTTATTGTTACCATGGAAACAAGTATTTAATATAAAATGTTTAATGGTAGCATTTTTAATTAGCCAGCTACTTTTAAAACAAACTTAAAACGGTACTACTTGATTATCCCGTCGACTAAATAACTATCGCCAAACTATAAGATTAAATGCCAATAATAGCTGATCATAAATTTTACATTCACTTGACATTAAACACGGTACACGTGTTTGTTGCGTCATCAAGTGATTTTTATTTCACTTCTATTTGTAATTTGATTAATGTTTAAAAATTTATTTATTCTTTCGTTGTTTAAAATAAAAATTTTGTCAATTTGTATAATTTGGCGAGTAGTTTGGCCATTTATATTATTTGGCGAATAGTTTGCCAATGTATATAATTTGGCGAAATTGGTTGAATGAATAATCAAATTGTACCCATAAAACATTTCCAGCCGGTGAAGCCATATAAAATTAAATAACTACTGCAACACGCTATTTTTTATATTATATACGCTTAAAGATAAAAAATAATACGCTAATCCTTCGTTTAAGTTTAAATTCATTGAGTTTTAGGCATTTAAACACTTATTTAACAAGCAATTTTCAAATGCATTTAAATATCTTGCATTTGGGATGGAAATGTGTTGGCTAGACAAATAGCATGGAACCTTTGTCTTTTTTGCACCAAATTCTCGAATATATATAGATTTTTTTCAGATTTTTACTGAGATTCCGCCGCAAAATTTGACTGATCTTTTACTACATACATGAGTAATTTTAAAAGCATTTTTCTTTTCAAAATAATTTGAGTATGCTCTTGAGTAGGAGACCTTCCTTTTGGTAACAATTTTGTTTTTGATTTGTTCTTTTTTATTTCTAACTCTTCCATCATGTGATTATTTTAATTTTAGTATAAATGTCTCCCACACACGCACATACATACTATAAAATAATTTAATTTCAGACATTTAAAAAATTTCTCATCATACTTTACTGCGAAAGCATGTCGGTTTGTTTTCCCCAAATTTGTGACTTTTATAACTTCGAAGCCAGGTTAGCTAATATTGTCAATTCTTTTTGTAATAAAAAAACATATCGCCAATTTTCCTTATACAAACGTTCAATGCTTGCAATGTTAGGTAGTAAAGATTATTCTTAAGAAAATGTAAGAAATTATGCGTTATTTCTATCACGAAAAAAGACATTTTGCAATAAAAATTACTTTCTGAAATAACTTTTCGATATTCCATTCCATTCGTCATTTTTTTTTCATATCTTCCCTTCTTTTAGAAATGTTATAAAAAGATATTGGATGAATCTTCCATAATCAGCCACCTTACAATTGGCGAATTTACTGTATGGTGTTGGAAGATTCGTTTATATTTGAAAGGAACCGTGGACGTTAAATCCGATTTCAGAAGATTACGCAAAATTTTTACTTTTAGTAATTAGCGATTAGTAAATTTATGTTTTTTTAGTATGGAGCAAACGGACAAAAGAAGATTTACTAATAGATATTTTTTATGTGCAGTTATTTTACTATCATTAAAAAAGCATTAATTTGAATCTACAAAAAAAGTTTTTGAAATGCCAAAGGTGGCCAATGGAACAATATTTGTTTATTTAGCCTAGGTTTTTTAAAAAAAAGTACCTCAAATTCAATTAAAATTTCAATCATTATAAAATTTTGGCTGATGCATAGCCCTGTAACGACCGAAAAATCCCGCAGTCTATTTTGTTTCGTAAGTTGCGAAAGTGGTTTTGTCCAGCGGTTGTCCCTGAATCGCAGCCTAGCGTCAGATCTTGCCCACGGATCGCAGCCTAGAGTCAGGTCTTGTCCATGGATCGCCGCCTGAGTTTTGGAGACTGATCAGCCGTGCTCTCGTATCGGAGAGAAACTTTTTCGATATGCGGAGAGAGGGAGCTGAAGATGTTAGGTGAGATGTCAAGTGAAATGAAGAGAGCTAGTGGCTTGTGAGATGGAGATGCAGTTTGAGAAAAGTTTGGCAGATAGTACCCGAGCTGATTTTGTGTAACGAAAAATAGACGTTTTTTTTGTAGCCGGGGAGAGTGTGGACATAGTGGTTTTATTGATTGTGTTTTTAAAGTAATGTATTTTTAGAGAGAGCTGAAAGTTGTGCCTTTTGTTTAAGAGTGGTGAAGTGTTTTTTTATGGTTGAAGAGATTTTATTTTTAAGTATAAACTGTTAAATAAAGTTAATATTCAATGTTAAATCATTGTTGGTTTAGTGCTACCAAGGAACCAGATAACATCGTTACAGTCTAAAATGATATGTATTAAGTGGAGGTTCCGCGAGATTGGTCTTCGGTAGTATGAAGAAATAAAAGGTATGTCTTTCCCCTTTCTTCCATTACAGTACTGTGTGCCATTAGTGTTTGTAGTTTTAGATATTTATAATTTGGGAAGTTGAATTCATTTTGGTAAAATTTTGTGCTAAACTGGCCTCCGGTATTTCATTTATATAGCGTTCGCAAATGCCAGCCGGTATTTTATATGTTTATTCAGAAACTCTAAATTTTGGATTTATAATTGTAATGAAAAAAAAATGTATTTTATGGATTTAGTAAAATTTTGAAACTTGAGATATCTATGAACTAAAGTGTTTAGAACCAAACTGGTTAATGGTTGGAAGAAATCAAACTGATTTCAAGGTGATTGTGTTCTGTATTTAAAAAAATATAGTGTTTAAAACCAAACTGGTTAATGGTTGGAAGAAATCAAACTGATTTCAAGGTAATTGTGTTCTGTATTTAAAAAAATATAGTGTTTAAAACCAAACTGGTTAATGGTTGAAAGAAATCAAACTGATTTGAAGGTAATTGTGTTCTGTATTTAAAAAAATATAGTGTTTAAAACCAAACTGGTTAATGGTTGGAAGAAATCAAACTGATTTCAAGGTAATTGTGTTCTGTATATATATAAAAAAAAGATATAGTGTTTAAAACCAAATTGGTTTGATAGCGGGATGAAATCAAACTGATTTCGAGTTAATTGTGTTCATATTGTGTAAAAGTATAGAATTGCTAATACCAGACTGGTGAATTTATAAATTGATTTGAATGTGTGTAAAAAGTGGTTTAACGGGTTTGTGATTTCAGAAATTGAAGTATCGTCTTGAAGTTTTATTAAACTGGTGTTAAAAAAAAAAAAAAAAAAAGAATTGGTATATTTATGATTGAACTGATGTGTTTTAAATATTTAAAGTTAATTACTTGTTTTGAAAATGTACTTATGCATTAATTTGGTGATTTTTATTATTCTGAGTAAATGAATGTTGATAGTGTACTGATTTAACTTTGGTTAGTTGGTTGGGTGTCCGTTGCTCTGAGAGAGTGTTTGAACTGCGTATTAGAGTGCAGAAACCGAACTTTAAGATGACATATTTTGGAAAAGGCCGAAAAGTGGACCTGAAAGTTGTAGCAGTAGAATTGGGGGAGTAAGTTAACGATAGTATGCGAATCATTGATTTACGTGAACTAATAATGAAAAGTGTTAATTACGATGAAGATTTTGTAAAAGAAATGCTTTTGATAGCTGTAAATGAAAGAATTAAGCGAGAAGAGGTGGAGGTGGAAGAGAAGGGAAGAGAGAGAGCGGAGAGGGCAGAGAAAGAGAGATCGGCTGAAAGAGAGTTTCAATTGGAGAAACAGAAATTGGAGCTACAATTAAGGAATAGTAACGATTCGGTTAAATCTGACGATTCGTTAAATCTAGTATAGGTTTTGAATCGAGAGTGGAGATTCAGAAATTGATGCCGAAATTTGACGTGAAGGAAGATGATATCAGTTTGTTCTTGGAACTTTTTGAGCGACAAGCAAAGGTTCTTAAGATTCCCCTCGAAAAGTGGGTTACTCAATTAATTGGTGTTTTACCGTCTGAAATTTCACAATTGATAGCTCGTGAACCTGTGGAAAATGCTAGTGAATATCAATTTGTTAAAACAGTATTACTGAAGCGGTTTAAATTGAGTCCAGAAAAGTTTCGTCAGAACTTTGTAAAAACTCAAAAAGCAACCTATAGTACTTGGCATGACTTTTACTATGAGATAAAAAATATTTGGAGGGTTGGTTGAATGGATTGAATATAGAGACTTATGATCAATTAAAAGACTTGATGATTGTTGATCAAATAAAAAATAGGGCACCGCCTGAATTTAAGGATAGATTTTTGGATCACTGAACAACTATAATTTCGCCAGTTGATCTTGTAACTAAGATTGAAGAGTTTGAAGATGCAAGAAGGTGTGTTCGTAACAAAGATTCGATGTGTTATGAGAATCGAAGTGAGAAAAAACCATGGCATTCGAAACCGTGGAAAGGAAATAATCGGAGAAATGAATGTGTGCAAGATGTAGAAGATAAGGAAAACTATTTTAATGGTCGGAAGCCTGAACCAAATTTTGATAGAAGAAAACAGTTCAGCTGTTTTGAATGTGGGGATTTAACTCATCTTAGGCCTCAGTGTCCTACACTTAAAAATAAAATTGAAACAGGAACTGTAAATCATATTCGAAATAGAGCTGATGATGAATTATTTGCACCGTACACGAGTTCTGGAAGGGTAAATGGGATTCGTATTCCAATTTTAAGAGACACTGGAGCAACAGTCGATATTGTGTGTCAAAGTATGTTTCGCCTGAAAGTATGACAGGAAAATATGTGTGGGTGCAGCATTTGTTGAACCACCGAATGACACGTTTCCCTATGGCCGAAGTTCAAATTGAATGTGAATTGGGTCATGTTAAAACTAAGGCAGCAGTTATCAGAAATGGTCTGGATCCGGGGAGATATATTCTTGGAAATAGAACTGCTGCATTGTTGAAAGAGAACTTTCGGTTTTTAGGTGATAGTGGAAAGAAAAGAGGAACTGTGAATGCAATAGTGACAAAAGCACAGTGGCGAAAACCACTTGCTGAAAAGAGAGATTTAGTAACCTTGGAAGAGAAGAAATTGGAATTTTCGGAAGAGACAGAGGTTGATGGAGAAGTTGAAAAAGGCCTTCCGGATGTAAAAGTTAAACTTGTGGAAGAAAAACTATTGGTTAAAGAGGATGTCAAAGAGATAGAGAGGGAAGTGAATTTGCCTGCAGTTCTTGATTATACGGATGAAATTTTGTTGGACTTGGTGTGTCTGTTTAAAGAACATTTTGAGAACGGACAGATAAAATCAAGTATTGGTGATGTTGATAAGGTAAAGGAAGAGGAGTTAGTGAATGGTCAAGAAGAAAAATCGCAATTGACTGCAAAATTGAAAGAGAAGAGAGAGGAGTGTTCTGATGTAAATTGTAAACTTTTGCCGAAGGTTTTGGAAACTGAAACTATTTTGGATTTGATGAAAGTGGATTCGAATACATTTGCTGAGGAGCAACAGAAGAGTAAAGAATTGGTTCCATTCTTTACATTGGCCAGAAAGACTGAAACAGAATTCAAAGAATTTGGAATGGTTAAGGAAATAGTGTTGAAAAAAACTTGTGATGTTTACCAGAGAGCTGGAAACCCTAAGGACAAGAAAAAAGCTCCATTGGATTTGGTATCCATGGTATCTGAAAAATTTAGCAGAATAAACGTAGATGCTTGTGCACCTTTATCTATTACGCCAAATGGAAATCAGTATTTGATTGCATCTGTGTGTATGGCATATAGCTACCCAGATGCAGCGCCAGTGGAGAATGCTTAATTGACGTCTATAGTTGATGTAACATTGCAGATATTCAGTAGAATGATATTTCCAAAGGAAAAACAGGCTGAACAGGAACTCTCATTAATGAGTAAATTGACTGTAGAGTTTTTCCAGAGATTTGGAATTAAAACTGTGTTGAACTTGTCTACTTATAAACCGAAAAGGCTGGCTGTACAATGCAGGTGACCGAGCAAGAGTGTTAAAAGATTATCAGAAATGACAGATGTTGTTAATTTCGAGAGAAAAAGAGTAGAAATAAAATCGAGAAAAAAAAGAATGAGGAATCATAAGAAAAGAAGAAAATTTCAAAATGCAGACACTATGAGCCGGCCCCATACCCATGCTCATACATTGAGTGCTATTTATTAAGTACTATATATTAAAGTGGTATTGTTAAAGAGAAAAAAAAGTGTATATATTATGTTTATTTATTGTTAGTATTAGAAAAATATAGAAATAATTTTGAACTATGAAATTATGATTTAATGTTTAATATTTGTAATTGTATGATTATGTATTGAAGTTGTTTTATCAGTAAGAAAAAAAATGCTAAACAATTTTGCTTTGTATCACGTTAAGTTTACGTAAAAAAAAAAAAAAAAAATTGTTGATTGTATTGATATTTTAAGAAAAATTACTTTGCTTATAATTTTATCTGAATTTATAGGAAATTTTGCGTATATTGAATTGTGGTAAATTAGAGTAACTTTTATATAGTGTAATTTAAGTATTTGTATTATTACTGGCATGTTGTGAATTGCTATTTTTTTTTGTTTCAAAATTGCTAGTAGCTCTAAAATTTAAAGAATATTGTTTAGGGCGGCACATGGCTGTGATGGATTGGGAGAGGGCGAAGAGACATGTTTGTGACAAAATTACTAAGTTGTTCCTGAACATTTTGGAAGAGAGAAAAATTTTAGTGTTCAGTAGAACTTGTCGCAACTGTTTCTTCCTGTCCATGACTCCTTTTGGACATGTCCGAAATTTGGAGGGGGGAGGAGTCTGTAACGACCGAAACACCCCGCAGTCTATTTTGTTTCGTAAGTTGCGAAACTGGTTTTGTCCAGCGGTTGTCCCTGAATCGCAGCCTAGAGTCAGATCTTGTCCACGGATCGCAGCCTAGAGTCAGATCTTGTCCATGGATCGCCGCCTGAGATTCGGAGACTGATCAGCCGTGCTCTCGTATCGGAGAGAAACTTTTTCGATATGCGGAGAGAGCGCTGAAGATGTTAGGTGAGAGGTCAAATGAAATGAAGAGAGCTAGTGGCTTGTGAGATGGAGATGCAGTTTGAGAAAAGTTTGGCAGATAGTACCCGAGCTGATTTTGTGTAATGAGAAAAAAGACGTTTTTTTGTAGCCGGGGAGAGTGTGGACATAGTGGTTTTATTGATTGTGTTTTTAAAGTAATGTATTTTTAGAGAGAGCTGAAAAGTTGTGCCTTTTGTTTAAGAGTGGTGATGTGTTTTTTTTATGGTTGAAGAGATTTTATTTTTAAGTATAAACTGTTAAATAAAGTTAATATTCAATGTTAAATCATTGTTTGTTTAGTGCTACCAAGGAACCAGATAACATCGTTACAGCCCGAGCAGCTGATCGTATTGACAAATTTTAGGTTTATTTTACTATCGCTAAAAAAGCATTACTTTAAATGTACAAAAAAAAACCCTTTCAAATGCCAAAGGTGGCCAATGGAACAATATTTCTTCATTTACTCTAGGTTAAAAAAAAAAGTACCTCAGATTCAAATAAAATTTCAATCATTATAAAGAAATTTTGGCTGATGCACATAACGTTTTTAGTTTTATTTAGACAACAAACTGATGAATAATGACGTCTTGAAAATAAAAGCATGCTTATTTTTCCGTCTTATTACGTTCATTAGAGAAATGCCAAAAAAATCTTTGGTTTGCCAAAAAGATCACTACTAAAAATTTTGCATAACTAAATTTACTTATCATTTGCAAAGAGTTTTGATAGTGAAACATCTAAAAATCAATCAACGGCAATTTGACATTATTTAATGGAATGTAGTTTGGAGCGTAATTAACTCTGTTTTGTAGCTAACTCTGGTACATTTTTAGCCATACGTTACGAACATTTCTAACGTTTCACATCAAACTTGGTTGTGGATCCGATTACGGATGATTGGGAAGATTTTATTGAATGAAAACTAGAGGTTTAGTTTTCTATTTGAATTAGTTATCGAGGTTATTTTCCTAGGTTAATAGTTGCATGATTAAAACTGGTATGTAAAGAGAAACGGCAGTTAAAATGACATTGTTTTAATTTTATTCACACAATTCCGCTTTAAATATCCACTTTTACATGATTCACATATTTTAAAATATAAAAGTTAAATACTGTTTTGATTGTAATTACTCTACTGGAAATCGAAGATAAGAAACTGTAGAGAAAACCTGCCAAAAGAAGACGTATATTACCAAATATAATGTAACGTAGAGAGAGATTGTATTTATGTTATCAGATCAGCACAAAATACCAAGCTGAGAAGCCCGGAGTAAAAGACCTAACAAACGAAAGTGAATAACCCGAACATTCTTTAAGTTAAAGGATCAATCTCTGCAGTCATTGTAATTCTCTCTTTTTTAGTAGTGTGGTGATATGATCGTAATGGCTGCATTTCCCTCCCAAACTCTACATGATGCACTAAAGAGTTGGTTCTGAATTGCCTGTATTTCGTCTAATGCATCAGATAATATAATAGCACAATTGCGTCCGATGCGTATTCAGAAAATGCGGAAGGATCTTCCAGGTGAAGGTCCTTATTAATTTATAATACAGGGTCGGATTTTCCATTTCGTTTGATTGAATGTTTATTTGAAAAATGGTCCAGCGCAGCGGGCTCAGCCTGCTAGTATATATGTCGTAGGCTAATTGAGAAATCCGGCTCTTTGCAAATAGCCTAGGCTGTTTGCAAAGAGCCGGGCTAATTGGAGAATCATCTCTCTTTTTCCAATTAGCCTGATATTTTTCAGGCTTATTGCAAACAGCCTAGACACAGTTAGGCTAATTGAAAAATGACCACTTATTTCCCAATCAGAATGCTTTTTTTAGGCTTAATTACCGATAACCCGACCCGAACCCGAAAAATAAATTACAATAGACCGTACTCCGATCCGAGCAAAACAAAATAATTTTAGTCTACAAGCAACCCGACCCGAACCCGAAAAATAAATTACAATAGACCGTACTCCGATCCGAGCAAAACAAAATAATTTTAGTCTACAAGCAACCCGACCCAAACCTAAAAATTCCATTTAAAAAAACTCGGAATCTGAACCGAACCAAATCTGAACCCGATAAAAATATTCCAATGAACCATAACCGATCCGAGCAAGTCAAAATAATTTCTGAGGACATACAAGCCGACCCGAACCTAAAAATTCTATTTGAAAAAAAGCCGGAATCTGAACTCGACAAAAATATTCCAATGAACCATAACCGTTCCGTTCAAGACAAAATAATTTCTGAAGACATGCGACCCAACCAGAACCTAAAAATTCAATTTGAGAAAAACTCCGAAATCTGACGCGAACCAAATCTGAACCCGACAAAATTATTCCAAAGAACCATAAACGGATCCGAGCAACGCAAAATAATTTCCGTGGACATGCTACCCGACACGAACCTAAAAATTCTATTTGAAGAAAACTCGGAATCTGAACCGAACCAAATCTGAACCCGACAAAAATATTCTAATAAACCATAATCGATCCCAGCAAGACAAAATAATTTCTGAGGACATGCAACCCGACCCCGAACCTAAAAATTCTAATTGAAAAAAACCCGGAATCTGAACCCGACAAAAATATTCCAATGAACCATAACCGATCAGAGCAAGACAAAATAATTTCTTAGGACATACAACCAAACCAGAACCTAAAATTTCAATTTGAAAAAACCCCTAAATCTGACTTGAACCAAATCTGAACCCGAAAAAATTATTCCAAAGAAACATAAACGGATACGATCAACACAAATTAATTTCTGTGGACATGATACCCGACACGAACCTAAAAATTCCATTTGAAAAAAAACTCAGAATCTGAACCGAACCAAATCTGAACCCGATAAAAATATTCCAATGAACCATAACCGATCCGAGCAAGAGAAAATAATTTCTGAGGACATGCAACCCGACCCGAACCTAAAAACTCTAATTGAAAACCCGGAATCTGAACCCGACAAAAATATTCCAATGAACCATAACCGATCCGAGGAAGAAAAAATAATTTCTGAGGACATACAACCAAACCAGAACTTAAAAATTCAATTTGAAAAAACCCCTAAATCTGACTTGAACCAAATCTGAACCCGATAAAGTTATTCCAAAGAAACATAAACGGATCCGAGCAAAACAAAATAATTTCCATGGACATGTTACCCGACGTGAACCTAAAAATTCCATTTGAAAATAAATCGAAATCTGACCCGAACCAGATCTGGACCCGCTAAAAATTTTGCAATGAACCATAACCCGATCCGAGCAAGACAAAATATTTTCTGTCGACAGACAACACAATCCGAGCAAGACAAAACTATGTCCATGGACACGCACCTCAACCGGAACCTAAAATTTCATTTGAAAAAAAACGACATTTGAACCCGTCAAAAATATTCCAAAGATCAATAATCCTATACGAGCAAGACAAAATAATTTCCGTGGACGCGCACCCCGAGCCGAACTAAAAATTCCATTTGAAAAAACCCGAATCAAATCTGAACCCGACAAAAATATTCCAAAGAACCATAACCGGATCGGAGCAAGGCAAATTAATTTCCGTGGACAGGCAACACAACCAGAACCTAAAAATTCCATTTGAAGTCAACCTGCAACCCGACCCGAACCAAATTTTAACCCGACAAAAATATTCCAAAGAACCATAACTCAATCCGAGCAAGACAAAATAATTTCAGTCGACAGGCAACCCGATTCGAACCTGAAAGTTCTAGTTAAACTCAATCCGAAATTTGACCCGAACGCGGGTTATGGAAGGTTTTCGGGTTGACTTCAAATGAAACTTTTAGGTTCGAATCCGGTTGTATGTCGAAGAAAATTATATTGTCTTTCTCAGATCGGGTTACGGTTCGTTGAAATATGTTTGTCGTGTTCCGATCGGGTTCGTGTCGGGTTTCAGGTTGACGTCCAGTGGAATTTTTAGATTCTGGTCGTACTGCGTGTACGCGAAAAATAATTTGCATTGCTCGGATCGGGGTATACGGCCTGATGTATTTTAATTTCGGGTTCTGGTCAGGTTTCGGGTTAACTTCAAGTAGAACTTTCAGGTTCGGATCGGGTTTCATGCCGACTGAAATTATTTTCTCTTGCTTGGATCCGGTTATGGTTTTTTGGAATATTTTTGACGGATTCAGATTTGGTTCGGTTTAGATTTCGGGGGTTTTCTAATGGGATTTTTAGGTTCGGGTCGGGTTGCGTGTCCACGAAAATTATTTTATCTTTCTCGGATTTGGTTATGGTTTTGGGGGATATTTTTGTCGGATTCAGATTTGGTTCGGGTCAGATTTCAGGGTTTTTTCAAATGGAATTTTTAGGTTCGGGTCCGGTTGCGTGTCCACGGAAATTACTGTCTTGCTCGGATCGGGTTATGGTTCATTAGAATATTTTTGTCGGTTATCATATTTGGTTCGGGTAATATTTCGCGTTTTTTTAAACAAAATTTTTAGGTTCGGATCGGGTTGCGTGTCCATGGAAGTTATTTTGTCTTTCTCCGATCGGGCTATGGTTCTTTGGATTATTTTCCTCGGGTTCAGATTTGATTCGCGTCAGATTTCGGGGTTTTTTTCAAATAGAATTTTTAGGTTCAAGTCGGGTTGCGTGACCACGGAAATTATTTTGCCTTACTCGGATCTGTTTATGGTTCTTTGGAATAATTTTGTTGGGTTCAAATTTGGTTCGCGTCAGATTTTTTTTTTTAATTGAATTTTTAGGTTCGAGTCGGGTGCGTGTCCACGGAAATAATTCTGCCTTGCTCGGATCCGGTAATGGTTCTTTGGAATAATTTTGTCGGGTTCAGATTTGGTTCGTGACAGATTTCGGTTTTTTTAAACTGAATTTTTAGGTTCTGGTTGTGTTGCATGTCCTCAGAAATTATTTTGTCTTGCTCGGATCGGTTATGGTTCATTGGTATATTTTTGTCGGGTTCAGATTCCGTTTTTTTTTCAAATAGAATTTTTAGGTTCGGATCGGGTTGCATGTCCTCAGAAATCAATTTGTCTTGCTCCGATCGGTTACGGTTCATTGGAATATTGTTGTCGGGTTCAGATTCCGGGTTTTTTTAAATGGAATTTTTAGGTTCGGATCGGGTTGCGTGCAGACTGAAATTATTTTGTCTTGCTCAGATCTAGATACGGTCTGTTGTAATTTATTTTTCGGGTTCGGGTCGGGTTATGGATTAATAAGCGTAAAAAATCATCGTGACTGGGATATAAGTGGTCATTTTTCAATTAGCCTAACGGTGTATAGGCTCTTTGCAATAAGCCTGAAAAATATCAGGCTAATTGGAAAAAGAAAGACGATTCTCCAATTAGCCCGGCTCTTTGCAAACAGCCTAGGCTCTTTGCAAAGAGCCTGATTTCTCAATTAGCCTACAACATATATATAAAATAAAACATAAAGTAAAATTATTATCTATTATATAATCGTTTTACTTTATTTTATTGTTTATTTAATTATTTATTTTAAATCAGTTGGTCGATGATTATGTATATGACGATTCGCATTGACAATTGATCTAGCATTATTTTAGCTCTCACGTATCTTAAATTTTACAATTGCCCTTGTCCAATATATATCTAATTCTGCTCTTTTCCTTTTGTTTTTAAATATATATATAAAAAAAATTTACACTCTAATTTAATTTGTTCTAGAAGGATAAAAAACTCAATTGGTACTTTTCTATTATCCCATCGACCCTTTTCAATAAAAAAGAGTATGGCCAAACTGTAGGATTTAACGCCAAAAATGCGCGATTGTGTCATCACATTCATTTCACGTCAGATGTGTTACACTTGTTTATGCTGCAGATGTAGATATAGCTACATAACATTGTAATCAGTGATACTTAACTCAACTTTTATTTTTAATGATGTTGTACTGATTTATTAGATATTTCGGTAATTAAAATAGCGATTACACATTTAAACAGAAACGCCAGATATTAAAAGAGAAAATGCATAAAAAAAAAAAAAAAAAATGCGATGCATCGAGTAAGATTTACCAACCAGTCAAAAGGAGTAACCAAGCAAAATTATATAAATAAAAACATATGCAAGATTATTCTTTTCTCTTTTTATTAATATATTGTAAATTTTATTGTTTAAAGTTTTCGGATAGTTGACAATTTAGGGATTGAAATTTTCCGAATTTCTTGGGGTTTTTTTTGTTGTTGTTGTTGTTGTTGTTGTTGTTTATTATTGTTATTATTATTACAACTATTATTATTCTAATGGCAACATTCATTCATTTGCTTATTAGGAATTACAATTTGAATAATAGTTTGGCTGCAGTTTTTTTGTTTTTTTTTTAATCAAAAGTAGTCGACGGAATAATGAAGAAATACCCTTTTATTTCATATATTTTTATATTTGAAGCGATGAAAAATCAAATTGGATATTTAGTTTGAAACTAATTATTTACAGGAACGTAAGCTCCGCCCATTCCAGTTTTATTTTTGAAGATGTGTTGCTATAATTTTGACAAGTTATTTTCGGTACACCATAAATTCAGGTTCTAAATAAAAACACACGAATTTATGCTAGCTGAATCTATCTAACTTCTAATGGTCCTCTTGGTTGCCATGTAGATTATAGACACTGAAATGCAAATTAAGGAATCCCAAACTGGTACAATATTTGCCCTTTTTTTCTTTCAAATTTTCGGAGATCATCGAAATAGAGTATTTTCAAGCATTTTAAGGGAAAATGGTGTTGCGCCGATGATAAAATAATCTCGACTTTGATCTCAAGTCGAGACACGAAGAACTGTTTAAAAAGAATCTGACTATGAAGATATTATCAAGCAATATATAAAGGAAGGTAAAGTCAACAATCAAATATTTCGGCCTAGGTTTAGACTTTTGCTGATACTCTTCCACAATATCAACAATTCCGTTTCCAAAAACTCAAGCATGGTCCATACAGTTACTAGTTATGTTTGAAAATAATCTGCATGTTATTTAATCGCAGAATTTGAATTAACTTTCTGCGACAAAGACTATACTTTTATAACAGCAACATAATATATCATGAAATATCTCCTTATAATATATCATCCTATATATCATCAAATTATATCAAGCAACATACAAAGGGAGGTAAAGTCAACAATCAAATATTTCGAGATGAGTTTAGACTTTTGCTGATATTCTCCCATGCAATATCAACAACTCTGTTTCCAACAACTCAACTAAAGGCCACGCAGTTACTAATAATTATTGAAAATAATCTGAATATTATTCGCAGAAAGTAATTAATGCGATGAATTACTTTCTGCGTCGAAAATTATACTTTTAAAATAGCGATAGACATAAGAGTGAAAAATTGGCTGTCAGAGTCAACCTAGGAATAGGTGCAGTGTTTCCAGAATCTCCCGATTTTCAAGTCTCTGAAAATCGGAAAATCGGACCTGTCACACATTACCGGGGCACCGGAAGTCAAAAGTCTTGATTTTTGAGAATACACAAATTTCTTTTAGTACTGTCCTATTCCTTATTCTGTATCGGGAAAAACTTAATACAATAAAACATGTGAAGGCAGAACCTATCTATAACGGAAAATGTTTAGAGTCTTTTCCAAAGAATACCTTGCAAGCCGCCCTGCATAGGCGGAAACCCGTATAAAACAGATTTTTTGCGTATTTTAATTATCCTGTTTTCACAAATTTTACCGTATTTTTTCTAGTAAATCATGGTTAAATGGACCTGTTTATAACGAAATTCTGTTTTTAAAAGTAAATATTTCATTGTCTCTAGGATAGGGGTACTATAAAATTATACCTGCTAAATTGGAATTCTATTACAGTCCCACGTGATTTCGCTTTCACACGGTTTACTCTATCAGATTCTTGTGTTTACATAGCATAATAAAAAAAATGCTAAAAAGGAATCTCAATTAGAGGAGACAAGAATTTCGTTCGGCTTAGATGCTATATATTCCCAGATGGCCGCCATCTTGGATGTTTTGAAATTTCTTGGCGATTTATGTTGACGATCGTTATCGATATGTGGAACGCCGTTTGACGTGTGTGTTCTGACGTATCGTGTTCTGGCACCCCTGAGAATCTCATTTTCGCTTAGGATTTTGTGGATGTATTTTCATATTATGTTGTATCGTTCTGTCTTTTTATTTTTATGTTAAATTTATTGGATGTATTTCATTGAATACGGTTTCTGTACTTCGTTTAAACGCTCTTGCTGAAGCAATTAAGAAATATGAGGAAATTTTGACAAAAAAAGGATGTTTGTTTACAGTGTGCCAATGAGTATTCATAAGTCTATTTTTGAAAATGACGGTGATGTTATGACAGATATTTCGCGCTGTAGCTTTCAAGAAAGCAGATGTCTGTTAAGGTATGTTGATAATTTTATGAATATTTTGCTGCTTTAAGAGTTTTTTACATTTTGAGATTGCTACAAAGCGAGAACAGCTGAATGTTAAGAATGCTACACAGCAAGAACTGCTGAATCCAGTGATTTGTTTTCCGGGTTAATGAGCACGGAACGCTCATACAACGATTACTGATTGCCACTTTAGCGAGTTTCGTTTTTTATGTATATTTTGCTGCTTTAAGAGTTTTTTTACATTTTAAGATTGCCACAAAGCGAGAACTGCTGAATTTTGAGAATGCTACACAGCGAGAACTGCTGAATCGAGTGATATTTTTTTTCGGTTAATGAGCGCGGAGCGCTCATACAACGATTACTGATTTCCACTTTAGCGAATTTTGTTTATTATTTACATTTTATTTTCGTTAAGCCAAACATGCGTATAAACCGGTGCTTGGCGACATTTACTACTTGGCGGGCGGAAAAGGGGTTTTCACGCCAAGAAAAATTTCAAGATGGTGGCCCCGGAAATTTATGACATCTGTTCCTTTCGTTTTAAACTTGCTTTCGTCTTAAAGGTATGATTGTAGATATTCCCCCCGCAGGGACAAAGACATTTCACGTTTAACTTAGGATTCCATTATAGACGGATTCCACTTTCGTAGGGTGTACTGTGTTTTTATATACCAATGTCGAAGCTAGCATCCTACTCTTTTTGCTGCCCTAACCCGCCTTTCGTGACTGTCGTGGTAGCTGACAGAACAAATCAATTATAAAACGTATGAAAAGATATTTTATCTCACACCAGTAATATTTAAAAAATTTATTTATTAGTAATATATGTTGATTCTGTAGCAAAACAGAAGTAATACCGTATATACTCCCGTATAGGTCGACCCCTAAATTCAAGAAAGAAGTATGTTCCATACCAGTATTTTCTTGTAGCCCTATTCGCTCTACTTAATATCAATAAATTCTGTATCTAGATAAGATGAAGGTAACTTTTTTTAAATACTGGTATACGGTCTGTTATTCCTCTCAAATTTGGAGTCGACTTATACGCGAGTATGTACGGTATTCATTTTTTCCTCTCTAGAATCCGAAGATTGATGATATTCAGTAAACTACAGCTCCAAAAAGATAATCTCTGAAGTCTACAATGCGGAGATGCAAAGAACGTGGATGTATGTTTGTCTGTCGCAATACTTTTCTGTCTCATGCAAAGAAATTACAGACTTAATCAACGTTCTTTGGTCTCATGTAAGTTGCTACACGTCTATGAAAGTTTCCCCTTCACGCTTCAATTTCTTTGGTAGGTTTAACACGTTCACGCCGGCACTTATATTCATGTTTTTCGCTGTCAGGCGGCGCTCGAACTCATGTTTTGCTTCATCTGGCGGCGCAGTACTTTCGCTTATTCACACACTGTATGTAATGGCACGCCCCTCTCTTATTTATTGAATTGAACTCAACTATAACAGGCAGAGCTGATTGTGAATGACTGAAAGTTCGTAAGGAGTAAGGAAATTATTTAGAGACATGATTTTATTGATTGCATATGTACGAATTTATTATAAAATGTCTTAAAATCTAAAGAAATATGGACAACATAATATAAATGCTTTTTCTGGAAGGTAGGAGACACGCCCATAGTCAAAGACATCTTTTGAATGAAAACGAGAATTTTCGCTTCCCGTCGTGAATGCATAAGGTTTATAATATTGAATTGTTTTTACTACTGAATTTTCGAATATTCAAGTGTGACCCACATGTACTGCACGCCGTCTATGGCATAGTCGAGTGTGACCCACCTGTAGTGCACGCCTTCTATTTAACCCTTTCAGGGGCAGAGGAATTCTGTTCGTAAAATGGTGAAATAATTGACTGACACCAGAATATTCAAACGAATTTCTTAATAAATAATAAAACGCTATTTTGCGCTTTAATCACAAAAGGAACATTTTATTGAAATATTCACTAGCCCTTCAATGACAAACTCCCTCCCTATGAGGCAGGATCATTCCATTTCTATGGCAGGTGGGGAAAAGTAGAGCAGTCAATTGAAATGGTGGCTCCATCTATCAATTTCAAATTAAAATACAATAGCGGAACATTGAAGATATCATTTTTGTTTTGGCCCCACCATTGGCCGAGAGGTTCTGCTCTCGAAGCTGGTAGACGGGAGGTGCTGGGTTCGATCCCAATCGCGCCCGCCGGCCTAATCGTTCGGAGTTTTCGTGGTTTTCTTCGAGCCGTGGATCTTCCATGCGTTAATACGGATTAGGTTCCCTTAGAAAGACCCCCACGGAGGGCACTCCCCCCGGGCCTATATCCCTCGTGTAGATAATTGGCCGTCAAAAATCAACCCAACCCAACCCATTTTTGTTTTGTTTTATTTATTATTTGGTTATTAAATAAAATAAGAGAAAATAATTTTTTTTAATTATTGAAATCGGATTTTTAAAATTCAAATCTCACTAATGCTATCTAGTTTAGCTGCAAGATTTAGCTAAATTTTGCTTTTTTGGTGATAAATAAAAGTAAGTAAAGTATCTAAAGCAGATTACAAAAATATTTTCGTATTCGATTTCATAATTCTTTAACTTTAAACTATCTTAAAATTGGTGAAAAATAAAAGTAAGTAACGTATCTAAAGCCATATTACTGAATTTATTTTTGTATTAGAATTCATAATTCTTTAACTTTAAACTATCTTAAAATTGTGTCATTTGTGCCTCCCCTCCCCCCTCAAAAAAAAAGTAGATAAATTAATAATCGGTCAACTTTATTTACGAGCTTTCGAATTGCTTTGATTTTATTTTGTAAGCAGATACATCCCAAGTAATAATCATGTTGAAGTACTTCTTTATGGAAAAATTCAAAAGAAAAAACCTATGCTCTCCACAACCTTCAGCATTTTTCACTTTTTTCTATCTTTACAAGATGGAAGTATTGGATCTGTGAAAATTTTCGACGGAGATTTAAGTTTTTGAAGGTCTTGTATATGATATGACTATTTTTAGAAAATGTTTATCTGTGAATCTGTCTATGTGTGTGTACTTGTGACAAATTTTGTGGATGCTGTATATGAAAAATTAAAGACTGACATATTTTGAATTATTTCCCCCATAATCATCAAAATGACACCAAAATCTAGTCAGCTATTCATTATATCATATATATTAATAAGAAAAAAAAAACAAATTTCAAATATCTTTATTCGTTTGATTGTAATCAAGAATACCACACGCCGCGATCACTCCCTGTGATATAACTAATTAATGTGCCGTGATATGAAAGGTATAATTAAATTTGAAGTTCTTTTTAGTTACAATGCGTTGTGTAATGTTGCAATAAGACCCTTTGTTCTTTGAGGTCAGCAATTGTAAAAAAATAGAAATAAATGAAACTTCTTACTTGGATCGTGTAGTCTGTAAAATAAATGAAGAGGAGACTTGATAACAATATAAATTAATCCTTTATTTTCATCTTGAGAAGAGAAGATAAGGCTTCCAGTTGGTCACCGTTCATAAATTAAATCAAGTTATTTAGTTAGTTTAAAAGTGTAGCATGAATCAAGAAATTATTAAGAAATAATTTAACAGGAGTTGTTAAAAATCGCAGACATCGTTTACGCAAAAGCTCTTTACCGGATTCCACATTCATCGGCGTCGGCAGACCGGAGCCGGAGCCCGCGATCTTTTTAAAACCAAAACTAAGTCATGACAGCTCTCCAACAAAACAGATTCTGATTTAAAATTAACGGAATTTTTAATTTATAGTAAGAATACGGGGACTTCAAAAGTTAATGAAAGAAAAGATTTAAATCTATTAGAGAATTTAAAATATTAGGTAATGTCTTAATAAACAAATCCGAAAGAAAACATTTAAAAAGCTTTATTTTAATTTGCTCTTCGCACAGCGAATAGACACACCTCCAAAAGATAGCCACCCATTCAATGCATATGCCGTGAGAAGCTTGCTCCGATGACGTCATCACAATCGTACAAAGTTCAAAGGAGAAGCATCCCATGCCAGGGGCAGCCGAACGTCATCGAACTTGCCGATGTGCGGTGAAGCGAAACCGGCCGCGCAAAAATAAATATGGATTTAAATTTAAAGAACATCGATGTATAAGGCCAATAGAAATAAAACAGTAACATAATTTAAACACTGTGAGATTTCATCTCACAATACCCCCATTTACCGAGTAAAATTTTGGCAGAGCAAGTGATGTAAAAGGTAAAATGAAATAAAAACCTTTTACAGAAACGGGATGACAAAATTTTAAATGCCAAAGACAGAGAAAAAAAAATCAAAGTTAAAATATTCAAATAAAGCCAAAAGTTAAACTGCTGCAAATAAAATTAGTGGTGGTGACCAAAAGGGAAGAGAGAAGAAAAAGAAAATACATCAAAAGTATACATAGTATATTCAAATAGTATACATAAAAAAATGCCAAATCTTTCCATTTATGGAAATTGCAGTATGATGTTATAAACTTATCTTCCCAAATAATACTTAAGTACAAATGCTAAAGAAAATGAGAATTAGCATATATAAAATCCTATGTATTACTTAAGTAAAAAAAATGCTAAACAAAATCAGAATTAGCATATATATAATGAGAATTGGCATATATAAAATGTTATGCATTACTCAGAATTGGCATATATATAATGAGCTCATTATTAAACATTTAATTAACTTGGTATACCATATAAGAAAAGTTGCACTTTACAAGCAACAAAGATCAAAATAACTTCAGTATTTGATCACAGCCTAGGACTTACAATTTATAAAATAGAGCATTTATTTTTAATTACTCTAAACTGGCCATACATAAAAAATATCTTTAGTAACACTTTATAATACGATATTCATCATTTTTTTTTTTTTATTGAATTTAGTACTAAATATTTTGACTTCAAACAACTAGCTGTACTCCACATGAACAAGTAGCCAAATCGTGCACTAAATGACCACTCACATGTAAAACACAGATAGTTAAGGTAGTTGCAACAATATATATATAAGAGACATGTCTAAAATGAATTAAGTGTTTTACTGCTGAAACATATACTTTTACTACTTTTCATTAGCCCTGAAAATATGTATTCAAAAGCAATATATCAACAAACACCAATACTTCTTGTATTATTTACTCATCAAAATTTTTCAAAGTATATACTATTCTTTAAAATATGAGACATCACTTAATACAATTTTAAATATGCATAAAGATAAACTCATGAACTTATAGATAAATAGAGAAACCATGGTTTTTAAGAATAAGTAAGTATTTGGTTGAGTGGGTGGGGATCCCCAGAAAAAAATAAATCCTTTCATATACAATGAAAGATTTAAAAAAATTGACACTATCATGGGAAATTTAAATTTTTAAGTATACCATAATATAAATATTATAAATCATTTACATAAAATATTTCATGCAGAAAAATCAAGAGAAATATGTAAAAAATATACTATTATCCACAATCATAGAACAATATACACTGTGACTACTCATGTTTTACTCAAGATTTCAGGTGGCTTGGATCTCCATAAACAAGGCTCCTGACACCTTGTGCAAAAAGAAAAATAACTATATACACTAAATAGCACAATATACCACTCCATAACTGCAAAAACAACAGCAATGTCCTTCTTTACAGATCCTTGATTCCTTAGCGTTATAAACACAATTTAAAGTTTGCATGAAAAATAAAATAAATAAATGTTATCAGAATGTTCAAAAACAAGCTGACAGTTTTGGCACACAATAAAAAGACATCAGGTACGTGTATTGTTGCAAAGGTGTAAACATTGTGTTTACCATGTAGAAACAGGTGCATATCTCTAGATGACATACACAAAAAATGCAACATCAACTTAACAGTTGAATAGACATTATACAGGAACATTGGACGATAACTTTTTTGGCGACAACACAACATCTGTGTGCTTCACTTCTTTTGAAGCTAATCATTAACTTTCAGTAATCACTATTTTGGACACACTAAAAGGATGAATTATAGAGCACTGAAGTAAGCAAAATGATGTTGTATTTGATGAGAATTGATGATGTATTCACACACACATCTTGAGAAAAAAAGAGACATAAGTAGGTAGGTGATGATATCAATAAGCACTTTTTCTTTAAACTTCTTAGTAATTTTGAAGATTCACTAAGGAACACTTCTACATCAAAAGGCGCTGTTACTAAGAACTGTGCTTTTCTTTTCTGTTTATGAAATCTTGTATAAGAATTGATTTGATGCTTAAAAATTTTTTTTAATTTCTTCATTAATAATAAATCTTCAGAATTCATTCACTTAATTACTTGTGTAAAAATATGAGGCATATGACAACATAAAAATTTAGAGACTTTGGGTATATTCACAAATGAAAACAAAGGCACAATAAAATTTTTGAAATATGGGGAATTTAGACAGAAAATAAATTGATCTTGAGAATTCCTGAATCAAAATACAACTCTTGTAATTGCAGATATATGTAAGAATCAATATTGAAAGTAACTAATTTTATAATATTTCATAAATCTTCTTGATTTAGCAAAAAAAAATATTTTTGCAAAAAAATAGCAACACTGACTTATAGGAGCAGACAAGTCAACCAATCCACTTAGTAAGGATAAATTACATCTCACAAGAGAAAAGGCAACCAACAAAACTTCCATAATCAGGTCTTGTGACAGCTATTACTTGAGAAAACATCTGAGATTACTCGTAAATCTTATTTAGCTTTAAAGACAAACATCGAAGATATTGAATTGAATCAGACATTGTAAGGATAAATGACTCAAACATGACATGACCTCTTTCAATAATCACTTCAGCGTTGAAAATGAAGCATAAATTTTAAAGTTATTGTTATAAAACAGTGAGTTAAGCAGGTAAGTATAGTATATTTATCTTCTATCATCAAACAAGGAAAATACTAGAGAAGAGGTCAGCACAAATGGATACAACACATCAGTGAATGGCCAACTTCATCAGGTAAGAAACTGTTTAAACTGAAGCAAAGTTTTTTTGCAGGTGAGTATTTTTTTTTTTTTTTTTAACAGGTTGGAAGAGAAACTCTTAAATCAGCATATGTAGAGAGACAGTCTTTAAATATGGGAAACAGCAGTGACACACAGTTAATATTATTGCAGAGAAACACTGACAATATGAGAACTTATTTTAAATGCTGTATAAAACCATAAGACTTTTTAAGTAGATGATGTAAAATAATTTCAAGAATATAACTGTAACAGGAATGAAGTAGCCCCATGCCTACTTCTTCTCAAGAGTAAAAAAAATAATGCTGCTTTCATTCTTTTTCTGAGAGCAACATGAGAATCTTTTCTGTTGAAAACTGTCATAGTCTGCATATACGATGAAGTGGAAAGGTCTCAATTATAACTTGCCAAAAGAATATATTAAAAAAAAAGCAACAAGAATTTTTCAAATATAAAATTTTGTCAGCTGAGAGTGCTTTTAGAAACAACATGAGAACAGTTGTATAATAAATGTGAAAATATACTTAAATGCATACATTTTTAATTTGTAAATTGCAGATTATCTTTGCACTAAGCCAAACTGTATGATTATAATATAGAACATCACAGTCCAGATGGCATAAGAATAAATCTATGAACAAACTCTTGTATTCAAATTATTGTTAAACAAAATATCTTGATTTGAAATTTGTTGAACAGAAGCATAGAAATCTCCAAGAATGTTATATAGGATATTTGCAACCAATAACTTCTGTGAAGAATTTCAGCCTCAGACTAATAAATATGGCATAAGAATAAAATTTCTCAGCACAAATAATCATGATTTCAAAAATAATGCTTCTTATAAATATATATAGAATTTGCAAATTAATAGTGCCATAAAAATTTTTAATTTAAAAACCCAAAGTCATAGCCTCTTAAAATATGAAATATGTTCTTGAGAACAATTTTTTTATTTCAGATTCATTAGAATTTATCTAAGAACAATATATAATTCATTTCAAAAATATATATATACCAAATAATCATTCTTTAAAAAAAATTATGTTCTCTAATAATTCATTACAAATAAAAGAATATGTAGATGAAATTCTTTCAAATAAAACTATTTAAATGGAATAATAATTATGCATCAACAAAAATATGACTATTCTTCAATAGGAAATTGATCTTAATTTAAATAATTGTTTAAAAACATATGGTAAACTTAGTAAAATATATATTATATTCTTCAAGATGGAGCAGAACAAAATTCATTCTAGAATTGTAAAATTTAATTCTTCAAAATAGCAAAAATCTATGCAAGAAATTTTTTGAGAACAGAAACTTCCAATACTAAAACAATATTGTCATATGTAGTTATTCAAAAATTCTTGCATAAAATATTCCATATTTCTTAAAAATTTACTAAAAGAATAAATCTTGAATTCTATTGAACACATCAAAAAATTTTTCAAAAGTTATTCTGAGAACAAAAGTTCTAAAATATTACGATTTTCTTCAAATCAATCAAATTTTCTTCAAAACCACCGTTTTTGCGGCACCAAATGTGATATAACTAATTAATGTGCCGTGATATGAAAGGTATAATTAAATTTGAAGTTCTTTTTAGTTACAATGCGTTGTGTAATGTTGCAATAAGACCCTTTGTTCTTTGAGGTCAGCAATTGTAAAAAAATAGAAATAAATGAAACTTCTTACTTGGATCGTGTAGTCTGTAAAATAAATGAAGAGGAGACTTGATAACAATATAAATTAATCCTTTATTTTCACCTTGAGAAGAGAAGATAAGGCTTCCAGTTGGTCACCGTTCATAAATTAAATCAAGTTATTTAGTTAGTTTAAAAGTGTAGCATGAATCAAGAAATTATTAAGAAATAATTTAACAGGAGTTGTTAAAAATCGCAGACATCGTTTACGCAAAAGCTCTTTACCGGATTCCACATTCATCGGCGTCGGCAGACCGGAGCCGGAGCCCGCGATCTTTTTAAAACCAAAACTAAGTCATGACAGCTCTCCAACAAAACAGATTCTGATTTAAAATTAACGGAATTTTTAATTTATAGTAAGAATACGGGGACTTCAAAAGTTAATGAAAGAAAAGATTTAAATCTATTAGAGAATTTAAAATATTAGGTAATGTCTTAATAAACAAATCCGAAAGAAAACATTTAAAAAGCTTTATTTTAATTTGCTCTTCGCACAGCGAATAGACACACCTCCAAAAGATAGCCACCCATTCAATGCATATGCCGTGAGAAGCTTGCTCCGATGACGTCATCACAATCGTACAAAGTTCAAAGGAGAAGCATCCCATGCCAGGGGCAGCCGAACGTCATCGAACTTGCCGATGTGCGGTGAAGCGAAACCGGCCGCGCAAAAATAAATATGGATTTAAATTTAAAGAACATCGATGTATAAGGCCAATAGAAATAAAACAGTAACATAATTTAAACACTGTGAGATTTCATCTCACACTCCCTACCTTTCCCCACCTGCTAAAAAAATGGAATGATCCTGCCTCATAGGGAGGGAGTTTGTCATTGAAGGGTTAGTAAATATTCTTGGTGCCAGTAGTCAGTTTTGGAATTAAAATTAGGTGGCTAGACCCTCTAACCACCGCCCATGAAAGGGTTAACAGTGAAGTGTGGCTCACCGGTGATTCACGCCGCCCGATGCGGCAGTCAAGCGTGACCCACTGGCAAAGATCTTGAACGGATAAAGATAGAAAGCTCTCATATGTAAACTGCTCTATGTAAACTGCGACTACGTCATGACGGCGCTTCGAACAGCGCTGCAAAACAAACTTTACAGGGATGAAGCGCATCGAGGCGCGCGCTCGCTTTGCTCCAAAACAGAAAAAAAAAGGTCCGGCCCTTTCGACCCTTTAATATTTTGAAATTCCTGCTTTTGTCTTCAGACATGTAAAGAAAGATTCAAGAATAACTTGTATTTATAGTTGTTTTTTTATTATATTATATATATAATATAAGACTTTTTTTAAGGAGTTGCAATTAGTTTTTTATGCTTCTGTTAAAGGAAAATGTGTGTATATATATGAAATAGCTGATCTTGCATTATGTCTTAAAAGAATGAAAAATGTTGTTTACTTTTGAGACTCTTTTGCAAATAGAATAAAATAAAATCTTTTCATTTTATTCTAGTTTTTTTTTTTTTTTTTTTAAGTTTTATTTGTGATACCAGTAGATTCTTTGCAATTAATCATTTTCAGCCTCCTCATTTTAAGATATAAGTGACAGATTTTTATGTATTTATATTCCATTTAAATATTCGCATAATTTTCCATTTTGATTAAAAAAAAAAAAAAAAAAAAAAAAAACTTTGAAAAGAACATTTTAATGTTTAATAAAAGAAGAATAATAATATAATACATTATTATTGCGTTGTTATATTTATTACATTATTAGCTATCTGTGTTTCACAAATTCTGGTGTCAGAAAAATGGACCCTTCACTACTCTTAAAACCTAGATTTCCACTTTCTTATTAAATTCATTTTAAATAATTTTCCAGATTTCAGTCACCGCATTTCCTTTCCTCATGCTACAATTTTAATACCGCAAAACTCGGTGATTTAAAATGTTACTCAATCATAATAATAATACTCGAATACGCCTCCCCCACCCCTAAACACACAACTATCACAGAGAGTTTAAAATTTTAACTTTTCTTAAAAAAGATTACTTTATTAATTGTGTTAATAGAAAACATTGAACGAGAATAATAAGAATATTCCCGTGCATATAGATTTTATTCAGCACAATTTCCAGCTGTTGATGAAGTATATACATATATGTAAAAAAAAAAAAAAACCTTTACAATTTTACTTTACAGTACATAGTTCCTAAATGACATAATATTCTCAAAGCTATTAAGTATAAAAACACCTTTTTATTAATTTGCATTTTTATGCTTTACAGCAATATTTAACTATTTGATAATAATATTATTATTATTATTTATTTATTTGTTTGTTTACTCACTCTCTAAGATGAGAAAATGAAAAGCGGTGAGTGAAATCTGGGAAGTAAATTTAAATGAATTTATTAATAAAGTGGAAATAAAGGTTTTGGATTTGTGAAGTGTCCACTTTTCTGAGACTGAATTTTGTGAAATACAGATTACTAATAATGTAATAATATAAAAGCACACTAATATAAAAACGTAATAATAATGTATTAACGATATATGGTACATTCCCCCTTTTTCTATCACACAATAGAACAATAATGTTCTTTTTGACAGTTCTTTAAATTAAAACGGAAACTTACGGGAACATTTAAATAAACAACATAAACATAAGCATCTGTCACTTACCATGCTTTAAATAAGAAGGCTGAAAATCATTAAAGATTTGAATATTATCCATTGCTTTTACTAGCAAGTTAGTGCTGTGTATAGCGAAGGAAGATGGCTGCCAAACGCCAAACAAACAATTCTCGGTGGAAAAACGTGTTCTTCCCCGGTTGTTTTCCTCTAGAATGCGCGCGCATATCTACTCGACAGTATTTCATTCTTGGAGCACGCTCCTCTCTGCGCCGCTTCATGCTTCATCCTGCAATGTTTGCTTTACCCCTATGTTGAAAGCGCCGCGAATTTACAAGACAGCCTCCAGATGGCACAGTTACGACTTTTCGAAGTTGCGTTTCTTCCATTTCTTTGCCACCGGTGATGCACGCCGCCCGATGGGGCAGTTAAGCCAAAGAACGTAGAGGAAAAGAAGGGAAGGCTTTGGAAACCGTAACTAACCGAAACAGTTCAAACAGCTCTGCTGGGAAACACACTCAAAGGGGAGATCCAATCATAGGCATTCTTCATTGCATCTACCAATTCGCCAAATTTTCTTGTAGTAAACCTAAGATAACACCTTCGCGCCAACGCCCCGCGAGAATTCAAAACGACACTTCTTTGTGAGTTTGACTTGTGACTTAACAGCGATAGGGATAGATTTTTTAATATGAACTGTTCATGTTTTGTTGTTATGATATATTTTCTGTATTGCAAATACCGGGTGTCCCAAAAAGGACTGACTGATTTTAAAATTCAATAACTTGCAAACGGTGACAGATATTAAAAACATTCTTGCAGGAGGGTTATGCATAAGGTCAAAAGTTTTATTACAGTGATTTTCAATTTTAGTTCGATTTACAAACAATAGATGGCGCTGTAAGCAATAGTCGCTAAATTCAGGCTCGATTTTTGGTACTTCGTGGCCCGGATAATACATTTCCATCTCCTTTTTCTGCATAGAACAAGATAAAGGACCAAAAATCGAGCCTGTATTTAGCGACTATTGTTTACAGCGCCATCTATTGTTTGTAAATCGAACTAAAATTGAAAATCACAGTAATAAAACTTTTGACCTTATGCATAACCCTCCTGCAAGAATTTTTTTAATATCTGCCACCGTTTGCAAGTTATTGAATTTTAAAATCAGTCAGTCCTTTTTGGGACACCCGGTAGATAGCCGATGAATACGTACAATGGAAAAATCTTCAGTGATACAGCACTCTGTAAAATAATAAATTTTACGTATCGAAAGTTCCACTTTCACTCGAAATCTAACATTACTAACAGATTCATCTAATGTATTCTACGATCTTTGACCTAACTAGGGCGGTTTCTCCCGCGGAGAGAAGCTCCATCCACGAAAAGAGGGGGGAGGGGAGCGCACAGCTTTCGCGAGGACAGGGGACAGCGGTGAGCACAGCGTTACTCCTCATTTTGATAATTATCGCTACTGGCGATCATGCAAAAGCGCGCCAAGTAAACCCCGTGTTATCTTTCGCCCCTTTATGCGACTTCTACCGCTTAGCTGTTTGCATTGTTTCGCTGAGGGTTGGGGATTTACATTGCGTCTGTGAAAGTTTCCCTTCTTCACGCTTCAATTTCTTTGGTCAAGCGTGACCGACCGGTGATGCACGCCGGAGTGAATGTGTTAGCATTACTATACTTCTAACTTTGATCACCATTTGCTACTTATAATGGAGCTAATGGTGATTCAGGAATGGATTGGGCGTTTACTTTATTTATAAATGCGAAAAGGTTAAAAAAATCATATAAAACTTTGCTTTTAAAATTTTCTGACATGAGTTTTTAATTTAACATGTATTCTTTTAATTATTTACATACGTGTCTCATAAGTAAAATTATTTCTTTAAAATATATTAAATTTGCTCCCCAAACTTAACTTATGCATGCACATATGTAATCTTCCGCTCAAAGTAGTGTAATATTAAGAAAAAGAAGAAACAACGTATAAAGGCACAAATAAAATGTGTTTAAAGGCATACAGCTGTTTCAAAACCTCTAAGGTTTCCTCATCAGTGCTTAAAATAAAAGTTAAAACTAAGACATTGTGTAAACAGAGGGGGGGAGAGAGGTGGACAGAGAGTCAGAAAAGCGTACCTTTCAGCTCTACTGCCCACGGTGAAATGCGACCTACGGCTGACAAACAGTTACGGAGTTGATCTCACGCGCATATTCAGGGAGACCAATCAAAATACCCTATTGCTCTGGAAGAGTCCAAACCCAGAAGGAGAAAAAGGGGGAGGGAGTGGAGGGAATTATAGAAAATTAAACCATACCTTTGAAAAATTGGGCGTACTAGATAAATCATTAACTAAACTGTTTGAATTTTTCCATATGTGGTAAGCCTCCCAGAAGTCCAGGTCATAGATTGAAGTACATTTCTGTATTATGGAGGCTTCGGAAAATTTAAAATTATGGTTGTTGGACCAGCAGTGGTTGGCAATAGCGGAACGTTTGATATCACAATTTTTAACGCAAGTTTTATGCTCCCCCAAACGGATCTTAAAGGCACGCTTCGTTTGACCAATGTACATTTTGTTGCATTCGCAAGATATCCTGTAAATACCCCAATTTGAAAAACTGTCAATTGGATGTTTCAGATTTGTGAATTGAATTTTATTAAAAGTTGTATAAACTACTTTAAAGTCAAATTTTGACAAGATTTTAGAAATTTGATGGCTTATTTTCGGAAAATATGGGAGTATAATTAAATTATACATGCTATTACATTAGTGTAATAGCATGTATAATAGTGTAATAACATGTATTCTTTTAACTATTTACATACGTATCTAATAAGTAAAATAATTTCTTTAAAATATGTTAAATATGCTCCCCAAACTTAACTTATGTATGCACATATGTAATCTTCCGCTCAAAGTAGTAATATAAAAGAAAAATTACGTATTTAATCTTATTAAAATAATTCATTAATAACAAATAGAAATTTATAAATAAATACCTTTTATGTTTTTATTCTTAAATAATTCAAATAAAACCAATCAGATATCTGTGGCGGAATACTTTAAAATGCAGATATGGAGAAAAAAAAATAATTGGAAGATCCGTTAACCTATTTTAGAATAGCAATTAACCTGGAATATTACTATAACAACTCATTAAAAAGATTCCCTTTTTTCAAATAATTTAATTCTATGTTGTTCGATAATGTTTTAGCCCAGTAAAATTTATTCAAAAGCGTACTCCCCCCCCCCCCCTTCTTTTTAGTAGAATTATTTTTATTATTATCTTTAATTGTAACCTTTGCCTCATCGAATGAGAAAAATTTGGAATTAACTTTTGGATTTATTCATATATATTTTTTATCTGAAATTTTCTTTCTTGAAGTCTTAATATTAAAAAAATAATAATTATATATAATTAATAGAAATAGTATAGGTGGAATACATCGTAAATAATTATAGAGCAACATTAGTTATCTAATTAAAGACTTTTAAGCATAATGGAGAATCTAGGAATATTGTTAAAAAAAAATTTTATATATGAATATCAACCCCACCCCAAAGGTATTTAATCATTAATCTTATGTATGTAACGCTCGAACAATACGCACTCCATCATATTTGTTCTCCTTTTCTTTTTTTTCTTTTCCTTCAAAAGAACTGATAAGCTGAGTAAATTAGACTTGACGAGAGAGAAGAATGTTTACAAAGTGGTTGCCGACAAGGCATTTGTGCTATGCCGTATTTTAAATTAACTGAGTTATTTTGTAAATAGTAACATGTAAATATGTTGTAATTATTAAACTTATTAATCGATGATAAGTTATCAAGTTTTATTTCGTAACATAAGATAGTTTCTACCCCGGATTCTGAATAATATGTTACAGAAGTGGCTCCCCAACGTCTGGCACGAACAGAAGCAAGATATGAAGATAAGTATTATTTTAAATTGTGTTAAACTGCTTTAATAAGAAAATTTAGATACTAAAGTACAAAAATTTATACAAAAGTACTTTTGATTCATCCGGAATCTGTGGATTTTTGAAAATTGTATTTGATTCGTCCAGAATCGAAATATTTTGGAATTGTTCTATTCAGCCTGAATATTTTCCTTAGAATTGAAATACGAAAAGTCGTCTGCAGCTTCAAGTATTTTAGTATCTGAATTAAATGAAGATATTCATAAGAGAAATAATTCTAATAATTATTATTGAAAAATAAAAATCGTTTGCTTTATTTTATACATTTATATAGTTGCACCGAGCTATTTTATCATTGAAGTTATTATTATAAATGAGTGCTTGGCATTATTTTAATTATTATATGATTGATATTATTGTGAAAAAAAAAAAAAAAAAAAAAAAAAAAAAGGCAAATAGTTGGTGTCATTATATTGAGTTTTGAAAGATATTGTATGTTATTTATGTTCTATATATGTTAAAAATTACGTGTTTTGCTAAGAGTTATTCGTAACACGAATTAAGTTTGAAGTTAGCTAAAACATATTTAGTTCAAATGATGGCGTTTCTTTCAAAGGGTAAGAAAATTGATTTAATCACATTAGCTTCAGAATTAAAAGTAGAAGTAAGTAGCGATGATAAAGTCCTTGAATTACGTGATAAAATTGTAAATAGTGAGGCATTTAAAAATAACATAGATTTTGTACAGGGAATTTATGAAAATATCGTAGAAGAAAGAAAGACTCTTGAGGAAGAGAAACGTTTAGCCGAAGAAAGAGAATTTAAGCTACAGAAGCTCAGGTTAGAAGCAGGAACAAGAGATGTTGTTGCAAATACAAGCAACCCTCTAGAAACTTCTTCAATACGCGTTGACTTGAAAAAGGTTTTACCCGATTTCAATCCTGAAAAGGATGATATGAATTTATTTTTAATAACTTTTGAGAGGCAAATGAAACTTTTAAAGGTTTCTAAAGAACTGTGGATTACGTATTTAATTGGAGTCCTTCCAAATGAAATCGGTAAATTAATAGCGCGTGAGCCGGAAGAAAAATTTGAAGATTATTCTTATATTAAAGATATATTGTTGCAGAGGTTCAAGTTAACTGCAGAAAGGTTTAGAGTTTTGTTTAGTCGACATCCAAAGCGAACCGATATTAGCTGGAAAGAATATTATTTTGAAATTAGAAGCTATTTTGAGGGATGGCTATCCGAATTAAATATAAATTCCTTTGAAAAATTATCGGAATTAATTATTGCTGACCAATTAAAGAAAAAGGTTTCCCCTGATTGTAAAGAACATTATTTAGACCAATGGGAGAATTTAACAGATCCTGTTGAATTAGCTGAAAAGTTAGATTTATATGACAATTTGAGGTCACACAAAGTAGAAATAAAGAGATCAAATAAAATCAGTGAGGTCGGGAATTCTAATCGCTTTGAAAAAACGCCTTTAGATTTTAAAAGAAATGATTTTGGTAAAATTGGCAATCAAAAAGAGTCCAAGAGAAATAAAATTAATTACCCTTCAAATTTAAATCGACCAATGTTAAGTTGCTATGGTTGTGGAAACCAGGGAGTTATTAAATCCAAGTGTCCAACCTGTTCTCCGAAAAATATATCGGTGCACTTTCAGTCACTAGAATTTCGTACATGTAATATGCAAATATCACCAACATTATTGGTAAAAATAAGCATAAATGGTCTCTCTGGCACAGCTTGTGCTGACACTGGCGCAACACATTGCGTTGCGGGTGAAGTTTTGTGTTCTTTATTAAAAGACCAAGGTGTGAAGTTTGAAAAAACTCAAATGATCGTAGTCTTAGCGGATGGGCTACAAAACACTACCGAAGTTTATAAAACAGAAGTTCATGTTAAAATTGAAGGTCGCGACATTAAAACAACACTTTATGCTCTGCCGAATGCCAGAAATAATCGTACAATTTTAGGAATCGATTTTTTACGCAAAGCAAAAATTGTTTTGGATGTAGTAAATCAAGAATGGTTCTTCGCTGATAGATGTAGGTGGAAATATAGATTCGCTGAAGATACATATAGGCCTCCCAGTGAATTAGCGGTAAAATCCGTTGAATTAGACACCGTTCTTCTTAGAGAAGATGAAGGTAGACATCTCACTTCAGAGCAACAAGTTAGGTTGAATGAACTGCTTGAAAAAATTATTAGTAGCTTCCAACTAGGGGAAGAGGCTACACCTAAAGTTAAACATTATATTGATACAGGATCACGGATGGGCATAATTTTACCTGATGAAATTGATAGTCCTGCACATGATAGAAAAGGCTATGCAAAAGATTGCCGAAGGAATTTCGATTATAGGGGTAAGAACAGAAATTTTAATAGACCAATTGTTAACAGAAGCAATAATAGATATGGCCAAAAATATGTGAAACAGTCATTTAACCATGGAAATTACAATAAAAATAGTTATGAGAAACCTGGTTCAAAGAATTCTTACCAAGATGAATCAGAGATTGCTCAAAATTTTGAGACTAAAGATTCTTTAATATCTCAAGATATGACAGAAAGTGAAGGTTTGGTGAATAGTTCATCGGATATGGTTGAACCTAATGATGCATCTGAAACGCTAGAAAGTGCTTCACTTACTTCAAAAGTAAAGTATAATCCAAATTTTTCTCCTAGCTACAAAAATAGAGGCTACAATCATGCTCGAAATAATTATAATTATGATGGCCGACGATCAGGTGGAGGTAGCTATCAGGAGCAAAGAAATTCCCAACCATCACACAGGTATAGTGCACGGCGAACTGCAGATTCGTCTAGCAAATTCGAAAAGATATATGAAAATGATCTTAGAACTAATGATCAGGATAATTACAAATTGGATTATAGGTCTGGAAGTTACAGACATGATAATGGGTACTATGGAAAACAAAGATCTCCTACTTCTTATACCATTGCCACTAAAGAAAACCCCTTTTCTCCCTTAGGAAATTATCATATATCAGCTTTGTGTCCTTACACGCAAGATGATGGTGGATCTTCTAAAGGCTTTATTCGTCCCAGAGGCAGAACCGGGAAACATCAGACGCCCAGCCAGCAAATATTTACGAAAGGACCACAAAACACGAGAGCCATAGAGGATTTTAGGCACCAGAAAGCATCCCGAAGGAATCCACCCAGGAAATGCACACTGCATCTGAGGGACCAGTAATGCAGTGTGAGGGGAAGAGTGTAACGCTCGAACAATACGCACTCCATCATATTTGTTCTCCTTTTCTTTTTTTCTTTTCCTTCAAAAGAACTGATAAGCTGAGTAAATTAGACTTGACGAGAGAGAAGAATGTTTACAAAGTGGTTGCCGACAAGGCATTTGTGCTATGCCGTATTTTAAATTAACTGAGTTATTTTGTAAATAGTAACATGTAAATATGTTGTAATTATTAAACTTATTAATCGATGATAAGTTATCAAGTTTTATTTCGTAACATAAGATAGTTTCCACCCCGGACTCTGAATAATATGTTACATGTATACGATCAACACAGGGATGAGATTTCTGCGTTTTCGCACTCCAGTATTTTGTTAGAGAAAATGATATTTCATTTAATCCAAACATTTTTACGATTTAACAAAACAATATTTTCCCTAAGAATATATTGGTGTGCAAAAACGCGGAAATCTCATACCTGGATCAATACCAAGTACATTAATTTTATTAATTGCTATAAGCCCATTTCTTTCCCTATTTTGCTTTATTTAACTTCAGAAAATTATGACAAATTCTGCGATTAAATAAGGTAAACTTTACTATTTAGGATGAATGGTATTAAAAAATGAGAACCCTATGCATCCTGAAATATCTTTTAATGATACGGGAAAAAAGAAGTCAAGTTAAAGGAATAAAATGCAGTTACTATGATGCATTTTATAATTACGGGATTTTTTTTTTCGGTTGAAAAATATCTTCCTTTTTTTTTTTCAATTTTTTCTATTTCCTAAGGTTTGTAAATTTTTTCATTAAAACGATTTTGCCAAATTCGAGGTTCTTTCATAGTTATCGAGTGTTTTTGTGCAACGTGTCTGCACGCTTACACTGCTTTGAAGCACTATAAAAATATTTTATGCAAATTACATTTTCCAAACTGGAAGGAATGTTAGTTTAAACCTACCCTGGCAAAGAGGTACAGACGATTCAAACTGTGTTGCGAGACGAAATAAAGATTTACATGTTTACTTATCCTTACTTCAATTCAAAGTAACAAACAGGGCTGAAAATTTTATAAAAAATAAAGCTGTTTAAAGATTAAGGCTCTGTGCCTTGGGAGATTGGGGAGATTAGGAGATTGTATATTTAATGTTATTGGAAAGCAAGAGATAGGGCAAAAAAGTTTCGATAAATTAAAGAGTTTTGAAAATTTAACCTCTTCAGGAGCGATTTTTTTATGTTGAAAAACAAAATTTTTTATTTACGATTTATTTATTATATATTAATAGGAATTTAAAAAGCAACAAAAAAAAAAAAAAAAAAAAAAAAAAAAAAAAAAAAAAAAGAGTAAAACAATAAAAATTCACTCACATATACACAAAAAAAAAAATTATAACTCCCGCATTTGTGGCCGTTGAGCGTTAATGGTAATTTACGAGTAAAATGATTTCTTATAAAAAAAAAAAAAAATACTAATAGTAAATTTATTTCTTACATTCCTACAAATTATTAAAACTTATTGTACTTAATACAATCTGATATTATTTTTATGAAATACTAACGATTTGTTCATATAATCCAACATCACTGACTTCTGAAAAATGACTTCACTCTTTTTTCATCCCTAACTGTACATCAGTGCACCCAAACGATAAAATTTTTACTTCTCTTGTTAGGAGTTTCTGTAGTGATTATCAAACTGAAGTTATTATCAAATTTTAGTTCTTTTTATTATTGACAGTCATTATAATTATAAAAAACTAAAAGTCCACATATGTGGCCAAGGATAGAAAGAGGTTAACTTTTGCATACTGCTGGTAAGGGAAGATAGGGGAATCGGAATTTTAGAGGCGGTCATTTAAAAGAATGATTATTTATCATTACAACAGATAAGCAGAACGATTTTCGAAAAGATGAAGAGTTTAAAATATTTTTAACTTGGCACGCTGGGAAGAAAGATGGCGTAAGCGAAAATTTCGAAAAAGAAAGGTTCGGTAATTTCGAAGATTATTTTAGGAAATTTTGTGTGGTGAGAAAAAGGGAGGAGCAGAAAGGAGGAGTTCCAGGAGGAGGGGCGTCGATAAAATTTTAACGAAAGTTAAAAGTGCAGACGATTTTTATACATGAAAGGGGAGATCTTTTTTATTATTTTATCAGAAAATAAAAACTGCTGTTTGATTTGAGATAATTTGAATTTTTATCCCTGAAAAACTCATGCTTTTACATACAATATGACTCTGTTGATATATCAGAAAATTTCGCGTTCTTGAACGTGGAATTTCTTTTCTATTTTCTTTTCTACATCAATTCTTTCTTTTTCCTCTATTTTAGTACAATTTTAGACGGATAAAACGTATCAGAAAAGTATTAATTTATTTGTCTTAATCATTAAAAAATTAAGATTTAAGATAAATCATCGTTTTTGAAAATATTTGACATTGTGTTGAATAGTTTAAATAAATATTTTTCATTTTTTTATTTATTTTGTGTGTGTGTGTTAGAATTTTTTAAAATTCCTATCTATGTGTGCTATAGACATAAACTCATTAGCGTACATTCTTTCATTTAAAATGCAAAATACTTGAAAGTTATTCAATGAATGTGTATTCTGATAGAATTTATTTATTTTTATTTATCATTATTTTTTTGTGTATGAGCTTCATTTTATGGGTATATATTTCTTTTATTTTGCGAATACGCCCGGTGTCCGCCATCTTGTTTCTTTGTTGATCATCGCCGACTTTAAATTTCTTTATTTGGATTTATTTATTTATTTTTGTTGTTGTTTATGTTGTTAAATTAAGCATAAAGTGGTTATAAATGACCAACAAAGAAACAACATGGCGGACTCCGGGCGTATTCGCAAGTTTTTCCTTATTTTCTCTCTTTACTTTTCTTTCTTTTCTTTCTTTCTTTTCGTTCTTTGTTCTATTCTTTCTTTCTTCTCTTTTCTCTTTTCTCTTTTTTCTTTTTATTTCGGTCGTGCCTGTATTAATTTCAAATGAAATTAACGGAGAGGTGGTGGTGGTGGTGGGGAGGGGGGGGGGGTGAGGGAAGGGTCATTTAATTTCTATGCAAATTACTTAGATTTTATTATATTTAAGTTGTGTCTTGTTCCAAGTCGCTAAAGTTATTGAATCTGCATGCTATCAACTATGTATTAACTAAAAAATATATTTCTTAAAAAAGGGCTGCAAATATAATCTGAAGTAATCTCTTAAACAGAAAATTAAAAATCTTGTATTATTATTGTTACACTGAAAGTTTATAAAATATTCTTTGGTCTTCTTTTCTTTTTTTGTTTTATAAGGATTGTCACTTTATCTTAAACACTTAGTTTTAAGAAAAGTAAAAATACGGTAATTAGGAGTGGCTGCCTGATAACAAGAACAATAAAATGATCTACGTTTTAAAGATATATTAGTTATTCAGTAATTACTTGTAGAAAAACAGAGATAAATGGAATTGAAATCCATCTGAACATTATAAAAACTCATACCATGCAAGTTTTTATGCATTTATTTCTCTTGTAAATAAAAGATACAATCCATGATAAAATATGCAATAAGAAAAAATTGCACATAGAATTTTGGATAAATATACAATTAAGTGGATCAAAACTCATGGGCGAAAGAAAATAAAAACGCCAAAGAAAATAAAAAGCGGAATAAACGCAAATTTAATATTAAATTACTATCTGAATGCACGATACATAGAGGACGAAAAGACCTTACAGGTTAATAGAAGTAATTTAGGTGAACTTGGGGTTGATCATATACTTATGAAGATTAATGATAAGATCCTCTAGGAGGTTAGTTAGAATAAGAATTTAAAATACAATTGTTTTATAATATTCCTAGATTCTCATTTATATTTAAAAGTCTTTAATTAGACAATTAATATTGAGCTGTAATTATTTATGATGTATTCCGCCTTAAGACCGCCAGCATTATTACCCGCATTTAACGGCATTTTTAAGTCTAACTGGATAAATTTGGTGATTTCTCCTGAGTAAAAGAAGAATTACCGCAAAATGGAAAATATTAGTGCATGAATTTATAACATAAAAAGAATTTATTTACATTAATAAATATTTAGAAATAAAAAGAACATCAAATAAAATTTTATTTTTGAATAAATTTGCGAGTAAAAGATAGATTGCTTTCATTTTTAGGTGCGTTCGTAATTATATAAATACGTACCACCTATAGTCGTCGTTCAGTCCGTCTGTCTGTCCGTCTGTCTGTCCGCATATAACAGAGCAAAAACTACTAAACCGAATGGTCTGAAATTTTAAATATATAATTGCTGCAAAATTTTGTCGAGTCATTTCAATTTTTATGAAAATCAGATGGATAGTTTAATTACAGGGATAGTCAAAAGTTTTCGTTACATTACGGCCAATGGGAAAAAATTATTGCAAGTGCATTTTAATGATGTTACAACGTTCCAAATGGTTTGAAATATTAAATATATATTTGTTGTAAAATTTTGTTGAGTTATTTAAAATGTTATGAAAATCGGATGTATAGTTTAATTACAGGGACAGTCAAAAGTTTCCCGTTACATTACGGCTAATGGGAAAAAATTATTGCGAGTGCATTTTAATGATGTTAAAGCCTTCCGAATGGTCTGAAATTTTAAGTATATAATTGTTGCAAAATTTCGTCGGGTCATTTCAAATTTTATGAAAATTGGAAGTATAGTTTAATTACAGGGATAGTCAAAATTTTCAGTTACATTAAGGCCAATGAGAAAAAATTATTTCAAGCTCATTTTAATGATGTTGCAAAATTTTGAACAGAATGAAATTGAAATGCACTTATGAATTACACTAAAATATACATTCAGTACAATATGCGGTGCAAAAAATATTTATGAAACTTGTTATGGTACGAACGCACCTCATTTGCCACGTTTGACGAGCAATTTCCTACTTATCAAGTCCTTGTTTCAACTAATGGCTGTTTGAGAACCAAAAACACAGCCGGGCTAAAAAAGAAAAAAAAAACTTGCCTTATTGTTGTTAGGAGCAGTTAAAATAAATTAAAATTGATAAAATTAGTAATGCATCTTGTGCTTTAAATATAAATCTAACATCTACCATAATTGATTTATCATCTGTATCATCTGTCGAGTAGTCGATCAACAAAAATTGAAAGGTCGATACTTTTCAAGTTCTACCCCCCCCCCCCCCCCTCGTTCTCTCAAGTCCAGTCCTTTTTTTTCTACGTCCGTAATTTCTGTAAAGATCTTTTTTTGTGTTTTCGGTATTCAGATTATCTAATTTCTTATTTTTTGTCCTTTTCTCGGAAATTATGAAAGTATAAATATCTGTTTCAATAACTAACAAAAAAACGCATTTAAATCGGAAATAATTAATATAAATATATAATTTCAACAATAAATCTTAAACAATATTAAATTGTTGTAGTCTTTGAGAGGGAATATTCTCAAATCTAACAGCAGATGGCAGCACCAAACTTATTATTCCCAAAATTGTAGTAAAAATAAACGATGTACATAAATTAGCTGAATAAAAAGAATGCTTTATGGTAATGGTAAAACTGAGTTTCGTTTACAGGGCTTTACATAAACAATAAGTTTTTAAATTACTACAGAAATAACTCATTTTAATCAGAAGTAAATAATTAATAGTTTAAAAAATAAACCATAATAAAAATTAAATAATTTGAAGCATTGGAGGAAAATATTCTGAACGCAGACAGCAGATGGCAGCACTAAACTTAATGTATCCGAACATCAAAATTTTAGTAAAGATACAATTTTTGTATTTTACAATGTAAGAAAATTTAAATTTCTTATATTTCATTATGGGTTTGTAAATGGTAGTAGAGGAAAATCGGAAAAAAATATATGTATAATGCAAAAGAAAGATTTCGATCCGAGAAATCTTTTGGCTGAGCCGAAATACAAACTGTAGCTACTTTCTAAAATATTCCTGAATTATTTTTTTAATTTTTAATGGAAATAAAATGTTCTTAATGTTATTGAAAAGAAATTATTTATACCAAATTGTGTTATTCACCCAGTAACTAAATCACGAATTTCTTTCAGCAGTACGCAGAGTTTCCAAATTTTATGTGCAACAATTGGATTTAATTTGCTGTTGTAACGTTCAAAATTAATATGAATCTAGAAGAATTTTCAAATGGGTTTTTCTGTCATGGATAAAATCCCTTAATTTACTTGGAATAGCTTTTTTCCTTTTTAGGTGTGATCGTAATTATAAAAATACGTAGCACTTATAGTCGTTGTCCGGTCCGTCCGTCTGTCCGCCTATAACATATGCATAAACTACCCAATCGAATGGCTTGAAATTTAATCTATATAATCGTTCTAGAATTTTGTCGAGTCATTTGAAATTTTATGAAAATCGAATCTAAACTTCAAAAGATATTATTAAAAGTTTTCTTCATTCTATTAAATCCTATCCTACGTCAAAATTTCAATGCTATCCCATGATAGGTCATGATTCTAGGTTTACATGATGATTACGTCCTATTTTACAGGGAATCCTATTATTTCCGTATTACTGAATTTAATATATGGGGCATTCTCACAATCTTTTGACTTTCGGGAATAAAAATCTGGTGAAATTAAACTTGCTAAAATAAAATTTTAATCTGATAGCGAATGCCTTAATGATTAAAAAAGAAAAAAAAAGAAAAGAAAAAAAAAATGGTCAGCAGCTAAAAAAAAAAATTATTTAACACAGGTTTAAGTTAAACTTGCGAGTTTAATTTTCCTTACCATTTTACCACTAAAACTTTTTATTTTCTTCTAAATTTTTACTTATAATAAATTTGCATAGTACCCACAGGACATTGAAATAAGAAATAATGACAATGTAGCATTTTTAGTACAAAATTTTGGTATGACATTGTCTTAAAGGGGTGTTAAAGAAAGGACGGTAATGTAAAAAAAATAGGGGATGGTATAGGAAAAAAGGGACGGTAAGGATGGAACAGCGAGGAAAATTACCACCCATTTTAGGCAGATCATGCTAAGACTAAGTGGTAGCCAAAATGTTCATTGATTTTTAGAAACAGTTATTTACATTGGATTAAATTAAAAAAAATAATTAATTTACCTCGGAAAGTGCAAGAATAAACCTTGGGGACGGTGAGACTACCCATAAAGCCACGAAGCTTGAAATTGATATTTAAATGCTGATTTAAATTCTACAGTAAATTTCCTGCCAAAGAATTTTAGACTCTTTCTCTAGCATACTTCTACATGAGAAAAAACTTGAAAAAAATTCTGTGGCTGCATCTGAAGTGATTTTCCGTATAATTTTAGAAGAGGGATGGTAAGGAATCTAAAACCCAGGGACAGAGTTTAAAATATAATAACAAACCTAAAAATGTGTGTGGGCTAATTTTTAACTACTTATTTATATAAAACAATAGTTCCAGTTTCAGAAAAAAATGACATCGAATTATTTTTATTGAAACAATTTTATGCAGACAGCTCCAAACTTAAAAATCAGCATCAAGGACACGGGACGGTATAAGAGTTTTCCAGGTGTTTGGACCCCCAACATCGTCCAAAATTTATTTATCTCGTTAATATTGTTGTGCAATCATGCAATGGGATGTTCCCCAGTATATGAAATAAAAAAAACACAAGAACATGTATTAAATATAAATTATTAATCAGGGACATATAAGTCAAAAGATTGTGAGAATGCCCCATATATACAGTAGAATCTCGCTAATTCGAAATTCCGGTTAATCCGAACCGATTTTATTTACAGGGTGAATGTAGGGGAAGACTTGTAGAAATTAGAATTAAACAACAACAAAAAAAAAAAAAACAGTAAAGCTTGTTTTTTATTCTTTAGACAGCTTGAATAGAATAAAAAAATAATAACGTAAAAGCAGAACAAATGTACACGAGTATAAAATGAAAACGTGCACTGAAGACCTACTCGTAGAAGTTATCTCAAAAAAATCTCGAATATCAGTTTGTTTGCCAGTCACTATAAAATCCTTTACTAAAAGGCAAAAAGTATTTAATTCAGATGATAAAAACTTATTTTTCCTTTCAACAAATTGATTTTGCAAACTACGTACAGAAATGTTTGTTTTCTCCTCGTCGACATGTTGACTGAGATATTTACTGTTTCGCGATTTTGAACCGTTTGTCATGGGTTGTTACGTAATTCCTCATTCTGAAGTTTCATTGGATTAATATAAACATCAGGAATTATTTAACAATGTATACTACCTTTTCCGAAAGTCGCGCCGGATTATCCAGCATGCCGGACCTTAGGATGCCGGATTAAAGGATGGTTACTGTACTACTGAGTACTTATAACTTACATTTTTTAAGAATGCATTTTTTCTTCTTCCTTTTTTTATCGGAATTTCGGGCAATCCGATTTTTTCATAATCCGAGAAGGCACCGGTCCCAATTAGTTCGGATTAGCGGGGTTCTACTGTATATGTAATCGTAATAAATTTTGTATTCATGCGTTTTTGCATAAGAGTGCAACAGTTATTGCACTAAGATCTGTTTACAAAACTAGTTACAGTACGAACGCGCCTCATTTGCCACGTTTGACGAACAGTTTCTGACTTTTTGTTTTTAAGGAACCTTAAAATGCTTTTGAGATGCAGGAAAGTGCTATGAATATAAGAAAATTGTAAACAAATACTTGTTTATCAGATTAGTACTGATACACCCTGTATTTTATTCCGATGTTTTATTTTCTTCACCATTACAGTACATTCAGGGTTTTAAAAGAAGAAAGTATATATCGTCTTATATTAATCGGAATTTAAATCAGATAAAAATAAACTTTTATGAAAAAATTATATCGGAGCTCATTATTATTATTATAACATACTAGCAGCCCCCCCCCCCCCACCACCACCACACACACACCCTCGGCTTTGCTCGCGAAATTGTTGAAATGTGCCAAGTGATATTTGTGTGCCTATTTCTGTTAGAAGAAATTATACTGCCACAGACATCTAAAAAATTACTAATTAAGCCATATTTTGAGTAAATTACATTCCTGAACTGCATTAAGCGAACCTAGAATTAAAGGAATGAGAAAAGTTGAAGTTAATTCCAAATAAATTATAATTTAAAATCTATTTTAAAGGTTTTTCCGCTCACATAATTTTTCATTTGAAATTTCGAACTTTTTAGAAACCGTTTTTAGGGAGTGTTTACATTTTAAAAGTAAATGCCATGTCGAATTCCTGGCTTCTAGTTATCCTCACTTCTATAACAACTTATATCACGGAAAACGCAACATTAGAATGTTGTTTTTGAATGTTTTCCTGCGCGCTTTAAATTTTTTAAATACAGTAAACATCCTCTAATCCGGCATTCTAAGGTCCGACACACTGGATAACGGAGGTATACTCCGTATACCCTCTGGATTTTTTAAAGAAGTTCCGTATACCCCCTGTCTCTCAAACAAAACACTGGCGTATACTGTATTCATGTATGTCCACGACTCTAGCGTATACCTTCTGATGTTTTTACGACTACAACACTGCCCAACAGCCCCCAAAGTCGTTGACTCTGATGAAGATGTTGTGGAGGAGACAAACAACATCTGTTAGAATGAAGCAGCTGATGCCTTGAATACATTTATGATTTATCAAGTTTTCTGACAAGGAGAGGGCCAACCTTGTTAATCACAGATTTTGATTATTTTAATATATGTTGTAGGGTAGAGACCCCTTAGTGTCAGGTTCAACGGATTTTATTCAACGCTCCTTAGTTCTTGAAAACCCGGGGGAGGGGGCTAATAGTCGTACACAACTTAAATACTTACTTTGCTATCCAAGGGATAGGTTGGTCGTAGCGCTGTTGGCATGGCGTCTGCCGGCTGATCCGCGGGCCCGGGTTCGATACCTGAACGCGTTACGTTTTTTTTCTCCTTTTTTGTTTTATTAATATACTTGTAATTATAATTTAATACTTTCAATTAAAAATTTTAATATCATACATTAATTATAATGTTAACAAACTTAAATTTATCCTTTTTTATTTTTAAACTATTATTTTTCATCCTTTAAAAACGTTTAAAAAGAAATTGGATCTATTATTTAATGATAAAAATTCCAAAATCGTGAGAAAATCTGTTTTGGCGGCATCTAGTTATGATAAAATAAAAGAATATTCAAATAAAGTAAAAATAAAAGCAGAAAGAAGATAAATAGGAAAGCAAAATAATTGAAAGCGCAAGCATACGTATTACAAATTGAAAAATCTTGAATATGCAAACAATCGGTTGTAATTTTATTCTGATGCTACTTTTTAATATAATTATACTTGTTACTTTTAAAACAGAATAATAGTATTATCGAAATTGACTTCCTTTGTTAAAGCAATGCGTAAATGATGTTTCTTTAAAATCACGAATTGACACAATTGCTCAATATCATTGCATCAATAAAGGATATATGAAATACATTTTAAAAGTGATTAAAAAAATTAATAGTTTTATGATGTTTTATTACAACTATTTAGTTAAAAGTAAAAAATTAAATAGGTTAAAATTATAAGGGTATGCAATATTATAAATTTTAATTGACAATCAGATTATTAAGTTATACTTATAAGTATATTTATACAACAAAAAATGATAACAAAACGTAACGCATTCAGGTATCGAACCCGGGCACGCAGATCGGCCGGCAAACACCATGCCAACTGAGCTACGACCACCTATCAATATGGTTGCAAAGTAAGTATTTAAGTTGTGTACGACTTTTAGACCCCCCGGTTTCTCAAGAACTAAGGAGCGTTGGATAAAATCCGTTGAACCTGACACTAAGGGGTCTCTACCCTACAACATATATTAAAATAATCAAAATCTGTGTTTAACAAGGTTGGCCCTCTCCTTGTGAGTGTAGCAGTTCATTCAATGACTAGTATATTACCCCCGTCACAAATGACGGAAAGTGAATGATAAATCTTCAAAACAATAGTTAAAAAAATATTTTCCTGACTTAAAAAAAAAGATGCCTGATGCATTTTGTTAATCAAAAAGTATTATTCTTTGATTTTTTATGATTAGAGCAAAGAAATATGTAAACTACAATTTAGTCACCAGCGCTTAAACGCACCATTTCCAGCTACACATTCTATGACGAAAAATGACGGAAAATAAATGATTGAAAATTTTGCAAAACAATAGTTAAAAAATATTTTTCTGACTTAAAAAGAAAAAAAAAAGATGCCTCATGCATTTTGTTAATCTAAAAGTATTATCCTTTGATTTTTTATGATTAGAACAAGAAATTATGTAAACTACAATTTAGTCACCAGCGCTTAAACGCTCCATTTCAAGCTACACATTCTATGACGAAAATGCTTGTTTAGGTTCCCTCTATATTAAAAATTTGTTGTTTAGTGGGACTTTATATTTTCGCTACAAACTATGTTAAAATTCATAATTTTATCTGCAAGATAATTAAAATATGCTGCACCGATAAGAAATATTCATTTTATTTGCAATGTCTTCAAATCTGACGAAATGCATTGTAAAAAAAATACGATTACAACAGAAAGTTGACTGCAAAAGAATTAGCAAGCAACATAAGCTCCTAATTTATTGGGAATTAACACGGCCTACAGAGGCGCTGCTCGCAGCCTTCGGTACAGAAAAAAAATGTCTCTTTAACCCTTTATCTACTGACGGTACTTATAAGTACAATTAAAATAACTTGTTATAAAATTAATTTAATACATCGATTAGCAGAAATACAATTTAGAATGAGTAATAGATGCATTACTTTATGATGTTCCAAAAGCTTTATGGGTTACACAAAACAAAAATATTTCTTTGTAAGAACATTATATTTGTAGATTTCTTAATTCCTAATTTCGATTTCCTAATTCCTACAAAATACAAAGAAAAAAATATAAAATAAAAGATTTGAGTGGGGTTATAAATATTACACAAAACCCTTTTAAATTCAAATGTAATGAATCCTTCTAAATCCTTCTAAAATTGGTTTAATGATAATGTAAATCCTTTAATTTTGGTTCAAAAATTCATGAAAAAAGCTTTAGAAGATGAAATTTTCATGAATTAATAATTCAGTACATAAAGGGTTAATTTTCCTTTAAATAATGCTGAAGTGCCATTGAAATAATTCTTTATTGTAAATGGATTTGAAAGTTTTAGATATTCAAATTCGAATAATTTTTACTTTGTCATATAAGACAGAAAACAAATGTCACAGTAAATATGAAATTGTACAAAAGAATAATCATTCTGAATAAATTAAAAATACACGTAATGCAATGTGCTTGAACGCACCTTTTTAGAGCGAAAGTTGTATCTTTTCTCCCTAGATGGCGATAGTTATCCGTTATTTTTAAATTAGAACTTGTTGTTGTTGTTGATGATGATGATTTGGCCCTTAAATTTAGAACTTAATTGTTTAGAACTTAACAGTTTTTGAAGGTTTTAACCAAAGTTAAAATATTTAAAGGTTTTAATAAACTATTACGAATATTTTAAGACCAACATCGGCTTTAACCTGTATTCTTTTTTTTTTTTTTTTTTTTTATGAAGCGTTTAAAGAGTCATTTGTTTGTTTGTAGATTTGCTGAAATTTGAATCTGAATGGCAGCAGTATCGTTTGTTTACGTCCGATTTCTATGTTTATAATAGCTTAATTTTAATTTAGAAATTAATACATTATAAATAGATATCATACACATGTTTTATGTGAAAATATGCTGAACAGACATAATTTCAAATAGAAAAAATTATCATTTAGCCGTCATATGCTAGGATATGTTTTTCATTAAGCCTAACATGGCATTTAGCTACGGTCATTTCGCAGACCAGAGTGGTTCGCACCGGCATGGTTCCGACGGTCACCTGCACTCAGATTTTATTATAAGTATATGTCGAAATTGTGAAACTCCGTATTATACGAAATGACTTCCTAAAAAAAGAGAAAAAAGAAGACTGTTACGAAACAAACTGATATTCAAAATTTGTTTTAGATTGTTTCTACGATTAGGCCTACACTGTAAAAAATTTTCCGGAAGGTTCCGGAAAAAAGTGGTGGCATTTAGATGCCACGGCTTTTTGCTTTTACGTTTCACAACAAAATAGTGAAACATTCCAATTTTTCAGAAACATTCCGTAATATATATTCCGAAACCTTTCATAACAATGTAGTGAAACATTCCAGTTTTTCAGAAACATTCCGTAATATATACTTCGAAACCTTTCATAACAGTTATGAAAGGTTTCGGAGTATATATTACGGAATGTTTCTGAAAAATTGGAATGTTTCACTACTTTGTTGTGAAAAGTAACAGCAAAAAGCCGTGGCATCTTAATGCCACCAGTTTTGTCCGGAACCCTCCGAAAAAATTTTTACAGTCAAGGTTAACAAACAATATAAGAGTATTATATTTGTTCATGAATGCAAGCTCGGTGGAAAAAAAAAAGAATTTTTTCAATGTAAAAAAAAAAAAAATCATGTTATGAAACGTTAGAATATTACATTAAAAAAATGTGAATAAATAAAAGGAAACACTATTTTCAGATCTACTCGCTTTTTTCAACATTAAATTTGGCAAATAAATTTCAAATACCTTTTTAGGTGAGCTCGTAATTATATAAATACGTAGCGCCTAATAATCGTCGTTCGGTTTGTCTGTCTGCCTGCCCGTCCGTCCGTCCGCATATAACAGAGCAAAAACTACCCAACCGAATGGTCTGAAATTTTAAATATATAATAGTTGCAAAATTTAGTCAAGTCATTTCAAATTTTATAAAAATCGGATGTATAGTTTAATTACAGGTACAGTCAAAGTTTTTCCGTTACATGACGTCCAATGGGAAAAAATATTTCAAGTGCATTTTAATGATGTTACAGCTTTTCGAATAGAATCAAATGGATATGCACTTATGAAGTGCACTAAAATATACGTTCAGTACAATATGCGGTGCGAAAATATTTATAAAACTAGTTACAGTACGAACCCACCTCATTTTCCAAGTTTGACGTGCAATTTCCGACTCGTTTGTTTTATTTTCCTATTAATAAACTATTATTTTTTTAAGAATTCAACCTCTGGGAAACATTTAAAAACTAGTATGTTGTGGCCATCACAAAACTTTCTTCTATATAAATCACGTCAATTAAATCATTTAAATAGTAAAATAAATTACATCAATTTATTCATATAAAAGTATACCTTAATTTGAAATTTGATGAAAATTCGTGCATTAGTTATTGAAATAGAGCTGTAGGAGAAATTTTGAAAAATGTAGCATAGCAGTGCCACCTGTTGAGCAATTTGCACCAAAACACAAACAGTACTGATTTATATACCGGAATCGTAAACCGGAATCGCCAAAACACAAACAGTACTAATTCGTATACCGGAATCTGAAGTTGGATGAAAATCCGTGTATTAGTTCTGGAGCTAAAGCTACTGTGGAAATCACAAAAAATGCAGCACAGCAGAGCCACCTGTTGAGCGATTTACACCAAAAGGTACAAAACATCAATTCATGTCAAGAACTAACTGAATCTGAAATTTGATGAAAATCCGTGCATTAGTTCTGGACATTGAGCTATTGTGGAAGTCGAGAAAAACGCTGCATAGCAGCGCCACCTGCTGAGCGATTTACAGCAAAACATAAACAGCACTAATTCATATCCAGGTATACCTGAATCTGAAGTTTGTTGAAAACCCGAGCATAAGTTCTTGAGATAGAGCTATCGCGGAAATCACAAAAATGCAGCATAATAGCGCCACCTGTTGAGCGATTTACACCACAAGGTGCAAAACGTCAACTCATGTCAAGCACTAACAGAATCTGAAGTTTGATGAAAATCCGTGCATTATTTCTTGAGATAGAGCTATTACGAAAATCGTGTAAATGCTGCAAAATGCAGCATAGCAGCGCCATCTGTTGGGCGATTTGCACCAAAACATTACCAGCACCAATTCATATCAAGTATTAACTAAATCTGAAGTTTGATGAAAATCCGTGCATTAGTTCTTGAGATAGAGCTAGTGCAGAAATCGCGGGAAATGCAGCATAGCAGCGCCACCTGTTGAGCGATTTACACCAAAAACTAATCAGCATCAATTTGTATTAGGGACTAACTTAATATAAATTTTTATTAAATTCCGTGCATTAGTTCTTGAGATAGAGCGCCCACAAAATTTGTGTCACATACACACAGACAGACAGACAGACTCACAGAGTCACAGACAGACATTTTGTAAAAACATGTTTTTTGGAATCTCTGACCCCTAAAACGTGTAAATCCGTCGAAAACCGAAAGTCGAAAATTTTCATGAATCCAATACTTTCTTCTTGTAAAGATAGAAGAAAGTAAAAAATGGATAAGAATTTATTTTTTCTGCCTTGGAGTTGCAGCTTTGCTACGGGCAACAACTGCAGGTGTGCGCCCGGTAAAATTACTCGGCGGCGGCGCGAGGCAGCGTGATTTTAAAATTTTTAAAACTGCTTATCACTAGAACTAATTAACATTAATAATTCAGTTTTTACATGCTATTAGCTTTCTTGATTGCTTTTCTGAAGTATTAGTTTTCACTTCATATAGTTTTAACATATTTTGTTTGATGTAATTCTCATACATGGTACAAAATTAAATTTTAGTGTTAGTTTTTAAATGTAACACTAGAATTAAGCTGAAAGCGCATTCATTCTGAAAATATTATTTTTTATTTATCAGGTAACAAAATCGAAGCTGTACGACAAAAATATATTAATCGAAACTCATGACTAAACATATAATAAAAAAAGTGTCCAGTTAAACTGATGGCACTGAGCTCACAGACTATTCACACTAATTGTATATTATACTCTTATTCCAAAGAATAAGGCCACTCGAAGAATAAATTAAGGGGGGGATTATCACCCCCCCCTGTTTCACATCTTTATACTTAACCAATGAGCCTCCAAATCTCATCAGGGAAACGCCTTATCAGAATAAACCGGTATACCAAATTTGAAGCAAATCGGATAATATTGCATGAAAACCCCATTTATCTAAGTTAAGGGGGGGATTAGCCCCCGTACCCCATCTTTATACTTAATCAATGAACCCCCAAATGTAATCAGGGAAGCACGTTATCAGAATGATCCTAGAAAAAAATTGAAGCAAATCAGATGTTTCTATCAAGAGCTATCGCGTTACGCACATACATACATACATACGTACGTACATACAGAACCTGCGGGCACATTAGCTCTACGGCTTTGATAGCCTGTGAGCTAAAAAGTATTTGCTAAAATTTAGTTCCGAGCTCGGACTTGCGCGAGTAAAGAAAGTGAAAACTGTTATATTTTTAAAAAATGCAAACGTTATTTTTATTCCTTTATTAAAATCATAAGTTTTTAGAAAATATAAAATTTGCTTTTAATCAATGTTTTCTGGTTTAATAATTTACATCCTTGCTAGAATCTTTGATAAGCAATACAAAAGATAAGTATAAAAAGTGAAAAAACTACTTATGTGTGTTAATTTTTCTTTTCCAAATGTTACTTAATAAAATGAGAGAAATAGTACATTACGCTTATTTTACCTATATCATATTTTATAAATAGGAAAGGCATTAAAAATTCTAAAATTATTTCAACTGCCCCTACGGCACAAATTTATTAAAATAATTTTGTTTATAATTAATTAAACGAAAAAAAAACAATATCTGGTTATTTCAACGTATAAGATTTTTGAAAACAATTTACACATAACATAGGCTTAGTGATGTATTTAAAGGACATTTTTTAATGATGTATTTAAAGGACATTTTAATTAATTTATAAATTAAAGAAAGTACAAAAGCTGATTAATAAAATATATAAATTTTTGAAAGATAACAAAATATGAACATGGACTTGATTTTATTACTCATTTAAAAAATGCATAAATAAATAAAAACACTTCTAGCATCTTCTCTATGATTCCAAATGCATTAATCCTTTTGAAGGGCAATGATATATGTCAAAATTACGATGTTTTACAACCAGTATTTTACTATAATAATTATTACGTGCAAAATCTCCAAAATATAAAAGCAAAATTTTCTATTCGAAAATACTTGTGGCAAATTTGTGAATTTTTTGTGTTTGCGCCGTGCAAACGGCACCCGTTAAATGGTTAATAAAGCTAAATTTCATGATGCAGGACAAACATTATAAAAACCGTTTGTGAAATATTTAAATATGCTTTATTTCATAAATTATTAAAAATATTATTTTTTAACAGCATAATTCAATCCGATTATACTGCAATTCTGTGAAAGTTTTAAAATAAAATATGATGTTTATATAGTGTTCTCGCTGCCGCTCGCCATCGCGCCAAATTGCGACAAAATGCTTCATTTGGCGAGTAAACGAACAATCGTATTCGCCAAATTGCGAGTGCTCAATTTCTGCTGTTTTTAAGCGTGTGCCAATGAAGTCCGGATTCTTATCCGCGTTACTGAACGATTGATGTCACTTTTCACGTTCAATCACACCGTGCCATTTACATTGCTCTATTTATACAGACACTGAGTCAACATCAATTCAGTCTAGCGACAGCCAAATATACAGAAAGAATTATGCGATAGGTATTTCACTATTGTCAGTTGATCACTATATCTAAGCACTGGCTTCGCGCCGGTAAAATTACTTGCATCAATCTCCAAATAGAGAAACATTTTCCTGGAATGCGGCTTTGCAATTAGCCATTTACCATTTACCGTAGTATTTATTAGCTGTATGTAAAGTATCTGTGGCGGATCAATCTTTTATATATGTTAGAGTAGAAATCTCATAGCAATTTTTAGTGTATATTTTCATAACGGTAAATCAAGGATCTTCGCTGTTTTCAATTTTTATTTAAACTGCTAAAAGAATGTCTGAAACGTTTACACATTTAGGAGACATTCAGAATGTACTTATTTTTAATAGTTTCTGTAGCGGATAGTCGAATATCTATTTTATAAGCAATTACAAAAAATTAGGTTGTTTTAGAACATATTGGAAAAAAAAGAGATACAATAAAGGGTTAAAGATAGATTTTTCAGTGTTTCACGCCGTATCTTTTTTTGCTAACATTTTTTTTTTTTCATTTGGCTACTGTTTTTTATTTCTTATTCGCCAAATCGCGAATGTTGGTCAAAACCCAGTGAGAACACTGTGTTTATCTTAAAAAATGAATCTCATAATGTTTTAAACTTATTAATGCATTACTCGTATTAAATATTAGGAAACTTATTTCAAAAGAAAATTGAAAAATATTACTTATCTATACATTTTAATAAAAAGCATTTCCTCAATTAGGAGATACATTCAGTTTTTATTACAAAGAATAATTATTTCATAATCAGACATTATAAAAAATAATCAATATACTTCAAAAAGGTTTAAACTAGCTACTTACTTTATTGTTTGATATCCAAACAAAGAATGACATTTGTTCAGAATACATGCGTCTCTAAGTATCTAGGCAGCTGTTTTTTATTCTTCTTTGTTTAACAAAATGGCTAACGGAAGATAAAACATGAAGTACGCATGCGCAGAAAGTAGTTTACGGAAAAGTTGAAACCTCTCAAAAATATTACACGAATTATTGCCGTAATTGACGTGGGACATAAAGAAATTCGAAATTCCGGTAAAAATATGCGAAATGTTTCAGGATAATTTCCTGAAACGTTCCGAAAATTTTCTACAGTGTACAATGCACGTTTTCACTTCACATTCGTGTAGATAGGTCGTCCTTTACATTTTTTAGTATATTTTATTTTTCATCCAAGGTGTTTAAAGATTTAAAAAACTTGCTTTACTGACATTTTTGTCTAATTCTGACTTCTACATGTTTTTTTTTTACCGACATTCATCCTGTAATTCGGAAAATATCGTATCCCGGCGTGCTTCAACTCGCGGACGTGCTGGATTAGAGGATATTTAGTGTAAATAAACAGCTCTGTGTGTGCATTTAGGTCTGTAAAGTAAGAGCCATTTTAAATTTCAAGTGTCTAGGCCTAAAAAATTACAGATAAACCATAATTTAGAAAGATTTATGACGTTTCCCTCTCATTTCCCCCTTTTATATTTCGATTTTTTTTAGAAACCTCTCTTAGCGAGGACTTAAAAATAAAATCTTAAAAATATCCACCATGCCAAATTTAAAATTTCTAGCCCCAGAAGCATCGTAAAAATCACAGCTTCATTTTAATAACTTTAATTTCATCTTTTAAATAACCACACTAAGCATGTTTCGCGCTTTTTCGGGATGAAAATTTTTGGGGGTTTCCATTCATTTTACTTTTATTTTACATAAATGTACCCTCCCTCCCTGCACGCACGTTTAAATACTCTTTAATGTTTTAAAATTTCCCTGCCCATTTTTGTTAATTTACATGTTTCGTACGGATACCGCTGTTTCTCCAGGAAAACTACCTGTATATTTTTATAGAAAAAGAAATCTAGGTTAAAAGAGCAAAAGCCGTCTTCTTTTAAGAAGAGATTTTCTATAAGAAAATACTGGTGCTGAAAAATTTTCTGGTCTGCAAAATTCAAGGAGACGTACGAACCATGATTTACTATAAAAAATAAATAATCATTAACCGATATTTTAATTCTCACCGCCCCCAACTCTTCACACGGCAAAAGGTATTTCTGGTGTGATAATTTGTAGGGTTTTCTCTTTTTTTTTTCTTTTGTGTTCTACCTAAATCCATTCCTTCTCACAGAACACAAGTTTAAAAACTCTTTAATGTTTTAAAAATTTCCTGCCCTATTTTGTCAATTTACTATAAAAATAAATAACCATTCATCTACCCCCACGTTTATTTAACCCTAGAACTACCGGAAATTTTACTCAAGTTTTATAAAAACATTCTACACCAGAATTTTTACTTAAAACTATTTAATTTGTTTATTTAACTTATTATTGTCTGATTTATACATTTAGTTTCTTTTGAAGAAATTTCTGGTTTGAATAAATATTCTGAATGTACATGTCGGGTCCAATGGACCCGTCTGGTAGACGGAAGGTTAAAAGGGTATGATACAGATTTGTCAGCTGACCGTACCACACAGTAATTTTAAATGTAATGCATAATAGATAGCTGAATATTATACAGCATAGTTAAAGAAAAAATCCTTTGAATTACATAGATTAGCAACTTTGATGAAACCATATTAAAACCTTCTGACAATTTATTTTGCATTATTTTAAAAGCTTGTGGTTCTGAGTATTTATAATTCTTAATGTTAATTACAAATATAAAATATAGAAACTGTCTGAAAAATGGATACCACTGGACCGCATAATTTGTCCGCTCTACAGAGGTAAAAACATACATTCTAGAATGTCCATTATGGAGATTTTATTCTCTCTCACTCGATATATATATATATATATATATATATATACGAGTATATATTTATAATTTTAAATGCAATCTAAAACTTACGTTTTCTTAAAAATATTTCTCTTCTGCTTTTGCAATGATACGCTTTATATAGGTAAAGCAGCAATATCCAAAATGTTAGGAAGGAATAATTATCTGCAAATCAATCGCTCCGCCTACTGTAGTTTTATTCCCGGAATCAAGGGCGGCGCCAGAGGGGGGTCCATGCCCCCCCCCCCCCCGTCGGGGTCAAAATTCAATGTCGTCGGGGAAAATATTTTGACTTGAATTTCGGCCCGGGGGGGTCGAGTTGGAGTCGAGTTGGGTCGAGTTGGAGCTCATTTTTTTTTCTTTGTAAGTCGGATTGACTAAACAGATTCTTTCGGGTATGAGTCGCTTTCTAGATTGAATTGTGATTCTCGGAGGTTGGATTCAGGTGAACCCAATTTTTCGAAAAGAAAGAAAGTCCAAATTCCTACAGATAAAAATCTACATATTTGATTCATGGATGACTCTTTACATGTTTATTTTGCAATACACAATAGTGCTGTAAAAGTAACGACTAAATGAATACCCGTATGATGTCGTTACTTTCAAACTCGCTACCCGTTAGAAAGTATTCGTTACTCGTTACTTTCGTTACTGTTCAAAAACCGGGTATGTACTACAAACCTGCAGCAAATCTAATTATATACTGCACATGAGTCTTTTGAAGAATTCGTTACTGTTTTAACGTAAAATTTGTGCTGCCATCTGTACGTAAAATTTACATTTAATTTTCTACGTTTTAATGAAAAAAGGCAAACAAAATTAAAATACGATGCATATTGAATATAACATGTCTGAATTGTAGAATTTCTTATTTTCGTTTTCGAATACCAGTTACATATATATATTTAAAAAAAGGGAATAACAATAAATAAAAAAAGTTTAATTAATAACTATAGAACTAAACAATATATTAACAAATAAACAACATCCGGGTTACCTACCATATTAAGCAAAATAACGGCACTTTGGCGCCAGTTAAGTACCCCGGTACTTACATGACATTGGCATCAGGAAAAATTGCGTCAATGTGGTGCGTATATGACATCTGTGACAAATATTTTTACAAGCCCCCCCCCCCCCCCAAAAAAAATAAATAAAAAATAAAATAAATAAATAAATAAATAAATAAAATAAGAAATGAAAAAGAAATTAGAAAACAGGAATTCTGCTTTTTCAGAATTTAGTATCACGCCCGATGAAAAAAAATATATATGTATATAGATGTAGATAGTTCAGTTATAAGACTTTTAAAACACACGCTTTTATTTTATATAAAATGACGTTATCCGCATCCTCTGGAGAATTCCTTTCGTTATTTAAGAACTTCGACGTTAAAAAAAAAAAAAAAAAAAAAAAAAATTGGCTATCTTATGATTCATATGCTTTAATTTCTTTGTACTATTAATGTCGATACTTAAAATTGTTCAGTTTATAAAAGTTTCATGTTTTATTAGAAGTCATTCGCTTATATTTTTTCGAAACAGCACGTGTTTTAATTAAATTTTTTTTTCAGTTTTTATGAGAAAATGGCAACAAAAAGTTATAATTGGTACTTTCCAACTATTTTTCCCTTACTTTTACTTTCTACAGAAATGGAGTACTTAAGTTACAAAAATTAAACAAATAGCATTAAAAACTACAAAAAAATTAATATCTCAAAAATAAATCGAGATGCAGTTTTCAAACAAATTGCATTTAAAAGTACTTTTTTTTTTTTTTTTTTTTTTTGCCAATACGACGGTATAAAAATTGAAAATGTGCGATGCTTAAAAGTAAAAAAAAATGCAGCAGAGATCATTCCGTACAATGATACCTCTGCTTTGTTTTATACACTGGCTGATACAACGGAGCGTGTTTTTTTTTTTTTTTTTTTTTTTTTTTTTTTTTTTTTTTTGAGACGACATTTTATTAGCTTAGCTGGGAGAAAGAAATAGCATACTGGGGGCTAAAAAAATTAAACGTTATCATAAAAACATTTTTACAAACAATCTAAAAACTCGTCTTTGTCATAAAAATATTTTTTTTTTTTCAAATTTAAAACATAAATACACGTACAAAGATATTTTTATAAGATAAAGAATGCACTGAAAGCAAACCTGTAAATTTTAGAACAGAATTTCTTGAAAATTTTCAGAACATTTAAAAGAAATGTGTTTCATTTTAGGCTTTATCATCTTATCAACCAGCAGTTTACGCCACTCGCATTACTATTTTAGAAATCTTTGATTTATGTTTAAAAATAATATATTTTCCATTCTTTTTTATTTTAATGAAGCACGCCTTTCAGATAATATATAATCTGATTTTCAAAAAATTCTTTCAGATGGTACTAATGTAGACATCGCTGATAAATACTTTTTTGCTAAATCCGCAAGCTCGGAGTATAAAACAGCTATACTTCTTTTTCTTTCCATAATAAAGGAATCAACAAGCCCCTACGAAATCAAAATCATTTGAGATTTGAGAATAAACTGATACTAACAGAATGATACGCATACACTGATACGGAAACAACTGACGCCGAAATATCCCAGTCCTATTACAAATTCGCATCTTTTACCGCATCCGGCTATCTGCTCCATTCATGAATTACACAAACGTAAGCAGCGTTTGAAGTTAGTTTCATTTTGTTCGGATGCCTATTGACATAGTAACGACTAACGAGTCGTATTTCGAAGTACCGATTCGGTATTTCGTATCTTAGAGATTACCAGTAACGAATATGTGCGATTTGCTACAGCTCTAATACAAAAGGTGAAATTTATACTGAAGTTATGATCATATGCTATTTTTTTATAAATAACATTACATTGTGGATCAATTTTCACCCATTGTGGATTTACGGTCGGCTTAGTTTGAAGTTTGAAGTATTTCGGGTTCGGTTAAGAATACGGAGGGCGAAAATTATTTCGTCGGGGTCGAGTTGGATGGCAAATAGAGTGCTGCATCGGGTCAGGCAATTTGCACCTGACCCGACTAGTGGTCTGGACCGGATCGGGTTGGACCTGATCTTTTGCCGTGGCGGGTCGGATTCGAGTCGGGTTAACTTTAGTTGTTTCAGGTTCGGGTTGGGTGATGACACTTACAGTTCTTGATTCGAGATGAATCGATCTGTCAAAAGAATTTTCAAAATTCATTTTAAGAAGAAAAACTTATATATTTGAATATTAACGAATATATGTATTTTGAATTTTTCACTTAAAAGTTAAAATTGATACTAGAAGTATAATTGAAGACTACTTTTTACATAGTTGCATTACAATATGGATATATATATATATATATATATATATATATATACAGGTATTTTTTTCTTTTCATCATTTAGGATTGGGGTTTGATTGAGGTTCGAGTATTTCGGGTTCAGGTCGAAATGTGGTGGATGAAAATTTTTGTCTGGCTCAGATCGCGTTTCGGGTAGAGTCTTGCATCATGTTGGGCAAACTAAACCCAACCCGGCTGGTAGTTTGAGTCGGATGCGGAGAGAATACTTTTTGAGAGGGGCTCTTTTTTCAAACTGGCTTTCGCTAGGGTGTCTTTTACTCGGGACGTGGCCGGGTATCTAAGAACCTAGCTTCCGCAAAAGAGTCGGAATAAGTGGAAGAATAAAGGGCTGCGGACGAAGAGAGGCCGCTCGCAGCGGCGGTTGGCCCATCCGCCCACCCGCAACCGCCGACCGAGACTAATAAAGAGCTCGAAGTAGCTAGGAATCGTTCGGTAGCTTCATCGCCCCTAGGCCTTACCTTCCCGCTTTTCGGTGTCTTTAATTTGTGTAATTTCTCTTTTAAATTTGTCCGGTTTCAATTTTAAATTTTTCTTTTTTTCTCAAATTGGCTTTCGCTAGAGTGTCTTTCACTCGGGACGTGGGGACCTACGAACCTTGCTCCCGCAAAAGAGTCGGAAAAAGTGGAAGAATAAAGGACTGCGGACGAATAGGGGCCGCTCGCCGCGGCGGTTGAGAGGGGCTTCTATTTTTCGAGTTTTGATTCACTTTAATTTTTTTCTGGCGGATGGGTTCGATTCTACCCGATTTCTCAATATATTTTAAAATGAAAAACCATATTATTTGAGTATCAACGAGTACATATACAGATATAATGTTTTTTCTACATAAACAATATAATTGATGCTAGAGATATAATTATAGACTACTTTCCCATTATTCCATTACAATATGGATATACCGTATATACTCGCGTATAAGTCGAGGAATTTCTGACAATTTTCGGTAAGCAAATTTTGGGGGTCGACTTATACGCGAGTCAGTTAAAAAAGCAAAAACAAAAACTTCGAATACTGCAAAAATATGGCATTTTATATGTATGAATAGAAAAATAATATATAAAATATACAAATAATAATAATTTATCATTTTAAAAAAATTCAATGATTTGTTTTGGTTAACTTACTACCAGTGGCGCCAACTTTTCAAAAACATTGGGTGGGCTCAAAATTTTTTGAGTAAAATAACACATATATATTTTCCCCCTTAGTGTGCATGTATGTGGGGAGAGAGAGGAGAGATGCGAATGACTAAAAATGATAATTCAAAATTACATTATGTTTTCTCTAAGCAAATTTTTAATACATAATTTTATTAAATTATATTCTTATAAGTTCTTCTTTATAAATACATTAATATTTATTTTAAATAACATTGGAATTGCTGACTATTGAAAATGAAAAAAACTTAATGTCAAGAAAAGCATAACATTTTAGTCACCTAAGTGCTTCATCAATTCAAGTCATCAAAACAGATGGCAAAATATGCAGGAAATTTGTTTTCGTGAGAAATTTAACTAGGGTCCTCTGAAGGGGTTTTCAGTAGTCTAATTGATGTCCTTACAGTTTTTCAAACAAAACTATTTTGAAAACGTTATTAAAACCAAATTTCATTTCAGCGATTAAATAAAAAATAAATAAATAAATTACGAATTCAATTAAAATTGGGTAGACGGAGAGATCAAATTATTGGGTGGGCTCGCGCCCCGTGGGCCCATATAAGTTGGCGTCACTGCTTACTACCTTTTTGCATTGGCACGTGAAATCTTTGGTTTGATTTTGTGCAAAATTGAAGCAAAAAGTTAGGGGATCGACTTATACGCGGGTTTTTGATTTTTTCCAGAATTTGCATTCGAAAGTTAGGGGGTCGACTTATACGCGAGTATATACGGTATTTTTTTTTCATTTTGTGTTGGTATTGGGTTCGGGTTGAATCCTGTCGTTTTGGGTCGATGTTTGTCGGGATCGGGTCAACTTTTTTTTTTTTTTTTTTTTTAACTGGTTCAGGTTGAATGGATATAGAATTTCCGGGTTCGGGTCGGGTATAACCCAAACCACGCAGGACTCTGCAGTAATAATCCGTGAATTGATCCTTAAAATAATCTGTGAATTGAACAATTTTTTCTCTTGATTATGTTCCATTTAAACATGAAAAATTGCGCTTTGATTTGCCCATTTCCCCTCAAAATACAGAAAACAAGTAACTACCTGAAATACTCACACATAAAGCAGCATGATCGTCAATTTACATGGGTGTTCCGGCAGCTCTGCTGCCTAGTATTTTTACGTTTTAGAAACGGAATTTATAAATCCCTTTTATCTAAAAATAAGTAAAAATCATGAACCTAAGCACAAGATTTTCTAAAATTTTTCGGTCAAAAAAAAAAAAAAATTCTTAAAATAAGAGAAAAAGCTCTTCAAATCACCGGGATATTCAGGCATTCTCGGGCCTGGAAATTTAGGCCCATGCAAACATCTACTAGAGTCCTGCTTCAGGTCGGATTATCCAATTTTATCCGCACCCGATTCAACCATCGGTTCGGGTCGGGTTGGCAATATATTTTTGTTGCGGGTCGGGTTCGAGTTGGGATGACTTACTTTTTCCCAACAGGTCGTGTTGACTTTCATTGTTTCGGGTTCGTGTTGGGTCTTAACTTTTGCAGGTCGGGTTCTGGTTGACCAGATGATTCAAAAGAATGTCCAAAATACTTTTCAGGCTAAAAATTTATATACAGTAAGACCTCCTAAATGTGCACTCCCGAAAAACGGACATCTCTATTTAGTGAACACTTTTTCAATTCCTAACACTTTAATATTTGTACGCTTATACCTCTTTGAATAGTGGATACCTCCCAATCTACAAACATGTAGCGTGTAGATGTGCATAAACTACCACAAATATGATGCATATGTTATTGTATATCTGAAAAGCGAAAAGTTGATAATATTTTCCAAATTTCGAAACAAAAAAATGGTTCTTAAAAAAATGATAATCTATTATGACACTTCTTACCATTTTATTTCTCATGCAGTAAACTGATTATATTTTCATTCATATTCAAATTTGTATTTCTTTTCATCTGATACGTACTTGTGGTCAAACTTGTTTGGGAAAACCCCAGCAACCCGAATTGCAAAAAGCTTATGAACCTTATAAATTATTGTAGTGTGAACTTAATGTTACCAGATGTTCAGATTTACGCGGAATGTCCCGATTTTCAGGGATCCCGGGATTCGTCCCGCGGAACAACTACGCCGGATATTAAATGTTCCGCTTTTTCACCATGCCCAAATTACATCAAATTTTTATGAGTTTACTCAGCACCGAAACTAAGGGGGAGGCAGAGGGGGCATGTGCCCCGGGCGCCAGAACTAAGGGGCGCCAAATGAAGGATTATACCTTTGGAATGGATCATTTTCTTCTGATGGACTGACGGCTTCTATTATTATGAAACAGCCATTATAAATGAAGTGTTAGGTGAAGATGAAAGAGCAGTCGTAAAAAGTTAGAACCCTGATTTTCTGGTCAGAATGGAAAAAAAAAATAATGGCCATAAATTTTTTTTGTCAAATAAAATTATGGCCATTTTTTTTCTTCCCATTCTGACCAGAAAAATCAGAATTCTAACTTTTTACAGCTGCTCTTTCATCTTCACCTAACACTTCATTTATAATGGCTGTTTCATAATAATAGAAGCCATCAGTCCATCAGAAGAAAATAACTCGGTGAAAGCGGAAACTCGGTTAAGTAGGACTCGGTTAAGCGGGATTCGGATAATCGGGACTCTACTGTATATTTCATATTAAAAATGATCTTTATAATATTTTTGTTGGTGTTCTGAGGGGAGTCATGACCCCCGTGACCTGCCCCTTGGATCCGCCATTGTAGATTACATAGTTCAGTATTACATATTTTAAATTTTAAAATAAATCGGCTATTAGAAAATTAGTAAAATTCTCTTTGTAAATATACTTTGCGGAAGAGGGGGTGGGGGGCGCCAAAATCCATGCTTGCCCCGGGTGCAAAAAAAGGCTAGTTTCGGCCTTTACTCTAAATTAAAATTTTATTCTTTAGTCTGAGACGAGAGAATTCAATCACAAGTCAGCCACAGTCGTCAGAACGGCCGGATGTTACCGAATACCTCATATATTGTCTTAGAACTCATGTGCTCTTCTGTTTAATGTTTATTCGATTGACCGCAATCTTTAGGCGCCTATACGAAATAAGGTTCAAGAAGAGATAAGACATGGTAAAATACATCTGCTCACTTTAACCTTTATTAAAAAGTGTTTGGCGAGTATTTTTATAAATTGAATGGGTAAACAAAGAGTGTTTTTTATGTTATTGTTTAAATTAACATAGTATCAAGCTGAATTATTATTTGCCCGGCCCGTTATAAAAGCTAAACACTTGCGCATTTCCTGTTACAAGCATACCATGCCGGCACGGTCTGTCTGCTTTTTTCGCATTTTTGGCGCAGGGGGATTTGATTAATTTCTTCAGAAATTGCCGGGATTTGATTAATTTTTCTAGAAATTAACCAAATACTCCGACTTTTATTTAAAAAACGCAAACAAAAAAGAAAGAAGAAGAAACAAAGATATGCTGTTTTATCGTCCATTTTCTCTACTAATAAAGGAGGAACGTCACCGGAACATTACTCGTGAGAAAAAAATTATCATCCTATACGGCCCCGAAAGAATAAAACACAGTCTCGGTCTGGCCCGAATCTACAGAAAAAATTGAAGACCCAGACTTGTCTCTGGAAGAATGAAATTCCTACCCGGCCCAACATTAAAAAAAATAAAATTTAGTCTCAGCCCGACCCGAGTCTTGAGATAAAAATTAAGCCCTGACCGAGCTTAATGAACGAAAATTTTACCGAACTCGGACTTCGAGACAGGCCCGGGCTCGGGGACACTTTTTTAATATATATTACGAAATCGGCCTAGAGTTCTGCGTCGGGTCGGGTTACCCGCTTTTACTCGCATCCGACCCGAGACGACCCCGGGTTGGAGCTATATTTTTTTGTTGTGGGTCGAGGTCGGGTTGACTTCTACTTTTTTGCTGCGGGTCGGGTTCGGGTTGGGTTTTGACTCTTGCGGGTCCGGTTCGGGTTGATCCGATTTTTCAAAATAATATCCAAAATATTTTTTCAGGTTAAAAGTATACATATGATAAGATTTCTACAATGGACACTCCCGAAAAAGCGGACACGTCTATTTAGTGAACAGTTTTTCAATTCCTAACACTTGTATATTCGTACGCTTATACTTTTGAATAGTGGTCACCTCCCAATCTACATACATGTAACATCTATAATGTGTGCAAAAACTATCACAAATACGATACACATATATTTCTGTTTATCAGAAAAGAAATGTTGGTAATATTTTTCATATTCCGGAGCACGGAAAAAAATGGTTCTTAAAGAGAGAATAATCTTTGATCACATTTCTTATATACATTTTATATCTGATGCAGTAAATTGAATATATATTCATCCATATTCATATAGATATTTATTTTCATTTAAAACACAGTTCTGCTCAAACTTTTTTTTTTTTTTCTGAAAATCCCAAAAACCCAACTTGCAAAAAGCATAAATATGACCAGCAAGAAATATTCTAGGATGAACCCGATCAGCAGAAAGAAAGATGGAGTCATCCCGACCCGAAAAAGGAAAATTAAGTACAGCCCGACACCGACCCGATGCACTACTCCATCTAACAAGGTGTCTGCTGTTCATTTTTACTATATTTGACTATTAAAGGATACAGATTTTTCCATTTTTCTATGGAAAACATAAAATTGGTATTAGAGATTTAATTAAAGATTACTTTTCACATTTGCATTAAAACTTTATTTACTTTCCTTTCATTTCGGATTCTGTTCGGGTTGCGGGTTGAAGTATTTCGGGTTCGGGCCGGATGCAGATTGAAATTTGTCGGGTTCGTGTCGGGTTGCGGGTTGACTTCAAATGTAATTTTCGGATTCGGGTCGGGTGCGCAGGGACTAATTCGGCCCCCCTGTCGGGGATACCATGCCCCCTCGTCGGGCAAGTTCTGGCGCCGCCCCTGCCCGGAATTATGTCGCAATCAGGGATGTAGTAGCGGAGAGACGAAGGTATGCGCCCTATACCGTCTGGAATTGTGTAAGTATACACTCTGTTTCTCAAATAAAGCTATAGCGTATATTCTAGCTATGATATTTGATAACCTTATAGTGTGCGTTGACTACAACACTGATTGCAATAAAGTGATAATCTACACTATCAACTAAAATACATTTAGGTTTTTTTTTTTTCTTTTAACAAATTCACTTTAACAGTACAGTCAATCAGGGTAACTTTGAACCACGGGGTGTAACTTTGCACCACCTCCTATTTTTCAATATTTTTGACTCTAAAAGACTAAATAAACTCCAGAACTATGCTCTGTTGGCAAGGTTCTAAACTGGGATTTCTACTCTTCATTTTAGAAAATAAATTAGTAACATTATGCGCAATTAATTGCAACATCTAACTATTTTTGTGAAGTACTGTTTTCAAGTTAATTTTGAATGCTGTTTTGAAGTTGTTGTAATCCAATTAAATTTTCATAGTAAGTAACAATATACTCATTTATCAGACATATTATTATCTAAATGTTGTAAATGTGTTAATATTTTGTGATTATTTATTTATTAATAGTTAATAAAATGTAAAATAAGAAGGCACTAGCATTTTACTGCATTTTCAGGTAACTTTGAGCCGGCTCAAAGTTACACTGATGCTTATAATTTACTGATTATAGGTGCTACTGTCGAAAATTTCCCATATTTGCGCGTATATTTTATATAAATGACGAAAGTGTGCATTAGATATGACATGTAAATATTTTTACAAATATGTGTAAAATACATAAAATTAATTTAAGGCGTGATTAGGGGCGGAGCTACTCAAATTTGACATTTCATACGTTCGACGTTTTTTATTCTTGTTCGAATAATACTAGTACTTGTATGTATTACTGTAACTATGGATGTATTATAGAGTTAAAACATTGAAAATTGTTTTTCACTGCATTTTTATGTTTTATATGAACAATAAACAGGTTTTTTTTAATTTCTAAATGTTCATGGTTCTCTTCTTCCACTTTTCTTATGCCTGATATTTGTTGTGATACAGTGCGGCGCAAAAGTTTATGCACAAGCTAAATATTTTTCTAAAATGAAAAATATACATCGGAATGCTTTGAAATTTTTACTGTATCTAAACAATTTGATTACAAATTCATATTTCGAATTCGGAAACAATTCATTCTAAGGAAAATAATAAATTATAAAAAATTGAAAATTGTGATGTCGCAAAAGTTTATGCACAAAAACAAAATATATGCATTTCATAAGGCGCAGAAGTCCTCTAGTAGTCTATGGTGCTTCTATTGCACCTGATGAGATCGAATACTCGATTTTCCATTGATAACACGAGAGTATGGAAGGTTTTGGGAGCGAGTTTGTACCAGGATTCCTCGATCGCTGATTTGAGCTTTTGCACTGGGTAATACTGCTTCTCATTCTTGTAGCCGTCACGTGAGAGGATTCCCCAGATGTTCTCTATAGGATTGAAATCTGTTCTGAGTGCTGGCCAGTTCCTCGCGCTGATATTCTGAGATGAAAGCCATTCTTTTATGTAACGGGAAGTGAGTACTGATGCGTTGTCTTGCTGAAAGATCCTGTTGGGACCACCTAGGAGTTCTCCAAACGGTCACAAATGCTCCATCAGAGTTTCCTGATACTTTTGTGAATTTTGTCTGCCATTTAGGAAACAAAGAGACGTTTGTACATTACAGCCAAAAGCGCCCCATACCATGAGCGAATCACCACGTTGTTGCCTGCTGAATATGCTCTTCGGATCTTTGCACAAGGCACGCCAAAAGAATGAGAAGCCATTTCGAACAATCAAATTCCATTTTTTTTATCTGAAAAAAATTACACTAATCCATTCGTCACGATAATACATGTGCTGTTTTGCCCATTCAAGCCTTCCTTGTTTGTGACACTGTTTCAGAAAAAGCTTACGAGATAATTTTTGTTTTTCGATGAATCCTGATTCTGTTATTCGTCTGCATATGATGTCATGTGATATTTTTGAGCCAAGTCGATTTTTTATCTCATTAAGAGACAAATAGCTAGTTAAAGACAATCTTTTGATTCTTCTATCCTCACAAAATGTAGTTTTACTCGACGTTTCTGAGCAATATACATTTTTTAATTATTTTACACGTTGAAAAACACTATAAACACCACGTTTAGACCAATTTAATATAAGCGAAATTTGCAAAAAAGATTTACCTTCAGCTTTCAGCGTCCAAACTTCTATAACTTTTTTAGGCGAGGTCGGCAGAGAATTTGACATTTTGATATAACTTGTACAGCGAACTCTGCACTTTATACTCTAGGAAAAAAGTCTCACCGATCCTCCACCTATCATGTTTAAGGAGATATTTGCATAAAATATCATTTGTGCATAAACTTTTGCGACATCACAAAAACTGTTTTCTTGTCATTCCTGATTTTCGTAACGATAAATTTTTTCGCAATTCCAGATATATATTTGTGATCATAATATTCACCTACAGTGGATATTTGAAAGCATTCCGTTGTATAATTTTATTTTTATTAAAATATTTGCGTTGTGCTTAAACTTTTGCGACGCACTGTATCATAAATTATACAAATATTGCGATGTTGGGTAATGTAAATTCGCAGTCTTTACATATCTGAAAACATTTTTTGGTGTTTAAAGTTGTCCTGACTACAATACTTTTTTTATAATTAATTATTTTATATAAAAATTTATCATATGGTGCAAAGTTACCCTAAGTGGCTGGGTAACTTTGAACCAGGCTAAAAATCCATTTTTTATTGCTTTTATCCTTATTATTCCTTAATTTTTTTATAGTCAAACAATAATTTAGGATCATTTCTTCTCTTTTATGACCCTAGTTGCGACAATATTCTTCAAATAAGAGTGTGACATATGAAAATAGAGAAAATGCGGAACAAAGTTACCCTGACTGACTGTACACTTAGGCAGTTTCGGTCGGAATTGAAAGTTTAATCTAAAAGTCGGCAATTACTATAACGGAGGTTAATACGTTTGCAAAAATTTTAGTTTAATAAATATAAAAGCATACAAATTGGAGGTTTGTGTGCAAAAACAGGCCGGAGCCTGCGCCACGTGTACACAGCCAAAGGAAGTGGGAGCCCCAACTTCAGGGTTCTTTGGATCGATTGTTGTTTAAAAATATAAAGACATGAAAATTCGAGAGCGTACACTGCCAGAGCCCGTGGACCCCCAACATTAGATTAGCTTGGAAAATTTTCCCCTTAAAAAAATAAATCATTAAACACTGATTATTGTTTATTTAAGATTATTATCTTTGATCCGGAGAACGCCGGGTGGATATTATACATACATACATACATATATATATATATATATATAGTTTATATAAATTAATTAATTATTATGCTTGAATTCATCATTTAATAGCATAAGTAAAGTATTAATATCAAATTGATTACGATCGCCCTAGAAGTACTGTGTGGTACCTAAGCACAAGCACTTATTTATCTTTTTTATGATTTTTTGTAACTATTTCCACAGTCGAACTTAATTATTTCCACAGCTGTTAACCCTCCGTTTTTTCCATGTCAAAGAATCCCACTTTGTTCCAGATCTTTGACTTCATAAAGATGTCAAAGAAGCATAGCTGCCAACTCTTACCCTTGTTTTACCATAAAAATTTTATAGTAAATTTTATCTTTTTAGATCGCCGTAATCGACCGATTAACCCCTTAACAGTGTGGCCCGAATTGGATTTGGGCAAGAACACTTTGCTTGCTTCGTTATTAAAAGCAGTTTGATACCACTAATTTGTAACTGTAAATTTATCTTTATTGATTGTCAGATATTTTTCAATTAAGTAAGGTAAATATTTTAGTATGGAAAAAGTGGCGTCAGGCTCCATTTTTAATTTTTTTTTGTAAGAAAACAAATGTCACTGTTAAGGGGTTAAAGACGGCAAAAAATTCTATTAAATTTTTCTGGTACAAAAAAAGCTTAAGTGATGGCAGCTGTGACATTAACCTAGATAGCATGAACATTAGCAGCAAGTTTGATTTTTTTCTGAATTATCTTGCCGTGACAAATTTGAATTGAGAAATTTGCAGCATATTTCCCGCAAGGTATACCATCCCCTACTTGCATGAGTAGTTTGTTGCGAAACTGAAAACAATTCTGTCTTTAATTCATGAAAGTGACGAAAGCAAAAAATGCCTCTGTTGAGAGAATAGACAATCAGCACATACTCAGAAATTGCAGAAAATTTATTATGTTGGCACCGCTTTTCCTAAATGCTATATTTATCAAATACATAAAAAGTCTCGTGCTGTAAATTTGCCGAAGCGTTGCACTGGCCACTGCTTTGACTTTTTGCATTAAATCCATCTTCATGTCATGCCCCCAATGTCAGGTGATGTTATTCCGGGAGGACTGGCTCTTTTAAGAGCTACGCTTAGGCGTAATGTCGTTACCGGCATCGCCCCGTCGCTCGGCCGGCATTGACTACGGACTCTCACGGCATCCCAAAGCGGATCCAAATGGCAACTTCTCACGAAGTTAGGCCTAGCCAATCAAGAAGCACCATTTCACACACTGATATAGGCTACCCTTCTTTCCGTACTAACAGTTTTTATTTGTTCTTGAGTTTGATTACTCATTTATTATAAAATTATAAAAAATCTACAAAAAACTTTAAAATATTATATGAAAAAACTTATAAAAATTTCAAAAAATTTTAAAAAATCCAAAAATATATCTAGTTGTTGTAATGCTATACTTAAACTTCCTCCTAGTAAACTCTCTTTGCTTTTACTTTTTCATTATATTTTTTATTTCAAGTAGCTCATTTTCCCCACCCGTTCAGGTCTTTTTTCACCCCATTTTTATTGTCTCCCACCCCCCCTTTAATTTGCTACCATCCAGGTCTTAGTTTGCTCTCCTGCCATTTCTCACAAGTTCTGATCCCGGGGATGTGTGGAGTTATCCACGGAGGCCTCGGTTAAAAAGGTGTTCGAAGTCGAAGTCGAAGTTGTAAATTTTCAAGTATTAGCTTAGCTTGTTTATGGTGATGGAAACAATGCATGCACCTTCTGACGGTGTGTTCGCATTAATAGATCTGATCAGGTCTATGGGCCCGTCTGAAGAGGTTAAACTTATAGTGTAACTGTTGTAAAGAGATAATGGGGCGTGGAAAGATTACCACTTTGCAATATTTTTGATTACTTGTTTGCCGTTAATTTTAAATAAATTTGATACAGCATGAATTTAACTTGCACGACAAGTTATCTGCAAGTTCAAAGTGTGGAGACTTCGGCGTTTGCATTACCTTGCTGCAATCTTGTTATCAGCTATCAGTCTTGTCATGCTGAGTTTACTGCAAGTTTTCAAAGCAAGACTGCTGCAAATTTTCTGAAAATTAAAAATGCTATCTGGGAAGTACCAAATGGTAAGGATTCACGCCTTTTTCAAATATTTGTTTAAGTTTAAAATGCGTTTATTTGACATAGAATAATATCCGAAAGCTGGCAGCTGTGCTCCTTTATTTAGAGGAAGTTTGAGTTCGATCTCGCTGCTACTTTCCGTTCAATCGTCTGTAGAAGATCTCCTGAGTTTTTACACTTTAAATATGAAAAAAGTAAATAAAAAATTATTAACTTTAAAAAATACGTACTATCTGTTGGTCCAATCTGTATGTTATTTTTAGCAATTATGTTTACAGGGGTAGAATTTTTATCCATTTCTCAACAATTATTTAAAAAAGTATTCTGAAATACACACTGCAGTGTTCCCAAGTTTTATGTCATATCTTCTGAAAGAATTTGAAGTAAAATTCCAAGACATTGCAGGGATAAGTAAGTTGTCTCAAATCTTTAAATCTACTTATGATTTATGAAGTTGCGGAATGGATTGATGTGGCTGAGAGGATGTTCAGTACTTTAAAATTTTTACCTCAAATGTAGATAATTGACTTGCAAGAAGATATTTCCTTGCAAATGCATAAAACTGAATCTTTATACTTAAACAATGAACCTCCAAATCTAATGAGGGAAGCGCCTTATCATAATGAACCGGTATAACAAATTTGAAGCAAATCTGATAATTCTGAATGAAAAACCTATTTATCTAACTTAAGGGGGGGAGATTAACCCACACGTTCGTCCCTTTATACTTAACCAATGAACCCCCAAAACTAATCAGCGAAGTGCCTTATCAGAATGAACCTAAACGAAAAATTTGAAACAAATTGGTTATTTATATCAAGAGTTATCGTGTTACGTACATACATACGTACATACATACGTATATACATACGTATATATGTACATACAAAACCTGCGGGCACATTCTCAGGCTTTGATAACCTGTGCGCTAAAAACTGGCTCCAGACCAAAAGCGTAATTTTTCAACGAATACCTGCCTTTTATATTTTGTTATGTGTATGTAAAAATTTTCAGAACGTATGCCTGTGTATGCAGTAATTTTCCAGAACGAATACATGACTTTTCCATTTTATATTATATGTATGTGTATGTAAAAATAACAATTTAAAAGTAATAAGTACTTATATTACTTATGTGTTTTTTCTCTGGACCCCGATAAAATTTTCCAAAAGTATTCGGACCCCACTTAAAATTACATGACAAACCCAAATGATCATGTGCTGTTCAATTACTCAAATGACATAGCATTGAAAGGAATAGCTCAAGCGTCTTTGAAAATTTGTTTATATAAATACTAACTACATAAAATGTCATTTTATGATCACGAGTTTATATAAAATCAATAAAACAAAAGTAAAATTTAAACTTTATTAAAAAGAAGCCATTTTAAATTAAAAAAATATAAAATGAAAACTATCTGTGATTGAATCCTCCGCAAACTGAAAATATTCCTGGTCCCAGCAGCAGACGGAATACTATACAAATAAATCTAACCGATATATCAGAACCTGTAGAAAAAATTTCCGATCCCTTATGATTGCGTTTTTTACCGGTTTTATTGCATCAGTATATATCCCACCATATTAATCAAATGAACAAAAATAATAAGAAGATTATCTTTACATTATTGAATTTTTTTGTGAAATTCAGTTACGCTTAAAATTTTCTAGATAATGAAAATTTTATCGAAAAGCACAAAAAAAGTAAGAAAACTAGAAAACAGGAATTCTGCTTTTTCAGAATTTAGTATCGCCCCCGATGAAAAAGAAATATGTATACATAAATAGTACAAAACATATTTCAATTTTAAGAATTAAAGCACACACTTTTATTTTATATAAAATGACGTCATTCGCATCCACTTAAGAATTCCACATTTACGAACCACTCTTAAACATCTACAGTAAAGCATGCATAGGATGTCACTATCACAAAATAATACACAAATGCAGCAAAAAGATGCCGTCATTAAAGAAACTCGACAAAAAAAGGCTATCTAATGATTCATAGGCATTCATTTGTTTGTAAGATTAATATAGACGATTTCAGTCATGACGTTTTGGTTGGAAACTGACTCCAAACAAACGGTTGCTATGTTGTATTTTCTATTTTGTTTGTGTGTTGCAGCTATATCTTATATCTATATCTCACATCTAAGTGTTTTAATACTTGATATGTACTGGTAACATTTTCCACGATTTATATTTAAAAAGAAATGACGCATAGCAACCGTTTGTTTGGAGTCAGTTTCCAACCAAAACGTCATGACTGACGTCACTCTGAAAGCGTCTACAGATACTTAAAATTAAATGTAGTTTATAATAGCTCCATGTTTTAACATAAATTATTCGTTTATGTTTTTTTTTTTTCAAAATAGCACGTATTTTAATTGAATTTTCTTTAGGTTGTTATGAGAAAATGGCAACAAAAAGATATAATTGCTGTTTTTCAACTATTTTCCCTTTACTTTCTATATAAATGGAGCACTTGAGTTGCAAAATTAAACAAATGGTGCTAAAAACTACAAAAAAATTAATATTTCAAAAATAAATGGAGATACAGTTTTCAAACAAATTGCATTTAAAAGTGCTTTTTTTCCCCAATGCGACGGTATAAAAATTAAAAATGTGCAATGCTTAGAAATTTTAAAAATTGCTATAGAGCATTTAATCGTACAATGATGCATCTGCTTTGTTTATTGCTGGCTTCCGTAAGGTAACGTTATTTTTTGGAGGCAAATAAGCTGGGAGAAAGAAATAGCATACCGTACCGGGAGCTAAAAAAAAGGAAGGGGAAGGAGGTAAACCCCAAATCGATTGCCATGTGAATCGTCTTGCTACGACAGTACTCTTTCATAAATATTGCCTTGTTGCTTACAAACACTCAAATTATAAGTTTCTTTTAATTTAAAACTCACACCGTAAATTGAGCAAAATTTTCATTTTTGAATAAAATGCACTTGCTTCGTACGGATATCAGATCAATTCTTAATTTAATCGAGAGCAGCTGATATCTTTTCGATTTCGCTGTTTAGTAAATAAATTAAATAATACTCCTAAATCATCATCTGCTATACATTAGGATACGCCGAAAAAACTTTTTCAAAAAGAGATTCAATATTCCATAGTATAAAATTTGTTGTTTATAGTTTAATAGAGTCGTATCTGGCACCACTTTTTTGAAACGGTAAAATTCACCTTGTTTTTGCCTTAATTAATATGGCATTAAATAAGCCACATTTTACCATTTCAAAAAAGTGGTGCCAATCAAGAATCTTATTTTTAAAAAGGTAGCCCATCTGGCAACACTGTTGCCAGGCAGAGCTGATCAACGTAGTTCAGCGTTGCACAGTAGGGTGGGCCAAAAAAAACTTTTTTCGATTTTCGAGGATGGGTCGTGCGGAAAAGTTGTCACTGGTGGCACTAAGTTTACACAATAAACTTTAGATTTTTCGTACAATTCCTTCATTTGCCGCAAATGGCTAGAAGTTTTGCTCAAATGCTGATTTTTGAACTTTTATAGCAAAAATTTTTAAAACGTTAAATTAAATTTATTTTCGCTGAATTTACTTGAAATGTCATGTTTAGTGCACGAAATGTTTAAATAAGCTCTCATTATCTGTAATTTATTAGTTGTGTGCATTTTGAATTAGGCGAATTTTATATCCTTTTCGCGTAATAACTGAGCAAAAATTGTAAGTATTGTTTGTTTCGTTCGCCGGTTTCTCTCTTTTGTCTTTATTATGTTCCTCGCTCTTCCTTCCATTTTTGATGCGTTCAGTGTCACATATTTGAATACCGGACCACAGCATGTCTTGACAACAATTCTGGAAGGAGTGAAGAATGTGGAGTAGAAACCAATGAAAACGCAATCAATCATCATCAGGATGAGGAAGGAAACAGGATATGGGGGTAGTTGCGAGGTGGGATGTTAATTATTTTTCTGCTCTAAAATACAGCTATTGTCAGAAGATACAAAAAGTGGGAACTTTGAAGCAGGCAGTTCGTCTGAATCAGAATTTGAAACTGATCTTTCAAAAGCAGACACTCCCAAACGCATATCCTTTTCTCACACAGCGTTCGCCGCATTTACAACTGGTATATCATACAGGTAAATTGCGTTAAGAGCTTTATCTGTGCTTCAGGATGCAGGAAATGTGACAACCAGGAATAAGGATCTCGTCATCGATAAAGACTTGGTCAGGAGACAGAAAAAGAAACTTCGAAAGAAGATACAGGAGGAGGAATATCTTGGAGGATGAAAAATTACAACCATATTTTTTTATGGTAGAAATAATAACACGATCTTCATAGAAAAAGGGAACAAGCGGCACTGTCGAGAGAAATACGAAGCACATATCACTAATGGCGTGCGAAAATTTACGTGTCCATTTCTACGAGCCTATTCCTGTTTCATGGACATCAGAAATGCAAAAGGCTGAAGATTTGAGTACTCTATTAATTTAGCTCCGTTTCAGTTGGTAAAGATCTTAGGTCAACTGGTTCTATCATCTAGTTTAGACAGTTGATGTCACAGTCAGAGTTGAAGCTCGTTCGTATGAAGATTACATAGCAAATGCTGCAGTTCTCTTCTTGATTTTTTGCAAAGCATGCTTTATTCTGGCTTAGGAAATTATATAATGATTTTGCTATTTCTACGCAGTGTCCAGAAGGAGGTGTCAAGTGACCCAAACATTCCAAACCACGTTCAGACAGCATGGTGATATTTGTTTCGCCTTTCTGTCGACGGTGCTGCTAGTCCCGTTTTTTCCTATGAAGATCGTTTTATTTTTTCTACTATCAAAAAAGGTGCTTGTAATTTTTATCACTCTAAGATCTTCCTCCTCCTGTATCTTCTTTCCAAACTTCTTTTTCTGCCTCCTGATAAAGTCTTTATCGATGACGAGATCCTTATTCCCTGTTGTCACAATTCCTACAATTTTCGCTCACTTATACACGAAAAAGCTATAAATGTCACCTATTTCAAAATGTACATAACTATTAGCCCTTTCAGGGGCAAGGCATTTCTGCTCTAAAAATATTCAACTATTTAATTGACACCACAATTTAAGGATAAATTTATTTGAAAATAATCAAAAGCTTTTTTTCACGTATATTATGTGATCGAAAGTGTACAAAAAAAAATTCTAGTCCCATTTGTTAATTTCGGCATTAAAATTAACCGTTTGCAGACTGCAAACGGCGCCCCTCAAGGGGTTAAACAATGCATAATCAGAGATTATTTAAACATTTCATACACTAAACATGACATTTCAAGTAAATTTAGATAAAATAACTTAAATTTAACATTTATTAAATTTTTGCTAAAAAAGTTCAAAAATCAGAATTTGAGCAAAACTTCAAGCCATCTGCGGAAATGAACGAATTGTCTGAAAAAAATCTCAATTTTTTTGTGTGTACTTAGTGCCACCAGTGGCAAATTTTCCGCACTATCCATCCTCGAAAATCGAAAAAAAGTTTTTTTCGGCGCACCCTACTATACATCTCTGAAATAAGCTGATCAGCTCTGCCTGACAAAGCGCGCGAAACAAACTCAATACGACGCTATTAAAGTATAAACAACAAATTTTATAATATGGAATATTCAATCTCTTTTCAGATTCTAAAATTTCTGATGAAAGTATTATACCAAATCTAAATATAAATACTGCATTGTTTTACGTCTATAACATTAATTTACTGAATATTTGAGATACAAAAAACAACATAAAGGAAATCCGAAATATTTAGTAATAATTTAGTATGCAATTGTGATAGCTCTTACTACCAATTCACGATAAGGTTTTTTTTTTTTTTTTTTTTTTTTTTTTTTTTTTTTCATTTAGCGTTGAAACAACAGTAATCTGTAATTTATAAATATATTTGTGGTTTTCTGTATGTTGTTTTTTACGTATCCTATTTTTTATCATAGCAAGAAGGTTTTGCTCGTCTTATCAATTATTATTATTATTAACGATATTTAGGGTTTTAACCCTTTCCGGCGCGGAATAATTCTGTTTATAAAATGATGAAATGATAGACTGACACCAGAATTTACAAACGAATTTATTTTAAAATGAAACCTTGTTAATAATCCGGTATTTTATAAACAAAAAATTTTAATAAAATATTATTGGTGCCAGTACACTTAAAATTAGGTGTCCTTTTTTGTAGACACTGCCCGTGAAAGGGTTAAGAGAAGTTTGAATTACTTAATCTCCGCCTTCCTCCAACCTCGAGCCCCACCAGTGGCCGAGGGGTTCTGCTCTCGAAGCTGGTAGACGGGAGGTGCTGGGTTCGATCCCAATCGCGCCCGTCGGCCTAATCGTTCGGAGTTTTCGTGGGTTTCTTCGAGCCGTGGATCTTCCATGCGTTAATACGGATTAGGTTCCCTTAGAAAGACCCCCCACGGAGGGCACTCCCCCGGGCCTATATCCCTCGTGTAGATAATTGGCCGTCAAAAATCAACCCAACCCAATCCTCCCACCACGTATCTTGTGCATTAATGTCAAATATAATTTATTTTAGATTTTCTTTGAATAATAATCAGAGTTATAAAGCATCGATAAAAATCCGCACAATTAGGAATACACTAGGATTTTTTTTTTTTCATTTAAAACTTAATTATTTAGCAAGGGGGTGGGGAGGGGGAAGGCAATTTAAAAATTTACCAGAAAAAAAGCAAAACATTAAATATGTGGGTATTTGAAATATACAAAATAATAAGTATAATTATTAATAACAATGATTATTATTTATTGAAAATAATTTGTTAAATATTGTAAATTTTTCTTATTAATTATTTTTGTATAAATATGTATTAATTAGAAAGTAATTACGTGTTATTTTTATGTTGTCTTATAATATGTAAAATAAATTGATAACTGATAAATTGAAAAAATTAGTGAATTAAAAAATAAAACAACATAAAATTTTATTTTTGGATGAATTTGTGATTAAAAGCTAGTGTGCATTCTGTTTTAAGGTTTTGTTTCAGCTAATGGTTGTCTGACAACTAATAACACAGCCGGGCTAAAATTAAAAATTTACTTGCCTTGTTGTCTTTGTTTTCAAATAAATTAAAATGAATAAAAGTAGTAATGTCTCTTGTGCTTTAAATACATACAGATACCGCCCTAATCGCTGCGTCATCTAGCGAATAGTTGATTCAAAATATTTCAAGACCTGGGCTTCAGCAATTCCCCCCCCACCTTACCCCCCTATCTGGAGTCCGGTCTATTTCTTTCTACATCCGTAATTTTGGTAAAGATATACTTTCTACTGCATTAAATCATTTAATTTCCTTTTTTTTTTTTGTTTTTTTTTTTTTTGTTTTTTTTTATGAAAGAAGGAAGGTTTAAATACATATTTTTAAAATTAACAACATAAAGCATTTAAATTCGAAATAACTAATTTGCAAATGTATATAGAAATTCTAAACAATAATAAACTATTCTAATCTTAGCAAAGAAATGTTTTCAAGCCTACCAGCAGATGGCAGCACCAAACTTAATATTTTCAAATTCGAATAAAAATACAGTTCACATATCAATTACTTGGATAAAAAGAATGGTTTGCGATGTTAATAAGTTACAATTATATTTCTTGGCATAAACTATAGAGGTTTAAATTACTGTAGAAATAAATCATTCAAATCGGCAGTAATTAAATATTAGTTGTAACAATAAACCTTAAGAAAATTAAATTATTGTAATCACTGGAAGAAAAATGTTCTACAAGCATCCAGCAGATGGCAGCACTAAACTTAATATATCCGCAATAATCCAATATAGCCCAATCAAAATGTCTTTTCAATAATTCTTTTTATTTTACAGCGTAAAATTATTTTTATTTCTTATCTTTCGTTCTGTGTTTGTAAATGATAGTGGAGCAAAAACCGTAGATGCAAAAATAAATGATTTTTCAAGAGAAAGATTTCGATAGGAAAAACTTCAGACTGTGCCGAAATACAAACTGTAGTTACTTTCTGAAATATTCCTGCATTAAATTTTATTTTTTACTGAAAATAAAATGTTTTTAAAGGCTGTTGAAAAGAAATTATTTATACCAACTTGAATTAATTACTCCATTTGTCCTAAATCACGAATTTCTTTCAACCGTACTTAGAGTTTACAAATTTTATGCACATTAACTGACCCACCAGTGGTTGAGGGGTTCTGCTCTCGAAGCTGGTAGACGGGAGGTGCTGGGTTCGATCCCAATCGCGCCCGTCGGCCTAATCGTTCAGTGTTTTCGTGGTTTTCTTCGAACCTTGGATTTCCAAGCGTTAATACGGGTTAGGTACCCTTAGAAAGGCCCCCACGAAGGTCACCCCCCCCCCATGCATATATCCCTCGTGCAGATAATTGGCCGTCATAAATACAACCATGTACATAAATGAGGAATTTTCTCCGAAAATGAGCCCTATTTTAATTCGAATATTTCTTTTTCCTTTTTTCCCCATACAATGTATTTCTAATCCAGGAAGATGCTATCAATCTACGAAATTTGTAAAGAAATATTTGTTTATCGGGTTGGTACTATTACATTCCGTATTTTAATTCAATATTTTATTTTATTCATTACAATACATTCAGGATGACTTAAAAAAAGTATATTGAAAAAAAAAAAAAAAAAAAGAAAGTCTAGGCTGGAAAAAAATAAAAATTCAAGAATACTTGAAATCATACAAGTCAAACAAGATGATGGTAATAAAGTCAAGTATAACCCAGATAGCATGAACATTGCCAGCAAGTTTGATTTTTTCTGACATTATCTTGCCGTGACAAATTTGAATTGAGAAATTCGCAGCCAATTTCCCGCAAGGTTTACCATCCCCCACTTGATGAGTAATTTGTTGTGAAACTGGTGGCAAGACTGTCTTTAATTCACGAAAGTGACGAAAGCAAAAAATCCCTATGTTGAGATAATAGACAATCAGCGCATACGCAGAAGTTGCAGAAATTTTATTCGGTCGGAACCGCTTTTTCTAAACGCTATACATATCAAATACCAAAAAAGGTTACTATTGAAAAGTACAAATGTTACCCTAACTTGATTATGGTGATGAATACGATGCATGCACCTTCTGAATGTGTGTTCGCATCAATAGACCTGATCAGGTTTATGGATCCTCCGAAGGGATTCAACTTGTAGTGTAACTGTTGTAAACAGAAAGTGGGGCGCGGAAAGATTACTTTTTGTAGTAAGTTTACAGCAAAGCGGTTGTATAGGAAAGCTAAGACACTCCCATGTTAAATGATGCCGCAAAGTAGCGCAACAGCGCCACTAGTGGCCGTGCTGTAAACTAAATTGTTCGGTAGTGGGCGGGGCACTCGATGAAGGATTTGGTTTTGCTTTCACGGACCGATTCATTTATTGAGCGGCAGTACAACGGTAACGACAATTAAAAATTTAAATGCTATGATCAAACTCAGATTAATGAAATATTCATAAATTTTTGATAACTAATCTCATTATGTATTTCTTTCAGTTTTTAATATTTTCTGTTTACTTCTTATAATTTATAATGGCGTGAAGAATACGAATGTTTTAAGAGAGATCCATTTCTGAAATAGTGGATATATGTATTATTCAATGCATTCAACAATTTGCTTCAATGGGGTATTTACTATATGGGATTAATATTTACAACAAATATTTTCTTGTAAAAACATTCATATTTTTCAAGACTTATAAATTATAAAAAGTAAACAGAAAATAAATAAGATTAAATATTAAAAGAAATACATAATCCGATTACTTTTATCAATAATTAAAATATTTCATCACTCAGCGACTTTGTTTACTGACAGAATTGAAAACTTCTGATTGTCGTTTCGTTACTGTTATACTGTCGCGAAATAAACGACAAGTTCAACGGTTAGTTTTCATAAAAAATTCCTTACTGCAAGTGTATGAAGTGTTTGTTTTATAAGGGTGCATAACTGGTTTTATTATAAGCAGGAAGCATTTAGAAGAAAAAAATCAGATGTGCATTATACAGTAGCGCTCAAAGGTATTTTGACAATCTTATATTCTCTCTTATTTTATTTAATATAAAAATGTAAAAGAAAATATATTCCCTATAATTGAGAACACTATGACTGCACTTATTCAAATGTATCAAGTTTCAACTTGTTTGTTTACATTCGGCGCCACCGAAGAAATATGACTCCGCCTTAGCTCAAAAGTATTTTGACAATTAGTTTGCATTTAATTGTTGAAGGTGTCAGTGGCGCTATAGCTTCGATTAGTGTTTTTATTGACTTATTGTGATTATTTTTCAGGATCAGGAATGCCGAAAATTAAAAAAATATTGAAGTGATTCTAGAAAAGCCGCTGTAAATGGCCTTAAGAAAGGTTGACTGCCAGCAGAACTAGCTCGTTCTTTTAACGTGTTATTACATAACTTGTTATTACATAGAATAAAGTTTTTAATAAACGGAAATACATCGAAAATAAGCCTCAAAGTGGCCATCCGAAAAAAACAACTTGAAATATTGACTATATTATAAAAATGATATCTATAAGTGATTGTCGTAAGTCCGCAGTAATAATAAAAAACGAATTGAAAGAAAATTACGGCATAGACATACACATTTCATCAGTCAAATGACGCCTAAACCTCTATGGTTTACATGGTAGAAGACCAGCAAAAACACGTTTGCTATCTACTAAGAATAGGAAGGCTAAATTTTTATTTTAAATAACTTTTTTTAAAAATAACTTAATATCAACGCTAAATAACTTAAATATTTTAAAGAACAAATAAATTAGTATAACATTAATAAAAATATAAATAAAACGTCGAAATTAAAATCACTTGATGACGTAAACACATGTTGTCAAGTGAATGTGACATTTACGATCAACCATTATTGGCATTAAATCTTACAATTTGGCGACAGTAATTTGGTCGACGGAATAACTAACAAGTACCGAAATTTGTACTTTTCTAGAATAGGCGTCTTATAGGTAAAGAAAATGGGTTTGGCGAGAGAAGCAAACTTTTCATGCATATTTTCTGGTAACCTACTCATTCTTTCATGTACCCAAGCAATTTTTTAAAGATTTAAACAATTAATTTAGTGTAAACAAGACATTTATGCACAGATGTCACATGCGCACCACGTTGGCACGATTTTTTTCTGACGCCAATGTCATATACGCATCGGGATACTTAACTGGCGCCAAAGTGTCGTTATTTGCTTGATGGTAACCTACATGTTGTTGTTTATTTATTAATAAATTGTTTATTTACTTTTATTTTCTTTTTTTTTAATTATATAAATTGTTTTGTTCTATAGTTATTAATTAAACTTTTTTTATTTATTGTTATTCCCTTTTTAAAAATATATACGTAACTGGTATTCGAAAACGAGGTTTTCGCCAAATTGGCGTCAGAAAAAAATCGCACCAACGTGGTGCGTATGTGACATCTGTGCCAAAAAGGTTTATATTTATTTGTAAAAAAATAAACATAAACGTTCATCGGGTTTGTAATAAATTGTCAGGTTTGTATCTTTTTGTAACAAATCTGAGGCCAAAACTGCATAAAGCTTTATATATATAAAAAAAAAAAAAAAAAAAAAAAAAAAAAAAAAAAAAAAAAACGCCAATGCAAAGTAATGTTGTTAAAGTACAGTGAAATTAGTTAAAAACGTGTATTTTAAATGAAGTGAATGAAAGCTTTATATTTTAAATGAAATGAATGCAAGATGAATATAGTATGGAAAAAATATTGCCAATTTATCACCTGCGCATAGGTGCCAACCTTGAACTAATCTTCCGTAATAAGTGAGTTAATTTGACCCAGGTTTAACACGTTTCGAACCAGAATTTTTTTCAAGAAATGTACTTAAATAAATTGCATGTATAAACCCCAAATTAAACAAATAAAGATTCATCAAATAAATTTTCTGGTTCGGAACGTCGATAACCGAGGTCAGATTAATCCCCGTATTACGGAAGATTAGCGTGAGGTTGGCAGCTATGCCTGCGCTTGATCAACTTAAAAGTATCAATATTGCAATTGGTACATGCTATGCAAAATGAAACAATTATGTTATAACCACTCTTCGTACAAGAAAAATGGCCAATAATTCGTATTCAGATACACAGGCAAGGTTGACGTTAAACAAGAGTAATACTAACAGCAACATTGTTATAACGGACGGGAGTTATAATAGCTAAGTAATAATTGCTCTAAGTACACATACCACACAAGCAGTTTTTTACATATGTTTCGAGTGAAGCTCGGTCATCAAGGTGCTAATTATTCATACAAGCAACCGTTACATAAACGAAAGTTTAAAATTTAAATGTAAATATATGCAATCTCGCATTACCCGCCCTCCCCACCCCCCACCCCCCCAAAAAAATAAAAATAAAATGTTACAGCAATGAAATTTAATTGGAGTTAAGCGAAGCTTTTTAAAATACGATATTGGTTGAAAACCAGGTTACGGAATATTCCTATAATATTTGAATTAATTACGGTATGTTTTTTAGCTCGGTTCAGATTTTGCCAAGCGTATTTTATTTTTATTTTTTTTGTCAAAAGCTGCCCTTTTCCCCCGCAAGTGTAACTTGTGTTGATGTTGAAATAAATGTTTTGACTTATGCTATTATCTCTTCTTAATATTTTTATTTATTTACTTATTATTATTTTTAATTAAATGTGTCAAATCGTGTTTATAAATTTATTTAATGTGTGTATTTTAAATTAAAAGAATGCATTACGAAAGATGGCGATAAGAACAATATTTGACGATTTATCAATTCCGCTCACCTAAATGCTTTATTACCATGTGTTTAATTCCCTTCATGGAATTTCATTGTTATATGGACTTTGCTTTTTTAAAAAAAAGCTTGACGCAATTCGAGCTTAAGAAAGTGAGATTTTTTGTCAAATGATATAAACGACTATGAAAATAAAACTGAAGAAGTATTATACTGGTTTATGTATGTATTTTAAAAAATGCAAAAATGTCGGTATGAAATAGCGGATAGGCTGTTCGAAAGTACTTGTAAATGTGTTCCTTTTCTAGGCTATTCTATCTCTTGCCAGGGCCCTTCACAGAGGGAAGAGCTGGTTTAAAATTGATATGGATTTTTTTTTTCAGGTTCACTAATCTAGATATTTCATCATTTGAATTAGTAACCAGTATATGGCCAATTAAAGATAGCATCTCATTTTCTTTACTTGCAACAAGTTATTATTAAATCTATGTTCTCGGCAATATCGCTCAGACTAATCCCTCTGAGGGAAGTCTTAGTATAACAAAAATTTAATGAATTAAGACTGCCCATTTAAAACCATCTGTTGTTGAACGGTATTATTTGAAATTTTATACAGCAACAGGTTAATAGGATAAGTGAAAATAAAAAAAAAGCGCTTAAAATAATTAAAAAATAAATGATTTAACAACTTTGAATAAATTACATTTCAAATACTATACACAAAATAAATTCAATTCAATCGAAATTATTAAAATTTTTTAAATACATAAATATGGGTATATTTTAAAATTGTGGAGCATAATAATGTAAACAAACGATAAACGAATGTCTTTCTGTATTTGTTAAACAAAAATACGTTTAAAGAAGTAGCACTAATTAATACGAACTAAAAATGTGCTACATATTATGCAAGCGTGCATAATAAAAAAGATAAATGATAAACTGATGAAAAGATAAGCTGTTGAAAGGTATTTTTCAAATTTCACTCAACTTTAAATCTCTATGATAAAAATATCTACGGATATTTAATATTTAAATGAGAATGAATCTTTTGGAAATACAAATATATGCAAAAATAACGAACTTAAGTACGATTAATTAGGATTTAATTAAAAAAAATAACGAGCATAGTATACAAGACTTACCAGTATTCCCACGTGCAATGAACGTATCCGATTACCGCAACGCGAGCTTTAGCATTTTCCCCTTGAAATGAGTCGGGACTGGATTGTTAATCAAAATTGTATCGGGGAATATATGCGCGCGCAGATTCTTCGCTGGCGGAGACGATCGCAGCGCTCCTAGTTAGTGCGCTGTAAACTACAATTGTCCTGTTTTCAAAGTCAAGAACAGCGTGCGCGTCGTCCCATAGAGATATCGTCGCTTTTCCTGCAACCGCTTTGGTTTACAGTATCTTTGATTACTTGTTTGCTGTTAATTTACAATCAATTTGATACAGCATGAATATAACTTGCTTGAGAAGTTAGCTGCAAGTTCTCAGTGTGGTGACTTTGGCGTTTGCATTATTTTGCTGCAGTCATGTTATGAACTTTCAGTCTATGCTGAGCTTGCTACAACATTGCAGGTTTTCAAAGGAAGACTGCCGCACATTTTCTGCAAATTAAAAATGCTATCTGGGAACAAGCTTAGGTGGTATGTACATGTCCGCAGAATTGAGGAATGCCTTCCTAAAATCTTCTTTGAATGGAGTTCGGAAGGCAAACGTAAGAGGGGCGGACCAAGGATGCTTGGGAAAGTTCTATTCCAGAGACAATTAAGATATATGAGTTAAATGTTGCCATTACACTCGACTGATAGAGATGAAAAGGATCTATCAGAACTACTTTTATGGGTCTAGGAAATCTACTGTTTAGTGGTGTCTTCCTGAAGAAGAAGAAGATATTAATCGCAATTTAAATCGGATAAAAAGAAACTTTTATGGAAAAATTATATCGGAGTTCATTATTATTTTTATAACATACTAGCAACTCCCCCCTCTCCCCGGCTTCACTCGTGTAATTGTTGAAATATGCCAAGTCTTATTTGTATTTCTATTAGATGAAATTATACTGCTACGTAATTCAAAAATTACTATTTAAGCCACATTTTAAGTTAATTACATTCCTAAACTGCATTAGGCGAACATGAGAATTAAAACAATGAGAAAACCTAAAGTTATTAACAAATAAATAAATATTAATATAATAATTTAAAAATTTGTGTTAAAATGTTATTATAATAATTTAAAATGTATTTTGAAGTTTTCCCTCATTTCCTTTTTATTTGAAATTTCGATTTTTTTAGAAACCGATTTCAGCAAGCATTTACATTTTTAAAGAACTCGCCATTCCAAATTCCTAGCTTCTAGTTATCCAAACTAATGTCACGGAAGACAGTTTTAAAACGTTGTTTGTTCTCGCTTTAAAATTTTTAAATAAATAAAAAACAGCTTTGTGGGTGCATTTGCGTCTCTAAAGTTAAAGCTATGGGAAATTTCGTCCATCTCCAAAAATTGCAGATAAATCATAGTTTAGAAAACGCAATTTTAGAATTGTTGCGCTCTTTCTTAGCCCACACGCTGATGAATATTCCTAAACCCCCGATCACCACTCGCCCAAACATCGGAAATGCTCCTTTATTTTAATATGCTGCAACCACCGATATATACACGTGATATCGGTCACGTTGCGAGAAAGATTCTCAAAAAAGAATACTAAACTTATTCGATTAAATTAACGAACAGTTTATTTGCAAACTATTTAGATATAATTAAAGCATGGTTTACATTTTAAGAGCACGGATATAAACGATCCGGCACGATACTAAGTTACATATATTAAGTACATTCTGCGCACTGGGCTAATTCATTAAAATAGCCTATTACCTTCTCACATTACAGTATCTTTTCAGGTTTATCGGAGCTTCACCTTAGACCTCCTCCTTGCGTATCCTTTCGCTGCACAAGATTCAAACCTTTTCCCGAAACTATACTCGGGGAACACCAACCACTTATGTTGAGGTATACGCCAAAACTCAATCAAAACACTACAACCTAAATCCAGCAGGTCTATCTTAGAACTAACCTACTGGGTTTTCTCCTCTCTCAGAGATCCCATCCTCTGATCTAAAAACTGCTGTCTCAGATGACCTTAGTACCTACACTGTAAAAAAAATCTGTAGGTCTACAGATGTAAAGTTACATGCTTACTAAACTTTCAACTGTAACTGTACGAAAAAAGCTGCAAATCTACAAAACTAGTTTTTGTAAAGCTACAAAAATCTGTAACTTTACAAATGAATCTGCTAAAATTTCAGTAATCTTACTAAACTTTTATTTGTAACCCTGGCTGCAGTTACATGAAAAGTTCTCGGAATCCCAGTTTCCAAAAAAATTCTTAGTAACCTTACAGATTTTTTGATTTTCGGCGCAAAAGTGTGTCTGTTACATGGAATTTTGTTGTTGCCGTTACATGAAAAGTTCTAGGAATCCCAGTTTCCTAGAAAAACTTTAGTAACTTCACAGATTTTTTTTTACAGTGTATCAGATAGGAAATTCCTTTGTTTGCCTTATCTGTGGAATGCGTTCTTTTTAATAGTAAGGGAAGTTGGAGACAATGAAGCTTGTTGCTATAGAACTATCTAACTAAAAATATCTCAGATCATCTTCTAGATAAGGAACTTTACCTTAAACCCCAAGTACGCAGAAGTGATACATAGGTAATACAACACATAAGTAAAAAGATAACATCAGATAATAGGAATCCTAGGTAGTTATCTGCTCACTAGTGTCAGAAACCGGACAAGAAGGTTCTTTTTTCTCGCTTTAAAATTTTTAAATAAAAAACAGCGCTGTGGGTGCATTTACGCCTCTAAAGCTAAAGAAATGTCAAATTTCAAGTGTCTATCCCGAAAAATTACAGATAAATCATAGTTTAGAAAATTTTCATAACGTTTCCCGCTCATTTCACTCTTTTAAATTTCGAATTTTTTTAAAAACCTCTCTTAGCGAGGACTTAAGGGGACAGTTTACCTTTTCAACAATTTTGTTTATTTTTAAAAATATGGTTCAAATGGTGAACTCTTTGCATTTCAAGGTAAAAAAAAGTACATTTTGAAAAAAAAAATTAACTGCATATTTAATTAATTTTTTTAAGTTAAAAAAATTACAATTTTTTAAAATCCGTGCTATTTTTTTAAATATTAATATTTTTGCCCTTTTTTCAGATTTTCAAATGTTTATTACACAAGATTGCGCATGGATTTTGAGATAAATCTAATATTACATTTAATGAAATTTTTTTACTGATACATACAGTGTAAAATGATGAAATCTAATACATCTTCTTATACTTTTATTATTATTTTTTTTAAATAACAAAAAACCTGAAGGCTAATTCCATTCGCAGATTCATTTCATATATAATAAAAAAATGTACAAAAATTTTTAATTTCTATCTCAAACACACAAAAAAGGCCTTAGCTTTTTGAAATGAAAGTGAAGAAAATATGAACATGAAGAAAATATGAACATGAAGAAAAAGCCGTTTAAAGTTTTCATTTGTGGTGGGGAATTGCGCTCGTTCTGTTAACCCTCTAATGCCAATGGTAGAAAATATGTTGCCAACAGTGTTTCGAATTTAGTAGATTTTTTAATTCGGATAAACCAAATCCCTGGTCTGAATTCAAATTATCTGAACTAAGGAATTTCTAGAACGTATTCTACCCGGGGAATTAGAGGGTTAACAAAATTTACAATATCTGGCGATATAATTACTCTATGGTTAAAAATGAAATGTCGAAATGTTCGCAATTAAACGGGCTTTCATTTCATATGAAAAAAAAATAACCATTTTGACCAATTTTGAGATAAACTGTCCCCTTAAAAATAACCACCAAGTCAAACTTAAAATTTCAAGCCTTAGTAGCATCATAAAAATCGAGCTTCATTTTAATTAATTCTGATTTCAGCTTTTGAATGTCCACACTTTTGCACGTTTTCTGGATGAGAATTTGTGGGTGTTTCCATTTATTTTACTTTTATCCTACATAAATCTACCCCCTCTCTCTGGATACATGTTTAAAGCTCTTTAAAGTATTAAAACTTCCCTGCATATTTTTGTTAATTTATTAAAAAATATATAATAATTCTTAATCGATATTTTAATCCTCACTGTCCCCAACTCTTCACACGGCGAAAGATATTTCTAGTGTGATAATCTGTAGGGTTTTCTTTTTTTTTTTTTTTTTCTTTTGTATTCTACTTAAATCCATTCTCTCTGACAGGACACAAGTTTAAAAATCCTTTGATGTTTTTAAAATTTCCTGCCTAATTTCGTTAATTTACGAAAAAAATAAATAATCATTCATCATCCTCAATGTTCTTTTAAAAGAGTATGATACAGGTTTGCTAGCAGACCGCAACACACAGTAATTTTAAATGTAATGAATAATATATATCTGAATATTGTACAGCATAGTTAAAAGAAAAATACTTTGAATTACACAGATTTGCAACTTTGATGAAACCATATTAAAACCTTCTGAGAATTTATTTTGCATTATTTTAAAAGCTTGTGCTTCTGAGTATTTTATAATTCTCAATATTAATTACAAATATAATATATAATAACTCTCTAAAAAACGGATACCTCTGGGCCGCATAATTTGTCCGCTCTACAGAGGTAAAAACATACATTCTGGAGTGTCCATTCTGGAGATTTTATTCTCTATCTCTCTCGATATGTATATATACGAGTATATATTTATAATTTTAAATGCAATCTAAAATTTACGTTTTCTTGAAAATATTTCTCTTCTACTTTTGAAATAATACGCTTGATATAGGTAAAGCAGCAATGTTCAAAATGTTAGGAAGGAATAATTATCTGCAAATCAATCGCTCCGCCTACTGTAGTTTAATTCTTGGAATTATATCGCAATCAGGGATGTAGTAGCGGAAAGATGAGGGTATACGCCCTATACCGTCTGGAGTTTTGTAAGTATAACCTCTGTTTCTCAAATAAAGCTATAGCGTATATTCTAGCTATAAAGTTGATAAACTTATGCGTTGACTACAACACTGATTGCAATAAAGTGATAATGTACACTATCACCTAAAGTATATTTAGGATTTTTTTTTTTTTTTTTTTTTCACTATTTCACTTTAAGTACTCATAGGCAGTTTTGGTCGAAATTGAAATGTTAGTCTAAAAGTCCGAAATTAACCCTCCGTCTACCAGACGGGTCCATTGGACCCGACAGATACATACAAAATATTCATTCAAACCAGAAATTTCTTTAAAATAAACTAAGTATATAAACCAGACAAAAATAAGGTAAATTAATAAGTTAAATAGTTTTAAATAAAAATTCTGGTGTAGAACGTTTTATTAAAACTTGAATAAAATTCCCGGTAGATCTAGGGTTAAGTCTGCAATTACTATCACGGAGGTTAATACGTTTGCAAACATTTTTGTTTCATAAACATAAAAGCATACACATTCGAGGCTTGTGTGCAAACACAGGCCGGAGCGTGCGCCACGTGTACACAGCCAAAGGAAGTGGGATTCCCAACTTTAGGTTTGTTTGGATCGATTGTTGTTTACAAATGTAACGTCATGCAAATTGTAGGGCGTACACTGCCGGAGCGCGTGGTTTTCCACCATCACATTAGTTTGGAAAATTTTCCCCTTAAAAAACTAAATCATTAAACACTGATTTTAGTTTATTTAAGATTAATATCATGGATCCGGAGAACGCCGAGTGGACCAGCTTATATATACATATATATAGTTTATATAAATTAATTAATTATTATGCGAGAATTCCTCATTTAAGAGCATAAGTAAAAGTATTAATTTTGAATTGATTACGATCGCCATAGAAGAACTGTGCGGTACTTAAGCACAAGCACCTATTTATCTTTTTAATGAATTTTTGTAACTATTTCCACAATCCAACTTAATCCTTTCCACAGTTGTTAACCCTCCGTTTTTCCACAGTCAAACAATCCCACTTTGTTCCGGAACTTTGACTTCATGAAGATGTCAAATAAGCATAGCTGCCAACTCTTACGCTTATTTGTACCATAAAAATTTTATAGCAAATTTTACCTTCTTAAATCGCCGTAATCGGCCGATTAAAGAACACAAAAAATTCTATTAAATTTTTCCGGTACAAAAAAGCGGAAGAGTTGGCAGCTGTGCAAATAAGTACCAAACGGTAAGGATTCACCCCCTTTTCAAATATTTGTTTAGGTTTAAAATGCATTTATTTGACACAGAATAATATGTGAAAGTTGGCAGCTGTGGTCCTTTATTTAGAGGAAGTTTGAGTTCGATCTCGCTGCTACTTTCCGTTCTATCGTCTGTAGAAGATCTTCTGAGATTTTACACTTTAAATATGAAAAAAGTAAATAAAAAATTATTAACTTTAAAAAATACGTACTATTTTTTGGTCCAACCTGTATGTTATTTTTAGCAATTATGTTTACAGAGGTTTTTATTAGGATTGTATTTTAAACTGCCTTTTCAAGTATCGGTGTAATAACAAACAACTATATTTGGAAATAGATTATTAAATTACATCAGTAACATTTAAAGAATAAAGTTTATTTAAGCAAATAAGCAATTTCACGTATGTTTTACATTATGTTTTGTTTCCCGCTACCGAAAAGCTCTGAAAGCGTTCGGTTCGGAAAATATCTTTAATTATTTACACTCTAATCATGTAAACACTTACATATGTGTACGTTGAAATTAATTAATGCTGTGCTAACAAGGGTTGGGTAGGACACGGAAAATTTTGGACGTTTGTATGAGGTACTTCCAAAAGATTCTTGTCATGACAATGTCATGCTTCCAATGCTCACATTGTTCCAAAAGAGCGAGGTGGGTGAACGGTTTATCCGCAAGAACTACAATTGAGTTAGGATGAATGTAATGCCTCCCTCTTCCTCCGTGTATGGCTGTATGCTGCTTAATCCGACAACCTGGGATTAGGCATTAGGGGAGTGGTACTTTACTTATTGTCAAGAAGGTAAATTGAAGTATACAGTTCTCGGACGCTGTTAATGTGATTATTAGATGTTCTTTTATAGAAATGGTATTATGTAAAAATAAACTATTGTACTTCTAAGGAATAAAATTGACTTTTGAAAATATAATTAGATTGCAAAAAAGTAAAACTGAATGCCTATCTTAAATTAAAGTTCTGTATATACAGAGAAATTGCGTTATTTGGAAATTCTTAGGGAGGAATTTTAGCAATTTTTACAAAACTATAGGGAAATTTAGAGATAATTATTACTAATTATAAAGCATATTTTTGGTTGATTAGTATTGTTTAATCTGACAAAAACTTTTGTCAATCGAAAAAGAAATTTTTTATTATTTTCTCCCCCCCCCCACCCCTCCTGCTTTTATATGACGTTATGATAAGCTTATTTATTTATTTTCTAACAAAATAATAAACAGGATATTTTAAACAAAAATAAATAAATAAGTAAAAAATAAAAAGGCAGAATAATTTCAAAATATAAAGCATTTTTAAGATTAGCTGCCTGCTGTGACGAGGAGGGTTTATAGAAATCTTTAGTTATTCATTTTTACTGCAAATTAAGAAACTCAAGAGGATTTTTTCCAAAGGTTAAAAAATTTTAAAGCTATATATGCTACGGAGGCTCAGTATATATGTGTGTGTTTGCGCGCGCGGAGAGTAAGAGGGGCTTTAGAGCTATTTAGCTTATATAAAGCATTCTAGCTTTGTTTCTAATTGTAGGTAATCAGCTATAACAAACACCTCTAATACTTTAGACAACTTCTCTTACATAATTTCCGGATGCGACAGCGACAGAAAGGGATAAAACCACCGTCTTGAGACATAAAATAACTTAAACTGTATCTGTTATTTTAAATACAAATTTCATCCCGGAAATTGTTTTCAAAAATATCTATAATTATTAAATCCTAAAACTGTTACAGCACTCAGATTTGAAAGCAAAACTGTCAAAGCAAACGGACTCTTGCTCGCCGAGAACCGTTGTAAAGAATAAAAAATATAATCGCAACAGCACCCACTCACTCCCTGGCTAAATATCTGTCCTGAACGACAAACCGGCAAGCAATCAATCAATATTTATTAAAAGCAAAAGAGAAAAACATCTTTTTCCACTACGATCACCGCACTTCTTTAAAGAAAATGCCACATTATTTCACCATTCCCCTCAGACACAAGAAAGTTAATCCACTCATTCTTCCCTCATTCAGTCTATCTCCTCCTCATAGCTTAAGCTTCTTCAAACGTAGACCACAACTCACTGATTCCGAGAACACCTCTCAATTGTGATTGTCACACTCAGCCACATTCTGAAACGGCTCACCGCCTGAAACTGAAGTAAACATGACAAAATTTTGGAGGTACCTACAATTTGAAATATGAGGTGCTGGGACAAATTGTCACGATGTATGGGACAAATGAGGTGCCTCCTGTATGAGTTACCCAACTCTACTCATTGTAGCTATTTCTTACATTTTTATTCTTTTTTACTTAAAGTAATTTAAATTCTCTTGTAAATATGTATATATTTAGTTTTTGTTTCATTTCTTCACTGTGTTAAACTTTCTTACTTATCAAGTTATATTAAATGTATGGTCTCTGAATTGAGTCTTTTTTTTATGGGGCTTCCTTTGGTAGCTTTTTCGCCTGTCCTGGACATATATGTGGATCATATGGAACATTTAAAATTTTTTTTTCCCTACTAGTTATACTAACAATTTTTTCTTTAAAAAATTGTCTATCTTTTTAGCTTTTACTCTCTCTTTTTCGTGGCTACTAGCCGCGTTTAAACGCTCTTTCTTCTAAGGCTCCCATTGCATTGTAACACATCCTCTTAGCCTGGATGTAAAGTTGCCAAGCAACTAGGGAATCCATACACCAGCTTTATTGTTCCATTGTTCCATACATAGCGATAATTCTTTGACATCACAAATCCTACAAATACCTACAGATTCTACAGATACCACTCGCGCCGTTATATGCAGCAAGTGGTAAAAATTTAATTAGGAGTTAGGATAGGATTAGGATACATTCTGAAATTCTGTAGGTATGGAAGAATTTTGAAGTTTTAAGAGGAAATTCCCATACACTTTAATAATGGTACAAATGAAGAGAGATGTTTACATACAAAAACTGCAATCGAGTGAAGGAGAAATAATGGAGTTTTTCCTCGTTCGGTGTACGACCGTACTCGATTCCAAAATGGGATACGGCCGTGGTGAGCGCTAAGGCCTAAAGTTGAGTTTGAGGTTTTGTCACGAAGATGGGAAGTTGTATGGGGATAAAAACACTTGTAAGGTATAAAAATTACCTTTCGAAAAAAAAAACTAGCTTAGGAAAAATGTAAAGGTAAATGCGAGGTCAAAATTCTAGAAAGGTGGATGGTTGGGAAAATATTTCTTCCAAAATATAGCAATTTTATCAGTAATGAAAATATATAGAACTATAAAAAGTAATGTTCTAGACATTATAAAATATTCTTGTGGCATTGTTCAGTATGTGTGTTATTTAGTGTATTTTTTATCATATTCATTTATAAGTTACAGCATAGCTAAATTGCTGTTGTTTTGGCTAACATTAGGACCTTCGATTACTTAATAGTTAATTTAATAATTAGCACTGCATAGACTGACCTTAAATTCTTTTAAATTTCTTTTAGTGCCATGCTATTACTCAAACTATATATAGTGGAATTTGAAACGGCAAAAATTGTGACGACAGAACCCGTCTATAACGCAAAATTTATATTGTCCCTTCCAAAGGAATACCTCAAAAATGTACTAAATGAAAATCCTTCTAAGACCCTTTTTTTTCTTCGATTTCAGTAATCCGGATTTCAAAAGTTTTACTTACTTAGTGCGGTAATCCCTGTATAAACGGAACCTGTTTTTAAAGGAAGGCTGTAAATATTTCCTTTTTCCTATGATAGGAATAATATACAATCATTACTTTACAATCGAAATAGAAATTTTACGTTAGTCTCAAGTGATTTTCCTTTCAAAGATTTTACTGTCTATGAATATCGTGCATATCTAGTATAATAAAACCTGCTAACACCTAATATCATGCAAGAGGAGGTAATTTCCGTATAAAGCAGTCTTTCATCTTAATAGGTTGTAGGCATTTCCACTGTATTGACAATTTAACTTTTGCGGTTATATTGAGGTTCATATTTTCACAGGATTTACAGTATATTTATGTCTCAATTTAGAAGCCAATGTTTTTTGTTATTGTTTTTGTTTTTTGTTTTCTGTTTTGTCTTTCTGTGATACAGGATTTGGCAACAGCAGATAGGAGCGGAAAGTATGCAGTGTTTGCGAATTGATTATTACTATCAAAGAAAATTATATATTAATAAAATATGTAAGTTGTACTCGACATACAAAAATAATACGTATCTCACATACCTAGACATCTCGTCGAGCCGCGATAAATATTTTAAACGCAACCACACCTGGTAACCTTATATTTCTCATCCCATAGCTGAGAGACCGCCCATATTTGGTATTTATCGGGGATGGGATGTGGGACATAGGTCCCGAGCTCCTCAGAACAAAATTCTTCGCATCGTCAGCGTTGTCTTCGTCGAATGAGAATTCTCGTTTCCGCTACCAAAGAACCCTGAAAAACCTTCGGAAAATATTTTTAGAAGTATCAGAATTGAACATGGTTTGGAAAATTTATTTAATTACTTAAATATGTGTGTTGAAATTAATTTATGCTACGCAAGCTGTGCTGAGTTCTTTGGCATATTTCATTGCAGTACTTACTAGCAGTGATGGTACAGTGTAGCAGCAGATAATCAATTAGCACAACAAAATTTTATTAGTATTTTTCTTTGATTTCAGCACAGAATTTCTAATATTTCTCAAGGCGACTATTAAAATTTAGTGGTGACAATTGCCCAATTGCTGCGCTATTGTTCCACCACTGTTACTAAGGAAAGGGCTCCAACTGTTTTAGCTCGACATTAAAAACCTGTTTAACATCATTAAAATGAATAAATTGGCAGTCTTAAAATAAATTTTAACTATCAATTGTTCCAGAATACCGTAATTTTAGGCCTATAATCCGCGGATCAAACAATTATGTTTTGACCGAGATAGCTAATTTTATAAAATGTAATTTATTAAATCGCGGTAAATATTTAACTTCAATTATTAAATAAAATTTCTGGGTCAAAACATGATTGTTTGATCAGCAGATTAAAGGCCGGAAATTTTGGTAATTGCATTTTATTGCTTTAAGTTGACTTTTTTTCTGTCTCATTAACAGATATTTCAGAATGCATACGGTCCTTGCTTTTAATGCAATTCGTTCTGAATTGCCTTATTTTCGCAGATTTTTTTTTTTTTTTTCTGTTGAGTGAAGCAAATATGACTATTCAGGAATAGTAGTACTTAAAAGTAACGGTTGTACACATCCTATATTTTCAATATTTTATTTTCAGACAATTCTATTCCGCAAAGTTAAAAGAGAATTTTTTTTTTTTTTTTAACGTAAAGAAAATAAGCGCAAATGCAAAGCGAGGACATATCTTTCTGCCAACCCCACCCGTTTAAATATCCACTAAGCGTTGGCACTCGTACTTTAGTTTATTCAAATAATACCGTCTTCTTCGCTTGCTCATTAAACCTTTTGACCCTGCCGTCTTATTAATAGGACATGTCTTTCATTGCGTATTATTTTATCTTAACTATTATTTTTGTTGATATCATACAATTAAACTAGAGACTGTAACGCTCGAACAATACGCACTCCATGATATTTTCTCTCCTTTACTTTTTTTTTTCTTTTCTTTCAAAAGAACTGACAAGCTGAGTAAATTAGACTTTATGAGAGAGAAGAATGTTTACAAAGTTGTTGCCGACAAGGCATTTGAGCTAAGCCGTATTTTAAATTAACTGAGTTATTTTGTAAATAATAACATGTAAATAACTTGTAAATATTAAACTTATTAGTTGATGAAAAGTTATGAAGTTTTATTTTGTAACTAAAATAGTTTCCACCCCGAATTCTGAATAATATGTTACAGAAGTGGCTCCCCAACGTCGGGCCCGAATAGAAGCAAGATATGAAGATAAGTATTATTTTTAAATTGTGTTAAACTGTTTTAATAAGAAAATTTAGATACTAAAGTACAAAAATTTATACAAAAGTACTTTTGATTCATCCGGAATCTGAGGATTTTTGAAAATTGTATTTGGTTCGTCCAGAATCGATATATTTTGAAATTGTTCTATTCAGCATGAATGATATTTTCCTTAGAATTGAAATACGAAAAGTCGTCTGCAGCTTCAAGTATTTTAGTATCTGAATTAAATGAAGATATTCATAAGAGAAATAATTCTAATAATTATTGAAAAATAAAAATCGTTTGCTTTATTTTATACATTTATATAGTTGCACTGAGCTATTTTATGATTGAAGTTATTATTATAAACGAGTGCTTGGCATTATTTTAATTATTATAATAAGAATGGATTGATATTATTGTGTAAAAAAAAAAAAAAAAAAAAAAAAAAAGGCAAATAGTTGGTGTCATTATATTGAGTTTTGAAAGATATTTTATGTTATTTATGTTCTATATATGTTAAAAATTACGTAAAAGTAAATTATTTTACTAAGAGTTATTCGTAACACGAATTAAGTTTGAAGTTAGCTAAACATATTTAGTTCAAATGATGGCGTTTCTTTCTAAGGGTAAGAAAATTGATTTAATCACATTAGCTTCAGAATTAAAAGTACAAGTAAGTAGCGATGATAAAGTCCTCGAATTACGTGATAAAATTGTAAATAGTGAGGCATTTAAAGATAACATAGATTTTGTACAGGGAATTTATGAAAATATCGTAGAAGAAAGAAAGACTCTTGAGGAAGAGAAACGTTTAGCCGAAGAAAGAGAATTTGAGCTACAGAAGCGCAGATTAGAAGCAGGAACAAGAGATATTGTTGCAAATACAAGCAACCCTCTAGAAACTTCTTTAATCCGCGTTGACTTGAAAAAGATTTTACCCGATTTCAATCCTGAAAAGGATGATATGAATTTATTTTTAATAACTTTTGAGAGGCAAATGAAACTTTTAAAGGTTTCTAAAGAACTGTGGATTACGCATTTAATTGGAGTCCTTCCAAATGAAATCGGTAAATTAATAGCGTGTGAACCGGAAGAAAAATTTGAGGATTATTCTTATATTAAAGATATATTGTTGCAGAGGTTCAAGTTAACTGCCGAAAGGTTTAGAGTTTTGTTTAGTCGACATCCAAAGCGAACCGATATTAGCTGGAAAGAACATTATTTTAAAATCAGAAGCTATTTGGAGGGATGGCTATCCGAATTAAATATAAATTCCTTTAAAAAATTATTGGAATTAATTATTGCTGACCAATTAAAGAAAAAGGTTTCCCCTGATTGCAAAGAACATTATTTAGACCAATGGGAGAATTTAACAGATCCTGTTGAGTTAGCTGAAAAGTTAGATTTATATGATAATGTGAGGTCACACAAAGTAGAAATAAAGAGATCAAATAAAATCAGTGAGGTCGGGAATTCTAATCGCTTTGAAAAAACGCCTTTAGATTTTAAAGAAAATGAGTTTGGTAAAATTGGCAATCAAAAGGAGTCCAAGAGAAATAAAATTAATTATCCTTCGAATCTAAATCGACCAATGTTAAGTTGCTATGGTTGTGGAAACCAGGGAGTTATTAAATAAAAGTGTCCAGCCTGTTCTCCGAAAAATGTATCGGTGCATTTCAATCACTAGAATTTCGTGCATGTAATATGCAAACATCACCAACATTATTGGTAAAAATAAGCATAAATGGTCTCTCTGGCACAGCTTGTGCTGACACTGGCGCAACACATTGCGTTGCGGGTGAAGTTTTGTATTCTTTATTAAAAGACGAAGGTGTGAAGTTTGAAAAAACTCAAATGATCGTAGTCTTAGCGGATAGGCTACAAAACACTACCGAAGTTTATAAAACAGAAGTTCATGTTAAAATTGAAGGTCGCGACGTTAAAACAACACTTTATGCTCTGCCGAATGCCAGAAATAATTGTACAATTTTGGGAATCGATTTTTTACGCAAAGCAAAAATTGTTTTGGATGTAGTAAATCAAGAATGGTTCTTCGCTGATAGATGTAGGTGGAAGTATAGATTCGCTGATGATACATATAGACCTCCCAGTGAATTAGCGATAAAATCCGTTGAATTAGACACCATTTTTCTTAGAGAAGATGAAGGTAGACATCTCACTTCAGAGCAACAAGTTAGGTTGAATGAACTGCTTGAAAAATTTACTAGTAGCTTGCAATTAGGGGAAGAGACTACACCTAAAGTTAAACATTATATTGATACAGGATCACGGATGGGCATAATTTCATCTGATGAAATTGATAGTCCTGCACATGAGAGAAGGCTATGTAAAAGATTGCCGTAGGAATTTTGATTATAGGGGTAAGAACAGAAAATTTAATAGACCAATTGTTAACAGAAGCAATAATAGATATGGCCGAAAATATGTTAAACAGTCATTTAACCATGGAAATTACAATAAAAATAGTTATGAGAAACCCGGTTCAGAGAATTCTTACCAAGATGAATCAGAGATTCCTCAAAATTTTGAGACTAAAGAGTCTTTAATATCTCAAGATATGACAGAAAGTGGAGGTTTGGTGAATAGTTCATCGGATATGGTTGAGCCTAATGATTCATCTGAAACACTAGAAAGTGCTTCACTTACTTCAAAATTAAAGTATAATCCAAATTTTTCTCCTAGCTACAAAAATAAAGGCTACTATCATGCTCGAAATAATTATAATTATGATGGCCGACGATCAGGTAGAGGTAGCTATTAGGAGCAAAGAAATTCCCAACCATCACACAGGGATAGTGCACAGCGAACTGCAGATTCGTCCAGCAAATTTGAAAAGAGATATGAAAATGATCTTAGAACTAATGATCAGAATAATTACAAATTGGATTATAGGTCTGCTAGACATGATAATGAGTACTATGGAAAACAAAGGTATAACGACGGTAGAAGTAGTTCTCATCATGGATTTAAAAGAGCTTATAGTGGAAGAGAAGCTTATTCCAATTCTTATAATTCTAGAGGTAATGGGTATACAGCTTCTAAAGATAGAGATCAATATACAGAAAGAAATTACAGGGAAAATAGGTATGCTGATTTTAAAGATAGAGATCAAGATACAGAATATATGAAGCCATGGGATAACTCATCTGCATAACGTGATAAGTTTTTGTTTTATGTTTATCTGTTTGTTTGTCTAAATTTATGTGTTTAAATTTTTGTAAGAAGTAACTGACGAGGTCGCCAGAAATGTCAGACGCCCAGCCAGCAAATATTTACGAAAGGATCACAAAACATGAGAACCATAGAGAATTTTAGGCACCAGAAAGCATCCCGAAGGAACCCACCCAGGAAATGCACACTGCATCTGAGGGACCAGTAATACAGTGTGAGGGGAAGAGTGTAACGCTCGAACAATACGCACTCCATCATATTTTCTCTACTTTACTTTTTTTTTCTTTTCTTTCAAAAGAACTGACAAGCTGAGTAAATTAGACTTTACGAAAGAGAAGAATGTTTACAAAGTTGTTGCCGACAAGGCATTTGAGCTAAGCCGTATTTTAAATTAACTGAGTTATTTTGTAAATAATAACATGTAAATACCTTGTAAATATTAAACTTATTAGTTGATGAAAAGTTATCAAGTTTTATTTTGTAACTAAAATAGTTTCCACCCCGGATTCTGAATAATATGTTACAAGACTACTTTTCGTAACCAATAATTTGTGGTAAAATATAAAATAAATTCTAGTAAGTTTTAATGTATATTTAATTCTATTGTAATACGGCTTTTTCTATATGTCTTCAAAAATCATTGCTTAGACTATCACTTAGACACGCAAAGTAACTGTTTTCGTTATTTTTCAGTGAATAACATATTTTGACATATTTCAATAAAACTTAACTTCTGTGATTTGGCTTACAAGTTATAATTTTTTTACCGTAAATGTAAATTTTCTCGAAAATTGAAAGAAAATACAGTACCGAAAAAATTAATACAGAAATCTCAATTCTTTTGCTTTATTTTTATACCAGACATACAATGCGTACTTATACTATTTGACAGATTTTCTTATTTCAAATGTGCGCGAATGATTCTATGGTATTTGTCTAGTTTCAGATTCTTTTATGGGTATTTCCAATCTTTTATTTTACGCTACAGACGGTTTATAAATTAGTATATTTATTTATTAATGCTAAAACAGCATAGGAGACGGAAAGATTGATAGCAGTTAATTAAGTTAATAAACTTGGGATTGATTGCTTAATAAATGATTGAATAACGCTAAAGGGATAGTTTCAGTTAAGATATGAAGTACAAGTATGTGACAGTATTCCTAGATACCCAATTACGCTTAAAAGTCTTTAATTAGATAATTAATACTGCGCTGTAATTATTTACGTTGTTTCCCACCTTAAGAGCATCATCATCATAGCCTACCTTTACCGATATTTGAAGACTAATTGGGTAAATTGGATAATTTCACCTACATAACGGAAGAATTATCATAAATGCTAAATAATAATATATGAACTTTTAACATAAAATAATTTATTTACCTTTAAATATATATTTATAATTGATAAAATGAGTAAAACAAACATACGTTTTAAAATTATGAGAACTTGCTAATGTTCGAGGCCAATCTACTGATTTTTGAAATAATAAATTTCTTATTCGTCATCATTATTCACTGAATTACATTCAATTATATTGTTTACACTTTTTTTATTTATTACCTTTATAATTCGGACATGCATTGCCATTAATTATATAAAATTATTAGCTATAAATATATTATTATACTATTATTTCAAGAAAGAAAAATTCAGAATATAATATGAAAATGGAAAATTTCAAAAATCACTTCCAGAATTTTGTGATACACTAAGGTAAAGATTACTATAATAAAAAAAAACAATAATTGTATTAAAAAATATGAAGGGTGGGTGTGTACACACTTGAATAAATTATACTCGAATGATATATCATTGAACAACATAGTTAGAATTGAATTATTTTAAAACAGAATATTTTTAATGAATAAATAGGCTTTGGTATGTTGTTATACTAATATTTTCAGGCGCTATACTAAATTATAATAGTATATACTTAACAGATCTTCAGGCAACTTTCTTTGTCATATCTGCTTCTTAAAGTATTTAGTCAGACTGATCATGTCTGCCTGATTTTCATTGAACTAATTCATAATAAAACCATTAAAAAAATTCTAATTAATATTAATGAAATATTTTAATACCATTAAGCAGGTAAATTTCTTTTCCTTGAATAGAAAATTATATGAGACACGTATTTAAATACTCAAAAACATACAAATTATTTAATTACACTCATATCAGATATTTTAAAGAGGAAGATTATGTATATATTTTTCTTTCATTTCAAACGTATTCAACATGTTAGATGGAAGTTTTTAAGAAGCTGGAGAACTTTCGCGTTCTTCGGCTGGCTGATAACGCAGAATCTGAAGCGAAGGGAAAATTATAATAAGTTTGAAGATTACGATAATTTTAAAATCAAGACATGTTTGTAGAGCTAATAGAGGTTTATAATTGTGCTTTTTGACACAATTTTATGAAATAAAAAAAAATAATAAATAAATACGTATTTTATACTCAGAGAGTGATCACATTTTCTTTTTTCAATCAATGATTCAATAAGTCTGTCTACATAATTTATATCTCAAAATTCTGCTACTAGAATCCCCATAGCTGAAACATATCTTTAAAAATATATAAACAGAGGGAAAAATGTAAAATTTAAGGCGGAGCTATAAATGGCAAATTTGTATGCAGGAACGGCAAATCTGAAGGTTGATTAATGCTTGAAATATTTTTTGCGATTCAACTTAACACGTTTTACATCGCACTTTCATACAAACCGGAAACAATAGCTGTGATCATTTTAAATTGCTAAATTTTCTATTTTCATTTTCATATCACAAATGAACATCTACCACAACGACAATGGGCGGTGTTTAGATATAAAGAACAATGAAGGGTGGAGTATAGATTAAATATATATATTAACCTTTTGCAATCGAATGTCTGGTTTGACTGGACATCATCCTTCTTTGCAAAATTTGTTTTTGGCACCTTTAGTAAGGAAAAATAAAATATGCCTTATTTAATTAGAGCATATTTTGATATTGTGTAATTGAAAGTAAAAAGAAAAAGTCGAAAAGTAGTTCTTTTGAAAAAGTCGTGCCGACTGAATAAAATTTGTGTAAGAGGCGCCGGAGTCGAGAGTGTTAAACTGGTTCCAGAGTCTAATATATTTTGAAAATGTGTATGTAAAGGCCATAAAATTTGACCCCATAAGTCGTCATCTAAAAGAGTTTCGGAAATGAAGTTTAGACATATTAAAGCAAAAGGTATGGTTAAAGTAGAATATATAAATTAACAAAATCTTTGCCATTTGAACAAGCATATACAGGGTGTTTCACTACCAGACCGACAAACTTTAAGGGGTTATAGTAGACATAAAGCCAAACATTAATAAATAGGAAACCATGGGGCGCAAACGTCTTCTGTAGGAGCTAGGGGTCATTAAACTTTAAGGTCCAAAACTTCAAACGATGATAAAAAACGGAAAAAAGGGTCGATTCGTTTGCGGTTTTCGCTAAAATCATTCTTTATATCACGATTTTCTTAAAAACTTTTTTTAAAGGTTACGTTCAAAATTTGTCGATAGAGGGCGCTTTAGACTTTAGAGTAGCGAACAACTACATTTTACCGTTATTTTTTGTATGGGGTTAAAATTATTCTAAAGTTTAAACTTTAACTTAAATTTTAATCCCAAAATCGAAAACACTGGGATCGGATAACTAGCGAAAATTGAGCTGTGAACAAAGGGGGAGGATTTTAAACGCTCATAAACATTGAACAAACTAATCGATTTTGTTAAAGTTTGCGTGTAGGTCATTCTCTTGGTAATTATTTTATTCAAAATGACGTACAGCTTTGGTGTCCTCTTTTTTTTTTGATAGAGGGCGCTTCCGACACATCTCCGACATTGCAATGACATTACTCCTGGGTGTTTTACTACCAGGCCAACATACTTCCAGAAAGTGTTAGGTATGCAAAGATGACTCGGAATCACATATGAATGTAACGTTGGAAATGCCTTTTTTGCGAATTATAGTTAAAAGAAGTAGAGAAAAAAAGCAACAGAAAGAAGCAGAGAAACATCAACACGTTAATGTGACAGAAAATAGTTTATTTAAAGGTTTTATTAGAAAACGTGTTCATAATTAAGACCAGAAGTAGACCGGCAAGCTTCACAGCGGCGTCGCATGGAATTCCCCACGCTCTGGAAGATTTCTGGCATCTCTGATAGCTTTCTGGCAACTACAGAAATACGAGCCGCGAGGTCTTCGACTGAAGGTACGGGAGTCTCATATACTCAACTTTTCATTTGACGTTTTGTAATAAAACCTTTAAATAAACTGTTTTCTGTCACATTAACGTGTTTCTATTTCTTTGCTTCTTTCTGTTCCTTTTTTCTTTGCATCTTTTAAGCATAACTCGCAAAAGAAGCATTTCCAACGTTACATTACGATGTGATTCCGAGTCGTCTTTGCATCCCTAACACTTCCTAGAAGTATGTAGGTCTTGTAGTAAAACACCCAGGGGTAATGTCATTGAAATTTTGGAGATGTGCCGGAAGCGCCCTCTATCAAAAAATAAGGACACCAAAGCTGTACGTCAATTTGAACAAAATAATTACCAAGTGAATGACCTACACGCAAACCGCAACGAAATTGATTAGTTTGTCCAATGTTTATGAGCGTTTAAAATTTCCCCCTCTGTTCACAGTTCAATTTTCGCTAGTTACCCGATCCCAGTTTTTCGATTTTGGGCTTAAAATTTAAGTTAAAGTCTAAACTTTAGAATAATTTTAACCCCATACAAAAAATAACGGTTAAAGGTTGTTCGTTACTCTAAAGTCTAAATCTATCGCCATCTATCGACAAATTTTGAATGTAACCTTTAAAAATTTTTTTAAAGAAAATCGTGATATAAAGAGTGATTTTAGCGAAAACCGCAAACGAATTGACCCTTTTTCCGTTTTTTATCATCGTTTGAAGTTTTGGACTTTAAACTTTAATGGCCCCTAGCTCCTACAGAAGACGTTTGCGTCCCATACTTTCCTATTTAATAATGTTTGTCTTCATCTCTACAACTGGTATTGAAACACCCTGTATAATGTTCAACAATCATTAAAAGTATAAACAGAAACTGATAACAACATAAATGAAGTAAGATGTAAATTAAAACGTATATTGCACTACTTCTATAATAATAAGGAAAGAAGTTTGTGTGGGAGTGTGTCGACGGTGTTCTGAAGAGACCGCTGCACATAGAGCTACAAAATTTGGGGAAAAGGTACTTCTATATATGAAGTTTTGCACCTCGAAGCCCGATTATCGATTTTTCATTAGATTTTTTTAATTTAATTTTTATGCCATTTTTAGAGCTTTTTTTTTAAGTTTCGAGGCGATTTTTCCACATTACTGAAAAGAATACGGTTTTTTTTTATTTTATCCAATATAGTAAATTTTGTTCTCTTTCCAGAAAAGTTTATTCGGAATTCATACAGCAATTTTTGCCTTTTTCGTGAATTTTTTATGCGATTATTGAACAGTATTTAATGCATCTTCATACCTATAAGGGCGTTACCTATAAGGGGGTAAATTGGGACACAGTTCTGTCGCCAAATGCCGCCATGTTTAACACCAACATGGTGGTATTTCTAATATTTCGCCAATTCCCATAGACTTCCATTGTAAACCAATAGGGATTACTTACTTACAGAAAATCTAGAAATTGAGATATTTTAATGCAACAAAAACTAATATTAACTTAAGGAATTAAATTAATTATATTTAAGGGAATCCAAGTAAACTAAATTGTGAATAAAAGTCACATGATACAATGCTTAGCTTGCTTTCCCAAACATAAATTTTAAGAGAGCCCGCAGGTCAAAGGAATTAGATTTAAAACTTTTATCCTATTATAGTAAATTTTGACTTTCGTGATTTTTGAACTTTTTGTAATTGTTAATTCGATTTTTATGCTTCTTTGCGATCTGCAGCAATTTTTTGACATTCCATTTTTGACCTATAATACTAAAGTAATTTCTGCCTTCATTTCAATAAAGTTTATTCGGATTTCGTATAGCAATTTTCGAATTTTTCGGGAATTTTGCATGTGATTTTTAGTGTATTTTAGCGATTTCCTACCATTTTTCCACATTAGTGAAAGGAATCAACTTTCAATCTTCGAACACAATATATATATATATATATTTCTCTTTTCGAAGTTTGTGCAGCGATTTAAAATTTTTTCGCGATATCTTATTGTGATGTTCAGAGCTTTTTTGCAATTCCTGCTGTATTTTGACGGTGTTAATCGGAACACTTTTCAACTTTAACGCCAAAAAATGACAACTACCGATTTTTTTTTAGTCTTTTATTTTTTGACTAGAAACTTCGGTCTTGTTTTGTTCTTGAAATTTTAAGCCAAAGCAAAACATTTTTTACAGTTTTTATGTATATTTTTTATTATTTTAATGGTGTTTCGATTCACCCCGCAGGTAGGGGTGAAACGGAACAAATATTATAATCTTTATTTGTTCCAATTCAGACTTTAATAGGGTTAATAAAATTAGGTAATAATGATAAGGATGAATAGGAGCACGTAGTTACTATCAAACAAATCTATTATTTTCTATACAAGTAAAGGTATGACTTTTGAGAAATTAGAAAACAACTTTGAACTCAAAGATTAAAATTTGTTCTAAGAAAATGTATTTGAATTGAGAAAGATGGAAATTTAATGCAAATTCAATTCACTTATGTCGTTCACAAAAGTTATCATATCCTTGAAACGAGCAGATGTTTGGATGTTGTCCTTTAGCTGAAGTTTCTTTATGTCTTCTTCTGGAAGAAATGCTGCCCCCTCTTCCACCGTTTCTTGAAATCTCCAGGTATGGGGGACCCTTTTGTAAAATTACACCATATAACCATTATCTTCTGGGTACAGGACTTTGGTCACACATAGTCTGTATGACTTTTTCCATGCACTTTAACGACAAGGAAGTCTCTGGGAGAAAATTTGTTCGAAAATTTGGGATTTTCTATGATTCCAAAATCTGAGTCTTCTTCTAAAGTAGTAGGCAATATGAACTCTTTATCACTGTCTTGAACAGAATAATTGTAATTTGAATCTTCAGCGATGATCTTCTAGATAGTTTCTTTCGTTTTTTTTTTTTTTTTTTTTTTTTTTTTTTTTGTCTTTTTAAATCGCTGTATGTTTTAAACGATGTACTAGTACGGCCTCATCCTCAGCACTGAGCACTGTTTGCCCACATCTCTTTTTTAATTGCTTTCGCATTTTGAGATGTCTGTGTAATCTTGTGGTTGACAGAGAATATTTCTCTGTAACTTTTCTTAGGGATTTGAAGTTTTTTCATTCTTCTATTGCCTGTTCCATATCTCTTGGATTGGGGGTGGCGTTTTTCGTTCAGCTAAGTAATTTCTTGGAATCTTTAGCCCTTTCAGAGGCAGAGGAATTCTGTTCGTAAAATGATGAAATAATTGACTGACACCAGAATATTCAAACGAATTTCTTACTAAATAACAAAACGCTATTTTTCGCTTTAATTGCAAAAGGAACATTTTATTAAAATATTCTTGGTGTCAGTAGTCAGTTTTGGAATTAAAATTAGGTGGCTAGACCCTCTAGCCACCGCCCTTGAAAGGGTTAAACTCTTCAGGTAACTGGAACAAACAAAATATTGTTAAATACGATATGACATGAAAATATTACTGTATGGAAGGGTAAACCATGACAACAAAAGTGTGTTCCGATTCACCCCGTAAATCTTAAACCTATGATGTTATAAAAACAATTTCACTTTATCACTATGTAGTTTTAGAAATACATAAAATCTAATACAGGATATCGTTTATAGGTCTATCCCTAATAAAAAAAAATAAAAAAAAATAAAAAAAAAAAAAAAAAAAAAACACTACTCTTACGTTTGGAATACGAAAAAGTTTGTAATTATATACAAAGTTTTGCAGATGTTGAAAATAGGAGGTTTTCGAGGATCCATTTGCAATTTTTTTTATGTAACACAGTAGCGGTGCCAACATGACAAAACTGAATTTCCCAACACTTCATGTTATTACTTTCTTTAAAAAAAATTGGCCACTAAAAATATTCTCACGTATATTTATTTTGAATTTTATGTATGACAGGGAAGTTTTGTTCCTATTCATCCCGTTTTACAGTACCCGGGCAACAAATTAGGTAGCACATAATAATGTTACATATTAATGCCAATATTCATGCAAATAATTACTTTGTGAAAACTATAGAATTAAAAAATTATTTTGCTCAATACTTAGAATTTATATTTAAATTTCTATAAAATAATCTTCATAAAGCAGGTTGCGTCATCTAGTGAATATTTAGTTTGACACAAGTTGTATTTTCAGACGTATTGTTGTACTTGGAATAGGTATACTTGATATTCCATCTTGAAAATGAATCTTAGTTAATGCACCTAGTGAATAATTTTTACATTTCTTACTTTATAGAAAATTGAAAGTAAGTTACCATGAATTTCATAAGTGCCTTTTTATATGTGCATGAAATTTTGCAGACATCAATCAATATTCAAATGTTTTAGAATGAAGCAGAGTTTTTCTTTTTTTCTATAAGAGTTTTTACTTTTGAGTTGTAATCTATCATTCTCTAATGAGGACATGTCCCTGACAATTGAATAGCCAATTTGGACACCGTTTTCTAAAAGATACCTAACTTTTAAAGGAAATACAGAAAGGCTGTATATTTTTTAGTATTTGAATAAGTGTACATTTTGTGCAAATAAGAATGAAAATGACTTCATGAATGTGCGAGAAAGCAGCCAATTTGGATTAGAGAAAAAAAATGCAAAGAACGAATTTTTTTTTTTTTAATTCTGAACTTATTTGGCAAGATATCTTTCAATATTCGGAGAGATTTTAGCAATATTCGGCAAGATGTCTTCAAATATTCGGCCGAAGCATTCGTCCAACAAGCCTTCAATATTCGGCTAACCGAATATTCGGCAAAAGGGCCGAATAGGCCGAATACCGAATAGTGGCCGAATATTCATCCCATCTCTACTTTGTATAAATTTAAAAGGACCTAAATATTATTGAATGAATTCAGAATAATGATAAATTCAGTATCTATATTATAAAGGACAAACATATCTGTGCGTAACGCATACGTCATTCTGCGAATGGCAGCACTTTGAAATTTGAAATAAAATTTCGGTTTTGCAATTTTCGCTACTGCAAATTTTTAAACTTCTAAACATCCCACATTTTAAAGGTACATACCTTCGTATGCAGAAAAAAATGCACTTTTAGACGCAATTTGTTTGAAAGCTGTATCTCAATTTATTTTTGAGATATTAATTTTTTTATAGTTTTTAATACCAATTTTCTAATCGTGGCAACTGAAATACTTCATTTCTTTTAAAAGTGCTTTAGTAATCTTTATTAATTATATTCTTACTGATGCCATTTTCTCATTACAATTAAAAATATCTTTTTTTTTTTTTTTTTTTTTTTTTTTTTTTTTTTTGTACAGAAAATGACGTTACACTATAAAAAAGACACAATTTCCTTGATGATGCTGTTATATTTCACTATTTTTTCATTTCGCTGATATTGAGTTTGAGACAATAGGCTAAATATTTCAGCGACTGAAAATGACGTCATATTTAAAAGAAAACGATTATTTTATTTGCTAAAATGAGATATTTCCCCTTGAATACGTCTAAAAGTTATAAATTTCTGGAATTTTTATGCGCAGGTACAGAGATTATAGTAAGACCTGAAATCACGAGTGGGAATTTTAACATGGAAAGTTGTAATAGTTGACAAACGTGACTTCAAGCTTGAAAATATATTTATTAATAACCTATTGCGCATTAAAATATTTTTAAATGGTTAATATGGATGTGAAAGGTGGAAAATGAGTTGGTTCGGTTTAGATTTGAAGAAGAAAAATTCTATGATTATGTCAAGGTGGAATCATTTTTGCTGATTTTTCATTCCGTAATATCAAGAATCAATTGATAACTTAATCAAAATTACTTATCTTGATTATATGTTACTTAATGATTACGTATATGAATAAAGTTTAATTTTTCAATTATTTTAACAGTTGAAGTTTATGAAAAAAGTATATTGATAATCTTAGTTAAAATATGTCTTTAGAGAGTTAAACTAACAAGTGTAAGATGAATATTTTATTGTAAATTATTGTTGTCGATGTATTATAAATTTGATGCTACAGTTCCTTTATAAACATTTTCTTTCGTCGAAATTTGACGGGTTCCACCTTGTATTGATAAATTATACTTGTTTCTTTTTAACAGGCATCAAACTTCTGTGCAGTGTTGCCAGATTGGGGACATTTTTGTCCCCAGATAGTTGATTGTCACCACTTTTTTGAAATAGAAATATTCAGCCTATTTAGAAATAGATTAAAAATTCTGAAAAATAAGGCTAATTATACTATTTTAAAAAAGTGATGACAGTCAAATAATCTGAAATAAAAAAGTCCCTAATCCGGCAACACTACATTTGTGATAGACAATAAAGCTGTGTCTATAACTTTAACAACATTACTTGATGCAGTATTTCCTAAAAAGTGTGTCCCATTAGTGGAATGCAACTTAGCATTTTGTAATACAGATGTGATGAACTATTATATGAAAAATGTTATAGTAAGTGAAAAATCTCAAATTTGAAACTAACAATTGTCATTCACAAAATTGAATCACATTAATTAGTCTCTGTACTTAATGACAAATGAGAACTCCTGTTGATAATTGCATTAGTTTCATCATTTTAATGCCAGCAACACTAGTTAATGATAAAAAAAAATTGTGGTAATACATTTTTTATTTAAACATTGTAGGTTTCATAAAATAGCAAACATGTGTAATTCAGTTTAACATTTTAAAATTATAATATCTCTAATTTCAAAGATTATTTCTGTTAAAGAATATTAACTGAGAATTTTGTCAGAAAAATGAGCCTTGTAGATAGCGAAGTAAGAATTCACTTCATACAACTTGTGCAAACCAATACATCTAGAAATGTAATATTTATTGTAAATGTATGCAACACTGGCACTGAGACGAAAAAGTGTTCAAATTTAAGGAGTTATTTATTATGACTTGTTTGTTCACACTTTAAAGTGAAAACACATAATCCTCTGATACATGTAGAAATGCAACTAAAAGGAATAAATATTTTAACTTCATACATTTATCTAAAGCCTAATAAAAAAAGGGGTGAAACATTCTTAGTATTATAATGAATTATGTATAGTTATCAAATTTAATTTTTTAATGAATGATTAGTGTCACTAAAAGTGTGATTGTTTTTATTTTTTTAATGGGATCTAACAAGGAAAAATAATTTATTGTAATTTCTAGGTTACAGAAGAAACAGCTAAACAATTAGCAGTAAACACAATCGGACAAAATTCAAGTCTTAGGGCTAATGAAAGAAAATGAAAGGTCAAGTGCGAGTATTGCTCGTGCTCAGAGGGATCCACGCAATAAATATATGAATTATTAACTGTATTATTAAAAAAATCGTTTCCAAAAGAATAATAAGACTTTGTAAAAAACTATAAAACGTAGAGTTGGGTATAGCTGTATATACTAGAAAAGTTTGAATGGGTATACCATAAAAGGGCAAAGAGATATGAAATCTAAATGTTATCAAATATTGCTATTCTGTATAACTCTTTTTTTAATCTTATCCTAATCTATTTATAATGAACTCAATGACATATGACTATAATGAAATAGTGCATATTTAAATTTCATTTGGAATTTTATAAAACTAAATTCAGCATAGGAATAATCTTTTCTTTTACAGTACAGCTAAACAAAACCCTTCAAAGTTTAAAATTGGCATTGTGCTAAGCGTGCTTCGAAAGGAGGTCGCAAAGTTGCAATGCCGCCTTGGTCCGTGCCGCGTTTTTCCAGAAAGAGTTTTAATTAACTTTTAAAGACACGGGAGCCGTATTGAGAGATCCGCTCAATGCAAACTAGTCGCGAATCCCCTGATATTTATGTGATTAATTCTAATGAAATTAGTCTGATTTTAATAATTTGACGTCTATTGCTTTTATATTACTACTGGGCATTGTATAACACAAATATATCATTAAAAGTTTTCATCTAGGCTTTAAAAGCCGATCGTATACAGAGTACGCCGCCCCTGTCATTATGTATGAATAAACCGTCCGTGTTTTTAAGGGGTAATATCTTGGCTAATTACAGACGCTGTTTTCGAAAATCATTATCAACAATGCTTTTATTCTTCCGCTACGATAGGTACCTCCAGCGCTTCTCAAAACTTTTGCTGAATGTTTGCAAATCGAAATTTGTGCGTAACGGAAAAATGTGCTTTTCTCAAAAACTGTGTGGCTTAGGGTCATCGCTATAACTTTTTCTCGAAGTTTGCAGTAACGTCTACTCCCTCTAATTTTTTCATAATTTTAGTTTCACTAGATTCGGAAATAGAGGGAGGGTTACATATTTTTGCAATACATTTTCGACGATAGCTCTGAAAATATAACACCTAAAATTAAAAGAAATGTATATTTGAGCTCAACGTTACGAAAGCTTTCGTTTGATACCCTACACGGTATACAAAGAAAAGATTAAAGTTTTAAGTTTAAGATTAAAGTTTTTCAAGTAACTTAATTAGCGCCTCTACATCTTTCCTAAATATATTTGTGAATGTTTAATGTCTGTACATATGTGGGTTTATTACTACCCCCAATTTGAACTTTCCACGCTCCATAATTTAAGAGTAAAATGGCTGTGACAGACGGACAGACAGACACAGGAGTGATCTTATAATGGTTCCGTTTTTGCGTTTTAAGTACGGAACCCTGAAAAAGAATAATAGGAAGCAATTGTTATTCAGTTTTTTCTTATGGTAAGAATAAAATTTAAAAGAGTACAACAATTGTACTTTAGTACTTTTAAAGGGTATGCATATACTGCATATGGGCTAGCATGTGAAAATGATGCACTGATGAAATACAGTGACGTTTCTAAAAGAATTTTAAAGCGTGGCTTGATTGTGCATCCAGATTATTCGTTTCCTGGATTTAGTCCTGATGGACTAATTGTTGAAAATTGTGAATCAACAACGTTATTAGAAATTAAATGCCCAATTCAAAGCATGAGTAAAACTGCAACTGAATTGGTAGAACATTTAGATTTTCTGAAGTTGGATCATCTATCAATGTTATGTTGTTAGAAAAGTATAAAGTTTATGGCGAAGTTCAGCTGGGCCTATTTTTAACAGGTTGTCAGCAATGCGATTTCATCATATATATTTCGTATGATAAAAGTTTCTGTAAAGTTCTAGTCGAAAAAAATGAGAATTTTCTCTTAAAATTATTGCCCTGCTTGGCTTCAAGCATATATTGCCAACATTAGGTTGTTAAAATCAGGGTTTTGTTTAGCTTTATTGAGTTTTTTTTTTTTACTCTTTAAAATGCTAATTTTCAAATGCATAATATCTAACTTATTTATCAGTGAAACTTGAATATAATTTTGCATTAATTATGAATTAAATATCTGTAAATACTTGCTGAACAGGTTGTGAACAGGTTAGCAGCATTGAGATGTTTCCTAGCTGATATCAGCTTAACACCCAGTCTAGGAAATAAAATATCTTATGTTTTGTGAGCCATTGGCATAAGTGAAGCTGTAGTTTAGAACTACTTAAGAGAAAAAATTAAGAAATTTAAAGAAAAAATATATAGTTAAAGTATAGAAAGGTATTAAACTTAAAAATTAAGTTGAGACTTAAGATGAGTAATATATTGATAATGATCTTAAAAACTTTTAAAAAATGGCCTAGCTGTAGTTAAAAATCTACTATATAAAGACACAAGGATTAAAAAGAGAAAAAAAAGATAGCACTGTTCAGAGTTACTCTCGCCAAGCTTGGGCAGGAAAAGCTGTAAAGAGGCAGCAAAAGCCACATTAACAACAAAAAAAAAGGCGCTAAACAGGGTCATACATTTTTTTCCTATTTATGTCAATATAGAAAAGAAATGTTTTTCTTTTTAATAAGAAGATATAAAAAGGTTTTAAATATAGAAAAGATAAACAAATAGCAATCTTAGAGTGGTGTACCCAGAGATTACTGGGTGTCCATAATTATGGAGAACCTGCGGCTTTTACGGTGGTTGGGCTCGAAGGTGTCTTAACCCCTTAACCTACGATTTAACCTACGGTTTAGAAATCTATAGCTACCACTAAAATTTAATAGAGATTTTCGCCTTGTTTAATCATGGAATTTCGACGGTTAAATTAAACTATATTTACTGTGAAATTTTAGTGGTAAAAAAAATTTACATTTGGCTCGATCATCGTACGCGGGCTATACCCGTCATTGTAGGTTAAGGGGTTAATCCGATATCTCTGCTACAATTTCATTGGGAAGATCATAAATTTTGCTGTAGAAATTCTTAGCTAAACCATTGATGCGCTTACGCAAGGTGGTGGTTTTGAGATCCCTATGGACAGTTGTATTACGCAAGTAACGAGAAGCATTTCGTACTGTTCGCAGGTGTCTGTTATGCAGACGACTTAAGTTATCCATTGAAGTCTTGCAGGTGAAGCCCCAGACCGGACTAGCATAAGTAATTATTGGGAGGATACATGAGTTATAAAGTATTAGTTTATTAGGAACTAAAAGGGTTTTGCTATTAAGAAGATGTTTAAATGAGTTGAAAGCTCCAGCGACTTTCTCTCTGATGGAAAGAATGTGCTTGCCCCAAGTTAAACGGCTGTCAAATATGACCCCAAGATATTTTGCATCACCTGACCATGGGATGGCAGTTTTATTGATTATTATTCTGTTAGGAAATGTTAGTTTGCGAGAGAAGTATACTGCTTAGGTTTCATTTTCATTTATTAGGATGCGCCATAACATACACCAGTTGATGAATTCGTCGATATGAGTCTGCAGGTACCTGTAAAGAATATATGGGTGGTGAACTGAAGAGTAAATGCAGGTGCCGTCCGCATAAAGGGCGAGATATGTGTGAAATGAGCGTAGGATATCATTAAAGAAGATGTTAAACAATATTGGGCCCAACACGCTCCCCTGAAATATGCCCGCTAGGATGAAAAGAATAACATAAAGAATGTTGTTTATGCGGACGACAAAAATGTTATCGTAAAGGTACGAGTATATTAATTGTATTAGTCTGGGATGAAATACGAGCTGAATTAGTTTGTAAATGAGGCCCTCATGCCACACTTTGTCAAATGCCTTTGCGACATCAAGAAATATGGCAGCTACAGGGATCTTCGCGTTGAATTTCTCACTGAGAAATTCAACAACTCTAAGTAGCTGATGTTGTGTAACGTGTTTTGGGCGAAAGTCGAACTAAGGCATAAGAATGTTATTTTGCTGCATAAATTCTTGTAACTGGGGAAGAATGACGTGTTCCACTACTTTACTGATAGAAGGTAAAAGAGAAATGGGTCTGTAGTTAGTGGGGTCAGAGAGTTTAGTTCAGGGTTTAGCGATAGGTGAGATTATGGAAGTTTTCCAAAGGTTTAGGAAAATAGTTAAATTTTAAGACAGCGTTAGTGAGGTCTTTAATATAAATAATACAATTAGGAGGAATGTTTTTAAGAGCTGTGTTAATAATTTTGTCATAGCCAGGGGTCTTAAGTTTATCAGTAAATTGCGAACAATATCGCTGACTTCATTGAGATGAATTTGACTTGCGAGGTTCGGGTTTGGAGAAAATTGAGAAGCATATGTGTTAGCCAGCATATTAGCTTTATCTTGGTCAGTGTAGGCAGTAGAGTTGATAGCTGTAAGTGGGGGTATGTGTAAAGTTTTTATTAAGTTTTCGTTTTAAAAGCCAGAGAGAATTATCCTCACAAGCTAATGTTTTAAGAAAGTTATTCCAGATTTTTTGTTTTTCTTTGTACAGACTATTTTTTATTTTGTTGTTAAGCCTATTGAGAAGGGGATTAAGGGAGGGATCCCTTGAATTTTGAAAATGTCGCCGGTGTTTTATGAGGTTATAAATATAACGAGAAGGGATGAAAGAATTGTTATTTTTAAAGGTATTAAAAGTGGAAAAAGTTTGGGCGTACAGATCTGGGAGTTGGGATGTTTAACCCCAGCTGCATCAATATCGGTGGTGTTGTTGATTTCCGGGAAAGTAATGTCTTGAGCATTAAGGTAATCAGTGAATTTTTTCCAATCTATAGCCACGGAAGGAGGGGGGGAGAGAGAGGATTAATGATATCAATTTTAAAGCAGACCGGGAGGTGGTCATAAGAAAGATCGTGGAAGATTTTGGGAAAGAGCAAGATCAATAATTGAATCATGGGTATTAGACGCAGTGCTAATCTGTGTTGGTGTGGATGGTGCATGTAAGCTTAAATTTAAGTGTTGGATTAAGTTATGAAGAGCGGCAGCCAGCTGAGAGTTGCCATGGCAATTCCAGCGATTGCTTTTGGCATTGTAATCGCCTACAAAAAAGCAGTGTTGGAGTTGTGAAAAAAAGCTGTGTAAGACTATTTATAGGGTATTTACCAGTAGGTGGAGCATAAATACAGGCTAAGTTAATGTTTATATGAGGAAGCTGTAAAATTATACTTATGTATTCTAAATCATTAAAAGTGTTGCTCTGTGTTTGATAATGTGGAATGTGATGTTTGATGTAAATTTCGGTGCCACCTCTGTGCGTGCCATCGGCACAGGGAATGTGTAAATGCCTATACCCAGGGATGTTAATATACAAGTGGGACTGAAAGTTTCTTGCAGAAAAATGACGTCAATTGGAGGATGATCATTAATGAAAAGTTTAAGTTCGTTAATTTTATTCTGCAAGGAGTTGCAGTTCCAGGAAAGAAAAATTAGTGAGAAAAAGGTAGAAGAGGAATTATTCCTTATCGGGTGTGTTGAATTCCGTGACTAAAATGTCGAATGCGCTCATAATGATGAGCATTTTTTCCATGGGGTCGGTACAATTTTTGTAAGTTTGGCTATATTTTGAAGCGTTGTATAAATTTGTTGAATTTTAGGAGTTTTTTCATCTCCTGAAAAGTCTTTAAAATGTCCTTGATGTCAGTAGTATAGTTAGAATTAGTAGGTTTTTCTGTCGCTGTAGAATAAGTGTTAGTTGGCTTATTTTCAAGTTTTTGACTGGGAGAAGGGAGCGGAGCATGTGCTTCAGCAGGATCTTTAATTATATCGCCAGGTGTTTAGCATCTGGTTTACGGACGTACTTATAATTAGATAATAATTCAGCCTTTACGTTAGGGATGACTTTGGGTTTTCAATTTCGGTTAGTTTTTTAATCAAACTGCTTTTGGTAAAACTGTGGGGTTTTAGGGAAACCACGGTAGGTTGCCAAATGGTCACCAGAACAATCTGAGGACTTGGGGGTTATCTTACCAATTTTATCATAATTTGGCGTGAGATGTTCTTCAGAGCACTTTGCGCTTTTGGCGGTAGGTGGCAAATTTCAGAGGTGCGGCCAAGTTTTTGACAGCGGTAACATTGTTTGATACTGTAACATTGTTTGACAATGTTAGTGCCTTTAAAACGTTCGACTGTCACTCAAATGTAGCATATTCCATTAATTTGATAGATCTCTTCAAATTTGTCACGAGGCAGAACATTGACAACATAGAGCGGCATTCACCTACCAGTTTTTCTACTTTTCATCAAGAATGCCCTATTGGCAGTGAAATTTTGTTCTTTAAGCGCATCAGTGATGAGCTGATGGTCTGTATACGGAGGAATACCTCAAATGACAACTTTACGTGGGCGCTGTTCCGCTAGACTCAGGGTAGCAATAGCATTAGAATTTAAGTTGGACTGAGTTTATGAAAATCATCATCTGATTTGCAATGGACTTTAATTAACTCCCCATCCATTTTAATAATAGGGTTATTTTCCTTAAGTTCTTTAATTTTGCTCGCGAGTCCATTCCATTTCCCTTTAAGCTCTATATAGAAGGGGTGTATTTTGATTTTTTTGGAGGTCGAATTAGTAGCGGCGGCATTGGCTGAGTCGGCTTCAGCAGGGTTAATTACTCCCATGTTATTAGCATCATTACTTTTATCAGCTAAAGCTGAGTATTTGTTTTTAAATGGTATTGTGGAAGCCACGGGATTCCTTTTACGTTTATTGGCATTTACAGGGGTAAAACCGTCATCTGGGTCTTCTACGTTTGCTTTAAATTTAGTTAGAATTTCAATTAAGTCATAATCATGATTAACAATAAAGTATTTAAACTCCCTAAGTTTGCTATGCTTAAGAGGGTCAAATGGCTCACTGTAAAGAAACATAAGATTTGATAAAAGTCTACTCACATAGTCCTTATGCTGAAGGTCTTTGGAATAATATGGTCGTTGCATGAGTCCATTGATAGGATTATCACAATCAGTCAGGAATTGCTGCACAATAATGCGCTGAGCTTCGTCAGTAACTTGTGGAAACTCCACCCATAAAGCCCCCAAGTCAGGCTTTTCTGCACCGTTAATGATTCTGTTTGCTTTTTCCAAGAAGTTAAATGGGTCTTCAGTACCCATGATAAAGTCCGATGAACTCCCTTTAGCTCAATACTATGATGCAACAGTAGTTTAGATAATGTCTCTTATTCTAATACGAACTAGACAACTGTCGCTAATACACATAATTAAAGTCAGCTTCAATAAAATAACGGTGGCCACTAACAGGCGCCACGAATCAAAAGCAAAAAGCACCAAAGAGAGAACATGTCCGCTCTCTCCAAAAGCTAACCTCCGTCTGGGTGTTGCTGTTGCGCTGCTGAATTCTTGCTTAGAAATTTCTTTAAATCAAGTTTATTTTTTTATATATTAAAATTGACATCTATATTTTCTTTTCTTTTCTTTTATTTAGTAAACATAAGCTTCAGATAAAAGTAATTAAAACTTTTAATTTCATATTTTAGGTTTTTCTTTTTGTTAATTTTTGTATTCGTATACCTTCGATTAAATAATGTTACAGTTGGAAAACACGAGAAAATTTGAAAAAAAAATCCACAATGGGTTTTTTCAAGTAAGCAAAGCCTGAAAAAAATCGGACGAGTTTTTTTGGGCTGGGCCCACTTAATAAACCCTGCTTAAAATGCTTATGCTTGTATTCATCATCTACATTAATTACCGGTTGAGTGCAAAAATCTTGGTCGAATGTTCAAATAATATTCATTATTAAGCAGCTAGACTTCAACCAATGATCAGATCCATCCAGGTAATTTTTTTTCTTTTGACGTTGTTTATTTTTTTAAATTACTAGGGGGCTCTGCCCCCTATGAGCTACGCTCGCCAACCCCCGTTCAGGCACACCAAAATCCAAAAAGCACGCTAATTTGATCGGCTTTAAAAATATTGAATTAAAATTTAAAAAAAAACAGTAGCGATCTCTCTGTAAACGGGTTTCCATTCGTTTTCCTTGGATTGGGGATTTTTAAGACCAAATCTGTTGCTGTTAACAGATACAATGGAGATACAATGGCTGTTTTCGTATTTAATTAAAAAAATTAGTTATTTGAAAATAAGCTAATGTAAAATGAATTAAGTAAACAGTGTCATCGTCTCCCGGTATTTTTTAGCAGTGCTATAAGATATTTCTTTTAAATAATTCATTTTAAATGTATCGTTTCAAATCTGACGTAATTTACACCAAACTTTTATTTCTCTTATTAATATTCACGTGAAAATACTTTTGTTGTTAGAAGGAAATATTATTTGCGCTGTCTTCGAATTCACGATAATAGTTGAAAAGATTATCTCAAAATATCTCGCGCAAATATATTTTTCAATTTAAATTGCTTTGTTATATTTTTTGGCCATTTTAAATATGACGTAAAATTCAAGTGTAAATATGGTTCTTATGACCTAATTTTCCTGCTTTTAACATGTAATCATTTAATTCTAATTTTAAAGTTTTTTTTTCTGTTTGTAATAGTCACGTGTAAATAAATTTTTAATTTGAAGTAAACATTAGTGTTTGCGCTGTTTATACAATTTTCAACAGTTTAAATTAATGACATTTTCTAAAATTTGTAAAAAATATCTCCCGAAATGCTGAAAATTTGAATTTAAAATAGAAATAAAACCTCAAAAAATGCATCAAATAAGAAAAATAAATGCAATCTGCGCACCAGGAACTTATAACGTATAAAATGATCTAAAAATGATTAAATTCTCATATATAGTTTTTGCTAAAATAAAACTTTTTTAATTGAACGACTTTGTCCAACTTTAGCATTAAATATCTCTTTAAATGATTCTTCGATTTGAAAACTGTCTGCATCAGCGTGTTTATCAAAAATTTTTCTATACCACCACCGATTTTCATATTTTTGTATGCAACAGTTTTCTTAATATTAACGATGAAAGGCCATGCTTAAGCATTCAAATTGGATGCCGATCTACCCGGAATATCTACGCAGATTTTCATTGGTCTATTTCCAAATCAAAACTTTTTTATATATATAGAAGGATACATAAATTATATACTTAATTTTATTTAATATTATTTTAATTTTTAATTATTTAACATTTTAGGATTATTAAAATATTATTTTTTATATTATTAAATTATTTTTGCTTTATTTAATCATAGAATTCGGCCATTAAATAAAGCAAACATTTTATACAAAAATGATATCCGTAGCCCACTTTTATCCTCTGGCTGTGCTAATGTTGATGGTATGGTGAATATCATTTGGGTATTCAACCAAGGTTTTCGCATTTAGTCCGCAATTATGGTAGAGAATGGATATGAGTGAAATAGGTCGCCTGTAGAACCCGCCTAGGGTCCTTAATGGGACTTTTCATCAGGATTGGCAGAGTTTAGTCCAATTGGTTTTAACCCTGGTTTAAACCACAGCTTAAACCAACTGGTTTTTTTTCTCAAAAAAAAAAAAAAAAAAAAAAAAAACAATTGTTTTTTTAGGAAAAATCTAATATAATATTTTCTTTTCTTTTTTTTTTTTTTTTTTTTTTTTTTTGTAGTTTAAAAGTTTCAGATTATTGAAATGCAATGAAAATTGCATGTGTTGATGAACATTACCTGGTGCTCTAAAGAGAACTTAAAACATGTAAATTCAGCGAAAATAAAATAGATTGGAAATATTCAATATTTGGCGTAAAATATTTTCGTTTGAGGAAATGCAGATTACTTACAATTAATAACTTTAAGATTTCAGTCAAGCTGTAAAAGAAAATCTTCTGGATTGTGGAAATTATCCTTTAAGAATAAAAAAGAATCTCAAGATATGAAGTCAAATAAGAGGACATTGAAAAACTGTATGCTAGCTATAGCATTTCAATATTACCAATCTATTGTTTTCTGTTATTTGTTGAATCTAATGGTAAAAAATGTTATCTTGGAGTTATCACACAAAAAACAAAATCATAAGAAGTATTTGAATGTATAAAATTCTTTAAAAACCTCCGATACTGATATTATTTTAAAAAGTTAATCATAATGGAGATATTATCTTGCAGATGATTTTATTTATAATTGGGAAACAATGATTTGGTCACGAAATTTTTTTAAATGTTCAGCAAATTAGTTTTCACAGAACAAACAACTCAGTTCTGTTGCACTCAAGGTACAGAAAATCCTTTATTGGTGTTGGCTCTTTTAATCAAAATCGCGCAAGAGGATGGATCGTAGATATTGTTAATTTTTAATTTAGTCATTTAAAAGTAATATGTGTTATACTTTAACTTAGAAGAAAAGCTGTTTATTAAGTCTGATGGCTGTTTAAATATTTTACTGCATGTCAACTTTTGTAAAACTTCTGTCCCTTTTTAGATCAATATTTTCAGTAAATTAAAAGAGCTGGTAGTGTTTCTGCTTATTTTACTGCTTCTTTTTTTTAACCCTGGCAGTTTCAGAACAGAAGTAAGTGGCAAGTGGCAATATACAATACTTCTTCAAAGGTGTAGACTCAACTGCTAAATGTCAAATCATTACAGCAATTTCTTATAAAAGGCTTTATTTTCAATAAAAAATCATAGTTGCTCATGTAGCGTTCTAACAGAAAAATCAAACATACCACATAACAAGTATTTCAAAGAATTTTTTTTTAATGACCATGGGAAAGTATATTATATTTATGAAACTACATCACATTTATTTGTCATAGAAGTCAAAGGATTGTTTATTAAGATTTTCAAGGTATCAATGTTTCACTACGTAGATCATTTTCTTCTTGGAACATAAGACATAGCTGTTGCTAATAATGTTTAAATTTTAAATGCTTTAATTTTTCAGTATAACTAACTCTAATTATTTATTTTAATTGAAGTTACACTATTTATATATCCAAAAATATTTATTTTTATCAATAAATATGCATGTATAGGTAATAGGAAAAGTTATTTAAAAAAACCCTGTTTAATACTAGAACCGCCATAACGGTCATTTTGAACGGTAAAAAATGAATATATTTTGATTCGAAGCAGAAATTTTTTTCTAAAATAAGTTAAATATGTACCACGGAGAAGCAAGTTCAATAAATAAGTTAAATAGTTTTAAATAAAAATCCTGGTGTAAAATAATTTTATAACACTTGAGTAAAATTTCCGGCGGTTCCAGTGTTAAACAACAACAACAAAAAAGAAAACCTGGTTTAAACAAAATAAACTGTTTTTCTTAAAAAAAAAAAATCTCTGATTTTTGCCAATTCTGCTCTTCACTCACTTGAAAATCCCCGCTCCGTAATATTAAATCTATGGGCAAGTTGTTTTCGAATTTCTCATTTAAATTTGATTATTTTTAAACGATTTTTTTTTTGCATAGGATAGCTGAGGTCAATCTCTAACAGGGCCATTTTGTATTTTTTCGATTTTGGTTGCAGATTTTTTTAATAAGTTTACTTTAACTTTCGAAACCGGTTCTGAAAGTGAAAGTACCTTTATTCAGAAAATCTGACGCCGAAATCAAAAAAGTAAAAATAGACATATTAGAGATCAACCTTAGCTATCCTATGCAAAAAAAGTTGTTTAAAAATATTCAAATTTAAACGAGAAATTTGAAAACAACCTGCCCATCGATATAACTTTACGGAGCAGGTGTTTTCAAGTGAGTGAAGAGTCCCCTTAATGGTCCTAAAAGTGGTAACGCACTTAGCATCATACCTCTTGGGTAGTGCGGAAAATGATGCAATTTTTATTATTATTATTCTGCTAATATTTTCAGCTGCTGATATACCTTAATATTAACTGCATGAGGTTTTTTTAGACATGATGGGACTTGAATTGCTAGATAATTTTCCAGGAAAGGCTTCAGTATATACATATATCGCTTGTACGTTGCTTAGTTACAGAATAAACGCAAAAATTGTTTTAATCAGTGAAACCGATGATGAAACATTAACCTTTTAAAAAGGTTCTACTGAATGCATTTTGATGGAACTTGAACTTTAGATTTTTTTTTTACTTCTTTTTACACTCATAAAAAAAAAAAAAAAATCCATTATTTCACTTTTAAGCATAGAAGTTTCTCTCTCAAGGGAACTGACATTCACAATAACATCTATGTCTGCCATGATTCTGAGATTTTTTATGATGGTAAATTATGCTTGCTAAATTGAAATTTTGTTCACTCCCTAATATATCACTGGTTTTACTACGTCATAAGATTATTGTCTTATTTAGTACAGTAAAACCTGCTAAGACGGAAACAAATGGGACCAGAATAAAATTCCATTTAAACAAGTATGGATACGGGAAATTTTTGAAGATTGTATGAGGTTCAATACATTTTTAGAATGCTACGAATGAAGTGAGATGGTGTACAAAAACTCCAATAGATCAGTTTCAACTCACGCCAAACCCTAGCAACGATCTTGACAACCTTGTGAATGTTTTCTGTTTGCCTGCCAATTTTCCCGGGTTTCTCCACTTTCATTGGTTGAGCGCTAAAAGATCAGTGATTTTGATTGTTTGGCGGAAAATTGATGGGCACGTGATCACTTGGTTGAAACTGATCTATTGACTGAAGGAGGTAGGATGGGGTATCTATCACCTTTTCTTCGAACAGTGTACAACCGTACTCGATTCGAAGATAGGGTACAGCCGTGATAGGTGTTAAGACATGAAGTTAAGCTTTTCGAGAGTGGTGACTTAGTTTTTTTCGTCATGAAGATATCATGTGGGCCCACCGGGGCCGAATGGTTAAGGCACCACGTCGCTGTTCGCTTGAGAGCGTACGTGGTCTGTTACACACTCTTTGTGGAGCTCCCTGCTGTAATTCCCTGATGCTGTACATTTCCTTGTGCTATCTCGTCCTTGTATGTTGACGAAATTGTCATGTCTGGTTTGTGTAATTTTGTGTTTGTGTAAATGATCATTCGAGGCGACAGCCATTGTAGCTATAGGCCCTAAAGCAGTCTCCACTTCCGTGGACTTCAATGTCAAAGACATCATCATGGTTCGTACGGATACCGTCATTTCTCCAGGAGAACTGCCAGTATCTTTTTATAGAAAAGGAAATCTAGGTTAAACGCACGAAATTTCGGCTTCTTTTAAGAAGAGATTTTCTATAAGAAAATACTGGTGCCGAAAAATTGTCTAGTCTGCAAAATTCAAGGAGGCGTACGAACCACGATCATGTTGTTTATGTGGTTAAAAAATATAATAAAGGAGGTTATATGAGCACTTATAAAGTAATTTAAAAAACAGATTAGCTTATAAAAAATGGAAAAGTAAATGCACGTTATTGCTTCAGAATAGGTTGATGACGAGACAATTTTTCTCATACAGTAGAGTGATTTTATTAAGAGTGAAAATAAACAGAACCCTTCCTAATATAATAAAATATTATTGTAACATTGGTTAGTATATGTCCTTTTTTTAGTAAAATATTTATATTCATTTATTCATTATAGCATAGCCATATTGTTTGTGTATACGAGCACCGATCGAATTATCCATTTTTTTAACTTTAGTTTAGCCTAACACTAAGATATCCGATATTTTTTATTGTTAATTTAATATTTAATGCTTGATAAACCGAACATAGCTCGGTGATTTTTCTGCTTTTATATTATATTGAAAAATTTTTATGATCCAGTTATTATTCAAGTGTATTATTTTTTACATAAAAACGAAATTTATAATTTCTAAAAATAATAACAACAAATGATAACCCTTTTTTAATCTTTTTATTCCATCATTATATACTCATTTTTAGAATACTGCCCAAGGAAATTGGACAGTATTTTTGTTACAAATTTCTGCAGTTGCTAAATACGAAGTTTAAAAAAAATTCAAACTTTGCATAAACCAGTATATTTGGATGGTAATTTATAAAAATAGCGACGCAGTCAGGCATATCCTGACTGCTATACGCCATGTTTTACTGAAAATGAAAATGATTAATTCTTCCACAATTGTTGTCCGAGTCAATAATTGGTAGAAATATAGTGCTTTCGGCAAGAAAGATATAAATTTCACAGAAAAATTATCTTTGCTGTAAAACATTCTGCTAATTTTGCGCCAAGCAATGCACGATAAACTACGCTATTTGTCGAAGACCCCAATTAAGAATACACAGTCTTTAAAATGTAAAATATAAAATTAAAAATTGATTTTTTTTTCATTTAAAGAACTTTTACTTTTTGTGACATATATATTTATGCACCATATTAAATGTGTAGCTAAAATGTAGGCAAGAATATGGTAGTGGTTCTAAACTTTGGGAACGTTACTCGGTCTCTTTCATCAGTTCGAGAAATGCTGAGGATATTCCAATCGAAAAACTTCTGGATGTTGTATCGCAGCTCGTGAAAGCACGCAGAAAAAGAAGAAAGTAGAAATATTCACGTGTATATTCTATGTTGCTTAGTTATAGAATTCCGGAGAAAGGTACGATTGTCAGGTGAATCCGATTATGAAAGATTAGCCTTTTAAAAATGTTCTACTGTACAGATTTTGGTGAAACTGGCACTCTTAGTTGAATAATTTTGCAGGGATAGTTTCAGTATATTTCCTATCATTCTAGCTACTAATACACCAATTAATAATACTTCATTCATAATTAATAATACATAACAATTTGTTTTAATTGTAAAACTTAAATTTTTAAAAGAAGCGGAATATTAAATATATAGTTATTCAAAATCGAGATAATAACAAATATAAATAAAAATAACAATAGATATTGTTTATAGAAAATAATTTGTTAACTATTATAAATATTTATTATTTATTATTTTTATACAAATATTTCTTAATAATATTAATGAAAAAATAATTTTAATTCCATGTCATCGTCATATTGCCTTATAATTTGTAAAACAGATAAATGAATTAAAAGTTAAAACATGAATACATTAAAATGATTCTCAGTTTTTATTTCAAAAATAGGTGCTAAAAATACAATTAACAGGTTTTAAAACATTAAAACCAATAATCAGATGGTAAAAAACTTCCCGAGCGCTTTCGACCAAGCCCTGGTCATCATCAATGGGGTGAAAAATGAAAATAAGACCTTCAGAATGCATACCGGTATAAATAACGCTGGGCGATTCCAAAAACTGTAAAAAAAAGGGGGGGGAGGGGAACGGATGAGTTCATGCAGCTACATTGATCATTCCAATCCAAAGATTCCATTGACACCAAGTAGACCAAACCAAATGCTCGGTATATGACAGGACAATGTATCATTACAAGTGTTTCTGCCTCTGGTTAAAATTTCAATAGACTCTCTCAAAATACATGTGTTAAATTGATTTGTATGTGTGATGATCTTTGCTTTACTAAAAAGGATGTCAATATCAGCTTCTAAATTTAACCGAGCTAAAGCTGTAGATGGTTTCCCCTTTCCTATATCAGCCATATGTTCTTTCAGCCTTTCCTGTAGCCTTCTGGTTGTCATTCCAACGCAGGAATTTATATGATCCCATTCAGATATAAAAATAACAATAGAACTTATACATACATTGGAATGACAACCAGAAGGCTACAGGAAAGGCTGAAAGAACATATGGCTGATATAGGAAAGGGGAAACCATCTACAGCTTTAGCTCGGTTAAATTTAGAAGCTGATATTGACATCCTTTTTAGTAAAGCAAAGATCATCACACATACAGATCAATTTAACACATGTATTTTGAGAGAGTCTATTGAAATTTTAACCAGAGGCAGAAACACTTGTAATGATACATTGTCCTGTCATATACCGAGCATTTGGTTTGGTCTACTTGGTGTCAATGGAATCTTTGGATTGGAATGATCAATGTAGCTGCATGAACTCATCCGTTCCCCTCCCCCCCCCCTTTTTTTTACAGTTTTTGGAATCGCCCAGCGTTATTTATACCGGTATGCATTCTGAAGGTCTTATTTTCATTTTTCACCCCATTGATGATGACCAGGGCTTGGTCGAAAGCGCTCGGGAAGTTTTTTACCATCTGATTATTGGTTTTAATGTTTTAAAACCTGTTAATTGTATTTTTAGCACCTATTTTAGAAATAAAAACTGAGAATCATTTTAATGTATTCATGTTTTAACTTAAAGTAATAAGGTGAATGTGTCGTTTCTCTTACATATAGTTTTCTATATATATTTAATTAGATAAATGAATGATAAATAATAATAATAATAAAAAAACAATATTATAATTGGAAAATAAAATACAATAAAATTTTATTTTTCAATAACTTTGCGAGTAAAAGCTGGATTGCATTCTGTTCTAAGTCTTTGTTGCTGCTAATGGCTGTTTGACAAGCAAAAACACAACCGGGTTAAAAAAAAAAAATCTTGCCTTTTTTTCGTTATGAGGAGTTAAAATTAATTCAAATTAATAAGATTAGTAACGTATCTTGTGCTTTAAACATAAGTGCCAACTCTTCCGCTTTTTTGTACCACAAAAGTTTAACAGAGCATTTTGCCTTATTTAATCGGCATATTAAGCGTCAAATAGCAAGTAGTTGATCAACAAATTTTAAAAAGTCGTTTTTTTTTTTTTCTTTTCAAATTGACCTTCCCTTCCCCTTGCCTGTTCCTTTTTTTTTTTTTTTTTTTTTTTTACATATGCAATTTTAGAAAAGATATACTTTTTTGGGCTTAGATGCTGTATATTCCCGCGGTCGCCATCTAGGATTTCTTGGCTATTTTTTGTTGGTGTTTATCTATAAGGCAACCCCGACGAGTGACGTGTTCTGGCAGCCCCAAGCCTAACATGCGCATAAATCGCTGCTTGGCGACATTTTACTACTTGGCGGAAAAGGGGTTTTTACGCCAAGAAAAAACCCAAGATGGTGACCGCGGGAATATACAGCATCTGTTCCCTCTTTTGTTTTTATTGCATAAGAATATTTAATTTCTTAATTTTTATTATTATTATTATTATTATTTTTTTTTTTTTTGAGAAATTAAGAAGGTATAAATATGCGCTTTAAAAACTAACAAAAATAACATATTAAATCGTAAATAATTAAATAATTATATTGTAAACAATAATAAATTGTTGCAGTCCTTGCAAGGAAATGTTCTTAAAGCTACCAGCAGATAGCAGCACCAAATTTAATATTTCCAAATCGTAAAGTACAGGACGCACATAATTACTTAGAGAAAAAGAATGGTTTATGATGAAATTAAGTGCCAATTACAGTGCATTACATAAATTATAAATGTTTTAGTTATTACAGAAAAAACTCATTTAAATCGGGAGTAAATAATTAATAGTTTCAAAAGTAAACTGTAAGAAAAATTAAATTATTGCAATAATTGAAGCTAAATGTTCTAAAAGTAATTAACAGATGGCAGCACTAAACTTGATATATCGAACGGTCAAAGTTTTAGTAAAGATATTACTTTCCAGCATAAGATTATTTAAATTTCTTATTTTTCGCTCTGTGTTTGTAAATAGTAAAGAAGGAAAAAAGGTAAAAATAAATGATTTTGCAAGAGAAAGATTTCGATAGGAAAAAACTTTAGGCTATGCCAAAATGCAAACTGCAGCTATTGAAATATTCCCGAGTTATTTTTTATTTTTTACTGAAAAAAAAAATCGCAACCGCTATTGAAAATAGAGTATTTATGCCAACTTACATCAATAACCCAGTGTCTAAAACACGGTTTTCTTTCAACAGTACTTATAGTTTTCAAATTATATGTCATCAACTGGCTTTAATTAGCTGTTGTAACATTCATAAATTAATATGGATCTAGTAGAATTTTCAAAAGGCATTTTTTCCCATGTTAAAATCCCTTAATTTACTACAAAGGTTTTTTTCCCCGTTGTTTATTTTTAATTTTAACGAAGCATTAAATGTCTTTGAGATTCAGGAAGGTAATGTGAATCTCAGAAATTTGTAAAGAAAGTTTAAATTTATGGTATTTCCAATAAAACCTTTTGTCGTCATGTTTTTTAAAGAACAAGCATGTATTCTATATGTTTTAATATAAGATTATTGAGGTACTTCATTCGTCAATTGAGTTTTAAATTCAAAAATATTATTGCGTAGAGTTTTTGAACGAATTAATCTTTTTATTGTTTTCCAATATAGTAGTTGATAAATTTAAATGAATTCTGTTTGTTTGTCTGTCTTCTGTTTCGTTGCCGTCTGTGTGTGCTCTAACTCTCGTAAATAGAGTCGCATTGCCATAAAATTGATATATGTTATTGGGGAATGTTTGGTGTTAAAAATGAAGTGCTTACAGTACTTACAGTGAAGTAAGACTTAATGAAGTACTTACAGTTCGTTTACAAATACATTCAAAAGAATTCCATTGCATTACAATCTAGAGGGAAAATCGCTTTCGGGGTATTTTATTTATATTGAAATTTGCATAGATAATTGAGGCCAGAGTTGGGCAAATTTTTAATCTCAATTATCCGCATTGAAATTGCTGTTGACAGTGGGCTACTTTTTTTAAATTAAAATTTCTTGACTGGCACCATTTTTCTGAAATGGTAAAATTCCCCTTGTTTTCGCCTTAATTAATATGCCATTAAATAAGGTGAATTTTACTATTTCAAAAAAGTGGTGCCAATCAAGAAATACGCACTTAAATAAAAGTAGCCCACTGCCAACATTGATTGAAATTACAAGTTAACTGCATGTAATTGATTATAGTTTGACACATTCAAACGTAGAAATTTCGCACGCATAATGGAATGGGGTCAGATCTAACTACAGTGCTGCAAGAATTTTTTAAGGCATGTAATTTTAATTATAATTAATTACACCCAATTAAATTGTAATTATATTGAAGATAATTGCAATTACGAATTTTCCCAACTCTGATTGACGCGTTTGACAACGCGTTTACTGTAGAATATGGTGTACATATGATTTATTGTTCATTTACAGGGAAGCACAAAAGTATTTGGCTGTACTACCTATGAAGAATAGTTGCTGGAAGTGCATTTTCAGTTGTGGTACGCATTTTAAAATGTAACTACTGTTTTGCGCATTACATGGTGGGTATTACTTCTATAGATCATTTACGGTACAGGACAAAAGATCTCATTTACATTTCTGTTAATAGAGGGAAATTAATGAATTGGAATTTTCAACTGTGCTGTGCGTTTAACTGAACGGACATTAGCATACTATGTAGTATACATACAAATCCCTACCTCATATACAGGCTACACAACAAAAATTGGTGTATTATTTCGACGATTGATGGTTATTGACGAAACTGATTTTCAAATGATTTATGGAATTTCTAAATTGTTTCTTTAGACATCATCTTCAGCGTTAATCAAAAGTAAAGTTTTGGTATAGTATTCTGAATGTATCGCGAAGTACTGCATAATCTATGCTGCACGAATGATTTTTCATTCTTGATTTATTTATAATTTCTTTTATTAAATTCTTCTTTTTTTTTTTTTTTTTTTTTTTTTTTCTTCATTGGTCGTGTTTATTGAAAAATGTGTGATTCAGATTTGCTAGCTGATACACAGTAGTTTTCAATGTAATGTTCAATATATTGTTGCCTGACATGGTAACCCGGTTATTGTTGCTTATATTTATATATAAAAGCCCTTTCTCTGTATGTATGTCCTTTATACAAATCTTCAATTTTAGACCGAATTGCACGAAACTTACTGTATATACGTTTTAGAACGTGGAAAAGATCACTGTCTACTTTAAAAAATCATCAGACCAATATTTATCCCTTTTTTCTACGACCTTTCATAATTTAACATTATAGAAATATCTCTTTTTAAATATTAAAATTCAAGTTTCTTTCCTGTTTCCACACATCTAAAAAACAGCTCAATAATTTAAAAAAATTTTGATAACTAGAGTACTTTGTTTTATAAGTCAATAAAAATTCGGATTATCTCACTATATTTCTGCTGTGTTTGAAATTGACGTCATTAAAATAAGAAAATGCACATTTTTCATATATTTATGTAAAAACTTTAACTAAGCATGTTTTAAAATGATCTTCGTAGTACTTTAGTTGAATGTTAAAAAATCTATTTTAATGAAGTCGTTTCAATATCAAGAAATCAATTAAGGAAAAAGATAATAGTAAAAAAAAAAAAAAAAAAAATCGTTTGATAGATATGACGTCAATTTCGTCAATATTATTTCAAACTGGTTCTAAAAACTGGATGCTACAATTTATTCCCTATTTCTTTGTAATCTTTAATTATATCACTGAGATAAATGTTTTAATACCTGAAATGCAGTGATAACATTCTACGATTTGTATCGAATACGGTTATATAAAATACGACTTTTTTCCTTATTTCTTTGTAATCTTTAATTATATCATTGAGATAAATGTTTTAATACCTGAAATGCAGTGATAACATTCTACGATTTGTATCGAATACGGTTACATAAAATACGATTTTTATACGATTTATTTTAAATAAAAATTATAGCTACTATTTTTCAGGGTAAGCTTTTTTTTTTTCCCCCACAAAATTTCATGACTGACAGACTTTTCTGTTAGACGTTGAAATAATGGGATGCATGATGTTTAGAGATCAAATTGCAGTAAAAGCGTAATTTATGGTACGGTTCGGTTGTTGCCACCAACAATATGGTGCTAGGCGTTACTCGTAGATATGTCTTTTCTTCATAATATTGCATTAATAGCAAACGGATATATCTTTCGTAATTGGGTTACAGGTATATTTAAAAATATCTCCGTGATTGAAAATTAATTTAAAATGGATAAACAATCCGTAAATTGAGATAAGCTTTTCAAACAAATATTACTGAAAGTACTTTTTGTATTCTATTAGATGTTGGAGTAATCAAATGTGCGATGTTTAAAGGTCAAATTGCAGTAAAAGTTAAATTTATGGTTGTGTTAGGTTGTTGCTACCAACAATATGATGCTAGAGTTACTCATAGTTCATATATGTCTTTACTTTATAATATTGCATTAAGAGCAAACAGGTATATCTTTCGTAATTGGGCTGCATGTAGGGATGAGATTTCCACGTTTTTGCACACCGGTATATTCTTAAAGAAAATGTTGTTCTCTTAAATCAAGAGGGTGTTCGGATTAAATGAAATATAATTTTCTCTAACAAAATACTGGTGTGAAAAAACGCCGAAATCTTATCCCTGGTTGCATGCAAATCAAAAAATATCCATGATTGAAAATTACTTTAAAATCCATTCACATGAAAAAATTGAAATACAATTTTCAAATAAATTTCATTTGACAGAAACTTTTTCTATTCGACAGTGGGAAAAACGAAATTGTATGATGATCATAAGTTAAAAAATTTTCAGTAAAGGCAAAATTTATGGGTTAGGTCATTGCCATCATCAGTATAATGTCACAATTGGCATTGTGTTTGTAGTTTTTTTTTTTGGTATATTCTGAAGATGATTCAATGAAAGAAACGAAACATGTAAATTTTTAATATTTTTAATGTTTTTTTTTTTTTTTTTTTTTTTTTTTTTTTTTTTTTTTTTTAAATTGAAATGACGCTTTTTAAGAAAATAATTGTACTTTAATATATGTTATGACATTTGTTTGGAATATATATTATTATGGTATAGTTAATAGTAGACTCAATTAAGACTATTTTACTTATATTTCTTATCGGTCTTTTTAACGATTCGTGTACGGGAATGTACCAATCTCAATTATTGTCATTGCCGTATTATTTCATTTTAATGTATTTTACCCGGGAGCATCCTTATTATTGACACGAGCGAAGCCGGGTAGATCTGCTAGTTTTAAATAACGAAAGAACAAATAAATTAATATAACATTAATAAATATAAAAATAAAACGTCGAAATAAAAATCACTTGATGACGTAAACATTTGTAACTTGCTAAAAGTCAAGTGAATGTGACATTTTCGATCAACCATTATTGGCATTTAATCTTATAGTTCGCGATAGATTTTTGTTCGACGGGATAACTAAGTAGTACCAAAAATACATATATAACTGGTATTTGAAAACGAGGTTTTCGCCAAATTTTCGTAAAAAAAAAAAATCATGCCAAGCATGCGGTGCGTGTATGACATCTGGCGAAATATTAAATTATGTAACAAACCATGACATAATTTCAATTTCAAATCAATGTTTTAATTTACCACTCGAAGAATAAAAGAATTCTAACTGGCGAGTTGCAAAAAAGATATTGGCGAGATTTGCCCCGGCTTTTTTTTCTTTCGGCACATATGTCATATACGGCCCCATATTGGCGCGATTTTTTTCTGACGCCAATGTCATATACGCAACGGGTACTTAACTGGCGCCAAAGTATCGTTATTTTGCTTTATATGGTAAGCCGGATGTTATTGTTTATGCTGTTGATGCGTTCCCCGAATTGGAGTTGGAAAAAAAATCGTGCCAATATGACATTTGTGCCAAACCTTCATATAAAAGGCGAAGGGATCAGACCGTATTTGTTTATGGCATTTGATGACTTGCACTATTATAATATAGATGAAATGATGGGGATAGAATAATATTTGGCGACTTATCACCTGTGCCTGGATAACATTAAAGTATCAAAATGGCACCTAGAGTATAAAAAACGAAGTGTTCCGCAGGGAACTGTTGATGATAGTCACATGATTTAGGCTATTGTTATAGAGATTGTTTTAAAATATCGGTAGACAAAGACTCTGAATACTTAATTCATTTTATTTTAGCTTCTTTTCAAATGTTTAACTGATCCTCTTTAATCAAAAACAAAAACAACGATTGGATGTCTTAACAGCAGCTGATTCGCCCTTAAATTTTTGCAATCAAAGGGAATTGAATGGAAACCCGTTTACAGGGAGATCTGCACAGCTTTTTTTAGTATAATTTAATCGTCTCTAATATTTTTAAAACCCATCAGATTAGCAAGTTTTTTTATTTTGAGATTCTGCAGTGTCTGAACGGGGGTTGGCGAGCGTAGCTTGCAGGGGGCAGAGCCCCCTAGTGCGTTTATATTATCCTAAGTGTACTGAGTCATTTGGCATAATTCATTTTGATAGGTGAGAAAAGGATTCCAAGCCGTTTTAGCTAAACATTAAAAATGTATTTTATTATTTAAAAACATTGAAATGAATAAATTTATAGTTCTTAAACAAATTTTAAATTATAAAATGCATTGGAGTTATTACATTTTAATAATTTGGCTTTTGGTTCAGTCTCATTAAAAGCTATATTCAAGATGCCTAAGGCCGTTGTTTTTAATGCAATTCATGCTAAATGATAAAGTCCGCGCCTTATTTAATCGAAAAATTAGCAATAATTTTTTTCAGTTAAAGAAAATATGACTATTCGGGAAAAGTAATACTTAAAAGTCAAGACCGTACGCATCCTATATTTCCAATCTTTCACTGTCCGACATTTCTACTCGAAAAAAGTAATATATATTTATTTTACTTTAAAAAAATATTATAATAATAAGATTAAAAATATGTAATTAAAAAGATATTGTACTATATTATATTTCCTACAGTAAAATTATTTCCTACATAATTATTTCCCCCCCCCCTTTTTATTTAAATATAAGTTGTTTATCTAAAAAATAAAGAGATTCCATTACGAAACTTTCTTCTTTACGTAGTCGTATTGCGAAATTAATTACGCGCTATATAATTAATACAAGCTTGTTCCCTAAAAGCTGTATTAATCATATAGCGTGCTTATAAATTGATACAGCTTGTATCAATAAATTGCTGCTGTTAAAAGCATCAATTGTTTTTATAAGCAGTAATTCCTTTTATAAGCAGATGCTTTTAAAAGCAGCCTTTGCGGATATGCAACATCCCCAAACAGTCAATGTTACTTACACAGTAAGTTTTAAAGCATGATTTTATTGTTTGCTACTATTTTCCCCCACAGCAGTTAATATAAATTGATCAAAGAATTTTTAACTGACGGCGATACTGAGTTCATTTTTCAAGCCAAAGTTTTTTTTTAATTATTTGAGCAACTTCACGTGAATATTCCTAAAATTAACTTCATAGATTTTGTCAAATTAAAAAGCTGGAGACGTCAGAAAATAGAATTTTTTGAAAGGTAATTTTCTATACCTTACAGTTTTGAATTAGAACAGTATTTATGAGAAGTATGTAATTTTCTTTTTAGTGTAGGTGTGAAAAAAGTAGCTTTTCGAATATCGAAAGCTCGAAATATATCATAACACCGAACTCAAAAATATATTTGTTTTAAATTATTTATTACATTTCCAGTGATACTATCGAAAGTCAATATTTTTTTTAATTTTACGTCCTTTTTTTTTTTTAGTAAAAATTTTTCAAATCGGAGTTGTTGAGTCACAAAGGGACAAATCTCACGTACATTAAAACTTTAAAATTGCGTATTTAAATTTAAAAATAGATAAAAAAATTATATGCTTCTTTCCTTTTCTTTTTTATATGATATTTAAAATTTACTGTTTAGTTTATTTCCTTCTCGAAGGATAATAACTTTAATTTTGTTATAGCGATCTGTACATCTTTAATGCGAAGAAATAACAAATTGGCTACTTTTCGTGAAATTAATTATTCGTAAGAAAGATAACTCCGTCCACTCGAGTTTTATTTTCGAAGATAATATGTTATAATAACGTTGAAAAAATATTTTTGTCGCACCATAGATTCAGGTTCTAAATCAAAATGTACGAATTTAGACTAGATGAGTCTGTCTCTATACGTTGGTTGTAACATGGATTGAAGAAACTGAAATGCAAATTAAGGAGCCCCAATCTGGTATTTGCTCTTCTTTTTGTGGTTCCGTACTTAAAAGTAAAAAGTCTGTCACAGCCATTTTATCGAAAACTACGGAACGTAGAAAGTTCAAAGAGTTATAAAGGCCAATAATCCACATATTTACAGATTATTAGCGATTCACAAATATTTTGAGGAAAAAATTACGGAGCGGGGGGGGGGGGGTAAGTAAATGACTGGAAAGAAAGAAAAAAATCTATATCGTGTGGAATATCGTTCGAAATATATCATAACACCGAACTCAAAAATATATTTGTTTTAAATTCTTTATTACATTTCCAGTGATATTGTCGAAAGTGTACTGCAAAAATATGCCCCCTCCCCCTCCCATTTCCAAATCTTCCGAAACTAAAACTAAGAAAAAAAAATTAGATGTAGAAGGACTTTACTTACACTTTGCAGGAAATTTATAGGGATTATCTTAGGTCACTTAGTTTCTGAGAAAATCGCATTTTACCGTTGCACGCAATCTTTATTTTGCCGGGCTCAGCAGGAGATTTGAGGGGTGTTCAATGTACCTATCGACACAGAATCATTCAGGGTTTGTTGATAATAATTTTCGAAAAAAATCTGTCGATAACTAGCCAAGCTATTAGTTAAAAATCTATATCGAGAAAAACACCTTGTTGCAATTTTTGACCTCCCTTCGAAGCGTGCTTGGCACGATGCCAAGTTTAAACTTTGTCATACTTAATTTTTTGTACGCACGTTAAACTCGCACTTGACAGATTAAATCTTTCAAATTTCGAGAGAGTGGGGATAGTACCGGAAAAAAGATATTGCCAAGCATTATAATTTAAAATACTGCGCCGATATTAAAATAATGTCGACTTTTATCTCGAGTCCAGACTGCTGCCATCGAAATACTCAAGGCCAGAGGACACGAATCTGACGTCATCACTAATTGACCGACTTCTCACTAGTGTTGGAATTTACGCCGGAAAATTTTGAATAGCAATTTTCCTTTTATTTTATTTGTGGAATATCTATCACCTTATAAAACAATAACAACTATTTAAACTTAATGGTAAGAATTTGGATTCCCCCCACACCCCATAAAACATCAGCCAGATGCGGCAACCCTGCGGCCTCCCGCATCAGGCTGAATTTGTATTTAAGGATTCCGAATTCTCCCCAGTAAGTTTGAATAGTTATTATTGTTTTATAAGATGATAGGTATTCCACAAATAAAATAAATGAAAATTGCTATTCAAAATTTTCCGGTGTGAATTCCAACACTAGTGAGAAGCCGGTCAATTGATGACGACGTCACACTCGTGTCCTCTGGTCTTTAGTATTTCGATTGCAGTGGTCCCGACACTAAGAACTGTTTAAAGATGCTGGCTCTCGAATTTGTCAAAACAAAAAAAGTAACACTCAAATATTTCGACTGTTTAAGTCTGTTGATTATATTCTTCGGCAGTATCAACAACTCCGTTTCCAACAACTCAGCCGTGAGCAATTGAGTTACCAGTAATTTTGCAGAATAATCTGCACATTATTTAATCTCAGAAATTTCATACGAGGAAGATTATAGTTTTCATATAGCGATGGACTGGTGTTGCCAGATCTATTTCACAAAAAAGCGGGACAAGTGGCAAAAAAAAAAAAAAAAAGGCGAGACACGGGTTTCTAAATAGGGATATAAAAATTCCTTCCTTAGGAACTATGCAATTTTTAATTGAAGACCGGATTCCGTTATAAAAAACTTCCGTTTTCGCAGGCTTTACTAAATAAAATACAATAAAAAATTTGTAAAAAAATTTGATAGAGAACGAAAAATTATTCCATCTTAGACACGTTTTCATCTTAGCAGTTATCTTATGCGGTATTTATTTCGGCGGAATCATAAAAAAAATCCAAAATAGACAGATTCTGTTTTCACAGGTTTTAATATATCAAGTTCCAATTGATGCCAAGTTCCAAACGAAGATCAGGTTACGAAAAGAAAAAAAGATATGCATAATGAGAAATAGGGACTGTGAGCGTCCCGCGTAGTAGTTATACCACACGGGTCTTGAATGTCTTGAAAATTGGGACAACTGCTAATACTACGATGGACATAATAAGGAACTAGTCGGATGTACCAATCCCAAAACATTTTTCTATATCATACATGTTAACCCTTTCAAGGGCAAAGTACTTCTGTTGCTAAAATTTTGAAATGACAGGTTCTCACCAGGATATAGAAAGAAATTTATTTGAAAATAAATAAACTACTTTCTTTGTGTACAGTGTAAATGGGAAATGTTATTTCAAAATTCTGGTGTCAATGTGACATTTAGAAATTAAAATTAGGTGGGATATATTATCCGCTTTTCAAGGGGTTAATACTTCAAAATTCTCTAGCACAGTGCCAAAATTAAATGTCAGTCTATGCCCATTATGAGGATTCTAAAGATATGAAATTCCGCACATTAGTTCTTGAGATGGAACTATCGCTAAAATCGTGTAAATCATGTAACATAGCAACGTGATTTACACTAAAACCTTATCAGCAACAACTTATGTTAGCATCTAACTTAACGCTAGAAAGACGGCGAGCGGTCATTTTGACCGCTATCAAAAGAATATATTGCTTTTCGAACCAGAATGTTTTTTATAAACCTAGTTTAAAAGGTAAAAAGGAAAAATCTAGTTAAATAAATAAGTTAATTATTTTAAAAAAAAATTCTGGTACGAAATATTTTTTATAAAATTTGAGCAAAATTCCCCGTCTTTCTAGTGTTAATGTGAAGTTTGATGAAAATCCGTGCATTAGTTTTTGAGATATTTCTATTGAAATCGCAACGCCATCTGTTGGGCGATTTACACCAAAATGCAATCAGCACCCATTTATATCAGGGATTAACTGAATCGAAAGTAGGATCAAATTCCGTGCATTACTTCTTGAGATTGATCGCCCACAAAATTTGTGTTACATAGACTCACAGACAGGCATTTTCTAAAAACCATCAAATCGTGTTCAGGACCTTCTGAAACGTATAAATCCATCAAAAAACGGAAGTCGAAAATTTTCACGAATCCAATACTTCCTTTTTTTAAAGATAGAAGAGAGTAAAAAATAGTTTTCAGGGGCTTGTCATAAGAGCAGTGTTTCCAGATGTCTATTCTGTTATACTTAAAAGTCTTTAATTAGATAACAATAAGAGCGCTAGCATCATGGTCCGCATTTAATGCACTTTAAGATTAACTGGTTAAATTTGCTAATTTTACTTAAATATATATAATATAATTAATAACTTAAATATATATAAATAACTAAATAATTAACTTAAATATACAGGGTGCATAGGAGAGTCCCTTTAATCTGAAAATACTTTCAAACGGAGAGAGCTACAGCTACGCAATTGTGGTAACGGTATAGTAAAGCAACTACGCCCGACCTAATGCAAACGACAGCAGCGCCCCTCGTGGCGAAATTTGGAAGATAGCCATTGCAAATCGAAAACGAAAAGAGATAGAGAAAAATTTCAAATTAGAAAGTTTTAGAGCATCAATTAATAAGTACAAAACGACGTTTAGTTCACACGGATAAGATAAATCGTCGCCTATATACCCAAAAATGTCCGCAATCGATGAGCGACGATTCTACTTTGGATATTCACATTTCGGAAATGTAGCAGTGCGCAATTGCAGATTGTGACGTTAAACTGTACTGTAATGTCTGTAAAAATTTAATTTCCAATGTATTTATAATTTTAGTTTAACCCATTCAGGAGCAGAAGAATTCTGTTCGTAAAATGATGAAATAATTCACTGATACCAGAATATTCAAACGAATTTCTTAGAAAATAAAAACCCGCTAATTTGTACTTTCATTACAAAAGCAAAATTTTATTAAAATATTCTTGGTGCTATTTGTCAGTTTTGGAATTAAAATTAGGTGGCTAGACCGTCTAGCCACCGCCCTTGAAAGGGTTAAATCTATGTCGTATTGAAGAGGCTTGCAATAGACGTTCCATGCTGAGAGATGTGCATGTAGAATTACTCTCACGAATACAAACGCGTATCATGAGCAATGGAGAACTTTTCGAACATACTGAATATTAAACTTTTTATCGCTGTGAGACAGTTTGTCTTTTTTGGGGGGGTTTTTGTGTGATTTTATCAAAATGTATTAAGGAAAGTACGCATTTATGCAATAAATTGTGCGTATTTCTTCATACTTCTAGCTATTCCATTCAAACGTTTACACAAAATGGAGTGCATCGATTTCGGACATTTTTGGGTATACAGGCGACGATTTATCTTATCCATGTAAACCAAATGTCCTTTCGTACTACTTAATTGATGCTCTAAAACTTTCTAATTGGAAATTTTGCTCTATCTCTCTTCGTTTTCGATTTGCAATGGCTATCTTCCAAATTTCCAAGAGGGGCGCTGCTGTCGTTTCCATTAAATCGGGCTTACTCCCTTTACTATACCTTTACCTCACTTGCACAGCTATAGCTCTCTCCGTTCGCAAGTATTTTCCGGTTAAAGTTACTTTGCTATGCACCCTGTATATAATATAATAAAATATATCCCACCGCCCCTCAAGGGGTTAAGGGGCGGTTGTAGATATTATATACCACCTACGATTAATCAGGATTTGCACCAGAAAAATTTTAGGAAATTTTAGTTTTTTGACTTTAGTGGAGAAAAGTCGTAAAATTGCTTTTCCTTATTTTGAAATAAAATTTTTCTAAATTTCCGGTGGGAATTAAGCATTACACAAACGCAATTGCTTGCCCTTCAAGGGATTAATCTTCATCTGGTACGTCACGAAATCAGTCCGGAGGCCTTGAGTATTGAGACGGTGATGGCTAAGTAGTTAATCATAATAGATTCATGATATGACGCATGCATCATTGCAGCAAGCGGTATGAAAAAAAAAAGAGCCTTTGGTTTAGATGTATTCAGAAATTCTGTGAAAATGGAAAATGTTGAAATCCATATCATGTATGAAAATCCTTTACATCTTAAATGAATTTTATTATAAAATGCATTGGAGAAATTGCATTTATTATGTTAGCTTTTTTTTTGTACTTACTTTTCTTATTGTGTTCTCATAGTTTGTAGTGTAGCATGTTATTTTTGGGAAATGTAACTTAATGAGTAATGTAATTTAAAAAAAAAAGTTTGTAGGGAGCACAAATATTATTTTTGATGTTACTTTAATAAACTTACTTTATTGTCTCCTCTTTTGACATAGAAGTGGGAGTCCTGCCATACTCACAGATTTTTTTAAATCTTCCGATGCAAAGATGAATCCACAATCCTTATAAAAGTAGCATACAGTTCCAAGGGCACGAAACAAATTCCAGCTGCTTGCAGACGATCACTAACGGTAATCAATTATTATACAATAAAACTACACACCTGTGATTTTCTGAAAGCATTCAAATTTGAAGAATTATCTCTATCCCGGCACCAGCTGATCCGCCAGACGCTTACCTTCACTGGTATACTTCGTATTGATTGATATATACAATTTCTGGATGTAACGTCAAAAATAATATTGATGCTCCTTACAAACTAGTTTTTTTTATTACATTACTCGTAAAATTATATTTTCCAAAAAATAACATATTACACAACAAACAATGACAAAACTAGGGCCTACTACAGTTTCATTACTTCTAACATACTATTCTGACCACTGAATTTATATATATCATGAATTCATGATTTGTCTAAAACTTTAATATACACTCAAACATATAGACTAAAATCAAAGAATCTTCCACAGAGAGCATTTTATTTTTTGATAATGAATTCCATTTTCAAAAATAGTAAGAATAATAAGTAAATGCTTTTTGAAAAAAAAAAATAAATAAATAAATGAATAAATATTTTTTTACTCTTATAAATAAATAGGTACATTTAAATTGATGATCTATGCTGTAAGATAAATCTGTAGCTATACTTGTAAAAGAAATGCACTTAAATAACAATTTAAACAAAATTTTATAAATATATATTTCAACTAGAGAATCTCCTATTATTTTGGTATGATTTAATTTAAAATGCATTCAATAGGCGTTTATAACTGCCTATCGAATTGGAATGGTAATGTGTACAAATTCTTCGAAATGGGCACTTAGAAAAGCTACACATAGTTTGAATATCTCTCAATTGATTTAAACTTCATACAAAGTTATAAATCTTCATAAAAGTTTCAGCATTAATTTTAACAAAAAGAAGGATAACACATCTGCAGGTAAAATGTATTAAAAATAAAATAAATAAGTAGATCAGCAGTGTTTTCTTTACATGACAAAGTTCACAAGTAAGTATATCTGAAAAGGAGTAAAGAGCAAACTGTTTTGCAATCAGATCTTTCTTGCTTAAAGGGAAACAGGAAAGAACAATGGCTTGTTTATTTTATAGAAACTTTGTTTACATGCTCGCTTAAACATGCATAATCAAGTACTTACTATTAGCAAAACTGGATTGAATTTTGCCTGTAACTAATTTTCCATTTAAATAACAATGGGCTACAGTAAACAATATCCTTCTTAACACTTACAATTATTTTAAGTGAGTAAAGGGAAATTTAAATCTAAATTGATCAGAAATACCCTATCAAGTAACCTAATATAATCAATGAAGCAATTCATTTTAAGAAACAAATATTCTTAAAAAATACTTTTATTATTTGTATACTATTAACGCTCAATAAAAATAAAATGATTTTGAGAACTGGACATATCTTCATCCTTATATCTGAAACAAAATCCTTAAACGAACTATATAATTAGTATTCTAATATTAATAAAATGCATCTGAAAATGAATACCAAAAATAGCGATCTACAATCCATGTGGATTACCCACAATTTATTAAATTAAAAGACAATAATAAAAGAGGATATTTATCCAACATGTTAATAAAATTTACTATTTTGCTTCAATCACAAAAAATAGATTATTCTTTGACGTAAAAACAGAATAATTAAAAAAAGTATATCACTTAGAAAATTGACAACACCGCCATTATTATCAAAATACTCTATTTTAATTGGCTGCGCTTGGGTAAGCCGTGCTTAGGATTGATCACGAATCAAACCTACAAAATTGCGTTCTAACGACCTAAAATCTTGTGCTTAGGTAAAAAGTTAGGTAAGTTAGACCTTGGGTAGACCAGTGAAAACGCACCTTTACACAAACGCAATTGCTTGCCCTTCAAGGGATTAATCTTCATCTGGTACGTCACGAAATCAGTCCGGAGGCCTTGAGTATTGAGACGGTGATGGCTAAGTAGTTAATCATAATAGATTCATGATATGACGCGTGCATCATTGCAGCAAGCGGTATGAAAAAAAAACAGCCTTTGGTTTAGATGTATTCAGAAATTCTGTGAAAATGGAAAATGTTGAAATCCATATCATGTATGAAAATCCTTTACATCTTAAATGAATTTTATTATAAAATGCATTGGAGAAATTGCATTTATTATGTTAGCTTTTTTTTTTTTTTTTCAGTCTCATTAAAAGATATTTCACGATGCATATGGGCGTTGTTTTTTAATGCAATTAATTCTAAATAATAATGTTCGCCTTATTTAATCGCAGAATTTGCAATAAATTTTTGCAGTTAAATACAGCAAATATGACTATTTGGGAATAGTAATACTTAAAAGTAAGGACCGTACGCATTCTATATTTCCAATCTTTTACTCTTCGACAATTCCACTCAACAAAATTAAGAGAAAATAAATATATATTTTTTTACTTTAAAAAGCATGTTATAATAATGATATAAATTTAAACAATTGCAAGATTAAAAAGATATTGTAAAGTAAAAATATAAACTAAAATAATTATTTTACTTTATTTCGTTTATTTAAAAATATATATAAGCTGTTTATTTGAAAAAAAAAACTATAGATTCTATTACTAAATTTTCTTGTTTACGTAATTATATTGCGAAATTACGAAGAATGTTTGTTCCCTAATTACTACATTTTGTCAACTACAAACTAAACGCATAACAGGTTGAAATTTTTCTTTCAGCAATTTATACTATTAGATGGAAACTACTTGAATACTTTTGAACAGCCCTGTATATGAACTGTAGCATTTATACACACTAAGTATACATAAATATATTGAAACTTAAAAGCGCATATCATAATTAAAAATGCATTTCGAGCAATCTTTGCTAATATACAGTAATTCGGATACAATATAGTATCTGAAATCATTTGTGTGTCCCTGTAAATGCTATGCATTTCGTATTATACATGAAATAACTTATACCAAAGCTCAGCAACATATATCAAATTTCATTATGTATGAAATAATCATAATTCAAATACACCGCAAACAATTCAACCCTATACCATTATGTAACGGGATTCTTTTCTGTGCCCCTGTAAATGAATAATAACTATTCTTTGCACCGCATATACTACAGAATGCATATTTGTGAGGACTTCATAAATGCAAATCAATTTTACTGTGTTTGAAAGAGCGTAACACCATTAAAAATCATTTCAAACAATTTTTTTTCCATTGGTCGTAATGTAGCGGAATACTTTTGACTGTCCCTGTAAATGAACTAAACATGCTACGAACTTCATTTGATATAGGGATCGTGCTCTGGTAGAGGTCACTAACATCGAAAATTTTCAGAACGATCTGAGTATATTTACGACAGTTAGAGAGCGGACAGACGAGCCGAAGCCATAAACACTTTTCAACTTTGTTGGAAAGTGTTAAAAAGCGCCACTTACTTGTTGCCAATTGCGGTTCATTGGGGGGGTGGGGGGGGGGGAGAGCAGCTGAGAACTGCCTTAAACAGGAGTATTAGAATGCATTCAGAATTTAGAAAAGCATGCAGACAAAATGTAGGTGTAATGTACAGTAAACAAATTAAATAAATCTCAACAAGGATTATAAATTCAGTTATTATTGATGAAAGGGGAGGGGAAATGCTATTTTAACTCGTATAAAGAACTTTATAATTTATTTTTTCCCCCTTACCATATGAGATCATTTAAAAAAATATATGGAAAAAATCTACATATGAAATCATAACCTAAATTTTTAATAACATAGTTTTCCTACATATTTAACCCTTTCAAAGGTACCGTTTGCAGTCAGAAAACGCTTAATTTTAATGTCCAAACTGCCAAATAACACCAGTAATTTTTTACTACAATTTCCATCTCTTAATAGACGGGAAGAAAAGCTTTTGATTATTTTCAAATAAATTTGTTTGTAAATTGCGGTGAGAATTAATTATTTGAACATTTTTGGAGCTGAAATGCCTTGCCCCTGAAAGGGTTAAGTTCAGCACATCAAGAAACGTGGACAGTAAAATTTTCTTAAAATTTTAAATCAGGAGTTGGTAAGATATAAATTGTTGAAAGAAGAGATAATGTTATATTGAAAAATTTCGTTATTCACACCTAATACGAAAGATAATTTGCGTGTTTCATAGCATTTTTGTTTCGCATGATTTTTTGTTGAATCTCACATTTTGAATTAAAATATTTTCCAAATGTTAATTCATTATTAGTTGTGGGTAATATATATATATATACATAGAAAGGTATGCTTTTTTCATCACTACCGCATAATTATGTCCACTCATATTGTTATTGCATGACAAATTTTCGTTTGCTTTGTTCATTTGTCATGTTATCAGAAAACATGTTTTTCAGCTTATTTAAGGAACTGCATTTAGGATTAAATTTGAATTTCTCTTTCCTGCCATTTCATGTATTTCGGACATTTTGTGTTTTACTCGTGTCTATTATTTTTGCAGGTTGTTGTTGGGAATTTGCTGTAAAAAAATAAAACACCGGCCTTAGAAGCGCTGTAATTAATTTGATAATAGACAAATTACTTATTCAATTCACATCAGTAAAGTTTTAAAGTAAATTTTATTATAAAATACATAGCGTTTTTATTGACAAGAATAAAGTTTTGAAGAGTACTTCCTGAATCCGATATACCTCCTAAGGTTATCGGAAATTAAAAGAATAATTTTGAGTTTCAACAGTCTATTGCCTCTCGTATCAGAACTGTTTATAGTTCTTCTTACAAAAATGGACTTATTGTTGTCGCTATCTTATGTATTGTTATGAATAGGTGTGGGCGTTTCAACTCATTTTGAGGAGTCGATGCTCTACCCAGGTAGCACAAAGATATCGGCCAATATCAAAATTAGATATTAGTCGATATCAAAATGTAATATTGGCCAACATTAAATGATCCCCCCTAAAAAGATATCCATTTATATTATTTTTTGATATTTGGCAATGTTGGCCAATATTTCCCAACATCTCTGAATATCAGTTTGTGACATTAAGCGATACCTTTTTCTGTCATTGTTGAATATCATTATTTGACATTGAGTGATATATTTTTCCAATATCCAGAATAACATTTTTAAATATTAAATTATAACTTTTTAGACATTAACTTCTTTTTTAACACGTTCACGCCGGCGTGCATCACCGGTGGGTCACGCTTGACTGCCGCATCGGTCGGCGTGCATCACCGGTGGGTCACGCTTGGCTGCCGCATCGGGCGGCGTGCATCACCGGTGGGTCACACTCCACTGTTCCATAGAAGGCGTGTACTACAGGTGGGTCACACTCGACTATGCCATAGACGGCGTGCACTACAGGTGGATCACACTTGAATATTCGAAAATTAAGTAGTAAAAACAATTCAATATTATAAATCTTATACATTCACGACGGGAAACGAGAATTCTCGTTTTCATTCAAAAGATATCATTAACTAAGGGCGTGGCTTCTACCTTACAGAAAATGCATTTATATGATGTTGTCCATATTTCTTTAGATTTTAAGACATTTTATATTAAATTCGTACATATGCAGTCAATAAAATCATGTCTCTAATTAATTTGCTTACTCCTTACGAACTTTCAGACATTCACAATCAACTCTGCTTGTTATATTTCAGTTCAATGTAATAAATATGAGGTAGGCGTGAACGCGTTAAACATCAACAAAACAACTGCGATTTGCAAATGTGGTGAAAGCAGCGTTCTCAGATAGATTACTTTTTTCCCTAGACTACGGAGTAAAAATTCCCTAGATTTCCCTAGATTCTAAAGTCACGTGACATGGAAGAAATTCTGCATTTTGATTGGTTGTATAAGGTGGGTAGTCATGAAAAACAAAAACTTATTTTGTTCGGGACGACAAAATCTTGTGATATATTTTTTTCAAAACTACTGCTTAGAATATAAATTTATATTTATTTAAAAACAAGTTACTTTGATTAAACATACTCTTTGTATTTGATTTTTGAGAAAATCGCTGCAATCACAAAATAACATACATTACAGCTTTGATTATTATTACTATAATTTTTATTATTTGATATTCATGCGCATATATTTTATATCAAATTACTATTCTGAAATCTCATCTCCTATGGGTGGTCAAACAAAGGGAAATATAATAGTTGCTTGACAAATATTCAAGTTCTATTTCTACAGTTTTTGAAGTTTTCAGATGCTCATATTATTGCATTATTATTTTAATATAACTTTAGATGTCCCAAATTAATGCATAAAAGCACAAAATAAATTAGTAAAAATCGTGCATGTTTTTATCTCAATTCATTTCATTCATAAAATTGGCAGGCAGTGTTCTAAAAACCAGGAAATTAAATAGCGTTTTCCATTTTTCATTTCCATGAAAGATAAAGAGTGCTTCAAAAGAATACCGTCAAAGTTGGCGTTTTGAAACATATTCATAGTGGAGAAGTCCCGTCATGAGACAGCAATCGCTTACAGCCTTAGATACAACACATTATCGAAAAATGCTATTAGGTCCAAAATCATTTCAATGGTCATGTCTGTCAGTTGCAGGCTTCTACCTATAAAAATGAATCTATAATAAGCCACCCCCCCCCCCCTCAAAAAAAAAAAATCTGAAATAAAATATTCATTTCATTTTCTTGTATTTCATGTTATTTGGGAGAAATGCTTGCTATTGTTATGGCTAATACTTAAAAGAGATAGAAAACAATTTCTTTAGAGGATCAGATATTTTCACCTAGCATTCTTCTGTTTTAGTACATTATGCATAATAATTTACTTCATTATGGGTATAATTATAATAAAGTTTCCATACGCACTTAGTACACGATTTTTTTTTAACAACAGGAAATCAGATTGATGATTTCTTTATTTGGTTTGGTTTTACTTGATAGAAGAAAAGAAAGAAAAACCAGCAGTAACTCCTACCCCACTTCCTTATTCCCCTTTAAACGAACGACCTTAGACCTCAGAGACAGTTTCATTTAAAAAAAGCTTCTAAGGATTCAAATCCAGATGTTGAAATCTGCAAAAAATAAGTACTGTTTGCATCTGGAGTAATTAACAACTGTTGATCCAGGTGGTAATCATTTATTAGCCATCTAGGATCCCTGTTCCGAGAAACGAAAGAGAGGTCCGATTCCAGTTCGGACCATAAATTCCTCCCCCCACACCCTCTGTAACCAAAGAATTGCTTGAAGACAATTTCTCCCCACTGACCATCCCTTTACTTTCTCTTCCATATTCATTCATCAAACATGTCACATCAATCAGTTTCTAAAGTTCATTGCCAGAAAAACACAGGAGTGTAACAAAAATCCTTTTTTCCCCTAAATTTTAAGAAAATATTCCCAGTCTTCTAAAAATTCCCTAGAAATCTGAAGGAATTCCCTAAAGCCCTAAATAGGCTTCCATTTCCCTAGATCTAGGGATTTTCCCCTAGATCTGAGAACGCTGGGTGAAAGTATACTTCTCACTGAGCTAAGAGTTGATGCGCAAAGAGATTTTCAGTCTTATTAAAGATTGAAATTCAAAACCCGAGATTTCCAGTATTATTAAAGATTGCAATTTAAAACCCTACTAAAATTGTAATAATAAGAAACTTTCAATAGAAAGTGGTGGGAGTAGATTTTTCTATTAGTGATGAAAAAAATATCTGACAAAATTATAATTTAATTATCTCATACTTTTTCAATCACAACCGATTTTCTTTTTCTTTTTCTTTTTTTTTTTTTTTAATTCTTTTAACATATATTTATTTAAATATCACATTTTATAATTAAGTTTGCTAGAAATTTAAAAAGAAATTATGTTGAAAACTAATGACCTACTTTTGAAACTAAACTTGTATTCTTTCTATAATAAAAAGTAAAATTATTTTAAAAGTCTGAAATTCGAGAGCATTTTAAATAAGATAAACATAGTATCCATTAAAAAATACATAAATTGGTCTCTTTTTTATTGAAAAACTTTATGTAATAAAAAAAGCATCTTTCGTTTTTTATAAAACTAACAATTGTTATATTTTAATTTCGTTAGAGGCACTACATTATTATTTTAAATACAAACAATTCTAGAGCAATAATTACAGATTTCCTTATTAAGTTTTTATTAGCACTATCAATAGATTTTAATATGAAATGCTTTTCTTAAGAACTTTTTCTATTTTGCAATCTCGATAAATTTCTATATAAATTGTACTACAGAAAATTTTCCATATTAATCTCAATAGATTTCTATGTTGTTGTTTTTTTTTGTTTGTTTGTTTTTGTTTGTTTTTTTTTTGTTTGTTTTTGTTTTTGTTTTTGTTTTTTTTTTCAAATATATACATATATATAAATAACTATAGATTTGTAAAGAAAATTTTTATATAACGCAAATTTCATGGCCAACGAAAACTATAAAAATGGACGGTCCTTCAGAACTTTCCATTCACTTTCGTCAAGATTACAAACTTCGTCAGATATGCTAAATGTCGACAGATATCTTGAAATGTCTGAAAAATGATATTGTTTTTACGAATGTCGACAGATATCTCTGAATGTTGGAATACTAATATCATTTTTATGACATTTACCAATGTAAATAAAATATCAAAAGTAAGGCATTAAAAATACAAGTTTTCTAAAAACAGTAAAATAGTTAAATTTTATTGTTTAGAATACTATTTACGTATTATAATGTTATAAGTGATGCAAAAAATTTGTCTGGATTCTTTCTTTTAAAAACTAATTTTAAGTTACATCTGTGAATATCGCAGATATTGTAAATTTGACGTCTGACATTCAGTGACTTTCGCGATATCGGCCAATATTGATCGGGACATTGGCCGATATCTGTGTGCTACCTGGGTATCCAAGAACCTCTCAAACACCTTATGTAAATATTTTTTAAATTAAATTATTCGGTAATCTGCCAACTTTGTGGACGTTTACTTTATCCTTCTTTATCGTATGCAAAGTATATAGTTGGCGTTTTCACTCAACGTTAAAACTGGCGATATAATAAAAAAGCGCTACCTTCTTGTTGCCAGTTGCGGTTCATCGTGGGGCGCACTATCACTTTACTATCAGTGTTATCGTATACTAAATTCGACCTTTTTTAATCATGGAACGAATAATCAGGGCAATATTAAATTTAAGAAAATACAGCAGCCCCTGACCATAGACTTATTTCGTCTGGATGCACCCAACGAGCTGCTTCTGCTTATAGCAATTCATTTGAGAGCTAATTCTTAAATTCCGTAACCTTACGAAAAAGTACATTCCGAATAAAATTAGGGGACTTTACGGGATTTGTTTCTAAACGAGGTACCTTACGAGGTTCCTACGTTAATTGCGAGGCTCAATATGTCATTCTTATTCTCATATGTGCCACATATACATCAATTCAATACATTTTATTTAAAGCTTGAAAAATAATTTTAGTAATGAATTTATACGGGGTTTGCATTAATTTTAAACAATAAAGTGTGTTGGGGTAGTTGCAGTTTTATTTACATCTTAAAAAATAATTTCAGTAATGAATTTATACGGTGTTTTCATTAAGTTTAAACAATAAAGTGCGTTAGGGGGTACTTGCAGTTTTGATTAATGGTATTTCAAATCCTTCATCTTCCAACATTTTTTCTAAAGAGAATTAAAAAAATGAAAGGTGAAAATGGTATTTGAGAACGACGTTCTTCGTTATAGTAAACGTCTAAGCTCAAAATTGTACATTGAGAAAACAAAATTTAGTGCCTCTGAAAATATTAATGTAATATTACTTAGATTCGTATGTAATGGCAACTAAACAGGACGAACATTGCTCTTCAAAATAAGTGTTTTGAAAAAGTGCAGAAGTTAGCAGCTATGCAAAACAAAACTTCAAGTTTCGAGAAGATTATTATAAAAATTATCTATAAAAAACAGTATGTTCTGTGACATAAATTCTTCTGAATCACTGATCATCAATAATTTCTAATAAAAAATGTTTCCTGAATTTTTCTCAATCTGTTGTAAATTAACTTTTAACCTGAAATTTTACAATCAATTAATCATTTTTCTTCTAATTTATAAATTAATGAATTAGACACATATTTTCCCTTAGTTATACAGCTGCGTATACAAAAGTTGGCAAAAAAGCACAATTTGAAAGAACAATAGCCCCATTATTTCATGTTTCATTTTCCAAAATATATTTCTATAATGTTTATAATTTGAACAATCGATTCAAGTATGTTTTTTTTTTTTTTTTTCGTGAAAAATGTTAACATTCATAAATACCGATTTTAGAAATACATGTATAAGAAAAAAAAAAAAATGTTTTCGGATGTATGAGGATACATTTTCTCTTTCTTACCATCTTAAAGTTAGCGAGATGTATTTCTGGGAAATTTAAATGAAGAATTTTCAGTAAAATTCATTTTTTAGCTCCACCCATTTTAGTTTTTTATTCGAAAATGTCTGAATATCTACGCTCTTAGAAAATTAATATTTCGGAATTCCTACGAATCCTTGAAATTGTGTTACACTGCTACTGAAGCTATCATTTTATACAATTGCAGAAATTCTGCCATTAAATCACCTGCTTATGATATTTTCAACAAAAGAAAAAAAAAAAAAATCTTACACTTACACTTAACCAAAAATAAGTTCTAACAAAGAAAAAAGAACTTTAAAAAAAGATTAGGAGATGCCTCCTCTTTTGATAAGTTAAGTAGCTGTTATGGGAGAGCCGAAAATATTGTAGTACAGTTATCTTTAATAAATAAGTTGAATATAAAGTTGCTTTACGTTGCGTTATTTACGTTACATACGAGCTTCAATTACTGTAAAAGTGACATTAATACCTAAGAATTTATTTGAGCAGTGCATTCATTTAGTAGAGAAGAAAATTGAAATGTTCCTAATTTTGTGAAGTGTCGAATTAGTAAAGCATATATTTCAGATTTATTTTCTTTTTTGCATCATTTAACAGCAGAAATTGGGCGATTAAACAAGGCGGAGATTACTATTCAAAATACGAGTTAAAAAAGTGTAGAAGTTGGCAGCTACATAAAATAAAATTTCGAATTTTACATAACAAAATTATTATAAAAAATAAATATTATACAATATCTTTTGTGATACAATTTGATTTCAAAATGCCAGAATTTTTACTTCTAAAATTATGAACAAAGTCTCCAGTTTAAATTTCTATAGGGTAGAGGAGTTTCAAATGCTATACACAATGATGGGATTCATTACCTAGCCCTAACGTACAAAAATCATTATGAGTCCAGTGTAGTTCAAAAAAAAATTTCATGGTAAGCATTTCACCATTAAGCGAATAGTATAAGCAAAATAAATCTACCTTATATATGAAAATCCTGCTGAGACGATTTTATGAAACGAATGATTATGTTTCACAGTTATTTGTTCTAAAATATGGAATGTTTTGGGGTGAAATTAACTCCATTTATCCGTTTTGATCGACAGGTTGTCAAAAACGGTATTAGAATTTTAAAATTTGAATTAGTTTTCGAGATATAATTTACATTTCCGTTATGGTTGCAATTAAATTACTCCATTTTCGTGGAGAAAAGGGATAAGACAGGGAATATTAGATTTCTTATTTTCCGTCATTTTCAAATTGAAATTGAAATTATCTTTTATTTTATATATTTAATTTTATATCTTTCATATTTTATATCTTTTAATTGTATGTATTTTGCTCTGAAGGTGTCAAAATCATCATATATAAAGGTAAAGGCATTCTCTTAATTTTGAATTTTTATTGGGTTGGGGAGTTTCAAATGTTGTGCTATTCACTGGAATCGATAACTTGCAATAACGTACAAAAACTATTATGAGTCTCGTAGAGTTGTAAAGAAACATTCATAGTACAAGCCCATATTTTATGTCATTTTTTAAACAGAATTATTAGAATGCACTCGGCATCTAGAAAAGCATGCCGACAAAACAGGTGTAATGTATAATATAAACAAATTGAATAAATTAGAACAAAGATTATAAATTCAGTTACTATTAATGCAAGGGGAAGGGGAATGCTATTTTAACTCGTATAATAAACTTTATACATAATATACGTATGTATTCGACTATGTGAGATCATTTAAATAAGCGTGTAAAAATATGTTTCCTGAATTTTTCTCAATCTGTTGTAAATTAACTTTTAACCTGAAATTTTACAATCAATTAATCATTTTTCTTCTAATTTATAAATTAATGAATTAGACACATATTTTCCCTTAGTTATACAGCTGCGTATACAAAAGTTGGCAAAAAAGCACAATTTGAAAGAACAATAGCCCCATTATTTCATGTTTCATTTTCCAAAATATATTTCTATAATGTTTATAATTTGAACAATCGATTCAAGTATGTTTTTTTTTTTTTCGTGAAAAATGTTAACATTCATAAATACCGATTTTAGAAATACATGTATAAGAAAAAAAAAAAAAAATGTTTTCGGATGTATGAGGATACATTTTCTCTTTCTTACCATCCTAAAGTTAGCGAGATGTATTTCTGGGAAATTTAAATGAAGAATTTTCAGTAAAATTCATTTTTTAGCTCCACCCATTTTAGTTTTTTATTCGAAAATGTCTGAATATCTACGCTCTTAGAAAATTAATATTTCGGAATTCCTACGAATCCTTGAAATTGTGTTTCACTGCTACTGAAGCTATCATTTTATACAATTGCAGAAATTCTGCCATTAAATCACCTGCTTATGATATTTTCAACAAAAGAAAAAAAAAAATCTTACACTTACACTTAACCAAAAATAAGTTCTAACAAAGAAAAAAGAACTTTCAATAAAGATTAGGAGATGCCTCCTGTTTTGATAAGTTAAGTAGCTGTTATGGGAGAGCCGAAAATATTGTAGTACAATTATCATTTATAAATAAGTTGAATATAAAGTTGCTTTACGTTGCGTTATTTACGTTACATACGAGCTTCAATTACTGTAAAAGTGACATTAATACCTAAGAATTTATTTGAGCAGTGCATTCATTTAGTAGAGAAGAAAATTGAAATGTTCCTAATTTTGTGAAGTGTCGAATTAGTAAAGCATATATTTCAGATTTATTTTCTTTTTTGCATCATTTAACAGCAGAAATTGGGCGATTAAACAAGGCGGAGTTTACTATTCAAAATACGAGTTAAAAAAGTGTAGAAGTTGGCAGCTACATAAAATAAAATTTCGAATTTTACATAACAAAATTATTATAAAAAATAAATATTATACAATATCTTTTGTGATACAATTTGATTTCAAAATGCCAGAATTTTTACTTCTAAAATTATGAACAAAGTCTCCAGTTTAAATTTCTATAGGGTAGAGGAGTTTCAAATGCTATACACAATGATGGGATTCATTACCTAGCCCTAACGTACAAAAATCATTATGAGTCCAGTGTAGTTCAAAAAAAAATTTCATGGTAAGCATTTCACCATTAAGCGAATAGTAAAAGCAAAATAAATCTACCTTATATATAAAAATCCTGCTGAGACGATTTTATGAAACGAATGATTATGTTTCACAGTTATTTGTTCTAAAATATGGAATGTTTTGGGATGAAATTAACTCCATTTATCCGTTTTGATCTACAGGTTGTCAAAAACGGTATTAGAATTTTAAAATTTGAATTAGTTTTCGAGATATAATTTACATTTCCGTTATGGTTGCAATTAAATTACTCCATTTTCGTGGAGAAAAGGGATAAGACAGGGAATATTAGATTTCTTATTTTCCGTCATTTTCAAATTGAAATTGAAATTATCTTTTATTTTATATATTTAATTTTATATCTTTCATATTTTATATCTTTTAATTGTATGTATTTTGCTCTGAAGGTGTCAAAATCATCATATATAAAGGTAAAGGCATTCTCTTAATTTTGAATTTTTATTGGGTTGGGGAGTTTCAAATGTTGTGCTATTCACTGGAATCGATAACTTGCAATAACGTACAAAAACTATTATGAGTCTCGTAGAGTTGTAAAGAAACATTCATAGTACAAGCCCATATTTTATGTCATTTTTTAAACAGAATTATTAGAATGCACTCGGCATCTAGAAAAGCATGCCGACAAAACAGGTGTAATGCATAAACAGGGATGTAGTGCAGGTTATACGGGGGTATACGCCGTATACCCTCTGGATTTTTTTAAGGAACACCGTATACCCTCTGTTTCTCAAGAAAACTATAGTATATATACACTAGGGTATACCCTCTGCCTTGAGCGTATACCCTCTGCTTAGAACGTATACCCTCTGTTGTTTTTACGACTACACCACTGTGTATAAACAAATTGAATAAATTAGAACAAAGATTATAAATTCAGTTACTATTAATGCAAGGGGAAGGGGAATGCTATTTTAACTCGTATAAGAAACTTTATACATAATATACGTATGTATTCGACTATGTGAGATCATTTAAATAAGCGTGTAAAAGTATGCATACTAAATCACAACCTCAATTTTTAATAGCATAATTTCCGTACATATTTATGATCCGCATATCAAGAACCGTGGCAGACAAACTTTCTTTAAATTTTAAATCAGGAGTTAGTGAGATATAAGTTGTTGCAAAAAGAGATAATTAATGTGAAATTGAAATATTTCGTTGTTCACACCTAATTCAAGCGATAATTTTTGTATTCCATAACATTTTTGTTTTGTATGTTTCTTTGTTGAATCCTAATGTATATCTCATTGACATTTTGGATTAAAATATTTTCCAAATGTTGATTTATAGTCTGTACTTAGATAGCTAGCTGCATAGAGATATTACTTATTCATTTCACATCAGTAAATTTTTAAAATAAAATTATATTTGTATTCTACAAAACAATTCGATAGAAGATGTCACTGAAGCTCTAAGGCCATCAAAACATCTGTGCTTCCTAAGGCCATCGGGAATTAAATGTATACTTTTGACACTTACCCAGGGCAAAGGTGAGGGAGATTCAAACTTTGTAACGACAAAAAGATTTAGATGCTCTTGCTTTATCCTTACTTCAATTGAAAGTAACAAAATGGGCTTAAAAACTTATAAAAAAAAGAAGTTGTTTGAATATTAAGCTCGGTGCTGTGGGAGGGCGGGGAGAGTAGGAGATGGGATATTTAATTTTATTGGAAAGTAAGAAATAGGACAAAATGTTTCTGTACATTAAAGAGTTTTGAAAATTTAACCGCTGCAAGAATGAATTTTTTATGGCGAGACACAAAAATGACTTTTTTTTTTTTCGATTTATTCATTTAATTAGGAATTCAAAAAGGAAAAACAATAAAAATTCACACAGACACTCAAAATAAATAAATAAATAATAATGTCCACCTATTGGCCGTTGAGCGTTAATGGTAATTTATGAGTGAAATGATTTCTTTAAAAAAAAATGCTAACAGTAAATTTATTTCTTACATTTCTACCATTTATTAAAACTTAATGTACTTAATATAATCTGATATTATTTTTATCAAATAATAACGAATTGTTCAAATAATCCAACATCACTGACTGCCAAAAAATGACTTCACGCTTTTTTCATCCCTAACTGTACATCAGTGCACCCAAACGATAAAATTTTTACTTCTCTTGTTGGGGGTTTCTGTAGTGAATAAGTTATTATCAAATTTTAGTTATTTTATTATCGACAGTCATTATAATTTAAAAAAACTAAAAGTCCACATATGTGGCCAAGGATAGGAAGAGGTTAACTTTTGCATACTGCTGGTAAGGGAAGATAGTGGAATCGGAATTTTAGAGGAGGTCATTTAAAAGAATGATTATTTATCATTACTACAGATAAGCAGAGCGATTTTCGAAAAGATAAAAAAGAGTTTTAAACTATGTGCGTTGGGAAGAAAAATGGGGTAAGCAAAAATTGCAAAAATTGCAAAAAAAAAAAAAAAAAAAAAAAAAAAAAAAAAAAAAATGATAATTTCCATGATTATTTTAGGAAATTTTGTGTGGCGGGAAAAAGGGAGTAGTAGAGATTTCAGGAGGAGGGGCGTCGATAAAATTTTAAGGAAAGTTGAGTGCAGACGATTTTTATCCATGAAAGGGGAGATCTTTTCCATTCATTTATCAGAAAATAAAAACTGCTGTTTGATTTGAAAGACTATGAATTTTAATTCCTGAAAAACTCATGCTTTTACATACAATATGACTCTGTGGATATATCAGAAAATTTCGCGTTCTTGAACGTGGAATTTTCTTTTCTGCATCAATTCTTTCTTTTTTCTCTGTTTTAGTACAATTTTACACGGGTAAAACGTATCAGAAAAGTATTAATTTATTTGTCTTAATCATTAAAAAATTAAGGTTTAAGATAAATCATCATTTTGTAAAATATTCGACATTGTGTTGAATAGTTTAAATAATTAGTTTTCATGTCCTTATTTTTTCTCTGTGTGTGTGTGTTAGAATTTTTACAATTGCTATCTGTGTGTGCTGTAGACATAAACTCATTAGCGCACATTCTTTCATTTAAAATGCATAAAAATAGCAAAATACTTGAAAGTTATTCAATGAATGTGTATTCTGATAGAATTTATTTATTTTTATCTATCATTATTTTTTTGTGTATGGACTTCATTTTACGAATATGATTCTTTTTCTTTCTTTTCTTTTCTATTCTGTTCTTTATTTCTTCTCTAATCTTTTTTTCTTTCTTCACTTCTCTTTTCTTTTCTTTCTTTCTTTTTTTGTATTAATTTCAAATTAAATTATCGGAGTGGTGGGAGGGGCGAGGGTCATTTAATTTCTATACAAATTGCTTAGATTTTATTATTTTTAAGTTTTGTCTTGTTCCAAGTCGCTAAATTTATTGAATCTGCATGCTATCAACTATTTATTGACTTAAAAAATATATTTCTTAAAAAAGGGCTGCAAATACAATCTGAAGTAATCTCTTTAACAGAAAATAAAAAATCCTCCAATATTTTGTTACACTGAAAATTTATAAAATATTCCTTGCGGGTTTTCTTTTTTCTTTCTTTTTTTTTTCCTTAAGGATTGTTATTTAACACTTAGTTTTAAGAAAAGTAAAAATATGGTAATTAGGAATGGCTGGCTGAAAAGTGAGAACAATAAAATGATCTAAATTTTTAAAATATATAAGTTATTCAGTAATTACTTGTAAAAAAATAGAGATAAATGGAAATAAAATCCATCTGAACATTATAAAAGCTCATGCCATGCAAGTTTTTATTTATTTATTTCCCTTGAAAATAAAAGATACAATCCATAGTGTATATGTAATAAGAAAAATGTAATATGAAAAAACTGCACATAAAATTTTGGATAAATATACAATAAAGTAGATCAAAACCCATGGGCAAAAGAAAGTAAAAAGGCAAAAAAAAAAAAAAAAAAAAAAAAAAGCGGAATAAACGCAAATTTAATACTAAATTACTATCTGAATTCGCGATTCATAGGGACCTTACAGGTTAATAGAAGTAATTTAGTTGAACTTAGTGTTGATCATTTACTTATTAAGATTAATGATAAGAACCTCTAGGAGATTAGTTAGAATAAAAATTTAAAATACAATTGTTTTACGATACTCCTAGATTCTCATTTATATTTAAATGTCTTTAATTAAATAATTATATTGCGCTGTAATTATTTACGATATATTTCATTTTAAGAGCGCCAGCATCATTGGCCACATTTAATAGCATTTTTAAGTCTAACTGGATAAATTTGGTGATTTCACCTGTGTGAAAGAAAAATTTCCTCAAAATGCAAAATTGTAGTGCTTGAATTTATAACATAGAAAGAATTTATTTACATTAATAAATATTTAGAAATAAAAAGAACATCAAATAAAATTTTATTTTGGAATAAATTTGCGAGTAAAAGCTTCATTGCATTCATTTTTAAGGGTTTGTTTCAGCTAATGGCTGTTTGAGAACCAAAAACACAGCCAGGATTAGAAAAAAAAAAAAAAAAATATTTGCCTTATTGTCATTATGAGCAGTTCAAATAAATTAAAAGTAATAAAATTACTAATGCCTCTTGTGCTTTAAATATAAATCTAACATCTACCGTATTCGCTGCATCATCTATCGAGTGATCAACAAAATTTGAAAGGTCGATATTTTTCAAACTCTAACACCCCCCCCCCCCTTCCCCCTTCTCTCGAGTCCGGTTCTTTTCTTTCTACTTCCGTAAATTCTGTAAAGATCTTTTTTTTGTGTGTTTTCCGCATTCAGATTACAAAATTTCTAATCTTTTGTCGTTTTCTTTGAAATTATGAAGATATAAATATACGTTTCAAAAACTAACAAAATAACGCATTTAAATCGGAAATAATTAATATAAATAATTGCAACAATAAATCGTAAACAATATTAAATTGTTACAGTCTTAGAGAAGGAATGTTCTCAAATCTACCAGCAGATGGCAGCACCAAACTTATTATTTCCCAAATTGTAGTAGTGTCCCAATCGCGCCCGTCGGCCTAATCGTTCGGAGTTTTCGTGGTTTTCTTCGAGCCGTGGATCTTCCATGCGTTAATACGGATTAGGTTCCCTTAGAAAGACCCCCACGGAGGGCACTCCCCCCGGGCCTATATCCCTCGTGTAGATAATTGGCCGTCAAAAATCAACCCAACCCAACCCAAATTGTAGTAAAAATTAACAATGTACATAAATTAGTTGAACAAAAAGAATGGTTTATGACAAAATTAAGTTTTGATTACAGGGATTTACATAAACTATACGTTTTGAAATTACTACAGAAATAAATCATTTAAATTAGAAGTAAATAATTAATAGTTTAAAAAATAAACCATAAGGAAAATTAAATAATTGCAAGTATTGGAGGGAAATATTCTGAAAGCAGACAGCAGATGGCAGCACTAAACTTAATGCATCCGAACATCAAAATTTTAGTGAAGATACAATTTTTGTTTTTTACAGTGTAAGATTATTTAAATTTCTTATTTTTTATTAGGGGTTTGTAAAGGGTAGGGAAGGAAAATCGGAAAAAATATATATATACATATATAATTCAAAAGAAAGATTTCGATACGAAAAATCTTTTGCTGTGCCGAAATACAAACTGTAGTTACTTTCTGAAATATTCCTGAATTATTTTTTTAATTTTTATTGGAAATGAAATGTTCTTGATACTATTGAAAAGAAATTATCTATACCAACTTACATTAATCACCCAGTGACTAAATCACGAATTTCTTACAACAGTACGCAGAGTTTCCAAATTTTACGTGCAACAATTGGATTTAATTTGCTGCTGTTAACGTTCATAAATTAATATGAATCTAGAAGAATTTTCAAGAGGCTTTTTCTGTTATGAATAAAAACCCTTAATTTACTTCGAATAGCTTTTTTTCCTTTTTTGGTGTGATCAGGCCCGTAGCCAGGATTTCCCTTCGGAGGGGGCTTGATATTGGAATTTTTTCTAATCAAACAGTAGTAATTTGCATAATTTAAAACGTAAAAAACAAAACAAGGCTTAGCCTAATGTATATTTCTGCATAGGATACTTGATGCCCACGTTAAAAATTGTTATTTCCAATTTTTTTTTCTGTTACAATTTGTGGTTTTCAAGAGCACTTCTAGTTTCCAAACCGGTTCGGAAGCCGGAAAGTGCTCTCAGGGAAAAACTGCAACGAAAATGAAAAAACACTAACTAACAATGTTTGAGGTGAGCCTCATGTATCCTATAAGAAAAACGTTAAAAATATTGAAATGCAAACAAGTAATTTGAATAGATTTAAAATACAAGATTAATTGTATCATGCAAGTGTCTCGCATTACGAGCACATTGTCTTAAAATGTTTAATCCATAGACGACATTTATTACACAGATTAATTTTTCCAAAGAAAAAAATAATTGTTACAGATATAGGTAGTCATAAAAATTATATTTATATTTTGCATTCTCTGATTAGAATTAGAATAATTATAAATGCAGTACTCTTGGTACAATAAGTTTACTAGTGCTACAGGAGCTATCTTCGCGACTTCTTCTCAACCGTGAGGCTGATTACCTTATCTAGATCTACTGTAATGTTCCGATGAATGAAAATCATTGCAAGGCTACTGAGTCTGTCATCGGCCATAACGCTTCGAGGCAAAGATTTAATTCTTTTAATTGTCGAAAAAGACCTTTCAACCCTGACTGTTGTTACCTGGGTTGTAGCCAAGACTATCAGGAAGTGTTTGATCGTATTGTAATACGTTGCATTACAGTACTCTAAAAATTTTAGTACTTCTGTGTTTGTGTCAACATTAACAATTCTCTTGCACCATAATTCATATTCAGCTGTCACTTTCGACATTGACACTTTATCATCAAAATATTGAGAGAGATTCTCTAATATGCTTGCTTTTTCCGGAGAAGCAAATCCAGGAATAAGTACTTGGAATCTGTTAGAATGTCTTCATTCAAAATGATTCGGTCATTCAAATTTTGAATGACACTTTCTACACAGAGAATAAAGACCGTGAACATGTAATATTCTTCAGCGGATTTAATTTGAGGGTTTGTACGTGTTGTCTGCCTGAATGTTAGTCTTAGGATCTTTATTTCAATTTGGAAGACGTCATCAAGAATTCGAAGGCAGTTTCGGATGGCAGAAATCAGCATGCTGTTGGACAATGCAAAGTTTAACCGGTAGCTTGCACAATGGACGTATCTAATTTTTGAATACTTCTGATGCATTCTAGACTGGACCCCAGTAACATAACCAGCCATATTGGCCGCTCCCTCATACACCTGTGACACGCATTTAGACATGTCAAGACGTAGTTCACCACAACGTTGTAATATTAGTTCTGTTAAATTTTTAGCGGACAAGTTATTTTCTGGGATGAAGTCTAAAAAATCTTCCCGAAATATGGGATTTTAAATTTTATAAATAATCCACATATCTAACATAAAGGGCAAGCTATTCTATTCTTGAAATGTAGCATTTCTAGAGCTGTTTATAATATGTCGCTTCAATTTATCGTCTCCAGACTTTGTTCTAAATCTTAAAAACGCTTATAGTCTTTTTTATCGGTTTCTCTAACGTTAGAGGACCCCTATCATGATCACCTCTAAGTGGCATTTCTTACTCTGCACAAAATAAGATTGTTAGAATGTTAGATGTTCCCCTTAGAAAACACTCTAGGGGCCGCTGTGAAAACTTGGCAAAAAATCTCTACATAGGGGTATCCATAATTAAAGTTGAAAATTCTTCAAAAGACACAGAAAATTTCCCAGACAGAGTGTGCAAATTTTCTTTCTATTAAAGATTTACACGTAACAAAGTTGTTCCGTGAAGAGTCTTGGGGAAGCTGGCTGTCCATGTCTCTGAACTTGCCTTTGAAGCTTTCTCGATACCCTATCATTTTTCTTCGTTTCAAACCATTCCTTTTTGAAAATTTCCTGTTACTAGGTTTTTCATTATTATTATTATTATTATTATTATTTTTATGAAAAGTCTTTTACAGTTATAACACCAATTTCAAAGATACTTCCTTTAAAATCATTAATTTTCACATGATTTTACGTTATAGGCGGCTATTAAAGTTTTTGGTTCCTTTCTCTATAAAGCACATTAAGTTTTCATTATATGCGTGATATAATAGGAATAGAGAAAATTAAGGAATATCATAACATGCAATCAAAATGCAAATGCTTTATATTTGACTCCTAAAGTTAAATTATGCGGCACACGTGTATTACACTTACTTTTCCTTAGTCAAATGAATGATATGGAATTACCCTTAGCGAATTTTACTGTGCATAAAGACAGTTAAAATTGCGTTTTAAGAAGAACTTATATTTTTTTTAGTGGTAGAGAATGAATAAAGGACAATATATCCGAATAAGCGATATAATGAGGTATTGCTGTAACTATAATTGAATAAATTTAAATTTTTACAACTAATAATGTTACGTAGTTTTAATGTAATGGGAGATTTAAAAAAATTGTCAATTTTTATTATCATTAGAGATAACTTTGCAAAGTCCTTTTAAACTTTCGGGAGGGGCTTCAGCCCCCTTAGCCCCCTCCCTAGCTACGTGCCTGGGTGTGATCGTCATATATATTATAAAGGAGTAAGATCTAAAAGTTCCGCCCGAATGTTTTCAAAAACTACCCAGTGGATTTTTTTGCAAATAGTGTCATTCGATAGAAAATATTCACGTGGTGGTTTATGAGTAAAATATACAGGGATAACTATGATTTTTGGTAATAAATTTCGCATTTTATTGTTATTTTGAACGAAAAGGTTGCCAGAGGTTATTTTTTGGCGACAAATGAATTGAAATCGCTGTATCCGTTAGAAAATAAATGAAAAAATAATTACTGATATTTAATTGTAAAAAAAGAAAGAAAAATCCATTTAAATGAGGGATTATGTTAAAAAAAGAATACATTTAATTTAAACCTAAAAGAAATATTTGTTATTCAATTTAAACCTGAAAGAAATATTTGTAATGCTTAAAAATTAATTTAATGAGAAAGATTACAATTGATACGCAATATTTGGCTCATTATCGCTTGCGTTAGATTATAGAAATGAATCTGAAAATTTGATTAGATGAATTTTTAATGAATTTTTTTTATTTTTGTTCTTTTCTTTTTATTTTTATCTAAACCCCATCACGTAACTTATAGAAGAAACAAGAAGATGTAATTGTGAGTTACATGTGTAATTATTATTTATTTCTTTACGATTTTTTATTTTACTTTTGTCGCCAAACAATGTGATTTTAAGTCAAAAATGCATAAGTGTGACACTAGCTTGAGGATATTCTCATAAATGGTGTTTTTTCAAGTGAATGAGATCTTTTTTTGAGTACATTTTTATATTCAATTGTAACTTATATAGATATCAGTTAATATTTTAAAAATGGACTCAAATACTTAAATTTTAGTGTGAATTTCTTCCGCACATACATATTGTAAAATAATTTCATATTTTTTGAAATGTTTTTCACCGTAATTCCGAAAGCATGTGATATTTATAAACTCGAACTCAGATCAATGAATATTATCCATTTTTTAAGCAAATATTATCTATTGTTTATTTCATTTTTTCTTAAGTCATATCGCCAATATCACTTATAGGAAAATTCACACCTTCGAAATCTAGGAAATGAAGATAGTTTTTAAGGAAATTTATACAATCATGCGTTATTATTATCGAAAAATTCAACATTTTGAAAAAAAAAATTGCAAGTCTTTTGCAATTCGTCCATTTCTTCTTCGTCTTTCTTCGTAATTTCACCTCTGTTATGTAATATTTCAAATGATATTGGACTAATTTTCGATCATCGAGTCACCGCCAAATGGCATATCTATATAGTATCGCTAAGATAGGATTTTCTAAAGTATCACCCCTAACGGCGTTTTTGCAAGGGGAGGGAAAAAAATTCCTTTAAAATCGGATATTATAATTATGCGTCAGATGATAGCATGATTTAATGTATCTTTGTATGCTGAATCGATTGGCGCCAAGTAAATTCTTATAAGTCCAACAGTTCATGACATTTTTCTTATTTTTCTAATTTGGCGGTGTCTTTGGCGTCTAAACCTCAAAATATCTAACATTACATCCGTTACTCTAGCAACGAAAAAATTCAAATTAACTCTTTTGGATAAAGAATAAAAACGGCTCTATGAGTTTGAAAAAAAAAAATACGAACATCTTAATAAAAAAAATGGTACTACTTAGTTATCCCGTTGACCAATTTCGCCAAATTATATAAATCGCCAAACCACTCGCCAAATTTCATTAATTGACATAAGTTGTATTTTAATAATGAAAGAACAAATAAATTAGTATAACATTAATAAAAATACAAATAAAACGTCGAAATAAAAATAACCTGATAACGTAAGCACGTGTAACTTCCTTGAAGTCAAGTGAATGTGACATTTATGATCAACCGCTATTGGCATTTAATCTTATAATTTAGCGATAGATTTTTGGTCGACGGGATAACTAAATAGTACCAAAAAAAATTAGTGATTTTATGTAAAATAAAAGGAACAATTTTACTAAGAAATTAGCGTTATAGAACGAAAAGGTACTACTTAGATATTCCGTAGACCAAAAATCTATCGCCAAACTATAAGATTGAATACCAATAATGGTTGATCGTAAATGTCGAATTCACCTGACTTTAAGCAAGTTGCACGTGTTTACGTCACAAAATGATTTTTATTTCGGCGTTTTATTTGTATTTTTATTAATGTTATAATAATTTATTTGTTCTTTCGTTATTTAAAATAAAAATTATGTCAATTTGTATAATTTGGCGAAATTGGTCAACGGGATAACTAAGTAGTACCAGCGAAAATATTAAAATATGAAAGCAATGTTTCTAACGACTTAAAAATTATTTTCAATGAAAGAAATTGGAATCGGAATAATATTTGGCGATTTATAATTTGCTCCTCGATAAGAAGAATAAATGGGTACATTTATAACAGCCGTACGCAAATCTCGCCAATAGCATTTTTAAAATTGCCAGTAGCAGTAGTTACATTTTGCGTATGTAAATAAAAAATAATTCTTTGTTTTGAATTATTGAATTATTTCCTGTTATTGTTTATCTTTAATGCCTTTTAAATGAAATGAGTGAAAGGTTTGTATCTTAAATGAAAATAATAAATATAAGAATATGGTATGAAAACAATCTTTGTCGATTTATTATCTGCGCCCGACTAACATAAAAGTAACACAAAAGCCACATATTCACTTTTCTTTGGGCTCATAGGAATCCAAGTTAACCTTTCGTAATCGGATACTTCACATATTGGTGTATTAGCTATAATGTTGAAAGCATCGTTTATGTTTGAAGCGAAAATTTCACGATGAATTCTATTACACAAAATCGCATCATCATCATCTACTATATATTTAAAAAGGAAATTTGCATTTCATTCCGATTGTTTATAATACTTTGATAGATTATACCACAAATGGTGGTACAGATGTCATATATTGGTGCGATTTTTTACCGACGCCAATTTGGCGAAAACATAAACAGCATTAACAACAACTTCCGGGTTACCATATCAAGCAAAATAACGACACTTTGGCGCCAATTAAGTATTGTTGCGTATTGCAATGTTTCTGACATTGGCGTCAGAAAAAAATCGCGCCTATGTATGACATCTGTGCCCAAGTGGTTAGGTAATAATTTTGGAGAGGTTTTAGTGTATACATATTGTTCAACGCTACTTAGTCATAGAGCAAAAAAAAAAAAAGTTAAAAAATTACGTGAACCTGATTATGAAAGTTTAGCCTTTTTTTTTTTATCTACAGAACGTATTTTGATACAAGTGGCACTGTTACATGACGTTTCAGGAATGGTGTTAGTATAGAACATATCATTATATGTTGATTAGTTATAGAGCTATTAATTCCTGTTGTCATAACGGTCTCATTACCCTACCAAAAGTGCATTGTTAGTAATCAACTAAAAGAATTACTTCTTAATAGCTAAATTTTGTCCAACGCTTAAGGTAATATTATGTCACAATGGCGTTCGCATCGTTTTCAGCAATGAGTAAGGTCAAGCTGAAGGTCCATATTGTCTAAAATGCAAGTTCAAATTCACCAATGTTCATTTGGAAAAACGGACCAGCGCAGCGGGCACAGCCTGCTAGTATATATAAAATCCAAACGGAAATTTCGTTCCGAACGCCTAGATTTCGAGTTCTACTACATGGATTTTTACGGAACTTATACCATTAGATAGGTATTGTTTCAGGGAAGGTTTTAAGCTATAACATATCGCTCTACCTAGATTAGTTTTAGAATTATGACGGAAAGTTCTGTTATTTTGGACGAAAAGGTTGCCATTGGCATATGATTTTTATCTTGGCATATTAGGCTATTTTTTTTTAAAGAATTGAAACGTCTATATCATTTCGAAATTAAAATATACAAACAGCCCGAAATAAACTATTACTGATTTTATTAAAAATAGAAAGAAATACGGTTTTAATGAGAAATAATAGTATTAAAAAAATATTTTATTTAAATATGAAAGAAATGTGTTTGTACGACTTAAAAGAAGATTCATTTTCAAAATCCATCCATTGAAACAATACTTGGCGATTTATCATCTTTGTAGTTTATATTTGGTACCTGGATAAGAAAATAGGCACCGATGTCAAACAGCGTGATTTTTTTCCGATGCCAATTTGGTGAAAATATCAAGAGCATAAACAACAACATCCGGGTTACCATATCAAGAAAAATAACAATACTTTGGCGCAAGTTAAGTACCCGTTGCGTATATGACTTTGGCGTCAGAAAAAAAAAATCGCGCCAATATCAGGCGGATATGACATCTGTGCCAGAAAATATTTATTGAACTTTTATTTAAACAAAATAGCGGTTTTAGGTAGCTTTCTTTACAAAAAAGCTACCTATTGCAGCCGTTCGGAGGAAAGCGATTTCAAAAAATTTTGGTATATTTTCATCGATCATGACCCCCAGACCCCGAAACCACCCTCCGTTCAAAATTGATATATATATATATATATATATATATATATATCAATATATATATATATATATATATATATATATCTGACCTATGTCACACTGTAACTCCCGTAATTATGAACCGATTTCGATGTAATTCGGTGTGTACATAGTACATACCAATGTCTCGACCGAGTTCGTTGGCCAGCTTCATCCGACGTTTTGTTTCAAAATGGCGGCCATTTAAAATTTTTAAAAAAATTTAAAACTTGAAATGTTGTACCAAAAATTTAAAAATGGAAAACTATTTTTTTCTTATGTATTTGACCTTTATACAAAGATTCCAGAGCAGTTTTTGTTTCGTCTATATCTTAAAAAATGGCTGAGTTATAGCATTTTGAATTTCTAGCGTGGCTGACATTTTGAAACGTCCTGAATTTTGTCACGCGATAAAAGGCGTATTTATGAACCGATTTGGATGTAATTCGGTATGTACATAGTACATACCAATCTCTCGATCGAGTTCGTTGGCCAGCTTCATCCGCCATTTTGTTTCAAAATGGCGGCCATTTAAAAATGTTTTAAAAATTTAAAATTTGAAATGTGGTACCAAAAATTTGAAAATGGAAAAATATTTTTTTCTTATGTATTTGACCTTTATAAAAAGATTTCGGAGCAGTTTTTGTTTCGTCTATATCTTAAAAAATGGCTGAGTTATAGCATATTGAATTTCTAGCGTGGCTGACATTTTGAAACGTCCTGAATTTTGTCACGCGATAAAAGGCGTATTTATGAACCGATTTGGATGTAACTTCGTTTATACATAGTACATACCAATGTCTCGACCGGGTTCGTTGGCCAGCTTCATCCGCCATCTTGTTTAAAAATGGCGGCCATTTAAATTTTTAAGAAAAATTTAAATTTGAAATGTGGTACCAAAAATTGAAAATTGAAAAAAATATTTTCTTCTTATGTGCTTGACCTTGATAAAAAGATTCGGGAGCAGTTTTTGTTTCGTCTATATCTTAAGAAATGGCTGAGTTATAGCATTTTGAATTTCTAACGTGGCTGACATTTTGAAACGTCCTGATTTTTCTCACGTAATAACAGGCGTATTTATGAACCGACTTGGATGTACCTTGGTGTGTACATAGTACATACAAATATCTCGACGGTGTTCGTTGGCCAGCTTCATCCGCCATCTTGTTTCAAAATGGCGGCCATTTAAAAAAATAAAAAAATAAAATTTAAATGAGATACCAAAAATTTGGAAAATGAAAAGATTTTTTTTGTATGTGCTTGACCTTAATACAAAGATTCCGGAACAGTTTTTCTTTCGTCTATATCTAAAAAAAAATGGCTGAGTAATAGCATTTTGAATTTCTCTTGTGGCTGACATTTTAAAACGACCTGAATTTTGTCACGCGATAACAGGCGTATTCGTTTATTTCGATGTAAGAAGGCATGTGGATAGTATACATCAACACCTCGACCAAGTTCGCTGGCCAGATTCATCAGCCATCTTGTTTCAAAATGGCGGCCATTAAATTAAAAAATATAAAAATATTTAAAGTGAGGTGCAAAAAAATTAGAAATTGAAAAAGGTTTCTTTCTTAAGTATTTGATCTTGATATAAGGATTCGGGAGCATTTTTTGTTTGTCTTTACCTTAAAAAATGGCTCAGATATAGCAGTTTCAATTTCTATTGTGGGTGACATTTTGAAAAATCTGATTTTTTGCATGCGACAGCACTCCTATATATTAACCGATTCCGATGTGAGTGAGCATGTGCACAGCAATTACTAAGGTCTCGACCAAGTTCACTGCTTAGTCTCATCCACCATGTTGTCTTAAAATGGCAGGCACTTTAAGAAATTGCCGAATTTGGCAGCCAAATATAAGTTACTTTAAAGAAAAGGAGCTTGGATAAAGCTGACTAATTTCGCGAAATTCTCATTCATTATATTGATAAAAATTAGTATTGAATCTCCTATATTCGGTCTCCACTAAATCGAGCTTCGTGTGTTTGCATGATATAAGGTGGCTTTTTTAAAATAAGGATTATGAAAGCTACCTCTTCCTCCCGGCACTGGCCGGAAGGACTTTTTTTTCTTTATTTAAGTTTGTCAGGGTTGATTTCAAAAGTACAGGATGCATTTTGTTTATCATTTACACCATTTTTTGGAATTATTTGTTTGCATGATTTACATATATAACTATTATTATTATTATTATTTGATTAAAATTTGGTGTTTCTCTTTTTTTTTCGGGCGCAAAGATTGCTGTTGGTCATTGTTTCTCATCCTAGCGACGATATATTATGCTATTATTGAGGAATTGAAACGGATATGTTATTTAGCTAAAAAATACGAACAGCACGGGGAAACGGTTTGTAATTTTATTTAAAATATAATTAAAAAAACGAAATTAAGGGAACTTAGAATTATTCTTAAGTAGGGATTTGTGTAATTACGCATTATTAAAAAAAAATCATAGTGAAATAAGTGAAATAATTGATTTTTTTTTTTGTTGTTGTTGTTTTATATTATTATTTTTAGTATACCTGCGTATACACCCCGATTTTTCAGATAGGTTATTACAGGAATTTTGAAAAATCTTCCTTAATTGAGTACCCTACCCAATTGGCATTTAAATTATGTTATTGGAAGCATTTTTCATGTTTGAAGAGAACTCTTCAGGATTAATTATATTAAAAAAGATGAACCAATTTCAGAAATAGTGATTATTTAGAAATTTTTGGTTTTTCAGTTAATCAATTTTCACACTGGAACACTCTGATTTGGCTGAGAGTGAAAAACTGAGAAGCTTGGGCCGTTATTCGCGGGTTCGAATTTATATAATTATGATTTTAGGTAATAAAATTTGCCCTTTTTTTCTCTTATGCGGGAGCAAATGTTTCCAAAGATGAATTTCTTTCATCTTGGCAACAACATATCTCAATATGGCACAGATGGTATATTCGCCCCATATTGGCGCGATTTTTTTCTGACGCCAATGTCATACACGCAACGGGTGCTTAACTGGCGCCAAACTGTCGTTATTTTGCTTGATGTGGTAACCCGGATTATGTTGTTCATGTTGTTGATGTTTTCGCCAAATTGGCAACCGGAAAGAAAATCTCGCCAATATGGAGCGAATATGACATTTGTGCCCTCAATATCCTTCGTTAAAAATTTTAAACTTCTAAACCAGTTAGATAAATATAGGGAATATATCCATATCCTGTTTTTATGGCAAGCTTTTTAGGCGAAGAATTTTTCGATGTGGTTCTTGCGATCTTCAGCATTTAGGATTGCTTTATTTATTACTTGAATGCTACTGGTCGATAAATAATAATTTTGAATACTTTTTATAATTAATTTTTTTAAATATATATATTTTTTAATTTATAATTTTCTGGAGATTTTTTAAACGATATTTTTCAGTATATGCAATATTATTTAAATTTACATAAAACTAATACGTATATATATTATTTTCCATTTAAAAATAAATACTTATAAATATTTATAAAAAAAAAAAAATTCTGCCAAATTGAAAATTTTGGTAAGATGCCAAATCAGCCTATTGGTGCCATTTTGGATTCCTTCGCCAATCGCGCCAACCGGGACAAAATGCAGAACTCTTCTAAAAATATACAATCTCTCCTTCTGCCCTATTTAACTTTTTCTTTTCTTTAAAATTTTTTAGTTTTATGTTAGTACTGACATCTCAGGAATTCGGAATTTAAGATTATTCTTACGGATATTTATGCAATTATGTATTACTATCACTTGCATAAATATTGCTATTTTCAAAAAAATATGCTTCCTAAGAAAGCTTAGATCATCTGTTTATTAGGGACAACTGGATTATCCCGCCGACCAATTTCGCCAAATTGTACAAATCGCCAAACTATTTTGCCAAATTATACAAATGGAAGAATGCTGCCATTCTAAAATTTTAAGATAGGAAAATTAATGAATTTAAATTAAAAAAAATTACTAAAGAATAGGGTTTCTTTAATAATGACGTAACAATCGAATGTATTAAAAACCACAATAAATATCAATGATAACGGAAAATTGTAAAAAACCTAATGCTTTTTATTTAGTACAGAAATGTAGATGGATATATCTAAAAAATGCATGAAAACATTACATATAGAATTGAAGAAAAAAAAATCAATATTTTCAGTAATTTTAAATAAGGAAAGAACAAATAAATTGGTAAAACATTAATAAAAATGCAAATAAAACGTCGAATCAAAAAGACTTGATGACGTAACAAACACGTGTAGTATAGTGTTTAATGTCAAGTGAATGTGGCATTTACGATCATCCATTATTGGCATTTAATCTCACAGTTTGCGACAGTTACTAGTTAATGGGATTATCAAGTAGTACCGTTCATAGCATTCCGGACTAATATTTTGTAGCTGGATACCTCGCAAATTGACGTATTAAATATAATTTTGAAAGCATCGTTTTTGCTTGAAGCAAAACCTTCATAATGTATTCCATTACAGAAAATTATATCGTCTTTTACCATATTCATTTGCATTTCAACTGAACGGTTTACATTATGTTGATAGAAATTACAATGTTAGTTTTTGGGGTTAGGTATACAATGCATTGTTCTACAGCGCTTAGCAATAGAATTACGGGAAATTTTCCCAATTCTGTGAACCCGATTATTAAAGATTACCTTTTTTAAGAATTTCATGAATTAAAAAAGTTTTTTTTTCTTTCTGAGAGAGCTTTTCGTGACGTATTAAAAGGAAGGCTGCATTTTAACTGATGATGGAAGCTACAGTACTATTTACTGCTATTACAGTTTTAACTGAATTTTTTTCTGCTAAAATGGAAATATGAAAAACTGTGGCAGAATTGTGTTTTACGAAATATAACAGAACATAGGGCGATATAGCATTTAAACTACCACAATCACGCATAACGCACGACCTAAAAGTTCGGAATTTAAAAGATAACAAATGAGAATGAATCGCTTGAACATTCTCATTTGGATGCGACGGACAATATTTGCTATCATTGCAATGCACTTCATTTCAGTAGTGTAGCTATTAAAGGACATTTTAATTCCTGTTGCCATAACGGCTTCATTTTCCTGCTAAATCAAACTGTAATTGATCAAATAAAATAGTAGTTGGTACTTAATAACTCAGATTTTGTCCCAACGCATTAGTAAATATACAATATTGCAATGATACATCGTTTACATCATTTCCCTAAATCAGGAAATACATTCCACACATATATTTTCTTTGATTCAAATTGAAGAAATAGGACCAGCGCAGCGGGCTCAGCCTGCTAGTAATTATATAAATACGTAGCACTTATAGTCGTTGTCCGGTCCGTCCGTCAGACAGCCTATAACATACGCATAAACTACCCAATCGAATGGCTTGAAATTTAATCTATATAATCGTTCTAGAATTTTGTCGAGTCATTTGAAATTTTATGAAAATCGAATCTAAACTTCAAAAGATATTCATAAAAGTTTTCTTCATTCTATTAAATCCTATCCTACGTCAAAAATTCAATGCTATACCATAATAGGTCATGATTCTAGGTTGACATGATGATTACGTCCTATTTTAGAGGGAGTCCTATTATTTCCGTATTACTGAATTTAATATATCGGGCATTCCCACAATCTTTTGACTTTCGGGAATAAAAATCTGGTGAAATCAAACTTGCTAAAATAAAATTTAATCTGATAGACGAATGCCTTAATGATTCAAAATAAAGAAAAAATGGTCAGCAGCGAGAAAAAAATTATTTAACTGAGGTTTAAGTTAAAATTGCGAGTTTAATATTCCTTAACATATTACCACTAAATTTTTTTATTTTTTTCTAAATTTTTACTTATAATGAATTTGCATAGTTCCCACAGGACATTCAAATAAGAAATAATAAAAATGTAGTACTTTTAATACAAAGTTTTGGTATAACATTGTCTTAAAGGGTTGTTAAAGAAGGGACGGTAATGTAAAAAAAAGGGGATAGTATAGGAAAAAAGGGACGGTAAGGATGGAACAGCAAGAAAAATTACCCCCCATTTTAGGCAGATCATGTTAAGACTAAGTGGTAGCCAAAATGTTCATTGATTTTTAGAAACAGTTATTTACATTGGATTAAATTAAAAAAAAAAAAAAAATTTACCTCGAAAAGTGCAGGAATAAACCTTGGAGACGGTGAGACTACCAATAAAGCCCTGATGCTTGAAATTGATATTTAAATGCTGATTTAAATTCTACAGTAAATATCCTGCCAAAGAATTTTGACATTCTTTCTCTAGCATACTTCTGCATGTGAAAAAAACTTGAAAAAAAATTCTGTGTCTATATCTGAAGTGATTTTCTGTATAATTTTAGGAGGGGGATGGTAAGGAATCTAAAACCCAGGGACAGAGTTTAAAAAATAATAAAAACCCTAAAAATGTATGTGGGAAAATTTTTAGCTACTTATTTATATAAAACAATAGTTCCAGTTTCAGAAAAAAAAATTACATCGAATTATTTTTATTTAAACAATTTTATCCAGACAGCTCCAAACTTAAAAATCAGCATCAGGGACACGGCACGGTATAGGAGTTTTCCAGGTGTTTGGACCTCCAACATCGTCCAAAACTTATTTATCTCGTTAATATTGTTGTGCAATCATGCAATGGGATGTTTCCCAGTATATATATATATATAAAGAAAGAAAAGAAAAAAACATGTACTAAAATAAAAATTATTATTCAGGGACATTAAAGTCAAAAGATTGTGAGAATGCCCCATATATACAGTAGAATCTCGCTAATTCGAAATTCCGGTTAATCCGAACCGATTTTATTTACAGTGTGAATGTCGGGGATGACTTGTAGAAAATAGAATTCAACAAAAAACAGTAAAACATGTTTTTTATTCTTTAAACAGCTTGAATAGAATAAAAAAATAATAACGTAAAAGCAGAGCAAATGTACCCGAATAGAAAATGAAAACGTGCACTGTAGGCCTACTCGTAGAAGCCATCTTAAAAAATATTCAAATATCAGTTTGTTAGCCAGTCACTATAAAAATCTTTACTAAAAGACAAAAAGCGTTTAATTCAGATGATGAAAACTAATTTTTCCTTTCAACAGTTTGATTTCGCATATTACCTACAGAAATGATTTTTTTTTCTCCTCGTCGACGTGTTGACTGAGCTATTTACAGATTCGCGATTTTGAACCGTTTGCAATGGGTTGTTACGTAATTCCTCATTCTGAAGTTCCATTAGATTATTATAAACATCAGGATTGATTTAACAATGTATACTAGTTTTTTCGTAAGTCGTGCCGGATTATCCAGCATGCCGCACCTTAGGATGCCGGATTAGAGGATGGTTACTGTACTACTGAGTACTTATAAATTACATATTTTTAAGCATGCATTTTTCTTTTCTTTTTTTTTCGGAATTTCGGGTAATCTGATTATTTTATGATCCGAACAGAAACTGGTCACAATTAGTTCGGATTAGCGGGGTTCTACTGTATATGATATCGTAATAAATTTTGTATTCATGTATTTTTGCATAAGAGTGCAACAGTTGTTGCACCAAGATCTGTTTATAAATCTAGTTATAGTACAATTAGCCCCATTTGCCACGTTTGACGGACAGTTTCTTACTTGTTATTTTTAAAGAACCATAGAATGCTTTTGAGATGCAGGAAAGGGCTAAGAATGCAAGAAAATTGTAAGCAAATATTTGTTTATCGGATTGGTACTGATACACCCTGTATTTTAATCCGATGTTTTATTTTCTTTATCATTACACTACATTCAGGATTTAAAAAAATGTATATTGAAAAAAAAGTATATATCCTCTTATATTAATAGCAATTTAAGTCAGATAAAAATAAACTTTTATGAGAAAATTATATCGGAGTTCATTAGTATCTGTATAAGATATTAGCTACCCCCCCCCCCCTTTGCACGCGTAATTGTTGAAATATGACAAGTGGTATTTTATGTACCTATTTTTATTAGAAAAAATTATACTGCAACGGATATTTCAGAAATTACTAATTAAGCCACATTTTGAGTAAATTACATTCTTAAACTGCATTAGGGGAACCTGAGAATTAAAGGAATGAGAAAAAAAGAAGTTAATTACAAATAAATGATAATTTAAAATGTATTGTGAAGGTTTTTCCGCTCATATAATTTTTCAATTGAAATTTCGAATTTTTTAGAAACCATTATTAGCGAGTGCTTACATTTTAAAAGTAACTGCCATGCCGAATTCCTGGCTTCTAGTTATCCTCACTTCTATAACAACTTATATCACGCAAAACTTAATTTTAGAATGTTCTTTTTTTCCTGCGCGCTTTAAAATTTTTAAATACAGTAAATATCTTTTAATCCGGCATCCTAAAATCCGACGTACTGGATAATCCGACACGACTTTCAGAAAAAATGTATTCCTTGTTTAATCACTCCTGATGTTTATAATAATCTGATGAACCTTCAGAATGAGGAATGAAACAGGAAACATTGGAAAATTCATGGCTTAAACTTAGCCGGAAGTAATGGACGAAAAGATTGAAGTTACTGAAAGCTATACAGTTAACAATGAACTAGAAGATGTTTTAGATTGTTTGCTTTTAGAGAACTCCAAGTCACAACTGAATCGAGAAGAAATAAAAGAGTGGGTTGAAGCAGATTTTGATGGGCCAACAGAGAAAATTTTATCAAATGAGGCCATCAGTCAAAGTTCCCAACAGCTCCCAAGTTCGTTGACACTGATGAAGATGAAGTGGAGGAACCAAACAACATCTGTTAGAATCAAGCAGCTGATGCCTTGAATACATTTATCATTTATCAAATTTTCTAAGTGTAGCAGTTCATTCAATAATGTGGAAATTGTGAAGCTCCATATTATACGAAATAACTTCCTAAAAAAGAGAGAAAAAAGAAGACTGTTACAAAATAAACTGATATTTAAAATTTGTTTTAGATGGTTTCTACGTGTAGGCCTACAATGCATGTTTTCACTTTACAGTTGTGTAGATATGTTGTCCATTACATTTTTGAGTATATTTTAATTTTCATTCATGCTGTTCAGAAAATAAAAAACATGCTTTACTGTCATTTTTGTTTAATTCTGACTAGAAAATGTTTATGACGTTTTCCTCTCATTTCACCCTTTTAAGTTTCGAATTTATTTAGAAACCTCTCTTAGCGAAGACTTAAAAATAAAATCTTAAAAATTACCACCATGCCAAACTTAAAATTTCTAACTTCAGCAGCATCATAAAAATCACAGCTTCATTTTAATAACTTTAATTTCATCTTTTAAATAACCATACTAAGCATATTTTGCACGTTTTCGGGATGAAAATTTTTGTGTGTTTCCATTTATTTTACTTTTATTTTACATTAATCTATTCTACCTACCTGCATACACGTTTAAAAACTCTTTAATATTTTAAAATTTCCCTGCTTATTTTTGTTAATTTACATGGTTCGTACGGAAACCGCTATTTCTCCAGGAAACTACCAGTATCTTTTTATAGAAAAAGGAATCAAAGTTAAACGCGCAAAATTTCGCCTTCTCATAAGAAGAGATTTTCTATAAGAAAATACTGGTGCCGAAAAATTTTCTGGTCTGCAAAATTCAAGGAGGCGTACGAACCATGATTTATCATACAAAATAAATAATCATTAATCGATATTTTAATTCTCACCGCCCCCAACTTTTCACACGGCAAAAGATGTTTCTAGTGTGATAATTTTGTAGGATTGCCATTTGTTTTTTTCTTTTGCATTCTACTTAAATCCATTCACTCTGACAGAACACAAGTTAAAAAAATTTTTAATGTTTAAAAAATTTCCTGCCCGATTTTGTTAATTTACTATAAAAATAAATAACCATTCATCTACTCCCACGTTTATTTAAAAGAGTATGATGCAGATTTTTTAGCTGACCATAATACACTGTAATTTTAAATATAATGCATAACATATAGCTGAACATATACAGGATAGTTAAAGAAAAAATAGTAAATACAGAACTTGTGTGGAAATATAAATTACTTAATTTAAAAACAACGTTTAAACACACAATAAAATAAGTTGATTTGATCAGACGTTAACGTTTCGTGAGTACTAGGACTCACATCCTCAGTGTAAAAAACTTTAAAAACAATATCCCCCCGACTACATGAACAACATGATCTATAAATTTAAAGACTCCTTGGTTAATGATTTATCTAGTACACCATACATCTCAACTTTCTGGGTGGATCTGTTGTGTCACGACACTTCACTTCCGCATTAATTTCATTGGCTGTTAGAACTTGATGATCTTTTGGTGTTTTGTTTTGACATTTGGGTTTTCTCCGTTCATGTAGTTGGGGGGGATATTGTTTTTAAAGTTTTTTACACTGAGGATGTGAGTCCTAGTACTCACGAAATGTTAATATCTGATCAAATCAACTTATTTTATTGTGTGTTTAAACGTTGTTTTAAATTAAATAATTTAAAGAAAAAATACTTTGAATTACAGAGATTAGCTGCTTTCATGAAACCATAGTAAAACCTTCTGACAATTTATTTTGCATTATTTTAAAAGCTTGTGCGTCTGAGTATTTCATAATTCTCAATGTTAATAACGTATATAAAATATAGAAACTCTCTGAAAAACGGATACCTCTGGACCGCATAATTTGTCCAATCTACACAGGTAAAAGCGATTCTAGAATGTCCATTATGGAGATTTTATTCCCTCTCACTCGATATATATATATATAAACGAGTATATATTTATAATTTTAAATGCAATCTAAAACTTACGTTTTGTTAAAAATATTTCTCTTCTGCTTTTGCAATGATACGCTTTATATAGGTAAAGCAACAACATCCAAAATGTTAGGAAGGAATAATTATATGCAAATCAATCGCTCCGCCTACTGTAGTTTCATTCTCCGAATTATATCACAATCAGGGATGTAGTACAGAAAAGATGAAGGTATACGCCCTATACTGTCTGGAATTGTGTAAGTATACCCTCTGTTTCTCTAATAAAGCTATAGCGTATATTCTAGCTATGAAAGTTGTTAACCTTATGCCTTCACTACAACACTGATTGCAATAAAGTGATAATCTACACTATCAACTAAAGTATATTTAGGATTTTTTTTTTCCAAAAATTCATTTTAAATGTACTCTTTGGCAGTTTTGGTTGGAATTGAAAGTTTAATCTAAAAGTCAGAAATTAAGTCGGCAATTACTATAACGGAGGTTAATACGTTCGCAAAAATTTTCGTTTAATAAATATAAAAGCATACAAATTCGAGGTGTGGAAAAACAGGCCGGAGCGTGCGTCACGTGTACACAGCCACAGGAAACGGGACCCCCAAATTTAGCTATGGTTGAATCGATTGTTGTTTAAAAATATAAAGTCATGCAAATTCAAGGGCGAACACTGCCGGAGCGAGTGGGCCCCCAACATTAGATTAGCTTGGAAAATTTTCCCCATAAAAAAAAAAAAAATCATTAAACACTGATTTTAGTTTATTTAAGATTATTATCAATGATTCGGAGAACGCAGCGTGGATCAGCTTATATATATATATATATATATATATATATATAGTTTATATAAATTAATTAATTATTATGCGAGAATTCCTTATTTAAGAGCATAAGTAAAAGTATAAATTTCGAATATTACGATTGCCATAGAAGTACTGTGCGGTACTTAAGCACAAGCACCTATTTACCTTTTTAATGAATTTTTGTAACTATTTTCGCAATCCAACTTAATCCTTCCCACAGTTGTTAATCCTCCGTTTTTCCCGAGTCAAACAATCCCACTTTGTTCCGGAACTTTGACTTCATGAAGATGTCAAATAAGCATAGCTGCCAACTCTTACGCTTATTTGTACCCTAAAAATTTTATAGAAAGTTTTTCCATTTTAAAGCAGATTAGTTGGCAGTTGTGCAAATAAGAATCAAATGGTTCAGGCCTTTTTCAAATATTTGTTTAAGTTTAAAATGCTTTTATTTGACATAGAATAATATCCGAAAATTGGCAGCTGTGACCCTTTATTTAGAGGAAGTTTGAGTTCGATCTCGCTGCTACTTTCCGTTCAACCGTCCGTAGAAGATCTCCTGAGATTTTACACTTTAAATATGAAAAACGTAAATAAATAAAAAAAAGTAAATAAATAAAAAAAAAAGAAAACTGCCCAGTTAAACTGATGGCATTGAGCTCACAGGCTATTCACACTAATTGTATATTATACTCTTATTTCAAAAAATAATGCACCTCGAAAAATAAAAGAAGGGATTAGTCCCCGTTGACCACCTTTATACTTAACCAAAGAACCTCCAAATCTAATCAGGGAAGCTCCTTAACATAATAAACTGGTATACCAAATTTGAAGCAAATCAGATAATTCTGCATGAAAGAACCATTTCGTTAAATTAAGGGGGGTATTAGATTCCCCATTTCTCTCTTTATGCTGAACCAATGAACCTTAAAATCTAATCAGAAAAGCTCCTTATCAGAATGAACCTAGAAAAAAAATTAAAATAAATTAGATAATTCTGCATGAAAACCCATTTATCCAAATTAAGGGGAGGTGCAATTTCCCCCCTTTCCCTCTTTTATACTTAACGAATGAACCTCTAAATCAAATGGAGGAAGCCATATCGGAATAAACTGGTATATCAAATTTGAAGCAAATCGAATAATTCTGTATGAAAACCCATCTATCTAAATTAAGGGAAGACTAGCGCCCGTCCCTCCTTTATACTTAACCAATAAATCTCCAAATCTAATCAAGGCAGCGCCTTCACATAATAAACCGGTATACGAAATTTGGAGCAAATCAAATAACTCTGCATGAAAAACCCATTTATCTAATTTAAGGGGGGGGGGGTCTAGCCCCCCTTTTCCTCCCTTTATACTTAACTAATGAACCTCCAAATCTAATCAAGCCATTTATCTAAATTAAGGGGAGACTAGCACCCGTCCCTCCTTTATACTTTACCAATAAATCTCCAAATCTAATCAAGGCAGCTCCTTAACATAATAAACCGGTATACGAAATTTGGAGCAAATCGAATAACTCTGCATGAAAAACCCATTTATCTAATTTAAGGGGGGTTCTAGCCCCCCTTTTCCTCCCTTTATACTTAACTAATGAACCTCCAAATCTAATCAAGGCAGCTCCTTAACATAATAAACCGGTATACCAAATTTGGAGCAAATCGTATAATTCTACATGAAAAACCCATTTATCTAAATTAAGTGGGGATGGGGGTTAGCCCCCTTTCCCCCCTTTATACTTAAGTAATGAGCTTCCAAATCTAATCAGGGAAGCTCCTTAACATAATAAACCGATATACCAAATTTGGAGCAAATCGAATGCATCCGCATGAAAAACCCATTTATCTAAATTAAGGGGGGGTACTAGCCCCCTTTTTCCCCTTTATCCTTAACCAATGAACCCCAAAAACTAATCAGGGAAGCACCTTATCAAAATGAACCTATAAAAAAAATTTGAAGCAAATCGGATATTTCTATCAAGAGTTATCGCGTTACGTACATACGCACACACGTACGTACGTACATACAGAACCGGCGGAAACATAACCTCTCAGGCTTTGATAGCCTGTGAGCTAAAAATTATTAACTTTAAAAAATACGTACTATCGTTTGGTCAAATCTGTATGTCATTTTTATTAATTATGTTTACAGTGGTTTTTATTAGGATTGTATCTTAAACTGACTTTTCAATTATCGGTTTAATATCAAAAAACTATGTTTGGAAATGGATTATTATATTAACATCAGTAACATTTAAAGAATAAAGTCTATTTATTAAAATACGCAATTTCTTTGTAGCAACCATCCTCTCCCGCAACCGCAACAAAAGAGCCCTGAAACAAAGCCGCCTCAAGACTACAAGCCAAACACAAGGTTTCGTGACGTCACGACGCGGGGCCTAGATCATCCGTGGAGAGCACATGCGTTATTAAAACATATTAATTCTTTCCTCTATATTTCAACTTATTGGCACAGCATATGGGAAAAAAATAAAAACTTATAGTTTAAAGACGCTAATTAAGTGCTTTTTAATCAATTTCGATCACTCGAAACAATAATAATAAGGATAACACAAAAACAATATTTGTGAAATAATATCACTGTGTCAATGAAAATGTGCATCAGAATTAAAGTTACATTAAAGAAAATTCGTTCGTTAATGAAAAAAAAATCCCAAGTATTAAATTTATTTTAATAGACAGTTTTTATTATTTATTCTACTTTGAAATTTAGAAACAATATCAATTATCTATTTGGTATATATTCAAAAACAAAACATTATACATTATTACATACATATATTTATATATATATATATATAAATTTGTAGTTTAAACACATAAATTGAATTATTTTGCTTTCAGTTATTTCAAAATAAATAAATAACAATAAGTGTGCCAATCAAATCCCACATTTAAAAATTAAATTAAAGTGGAAGAAAAGTGAATGTTAAATGAAAACAAATTCAAGTTGTGTTCTATTTTTATTTTTAATCGGGCTTGAAATTATACAGTAAATATCCTATTAAATATTAAGTGATTTGAAACCTGCATATAATAAATAGTAAAATTAAAGTATACATGAAATTAAGTATTCTTATAAATAAATTTTCGTACTGTAAACTTTACTTATCAGAAATGGGTAATTTTCACATAAAATCCATTAAATTAAAAAACACAAAACCGTCATAATACTAAAACAACACAAGTTCATGAAACAGAAAATTATTATTTAGTTTTGTATTAGTTTCATATATTATGTAAGGTACAAGCAATAGATTTTTTAAAAAGTGTATTGACATATGAAGAGAAAAATAAAAGAAAGAAAGAAAAGACTTTCATCAATTGGAATTAAAATATTCCTAATTTATGTTCATTTTCCTCGAATGTTTAGGTAATAGCTGATAAAAAAAAAAAAAACATCGAAAAACACAAAAACCTTCCACGAAAATATTTCATTTCCAAAATAATGTTGTGTAGGTTCTTAAATGTTTGTTCACATCATTTAAGCTTAAAATAATCAATTTTTATGAGATGAAAAGTATTTCCTGACTAGATCTAAAAGTAAATTTATAATTATAGAATAATAATTTTATTTATTGTTACTTTTAATTAAACATTAAAATGGATATGAAAACACATAGGATTTTTGCGAAGAAGGTGTGTGTGTGTGGGGGGGGGGGGGGGGCAACTACTGTTTTGCATAAGGGTACTAACAACCCTTCCTCTAGTCTTGTAAATAAATTGTTTACAGTTGTGGCAAAATTAGAGAGATTCAAAAACATTATCCCCATAGCTCTGTTTACGCAGTACATAAGCATTTATAATTTAACAAAAAATTATAAAATGAATTTTTATTAAGATAGCAAACGTTTAAGATTAAAAAACAACAATAAATTGATACATGTATATCGATCGGGGTTTGCTTAAAAGAAGTAAACAAGATAAAAATGCTATGTATTCACAGCGACTTTTATGAAAATTTCTGAACAAATTAGAAAGAGAGGATGGTGTGACAAAATACAAATTAAATGATATAAGTCTTGACACGATTTAGGGATGTTTGTCATTTTAAATTATTGCTCTATGTGGAACGAAACAGAACTACAATAATATAGTTTCGTTTTGAGACACTGTATTATTGATAGAATCGTACTAGGATTTGCTAGTTAATTTATTTCAAAGAAATTAAAAATAAAAGATTTTGAACACAAGAAATAAAAATTGTGCTGATAGCATATAAATATAATTTGAAAATAAAACTTACCTTGAAAAGAATATGTTATCAGGCTGAGCAAAACACACGTGCACGTAAAATAGCAAGATACAAAATTCAAATGTTCGGGGCTGGCGCGTTGGCAGTTAGCCAGCCCCGGGCTGTGACGTCACACGTGGGGGGATGAAGGGCGTGTCTGGCTTGTAGTCTTGAGGCGGCTTTGTCTGAAAGCCTTCACTACTGAAAATACCCTTAGTTATCTAAACACTAATTATGTAAGCACTTACATATGTGTACATTGATATTAATTAATGCTAAGCTAACTGTGCTGAGTAATTTAGTCTATTTCATTTTTGCCCCCGCTATCCCCGCAAATATAACAAATACAAATGTTTCATTATATACCCATTGTATACCAAAACATTTATTTTCCTTTTAAAAATCGATTTTTTGATAAAATAAAAAAATATTTATCGATTTTTATGAAAATTGGATATCTGGAATCAGCGTTTTATTTTGTGCGTAGATATGTTAATTTTAAATCGAAAACGCAATATTAAAAAAAAAATTCTATATACCTGTAAAATTTCCTACTTTGTTTAGTTACGTGTAGTTTTGAAATAATTTGAAGTCCCGCTCGAAGAACGCTAAAAGTCTCAGGTGTACCATGACAAGCCTTCAACTACCCTCCCAAAAATTTTCAGTTTTTTACCTACAGTAGATGTCGCTAGCCACGGCACAAAATGACACACGCAGACGGAGTGAATCTTTTCTTTTATTGGTACAGATTAAAAAAGATGTTCCTTTAATTATTTTTCTCATTAAATAACCGGCGAACTGAGACAGATGTAACGATCAAAAACGAAAGAAAGCTATTTGGTTCTGCAAAAATAATTAAGAGCACAGAATAATTTCATTTTGATATTTCAAAGATTTGCGCTTGCCGTTAAAAAAGCCTGAGGACTAAAATAAAATGAAAAGTAAGATGTGTTTTCGTATTTTTTTTTTTTTCTTTGCTTGAACTACATCACTGGTTTTGTTCGTGGCATTGAGAGTCGGTTTATAACGGTAAGTGAACCAACATTTTCTGAAAGATTCTTTGGCCTTACCTGAAAATGGAAAATTTTATTCGATTTCGTATTTAAGGAATAAAAGTTCATACGGATATGTAGGATCTAAGAATCTCATAACCCGTTTGTTTTTGAGAATACAAAACTATTGTGTGACAGAAAATGAGATTTCCTTATAGCCCACAGGGCTTACTTCCGTTAATGCGAATGCTGTCTTTTGCCGATACGAATGACCAATTTTCGAAAAAGTAGACATCTATTAATGGGCTTTTCATTCGTTTTAAATCTAAAATAAGAGCTGTTTATTTTTATTAGCGTTCGTGTTTTTTTTTTTAATCCTTAGCACCTACAGTCGTCGTCTGGTCCTTCCGTCTGTCCGCATATAACAGTGCAAAAACTACCCAAACGAATTGTTTGAAATTTAGTATGTATAATCGTTGAAAGAATTTTGTCGAGTCATTTCAAATTTTATGAAAATCGAATCAAAACTTAAAAGGTATATTGAGAACAGTTTTCTTCATTATATTAATACATATCATACGTAATTAATTAAATATCCCGTGATAGGTCATGATTCTAGGTTGCCATGGTGATGACGTCCTTTTGAAGAGGAAGTCTTATTATTTATGTATGACTGAATTTTAATATATAGAATCGTAATGAATTTTGTATTTATGTATATTCGCATAAGAGTGCAACAGCTATTGCACCAATATCTGAATGTTTAAAAAACTAGTTATAGTACGAATTACTAGACATTGGCCACGTTTGACGTACAATTTCGGACTTTTTTTTTTTTACTGAAATTTTATACAATGAAACTGAAAATCATCTAATCCAAATGATCATGTGGTGTTCTATTATTCAAATGAGATAACATTGAAAATAATAGTTCACGCGTCTTTAAACGAAGGAAAGGGGGTCAAAACCCGAAATTTATTCCTATGTGAATGGTCCTGGTATGACATTAGTGTTTTATGCATATTACCTTGCTGCTTACATACACTTACTGTCTTTTAATTTAAAACTCACACCGGAATTTAAGTAATATTTTCTTTTTGTAATAAAATGTACTTGCTTTGTAACTTGTATCAAAAACATCTTCAATGGTCGTGTACAGCAGAGATCTCTTTGATCTCGCTGTTGTTTAACAAATAGATGATAATCGTTCACGCCCATCAGTTACTCAATAAGGCATAAGGGACATTTGAACGGTATGAATGAAGCACCGTTATTTACATTGAAAATTCAGCATCTGCAATTCTAGTACGCAGCAGCTGACATTTCGTTCTATTTTCCATTCAAGTTTTCGAACTAGTGTCTCGCTGAAGACATCACGTGACCATACCTAGATTTCTGCCACCACATTAGCCTACTTATTTTAATGTTTTGTTGCTAACCGGCTCTGTGCTTGGTGGTTGAATGGTTCGAGCAATGCATTTGAGTCTAAATACCATGTTTTTGAATCCCTCGTCTTCTTTTTATTCTCAAATTTTCTTTTACATCTTCATTAAAAACGTTTCATCGGTTAAAATATTCTATTTCAGGTTTGTTTTTTATTTATAAATATGTTATCGGTGAAATATTGTATTTCAGTTTTATTTTAAAAATTTTTGTTTACATTTTTTTTTTCTTGTTGCTTTCTATTTTTCATGATGAATGGAGCATTTTTAATAAAAGTAAATTTTGATGTTAATAACTATTAAAGATTTATTTTTATTGTTAAAATAAAATACTTACTTAAATATTCTATTTCAGAAATTTTTTTTCACCTTTTTGATTTTAAAATGTTACGCAAGGAATATTTTAATAAAATTTAATTGGGATGTTAATAACAATTAGATTTATTTTTATTAAAAAAATGAAATATTTATTTAAATACGGTAAAATGGGCAAAAAATTTTACTTTTAAGTGCATTTTAAGATTAAAAGTTTCATTTCAGTGCAATATTATCAAATTAAGCAAAGCATATTTAAAGATGTAAAAGAGCAGGTATCTAAGTAGGGTCATGTGGTGTCTGCCACTAGACGCTAGTAGGTTTCCATTACTATGACGCCACTGCGCGTGCTAAGGAGAATTCTCCCAACAGAAAGTACTCTGAAATCAATTATATCAAGGTACATATATTTGTTGGTTGGTTGATTTTTGACGGCCGATTATCTACACTAGGGATATAGGCCCGAGGGGAGAGTGCCCTTCGTGGGGGTCTTTCTAAGGGAACCTAACCCGTATTTACGCATGGAAATCCATGGCTCGAAGAAAACCACGAAAACTCCGAACGATTAGGCCAACGGGCGCGATTGGGATCGAACCCAGCACCTCCCGTCTACCAGCTTTGAGAGCAGAACATACATTTGTTGGACTTTTAAAGCAGTGTCCATAATTCAAGTTAAGAAATTTTCTACATAACATTGAAAATGCGGCATTCGCAATGGCCTCATTTATTTAAGAATTCGTAATATGCGGATGTAAAAGTAAAGGAAATAATTTGTAACTTTAAAAAAAATATTCGACTTCAGGTAATTGATCTTCTATCAAATTAAAAAATCCCTGCCGGCTCGGGCCTACAGGCGGAGGTAGATTTCGATGTTAAGTACTAAATTCTCCAACAAAACTTAAATCAAGATTAGAGATAAAACCCAGTTTTTTCACAAAGAGCGAGCTGTAGGGAGCTAAACTTTTTCTGAAAATTGTAATATACACGAATACACACACACATATATATGGAATAGGTTTAAAAAATGGCTACAAAAAATTCAGAGAACCTTAAAGTGTTAAAATATGTTAATATTTCCATAGTCGGGTTTTTATCATGTTTTAATACGTTTCTTCAAACTGACATGGCGTTACATATTCACCTGCTGAGGTCCATTATATTTCCAATATGACGCAATATACATATTTTTTTAATTCGTCAAACTATTTATTTTGAGTTTTCATGCTGAAATCTTGCTGTAGGAAACTTATGACGTAATATTCAATTTGTTTTCAATTTGTCAAACTATTTAATTTTACACGTGAAAATTTTGCAAAAGAAAAGTAATTGTTGTGGTGAGAATTTTATTATTTGTTTTTTTTAATTGTTGGCAACTGTTATAACGAAAAACTTTTATTTTTTTCCTGCCATTGTTGTGTAAGAGCTGGTTTTATCAGAATCATGTTAAGACAGCATTCAAAATTTTGAACCCTTCCCATTTCCACCCTCTTGGGCCGATTTCGCCCATTTTCAATCCCCGCCGAGATATTCGCCATCTCAAAGTTGTTGGCGAGTTTGAAGACGATTCGTGCATAATTGCGACTTTTATCGTGCGGACAAAATTTAGTACATACATATATATATATATATATATATATATATATATATATATATAAACTTTTTAGGTGGGGGTGGTTTTGGGTTCCTGTAGTCCTATATTGAAAAGTTATGAAGGAATTTTTCAAAAGTCGCACCATGGTAACGACTGCAATAGGTAGTATTTCTTACGAAATCTACCTAAAAAATTACCAGGCAATTTTTTTCCATCCTGCAATACCGTACATACATTACTACCTCCACGTTAAATATATAGGGCTTCAAATGAAGTGAGAGTACAGCAGAAGTCTCGGGTGATTTTAAACAACTCTGAATCTTGAGATTTTTTTTAAACTGGTTGTATAGGTATAAAAGGATTTAACAATTGAACTTTTCTGTTTTCCCTATAACTATCGAAAGAAAACCGCATAAAGACGGAGGAAAATCGCGGGGCAACGACTTTTTTGCCAAACAGTTAGCGCTGCGTTGCTTGATGAAAATCGCTGAAAATGAAATATTTTTAAGATGTTTATTATATTATAATTATTTATCGGTTTATGTAGAATTTCTAATAAAGTACTGAATCAATTTTAATGAAATTTAAATGGGATCCAGTCGAGAGCATCCTCTTTCTGAAAAAGAAACTGCATGAATCGGTCGTTTCGTTTCGGAGTAATCGGTGAAGATATATAATAAAAGAGTTTTTATAGTTTTGCTGCACATAGGCTGCTCGTGCAGCGACGGGCACTTCGCATCCAGCTAAACAAACGATTTGCAAGCAACTAACGCACAACAGAACGAGAGAAGTATTGATTTTATTGGTTTTTGTTCGATTTCTAAAGAAGTACGAAGCAATTTTGGTGATATGTAAATGGGAATCGGGAGTATCCTCTTTCAATAAAAAAAATGAATTGGTTGTGTAGTTTCGGGATAATCGGTGAACATATGGGGCATTCTCACAATCTTTTGACTTTCGGGAATAAAAATCTGGTGAAATTAAACTTGCTAAAATAAAATTTAATCTGATAGACGAATGACTTAATGATTCAAAATAAAGAAAAAATGGTCAGCGGCGAAAATTTTTTTATTTAACTGAGGTTTAGGTTAAACTTGCGAGTTTAATTTTCCATACCATTTTACCACTATAACTTTTTATTTTCTTCTAAATTTTTACTTATAATGAATTTGCATAGTACCCACAGGACATTAAAATAAAAAATAATAAAAATGTAGTACTTTTAATACAGAATTTTTGTATTACATTGTCTTAAAGGGGTGTTAAAGAAGGAACGGTAAGGTAAAAAAGGGGACGTATAGGAAAAAGGGGACGGTAATGAAAATTACCACCTATTTTTAGGAAAATCATGTTAAGACTAAGTGATAGCCACAATGTTCATTGATTTTTAGAAAAAGTTGTTAACATTGGATTAAATTGAATTTCCTTTTTAATTTACCTCGAAAAGTGTACGAATAAATCTTGGGGACGGTAAGACTACTAATAAAGCCACGATCTTGATATTGATATTTAAATGCTGATTTAAATTCTGCAGTAAATTTCCTGTCAAAGAATTTTAGACATTCTTTCTCTAGCATACTTCTACATGAGAAAAACTTAAAAAAAATTCTGTGGCTGCATCTGAAGTGATATTCTGTATAAGTTTAGCAAGAGGGACGGTAAGGATGAAAAACCGAGGGACAGAGTTAAAAAAATAATATTAACCGTAAAAATGTGTGCAGGTTAATTTTTTACTACATATTTATATAAACAATTGTCTCAGTTTTGGAAAAAAATTACATCAAATTACTTTTATTGAAACAATTTTATACAGACAGCTCCAAACTTAAAAATCGGCATCAGGGACACGGGGCGGTATAGGAGTTTTCCTGGTATTTAGACCCCCAACATCGTCCAAAACTTATTTATCTCATTAATACTGTTATGCAATCATGCAGTGGGATGTTCCCCAGTATATGAAATAAAAAAACACAAAAAATGTATTAAAATAATAATTATTATTCAGGGACATAAAAGTCAAAAGATTGTGAGTATGCCCCATATATGAATTGAGAACTTCCTCTTTTTTCTGACATCTGCTAAAAATTCTATTAAAATTTTTTGTAGAACTGTTACTCTGTTTTACTTTAAACCACGTAAAAGAAATTTTCATATTCTGGATGGAAATATACTTCACTCTGCCGTTACACTGCATAATATTCAGCTACATTTCAGAACTGATTTATAAAACAAAATTCTTATATTTGTACTACGACCAATCTTGTTCTCCTTATATCATGGAATCCAGTTCACATGTCTTACTACTTTTCTTTAAACATAATAAACATGTAGAAAAGAATAAGCATTTTAAATATAAATGCATAAAAAAAAGATACATCACAAGTTACTAACATTTAAAATTATGTACTAATTTTTACATCAGTTTGTATTTTATCCGTTTCGATCTAGGTTTCGGGCTTTTGGTACGAATCCACTAATAATCAGGCGTTGCTGACAGAAGAGTATCAGAGTATCACAACATGGAATTAGTTGACCACCCCTGAGGGCGATTCAGCCAGTGGCTCCGCTACTAATTCGACTTCCAAAAAAAATAAGAATACATCCCTTCTATACAGAATCTAAAGGTAAATGGACCGAACTCGCAAGCGAAATTAAAAACCTAAATGAAAGTAATCCTATGATTAAATTAGAAGGTGAATTACTTAAAGTCCACTGTAAATCAGGCCATGACTTTCGAAAAACTCAGCCCTACTTAGATTCTAAAACTATCACGTATACAACTCTGAGCCCAGCGGAACAGCGCCCACGAAAAGTTGTGATTAGAGGAATTCCTCCATATACAGACCCTCAGATCATAATTGATGCGCTCAAACAACATAATTTCACTGCCAATAGGGCATCCATGATGAAAAGCAGAAAGACTGGTCGGCCAATGCCTCTCTATGTTGTAAATGTTCTGCCTTGCTACAAATTTGAGGAGATCTATCAGATAAATGAAATATGCTATATTAGTGTTACTGTTGAACATTTTAAAGGGACTAACATTGACAAACAATGTTACAGATTCCAAAAATTTGCATACTCCTCCGAAATTTGCCACCTGCCACCAAAATGCGCCAAATGTTCTGAAGAACACTTAACCCCAGAATGTAACAAAATTGGCAAAATCACCCCCAAATGCTCCAATTGTTATGGTCACCATGTGGCAACCTACCGTGGTTGCTCTAAAACCCCACAGTTAAAAAAAAACAGTTTCACTCAAAAAATGACAGAAACGATAAACCTAAAATCATCCATAATGCAATGGCTGAATTACTGTATACTTACAACTATGTTCGTAAACCAGAGGGTAAAAAACCTAACAATACTGCTAAAGAGCCTGCTGCAGCCCCAGCTCCGCTCCCTTCTCCCTCCCAAACCCCTAACTCTGAAAGTAACACTGAAAATAAGCCAACTGACACCAATTCTGCAGCAACAGAAAAACCCACTAATTCTAACTATACTACCAACTTCAAAGAAATTTTTAAGACTTTTCAAGAGATGAAAGAACTCCTAAAATTCAACAAATTTATTCAATGCTTCAAAAATAAAGCCAAACTCACGAAAAATTGTACCGACCCGATGGAAAAAATGCTTATCATCATGAGCGACACTTTAGCCAAGGAATTTAACACACCCGATAATGAATAATTCCTCTTCTACCTTCTGCTCACTAATTTTTCTTTCCTGGAACTGCAACTCTTTGCAGAATAAAATTGACGAACTTATACTTTTCATTAATGATCATCCCCATATTTACGTAATTTTTATCGAAGAGACTTTTAAAATCCCACTTTTAATATTATCCTTCCTGTGTATAGGCTTTCTCACACACCCCATGCCGATAGCACGCAGAGGTTGCACCGCAATTTACATTAAGCATTATATTCCACACTATCAATCACAGAGCAACTCCTTTAATGACTTAGAATACACTAGTGTAATTTTACAGCTTCTCATTTAAACATTAAATTAGCCTCTATTTATGCACAACCTACTGGTAACTTCCCGGATTCCGTACTTAAAAAATGAAAACGGAGCTTTTATAAGTTGATCGTGTTAACAAATTTATAGATTAAAAGCTATTCACAAATATTTTTTGGAAAATAGAGAGACTCATTTAATTTCTTGATTTCTTTTTCTTTTATGCGTGTGTGCATGTGTATCGTTTTGGGTATTGTTGGAAGGATCTCGTAACACTGAATACAAAAATATATTTGTTTTAATTTTAGATACTGTCGAAAACGTAATACAAAAATATGCCCCTCCCCCCTCCAACTTATTTCCGAATCTACTAAAACCAAAATGATGAAAAAATTAGGTGCAATAGTAGTTTATTCAGACGTTGATGGAAAATTATAGCGATTATCCTAGGTCCCATAGTATTGGAAAAAATCGCATTTTACCGTTACACACAAACTTTATTTTGCGGTGGTCAGTGGCAGCATTTTAAACTATAAAGTTATAAAACTAACAGTCCTGACTACTGAGGCGATTTGGAATCAAATAGCGTTTTCCATTTTTTTACATAAAAAAATTGCTTCTCAAGTAAAATTCGATTTTTGTCACGTAACGACAAGTTTATCTCTTTTCCCTGTGCTATCGTGTACCGAAATTCGATTAGAAACTCCAAGATTGACAGCATTTTTTGAAAGATATTTTTACCAAAAATGGAAAACGCCATTAGATTGCATAGTTCCTGAATAAGAACACCTGCCAATTTTACGCGTTTCCGAACAAAAATGAATTGAATAATGGGTCTGCCTCCCACCTGTTTGTTGGGAGAAGACTAAGTTAAAAAAGTTCTTGTTTTCTCATGTTTATAGATTTTTATTTGCTCCCTTTTAAAATTCTATTTTAAAACCATGCTAATATATTGACATACATCCATAGAGACACACACACAATTTAGCTGTTTACGAAAAAACTGGGGTGGGGGGTGCAGGGCATGGAAGTGACAGGATTTTGAAAATATCTTCCATAGCTGGAATTAAATAAGCAACATAAAAAAATTGATTGGTTAATCTTTTAAAATATATATATGAATTATATCCATTTAATATTACCTGAGAACATTTTTATTTATAAAACGGAAGTAAAATAACATTATATACGCAAACAAATAAAAGATATTCACTTTTATCTAAAATACATCTGTTATAAATTAAATTCAGTAACTTTTTATATTTTAAACCACCTGTTACTAAAGTAGAATTTTATTTCTCTTACTTCTAAGTTTTTTTTTTCGATATTGCATGATATGTAAACATGTCAAATATTCTCCTAACTAGTCCTACTTCTTTTTTTGCCAAAAAATACAAAGATAATATGTGCTTAGTTTGATCGGCTTTCCCCTATACGGTGTCCAGCACAAGCATATCGTAAATTCAAATGATATTTAACGAAATATCCTGCTGCTCGCCTCCTTGTCTCTATCCCTCCATCTTCTTACAACCATATCGTCAGCTTCCTAATCATACACGCAATGCATATCTACACTGATTTTTCGTTCACTGACCTTCGTTCTTTGCTTAACCCTTTCAGGGGCAAAGCAATTCCATTGTTAAAGTGTTGAAATTAATAAATGATACCGGAATTTGAAAACAAAAAAGAACTTGTAAATAAGATAAAGCTTTATTTTTACATACATAACAAACCGCTAAAATTTTTATTAAAATTCTGGTGCCACTGTGGCATTTGGTAATTAAAATTAAGCGGTTTCATAAACATACCACCGCCCTTCAAGATGTTAACCCGTTCGGGACACTCTTTGCACATGTACACCCTCAAAAAGAGCATACAAAATTTGTTTTAGTCACCAGTAAAAAAGAAAAGTAATATTTAGTTTCTTTAATCAGAGCATTTTCGTAATTGTTTAAGTAAAGGTAACTTTTGTAAAAAGAAAAAAAAAGTGGTACCAACCGAATAAAATTTGTGTGAAAACCACCGGTCCCTAAGAGGTTAACAATCCATCGCAGAAATCCGATACTGAGTGGAAAGAGTGGTTTTCGAGGAGGGTCGAAGTATCGATGAGTGGAAAATCCATGCTTCAATTCTCGACTCTCCAAGTCCAACACTGTGTTAACTTCGTTTTACGACTCTCTGAGTAGACTTCGACTCCGAATCCGAAATTGAGTGGAAAATAAAGTTCGACTGTTTTGAGTCGAGGCAATTCACTAGCGAGGAGTCGACAGTTCGACTCAATTGGAAAGAGTCGAGATTTTGAGTCGACTCTTCCACTCTTCGTCCAACTCTAGTATCCGATAACCTCTCAATGATCTTCCGTAAATATATTTAAAATTAAATTATTCTGTAATCTGCTACTTTGTGGACGTCTACTTCATCCGTCTTTATCGAATGCCAAGTATAAAGTTGGCGATGTCACTCAATGTTAAAATTGGCCGTATAATAAAAAAGGCCACTTATTTGTTGCCAGTTGCGGTTCATCGTGGGAGCTCTATCACTTTACTATCAGTATTATAGTAATTTGTATTATTAATTATTATAGTAATTTCACCTTATTTAATCATGGAACGATACTTCAGGGCGAAATTCAATTTAAGAAAATACAGCAGCCCCGATCAGAGACTTATTTCGTCTGGATGCAGCTAACGAGCTGCTTCTGCTTATAGCAGTTGATTTGAGAGCTAATTAAAAAATTGCGTAACCTTACGAAAAGTACATTCCGAAAACAATTAGGGGACCTAACGGGATTTGTTTCTAAACGAGGTACTTTACGAGGTTCCTACGTTAACTGCGAGGCTCAATATGTCATTCTTATTCTCATATATGCCCCATATACATCAATTCAATACTTTTTACTTAAACCTTGAAAAATAATTTTAGTAATGAATGTATAGGGTGTTTCCATTAACTTTAAACAATAAATTGTGTTAGGGTAGTTGCGGTTTTGATTAATGGCATATCAAATCCTTCATCTTCCGACATATTTTCTAAAGAGAATAAAAGAATGATTGGAGAAATTGGCATTTTAAAACAACTTTCTTCGTTACAGTAAACTTCTAAGCCAAAATTATGCATTGAGAAAACAAAATTTAGTGCCTCTGAAAATATTAATGTAATATTATTTAGATTCGTATGCAATGGTGACTAAACAAGACGAACATTACTCTTCAAAATAAGTGTTTAGAAAAAGTACAGAAGTTAGCAGCTATGCAAAACAAAACTTCGAGTTTTTAAAAGATTATTATAAAAATTATCTATAAAAAACAGTATCGTCTGTGACACAAGTTCTTGTGAATCACTGATCATCAATAATCACTAATAAAAAATGTTTCCTCAATTTTTCTCAATCTGACGTAAATTAACTTTTAAAACGAAAATTTCGACTTTGAAACATTTTACAATCAATTAATCCTTTTTCTTCTAGTTTATAAATAAATGATTTAGGCACATATTTTTGCGTAGTTATACAGATGCGTATTCTACAGATTTGATATCTGATCGCAACGCACAGTACTTTTAAATGCGATGCATCATGAATTTCTGAATATCTTAATGCAAATTTTTAAATAATTTTAGTTTCAAAGCGTAGCAAGGTTCACAATATCAAACCAGAAGTTAAAAACTAATTTTAAAAAAAATCACAATTTATTTTGCATTATTTTAAAATCTGCTTACATTAATGTTTAAAAATTAAACTTGTACAATAGAAATGACAATTAACCCCTTAAGGGGCAAAGGAACACGTTTGTCGCGTTGAATTTTTCCGACAGATGGCTCTGATTGCAACAGGGTATCCGAAGTTTGGCGAAATGAGATTTTTAACGAAGAAAAAAAGATAAAAAAATAAAGCACTCTCGCGCCAACATCTGGTAGTCTTATCACTCACTGGAGGCGGAGTTTATTCCCTACCAGCTGCATGACGTGCCTTATGATCTCCAATCATGAACATCTTGGAAGGAAAAAGATGCTTTGTTGATTTTTTTGGGAACGGTACAAATTACTGGAACGTGGATATTTTAAAGAAGTCTGATTTTTTAAATAAAATAGCAAGAGCACCTTTTTTTTGTATAAAATTTTCTTTTTCAGCAGAGAGGGGAGGGGGGGGGGAGAGGTCTGCACGGGGCAGAATTTTCTGCCCCGTCCCGGCCCAAAAGAGAAATAATTAGGCCCAACTCTGCTGGTTTGTATTTTTTTTCATTTCACGGCCCGGCGCAAAAATAAAAGAAATCAGACTCCACTCAATTTCCACCAAAAACGCCGACTTTTCTTAACATACAATTGAAATTCTTTTCTGGAATACTGCATAAATATTCATGGAAAGTTTTAACAGTATATTTTAGAATTTAGATTACTATATGTTCGCGAGGTAGAATATACAGAATAGTAGCATTAATAAACACTTAGACTCATGAGACTCTTAAATTTAAGTTTAGATTTCTTAATATCATTAATATGTTCAGAATGAAAGAAAAAAGATGGTTAAAAACATTATAGCTTTTGAAGCTATATATATATATATATATATATATATATTAAGAGATTTTTGAAAATATTTTTCTATAATTTATTAAGGTATATTTCCAAATTTTCCGTTACCAAAAGTTGTTTATTACTACTAATCTTTTTTCAAAACAAATTACTTGCCCGAGGAGTCTACTTCAGTCATGTGAAAAGACCCGCTCGCTAATGTTAGTTCAATGGGAGAAATTTTTTTAAGAGGCTACTTCAGTCAAACGAATAGACTCGTTCGCTAATGATAATCCTATGGAAAAAATTATAAAGATATCTCTGTCGCATTTCAGTATTTTAAAGTGATTTTTTTTTTCATAGGATAACCGAGATTGATTTGTATGCAGGCCGGTTTTTACTTTTTAGATTTTGATTGCAGATTTTTTTTTTTTATAAGGATGCTTTTACTTTCGAAACCGGTTTCGAAAATGAAAGTGTCCTCATTTAATTTGTTTTTCTAGCGGCCCTTTGATAAAATTCCCGTATTTTCCCCGACTCCTTCGGCAAAATTCACTTTTTTCTGCGATCCTTAGACGAAATTGCTTTTTCTCTGCAATCTTCGACGAATTTTGCGTTTTTACCGCGATACTTCGACGAAGTTGCCGATTTTTTTCTTCGGACGATTAACAAAACTGATTTTTTTCAGCGACCATCTGTCGAAATTCGCGTCTTTTTTTATCCCAAATTTTCAGACTGATGATCGATTTTAAAGTGTTTTTGGAACCGAAAGCCGTAAATTTTCGGATGAATCTGAACAGAATCACCTTTGCACATACTGAACAAAATAAAATAATTACTTTTATTAAAAAAGACATATTTTGCTCTCTGTAAATAAAATCCGCTACTGAAGTAATGTTTTCAACCAATTTTCTTTGTTTCATTCATCAAATCTTGCAGGTAATTACCATCTAGATGGTATTCCAAGTGCTACTCGACTTTTAATTTTTTTTCGGTATCCATAAGAAGAAAATATTGGATACTTCGAATTTTTCAGCTACCAGTTTGGGATTTATTTATACAGAGGTGACTTTTATTATCCTTTAAACTGCTGATGAAATATTCTTCCAATTGTAAAAAAGCGTATAAATCAATCTTTTGTTTCATAAGGGGTTGTATATATATATATATTTAAATATGATTTTTTTTATATGGCCCCTGGGTCCTAATACCTTATATTTACAAAAATATTGTCCTACATCTAGGAAGGAAATTAAAAAAATCCCCACTTGCGGTATTATGACACTTTCAGTTTTATGAAATTTCAATGTTTTTACCTGCACTAAAAGTATTTCTTTCCTTTTTTAGTACCAGAAAACACTGAAATATATCTTTTTGAAGGGAAGGGGTGCCTAAAGAAATATAGCCTAGGGGTAAAAAGGTAGTTCAAGGGTGATTCTGAGTAAAAAGAAAAATTTTCTGAAATTCACAGCAAATTTTCTGAAAAGTTACAGCAGAGGGGGGTGGGGATGAGAAATCCACTCCCGGCACTAACTACGCGTTTTTCCGCGGCCCTTTGACGAAAATCGCGTTTTTTGTGATCCCTTGACGAATTTTGAGTCTTCGAGATCTTTTGACGAGATTTGCGGTTCTTTCGCGATTTTTTGAAGAAATTTTGGGGATTTTTTCGCGATTTTTTGAAGAAACTTGCGTTTTTCCGCGAATCTTTGACGAAATTTGTGTCTTTTACGCGATTCTTTGTTGAAATTCACGTTTTTTTTCTGCAAACAGTTGACAAAATTAATTTTTCCGACGACCATTTTGGCCCCACTAGTGGGTGAGAGGTTCTGCTCTCGAAGCTGGTAGACGGGAGGTGCTGGGTTTGAACCCAATCGCGCCCGTCGGCCTAACCGTTTCGGAGTTTTCGTGGTTTTCTTCGAAACCGTGGTTCCCATGCGTAAATACGGGTTAGGTTCCCTTAGAAAGACCCCCACGAAGGGCACCCACCCCCCCCCCCAGGGCCTATATCCCACGTGTTGATAATTGGCCGTCATAAACACAAAACCAAAAACCAAACCGACGACCATTTGTCGAAATTTGCGATATTTTTTATGTCCGAATTTTCGGATTGATCGAATTTTATGAACTTTCGGAAATGAATGCCTTAAATTTTCGGAAAATTCAGAAAAGAATCGCAGCTAGGTAGTTTATCCGCCCCCCCGCCCACACAATATAATAATAAACAAATACAGAAAACCTCTGAATAACGGAAACCTCGGGAGAGTATAATTTGTCCACTATTCGGAAGTGCCCGCTATTGAGATGTAAAAATGCACAAATAATTGTTAGGGAGAGGGGGAAATGTACTCTTAATAAAGGTGTCCATTATCAGGGAGGAACTGTCATAGACGTTTAACTGTACTTACAGAAGTAGGGAACAAGTTCACTTGCTACAAAACCTTTGATTAAAAAATTAGAATTTTTTTTATTGTAATACAAATTGCTGATTGATTATGAATTATAGTCATAGTCAGGCTTTAAAAGAAATACCACCGAACTTTGCCTGGTTGGTAAAACCTTTGTTTTACACTCACATTAAAAATAAATAAACAAATAAATTCCCATTCAAATTGCAAACTTCAAATGATAATGGAATAAACTGAGTATCCACTTTCCTTGTCGCAGCAGTTCGAATATACATACATACATTCTATACAGAAATAGCACAGGAAAACATTAATCTTCCAACGCATCAATTGAAACCCCACCCTAACAAAGGGGTTGCCAAAAGAACTGGTAACATTAAATCGCCAACACACTCGCCAAAACGTAATCTCGTTGATATTATGATAAAACTCCGATAAATCGACTAAATTTCTTAAATATAATTGCTGTTCATAAAAGATATTGAAGCTTGGTACTAATCTGAATTTTCGAGACCCAAATTAAATTTTTTGTGGCTTATTTGCTAGTGTTTAAAATTAAAAATGTACGGAAAAGATGTTATATGGAATATTATTTTTACTTTTGAAAGGCAGATGGCAGCACTAGCAAACGCTAAATTCAATAATTCGGAAATGTTAACAGGATTGATTTTATTAGATCTAGCTAAAAAATTTGAAAATTATTAATTATTTGCTGAATATATAACAAAATAAAATATATTAAATGAAAATTTTGATATTATATTTCACTAAATGCCAGTTGTAAAGAATATGTATCAATCTTTTCATTACGAAGATAAGAAGTAAAAATCCATAGTCAAAAACTGGAGGGTACACGTCCCCCTTAACCTACGATTTAACCTACGGTTTGGCAAATCCATAGCTACCACTAAAATTTAATAGAGATTTACGCTTTGTTTAATCATGGAATTTCGACGATTAAATTAAACTATATTTACTGTGAAATTTTAGTGGTAAGAAGATTTTACATTTGGCTCGATCATCGTACGCGGGCTATGCCCGTCATTGTAGGTTAAGGGGTTAAAAAGCTTTTACTTTTCTTTTTAGACCAGCACTTAGACTTTATCATATTTAAATTTTAACTTTTAATATTTTTGCTTCTTCGAAATATTTGCTTCCAAATTACTAAGCTGTCCTTATTTAATGCGAGGAAACTTGCTAATAAAAAAGTTGGCAAAAACTCACAATTTGAAAGAACAATATTATTAATTAAAATTATTCCACTTTCATTTTCCAAAATATGTTTCAATAATGCTTATAATTTGCATAATCGATTCAAGTATGTTTTTTTCTGTGAAAAAGATTAACATTCACAAATACTGATTTTAGGAACACATGAATAAGGAAAAAAAAAAAAAAAACCAGAAAGAAACGCGTTTTCAGAAATATGAGGATACATTTTCTCTTTCTTACCATCCAGAAGTTAGCGAGATATACTTCTGTAAAATCTAAATGAGCACTTTTCAGTAAAATTATTGTTTTAGCTCAACCCATTTTAGTTTTTTATTCTAAAATGTCTGATTGGTTGTATTTATGACGACCAATTATCAACTCGAGGGATATAGGTCCAAGGGGGGGGGGGTGCCCTTCGTGAGGGTCTTTCTAAGGGAACCTAACCCATATTTACGCGTAGAAATCCACGGTTTGAAGAAAACCACGAAAACTCCGAACGATTATGCCGTCGTTTATAGTGCTGAAGCCGTGCTGAACCCTTCATTTTATACAAATTCAGAAATTCTGCCATTAAATCACCTGTTTATGATATTTTCAAATGTTCTTTTACTCTTACACTTAACAAAAAATAAGTATGTAACAAAGAAAAAAGAACTTTCGAAACGATTAGGAGATGCCTTCTTCCTTGATACGCTAACCCAATTAGGACGAGCCTTCGACACCAGTTTTTTCCACATTGTAATTTTGAATTATTTAATCGCTCAAAATTTGAGATCAGATAATGAGAAAATTTCCAAACTAAAATACTTGTATTCAAATTTTAAAGTTTTGTTCACCTTGCATGACAAGTTTTCTTGCCAACCGGCTTTAATGAGTTAAGTAGATATTATGGGAAGGCCGAAATACTGTAGTACAAATTTCATTAATAAATAAATTTCCTTTAAGTTCCGTTTTTACGTTACATACGAATTTGAACAACTGACAAAGTGAAAGACATCATTAATACCTAAAAATTCATTTGCGCAATGCATTCATTTATTAGTATTTTAACTCGTATAATAATATATATATATATATATATATACAGGGTGTTCCGTTAAAGGGGTCCAATATTAATAGGGGTAATAGAGGAGATCACATGGAGCATAAATCAGTATATAAAGCCTGGTCGGATCTCAATAGTTTTCAAGTTACAGCAAATAGAAAGAAAATTCGGAAAATTGTAAAAGAACCCTCATTGCTAAACTATCGATAATGCTACATAAAAACGAAGCACATATTTAGAAAGAGCAGAAAAAAACCTACAAAATGACATCAATTGTATTAAAATAGCAATATTTATTGACGAGTTACAAGCCCTGAAACAGTGAAAAAAGTACGAAATCCAATATACATCAAAATAGTTAATCGTTAATTCCAAAAAGACAACTCTAGCTACAACAAGGAAAATGTAGTAAAATTTGGCCCATTCCGAAAACTTTCGAAAAAGCTTACAATGAACCATATCGGTTTAATTGTGTGAGAGAAATTAATCAGTTTCTTAGTTACAACTCCGCTTTCTTTGACACTAGCAAAGGTTAAACTCCGCCCATCACGATTGGAAACACCGCCTTTTTAATTACTCTCAACTATACATTTTCGATCATGCTTCTTCTGAGATGCAACATTTTTAATTATTCAAGAGTTGAATGAACCAAAATAACTTTACAATAATAGTCTACATTTTAAAGTGGTCTTTTATTGATATAAAGCTTAAGTTAAATTCTTTAAAATTAAACTGGTGGTGAAAATTCGGAAATAATTAAAAATATTGCGATTTGTAACTATGCAAGAAGTTTCAGTACATGTTTTACATGGACAATTATTGTATGTATATGTGCATCATAATTTATGATAGGAAATAATAATAACAAATAGCATAATAATTTTATTAATTATAAATTTAAAAAAGACACTAAATTTTAAATTAATTCATACAAACTTTGTAATTTACAATTTGAGTACACCACAGTCTGTGACTTACAAAATACTGTGCCAAAAAGTGTTGAAAATAAAAGAAAAATGACAAATAAAGAATTACATTCCACGTACTTTATGACATATGTGAAGCATAGTCTTCTGGCCTGCGCTGCACAGTTCAATGTCGGAAGGCAGACGAACGGACATTATTATAATAGGTGTTCGAAGTTGCGCCCATTAACAGAATCGCACAGCCGACAGCGACGTCGTAAAGATTGGCGAACACGCCGAAAAACTCCGACGGAGTTGGGAATGTCTCCTGCAGCGACAACGATTCGCGCTAGTAAATCCTCCGGTGTATCCACAGGCGTTTCATACACCAGCGATTTAAGGTGTCCCCAAACAAAAAAATTCTAACGGATTGAGGTCTGGAGAGCGTGCAGGCCAAGCAACAGGTCCACTGCGTCCAATCCATTTCCCAGGATATGTTGAATTGAGGTGATTGCGAACACCTATGAAAAAATGTGCCGGTGCGCCATCGTGCATAAACCACATATTGTGGCGCAATGTTGCTGGCACATTTTGCAGTAACTGCGGTAAGATATCCCGTAGGAAAACCAAGTACGTACTGCCATTGAGTACATCTGGGAGTAAATATGGTCCTATGAGATAATCGCCGAGGACACCTGCCCATATGTTCACACTGAAGTTTTGTTGTGCGTTCGACGGGAAAACAGTGTGCGGATTTGTATATGACCATGTGTGCATATTGTGCGTGTTTACCACGCCCTCTCTCGTAAATGTTGCTTCATCAGTAAATAAAATATTTTCCAGAAATTGTGGATTATTTTCTGTTACATTAAGCAACCAGCGTACGAATTCTGTCCGCTGAGCACAATCTGTTACTGATAACAGTTGTACCCGCTGCACATGAAAGGGGTGCATGTTTTCTGCACGCAGAACACGCCACACACTTTGGTGAGAAACACCGACTTCAGACGCAGCAGCTCGTGTACTCGTGGAGGGGTTATCTTTAAAAATATTCAGTACATCTTCTTCCATTGCAGGTGTTCGTACATGTCGAGGTTTCCCTGCATCAATGCTTGCTGTATTAAACGATCCAGTCTCCCGTAATCGTCTATCGATTTTTATGAAGAGTTTCGAACTTGGGCAACGTCTCCTTGGAAATTGCTCACGGTACATGCGCTGTGCTAGACATGCATTTCCATGAGCTTGCCCGTACATCAGATGCATGTCCGCATATTCTTCGTTAGAGTATTCCGGCATAATTATTATACATCAACTTACTACAATCCCACTTACAACAGCCTCCCTTTAACATAACGCCCACTGATGACTGCTGTTTTATTACACTTTTCTTCCTATACACATAGAAAATTTGCATAAAAAGTACTTCTTCTTCATCATCCTGAAAGTTCATGGAGGAAACGCAGTAGTCACGGAGTTTGCTTTAAGACAAGGCGAGAGCTGCACAATATGTCATTCACTTGACCAGACTGAATAATGAAAGGGTATTGATAGAGGTTGATCAGAAATGTATAATTGATAGATATTAAAACGAGGTGTTTACAATCGTCATGGGCGGAGTTTCGCCCTTTCCGAGCGTGCAACAGTACAGAGTTGTAACTAGGGAACTGCTTGATTTCTCCCATACAATTAAACTGATATGGTTTATTGTCAGCTTCTTCGAAAGCTTTCGGAATGGACCAAATTTTATAACATTTTCCTTGATGTAGGTAGAGTTGCATTTTTGGAATTAACGATTAACTATTTTGCTAAATATTTGATTTTGTATTTTTTCACTGTTTCAGAGCTTGTAACTAGCCATTAATTCTCAATATTCTAAAACAACTTATGTCATTTCGTAGGATTTTTTCTGCTCTTTCTAAATATGTGCTTCGTTTTTATGTAGCATTATCGATAGTTTAGCAATGAGGGTTTTTTTACAAATTTCCGATTTTTCATTCTATTTGCTGTAACTTGAAAATTATTGAGATCCGGCCAGGCATTATATACTGATTTATGCTCCGTGTGATCTCCTCTATTACCCCTATTAATATTGGACCCCTTTAACGGAACACCCTGTATATATATTCGACTATATGAGATCATTTAAAATGTCGCGTAAAAATATACTCAATTTTTAAAAGCACAATTGTCGTACATATTTACGTTCAGCACATCAAGTAACGAGGAAGACAAATTTTAAATTAGGAGTTATTAAGACATGAGTTGTTGCAAAAAGGGGTAATTCATATGAAATTGACATATTTCGTTGTTCACACCTAATTCGAGCGATAATTTGTGTATTCCATAACATTTTTGTTTCGTATGTTTCTTTGTTGAATCCAAATATACAACTCATTCACAATTTGGATTAAAATATTTTCCAAATGTTAATTCCTAGTTTGTAGTTTGATACCCAGCTGCATGGACAAGTTATTTATTCAATTCACATCCGTAAATTTTTAAAGTAATATTATTTCAATGTTATACGACGCAACTTGTTAGTATATTCCTCCCTACGCCAATTTTTTTACTTCTAAATTCTAAAGTTTTTCCTTTTTTTGGCTCATTTTCTACTAGAGATATGGGATTTTTGGTCCTCCGGCACTCTGAAAGTTTCCCCATCAAAATCAAAGTGTTAGTATATTCATATCCGTAGATGTTAATTCTTCCTGAATACGATGTGCTTCCTATAGCCATCGGAAATTTAATGTAGATTATTTAGTTTAAACCTACCCTGGCAAAAGTACGGGAAATTCAAACTGTGTTACGACCAGGGCTGGGGAGTCTGAGTCGTCCATTTTTTCCCACCGACTCCGCAGCCCTAGTTACGACATAAAGATTTACATGTTTATTTATCCTTACTTCAATTCAAAGTAACAAACAGGGCTGAAAATTTATAAAAATAAAGCTGTTCAAAGATTAAGGCTTTGTGCTGTGGGAGGGCGGGGACATTAGGAGATTGTATATTTAATGTTATTGGAAAGCAAGAGATAGGGCAAAGTGCTTCGATAAATTAAAGAGTTTTGAAAATTTAACCTCTTCAGAGACGATTTTTTTTATGTTGAGAAACAAATTTTTTTATTTACGAATTATTAATTTTATATTAATAGGAATTCAAAAAGCAACAAAAAAAAGGAAAACAATAAAAATTCACACACAAAAAAGTAATAATGACAGCGTCCGCATTTGTCGCCGTTGAGCGTTAACGGTAATTTATGAGTTAAATGATTTCTTATAAGAAAAAAAAAAAAAACCCTAACCGTAAATTTCTTTCTTACATTTCTACAATTATTAAAACTTAATGTATTTAACATATCTGATATTCTTTTTATCAAATATTAACGATTAACGATTTGCTCAAATAATCCGTCATCATTGACTGCCGAAAATTGACTCCACGCATTTTTATCCCTAACTGTACATCGTTGCAGCCAAACCATAAAATTTTTACTTCTCTTGAGTGATTCTGTAGTGAATAAGTTATTATCCAATTTTAGTTATTTTTATTATTGGCAAGAATTATAATAATAAAATACTAAACGCCCACATATGTGGCCAAGGGTATGAAGAGGTTAACTTTTGCATACTGCTGGAGAGGGAAGAAATGGGAATCGGAATTTTAGAGGCGGTCATTTAAAAGAATGATTATTTATTATAACTACAGATAAGTAAAACGATTTTCGAAAAGAGAAAGAGTTTTAAATATTTTAAACTTTGTGAGCTGGGAAGAAAAATGGCGGAAGTGGAAATTTCAAATAAGGAAGGTTTGGTAATTTATATGATTATTTAAACCAATTTTGTGCAGTGGGGAAGAGGGCGGAGTAGAAATTTCAGGAGGAGGAGGTCTATTAAGTTTTATGGAAAGCTGAATGCAGACGATTTTTGAAAATGAAAGGGGGGATCTTTTTTACTGATTTAAAAGAAAATAAAAACTGCTGTTTGATTTGAAAGAATCTGAATTTTCATGCCTGGAAAATTTATGCTTTTACATACAAAATGATTTTGCGCATATATATAAAAAAAGTAGCGTTCTTAATCGAGGATTTCTTTCTTTTTTTTTTTTTCTTTTTTGAGTACAAACTTAAACGGATAAAGCATATGAAGATGGTATTTATTTTATTTATTTCACTTAATCATTAAGAAATTAAAATTTAGAAAAAACATGTTTTTTTAACAATTTTTGACATTGTGTTGAAAGCTTGAATAAATAATTTTTATTTTCCTTTTTTTGTTTGTGTGTATTAGAATTTTTAAAATTTTTATCTATGTGTGCTGTAGACGTAAACTCATTGGCGCACATTGCTTCATTTAGGGAGCATAAAAACTGCAAAATACTTGAAAGTTATTCAATGAACGTGCATTGTGATAGAATTTATTTAATTCTGAATTCGGAGTCTAATTTTTGTTCTTTTTCTTTCTTTCTTTCTTTTTCTGTCGTGTCTGCGTTAATTTCAAATGGAATTAATATGGTGGTCGTTGAGGGAGGGGGGGGGGGCGCAGTAATTTCTATGCAAATTACTTAGATTTGATGATTTTCAAGTTGTGTCTTGTTCCAAATCGCTGAAGTTATTGAATCAGCATGGTATCAACTGTGTAGTAACTTTAAAAGATATATGTATTAAAAAAAATACCCGGTGAAGGGAAATATTGCTCTTTTTCCGTACGATACTTATATACAGGGTGTCCCAAAAAGGACTGACTGATTTTAAAATTCAATAACTTGTAAACGGTGACAGATATTAAAAAAATTCTTGCAGGAGGGTTATGCATAAGGTCAAAAGTTTTATTACAGTGATTTTCAATTTTAGTTCGATTTACAAACGATAGATGGCGCTGTAAGCAATAGTCGCTAAATACAGGCTCGATTTTTGGTCCTTTATTTTGTTCCATGCAGAAAAAGGAGATGGAAATGTATTATCCGGGCCACGAAGTACCAAAAATCGAGCCTGAATTTAGCGACTATTGCTTACAGCGCCATCTATTGTTTGTAAATCGAACTAAAATTGAAAATCACTGCAATAAAACTTTTGACTTTATGCATAACCCTCCTGCAAGAATTTTTTTAATATCTGTCACCGTTTGCAAGTTATGGAATTTTAAAATCAGTCAGTCCTTTTTGGGACACACGGTATGAATTAGCAACTAGGCATTGCATTATACAAATATATCATTAAAAGTTGTTATTTAAGCTTTAAAAGTTGATGGCGCCTAGAGTACGCCGCCAGTGTCTTTATGTATGTTCAAACCGTTCATGTTTTTAAGGGTTCATACCTTATATAATTACCGACATTTTATTTCGAAAATTGTTATCAACAATCCTTTTATACTTTTGTGACGATAGGTATCTCCTACACTCCTCAACTCTTTCGCTGAACCCCCGCAAATCGAAATCTGTGTGTAACGGATAAATGCGATTTTCTCAAAAACAATGTGACATAACCTCTTCAGTTCCGAAGCTAAAATAATAATACAGGAATGACAGGGTTGACCACCCCGCTAACCCAGCTTTCGCTTTAGAGTATAAGTGCAATCCCGGGGGGGGGGGGACACTAAATTCTAAAAAGGCAGAATTCCTGCTTTCTAGTTATTTTAATTATTGTTGCATGAATGTTTTAATTTCGATATGGAATAGAAGCTGGAAACAAATGCTGAACTATTTATATTAACCTCTTCAGTTCCGAAGCTAAAATAATAATACAAATGCTTATTCGTTGATTTTTTCCAAACAAAATAACATCGTTAATAACAGAAAAAATATCTTTTCTGAAATTGATCCTTTAGGCGCTGAGTAATTTAGGTTAAAAAATATGGATCTAAAAGTACAAACCCCTTAGAAACACCAATTTAATAACCATTAACCTAAATTAACGCAATCACAAATTTAAGAGATTTAAACAAGTAAATAATCTACAAGTCCTCAAATATTTTTATTAAAAAAGATTCAAGTTAAATACTTATGAAAATTTCTCGTATTGGGGCTATGCATATATAACGTTATCATTTTAGGGGGGAGGGGGGGTCTGGCACATGATATCGTAAGATATCTCTAGGGGGAGGGGGGGGGTTCGACTTTTGATATCGTTATCATTTCTGATCCAACCAAAATTTTCTCTTTTTATTTGTAACTTGGTCTTTACATCAAAATAGTATGTTCATTACGATTATCTTTTACAATTGTCATAAACGCATGTTACATTTATCTTTTTTAGCCTATTATCTAGTTTTATGAAAATACAAAATAATTACTAAAGTCATTAAATGAATATAAAATTATTTAATTCCAAAATATGGAAAACTCCAACCTTTGGAATTCCTATTCTTCTGTATGCATATATAATCTGCCGTTCGATAAACCGTATGCGAAGTACGTTTGAATCAGTACTTGTGTTTACTACTAAATAAAATAGAAAGAATTTTGTCCACCTGTTTTGTTGATAAAATTTCTGTCTGCCCCTTCTCCTGCGGGAAAGTTGCAAGAAGACATTATTACGTTGAATGCATTGTGTAAAAAAAAAAAAGACATCATTGAATACTTTTAAATAGTAACTATTTCTGTTAAGTGTTATTTGATATAAAGTTATTTCATATATAAAGTGACATTTTATTGACTTCTCTTCATTTGAATCAATAAAGTATGCGAAAAATCAATATAACCATATATGTGTAGTATATCACTGCAAACAAAAGAAAAAAAATGCAAAAATATAAAGAATTTTTATGCATTGATGACGATATCATTACCGGGGGGGGGGGGGGGGGGTTCGAGGAATGATAACGTATGATATCGTAAGGGGGGGAGGGGGTCCAAAATTTCCAAAAAATTGATAACGCTATATATGCACAGCCCCATTCTTGGTCATACTGTCTTTTGGGCATTTTTAGGCATTTTGAAAACTCAGATGAAAATAACATTTATTTTATGTGGGAACCATCTTAGATGCTGCCATTTATTCGTTTGCTTTGAACGCAAAAAACATTCAGCTATTAAGAAGTAATGTGAAAATGTAAAAAAGAATCGAACACTTTAGTTTTTATAAGGAAAAGTACAGAGGTCCTCGAACGGGACCCAGGGACCGAAGAGGCTGGGGTAATCGCTATAGTTTTCCTGCAAGATTTGAATTAACTTCTACTACCCCTAATTTTTTTCATAATTTTAGTTTTGGTAGATTCGGATAGAGGCAGGGGGGGGGAGACATATTTTCCTATAACATTTTCGATCATATCTCATAAAATATATGACATAAAATTAAAAGAAATGTTTTTTGTGTTCGGCGTTAGGAAAGCTTTCACACGATATACAGAGATTTTTTTTTCAAAGTAACTTATTTAGACAATCTACATTTTTCCTAGATATATTTTTGATTGGTTAATAATCAGAGTAAATATGTGGGTCAGTAGCCTTTATTACTTCAGCTAATTTGAATTTTCCACGTTCCATAATTTGCGAGTAAAATGGTTGTATGAGTAAAATTGCAGGAGTGATCTTATAATTATTCCGTATATTCTTTTTAAGTACGAAACCATAAAAAGAACTGCAAATACAATCTGAAGCAATCCCTTATAACGAAAAATTAAAACTCATATATTATTTTTCTTACTTTGGAAGATTATAAAGCTTTCTTTCTTTCCCTCTCTCTCTCTTTTTCCTTATTTTTTCTTTTTTAAGATTTTCATTTTATATTAAATAGCTAGTTTTTGAATAAGCAAAATAAGATAATTAGGAATGGCTTTCTGAAAAGCGAGAAAAATAAAATGATCTAAATTTTTAAAATATATAAGTTGTTCAGCAATTACTTGTACAAAAACAGAAATAAATGTAAATAAAATGCAGCAGAACATTAAAAAAATTCATACAAGTTTTTTATTTATTTATTTCTGTTAAAAATAAGAGGTACAATCCATAACAAAACATGTAATAAGAAAAAAGACTTTTGTATACACATACAATAAAGTAGCTCAAAACTCAAGTATCGAAGATCGAAGAAAATAAAAAGTTGAATAATCGCAATTTTAATATTAAAAAATTACTACCTGAATTCGTGATAGGGGAAGAAAAGACTTTATAGGATAATAGCAAGTAATCTGCTGTGTAATTGGAAAATAGCAAGTAAAGTTGAACTTGGGGTTGATCATATATAAGGTTCGTATGCTTCAAGGACTTTCAAGAATCGTGTACCATACTTTTTGTAAAGTAATATTTGCCTTATTTCATGGAGGAAAAAAAAATACTATCTTCAGATATGGCAACCAATAATTTACGAAATTTCTGGTACTAAAGCACCTAAAATCCTCCGAATCCCTTGATGGATACGAACATTGATATACAGGGTGACAATATTGAACTATATGAAATTAAATCGTCATAACTTCTGAACGGTTTGCATGATGAAGTTCAAACTTCGTGGTTGGCCGCAGAGCATGATGGGAATTAGTATGCGCATGCACACGCAACTTGTACGCAACTTCGCCAATAAGCAAAATTGGCTCATTTGGGGGACTGAGAATTTGAATTTCGCGATCGAGAATTCTCTCCACCCACAACGGGTGGCTCTGTGGTGTGCAATGTTCAGTCACGGAATAAGCGGTCCGATATTCATTGACAGCACGGTGACTGCTGAACGATACGTGAAGGTTTTGGGAAATGGTTTCATCCCCATTATCCAAAGTGACCATGATTTCGACAAGATGTGGCTCATGCAAGACGGAGCTCGACCCCATCGAACCAAGAAAATGTTTGTTGTTCTGGAGGAGCACTTTGGGGACTACATTCTGCTTCTGGGGTACCCAGAGGCCACTGGAATGGGACTCGCTTGGCCGCCATATTCTCCGGATCTGAACATATTTGACTCATTTTTGTGGCGCTACATTAAAGACAATGTGTACAGAAATAACCACAAAACCATATCTGAGCTGAAAACTGACATTCAGGAGGTCATTGACAGCATCGAAGTTTCGACACTTCAGCGGGTCATGCAGAATTTTTCTATCTGTCTGCGCCACATCGTAGCCAATGATTGCATCCATATTGGACATGTCATAACATAAATCCGAATATCTGTAGTGACGTTTACATGTTGAATAAAGTTTGTGCACATAGTAGTTTTTAAATAATTTGCGTTTTATCTCATATAGTTCAATAATTGTCACCCTGTACTTAAGATTAATGATAGATCCGCTAGGATATTAGTTGAATTAAGATATAAAATACAACTATTTTATAGTATACTCATAGATTCTCATTTATACTTAAAAGTCCTTAATTAGACATTGAATATTTTGCTATAATTATATACGATGTATCCCACCTTAACCCTTAAATGCCTGATTTTTCAAAAATCATTGTAATAATGTTTTTCGGCTTTCATTTTTAAAATAAATCATGGGAAAAATACTTAAAGAATTCATATTTTGTTTTAAGTATGATTTACGGCTAAAAAACAGTTTGTTACCAATCGGCAATACTGGTCTTTAATTGAAAAAAAAATTTTCCTTGATCAAATTCTATAATATTAAACACACAAGAATTTTAGGAACTATAATAAGAAATAAATTTTACTTGTTCACTGCAGAACAAAATAGGGTATTTCGCAAGTTTCCAAACAAAACAAAAAGAACAAATAGCAACAATTGAAAAAATAAATCTATCTTTATTCTCAAACAGCACAAGTGTTACCATCTACATGTTGAAAATCGATTTAATAATATTTTCAGAATGTATTTTATTGGCAACATTAGGCATTATAGCTTCAATATTATTCTAATAGTAATTTAGAGCCTAAAATGTGTATGTTGCCGAAAAGCTTCACCCGGCATTTAAGGGTTAAGAGCCATTACCCGCAGTTAATTGCATTTTTAAGCCTAACTGGATAAATCAGATAATTTCACAAGAATTACCGCAAAATACTGAATAATTGTGCACGATTTTATAACATAAAAAGAATTTATGTACATAAATAAATAAAAATGATAGAAAAAATAGTACATAGAGAACGAGCGTTCTTCGTGACCATAAACTCCGAAAAACAAAATTATTTATTCAACTAGGAGGCTCTGCCCCCTACGAGCCCTCCGTTCAGGCACACCAAAATCCAAAAAGCACGCTAATTTGATCGGCTTTAAAAATATTGAATTAAAAAAAAAAAAAAAAAAAAGTGCACCGATCTCTCTGTAAACGGGTTTCCATTCGTTTTCCTTGGATTGGGGATTTTTAAGACCAAATCTGCTGCTGTTAAGAGATATAATGGCTTTTTTCCTATTTAATTAACAAAATTAGTTAAACATTTGAAAATAAGCTAATGTAAAATGAATTAAGTAAACAGTGTCATTGTCTCCCGGTATTTTTTAACAGCGCTATAAGATAGTTCTTTTAAATATTCATTTTAAATGTATCGTTTAAATCTGACGTAATTTACACCAAAGTTTTATTTCTGTTATTAATATTCACGAGAAAATACTTTTGTTGTTAGAAGGAAATATTATTTGCGCTGTCTTCGAATTCACGATAATAGTTGCAAAGATTATCTCAAAATATCAAATAAATGTCTCGCGAAAATATATTTTTTAATTTAAATTGTTTTGCCATATTTTTTGGCCATTTTAAATATGACGTAATTTCCTCCATTTACAAGTTTTAACGCATAATAATAATTTTTTTATTTTAACATTTTGTTTCTCTTTTAAAATTCAAGTGTAAATAGGGTTCTTATGACGTAACTTTCCTGCTTTTAACATGTAATCATTTAATTCTAATTTTAAAGTTTTTTTTTCTGTTTATAATAGTCTTGTGTAAATAAATTTTTAATTTGAAGTAAATATTATTGTTTGCGCTGTTTATACAGTTGGCAACAGTTTAAATTAATACCAATTTCTAAAATATATAAAAAATATCTCTCGAAATGCTGAAAATTTGAATTTAAAATAGAAATAAAACCTCAAAAAATGAGTCACATTAAAAAGAATAAATGCAATCTGCACACAGGGAACTTATAACGTATAAAATGGTCTAAAAATGATTAAATTCTCATGTATGGTTTTTGCTCCAATAAAACTTTTTTAATAAAACGATTTTGTCCAACTTTAGCATTAAATATCTCTTAAAATAATTCTTCCATTTGAAAACTGTCTGCATCAGCGTGTTTATCAAACATTTTTCTATAATACCACCGATTTTCATTTTTTTGTGTGCAACATTTTTTTTAATGTTAACGAAGAAAGGCCATGCTTAAGCATTCAAATTGGATGCTGATTTACCGGGAATATCTACGCAGATTTTCATTGGTCCATTTCCAAATCAAAACCTTTTTATAGATATAGAAGGATAACAAAAATCAGCGCTATCTGAATATATTGATGTAAGATTATCTAGGTACTCATTTCGTGAGCTGAGTTTTAAACTGATTTTTTTTATTGTACATTTTTTGATAAACTTATCTTATAACCAACTTTCTTACAAACTTTTTAATTTATATTTTTACTCGGGGGATTTAATAAAGTACGAGTATCATATAGAGATAATCGTTTTTGCACGCAACACGCAGTATTTTGAAATGTAGTGAATAAAATACATTTCTGCATACTGTAGAAGCCATTGTCCCGCTTTTTTTGTTTCCCTATCCTGCTTTCGCGTCACTGGATCTGGCTACATTACATAAGAACCGAATAGAATCCAGAATGCAGCATTTGTGAATGGATTATTTCTATGGAAATTATAATATACATTCGTTCATTCATATAAGGTTTGTCTTCTTCTCTTGCCCATTAATATAGAGATCTCAATTTTTATGCTTCTTTTTTATGCGCGGCGTATAACCGAGACATATAAAATTTGACCTATTTTCTTGTTTCAAAATTTCCCGAATGAATATTAGGTATTTGGGTAGTTTCAAGTTCATTTAACACTCTCAGGGGAAAAGCATTTTCATTGCTAAAATGTTTAAATGAATAAATGACACCAGAATTTACAAATAAATTTATTTGGAATTTAAAAAAAGCTATTTTTCACACATATATGTATATATATATAACGGAAAATTTTATAATCAAAATTCTGGTGTCATTGCATCTTTTGGGAATTAAAATTAAGCGACTTTATAAACATACCATCACCCCTCAAAGGGTTAAGTATCTTTCCAAACTTCTTACTAGTTTATTGCGTACAATAAAAACTACTGAGGTGGAATCACATGCGAGTAGAGAAAGATTCCGTTTTAAACAAACTTTCATCATAGCGGGTATAATTACAGGTATTCGCAACGTAGTTAAAATGACATTTTTACGTTTAAAACTGTGTTTTGTTATCATAGGGTGTACTTTTACGTCTCGATTTAGAATCCACAGCCTCGCTTTCCCCCCTCCTAATCACCTTTTCTGACACATAGTAACATGACTTAGTAACTAAATGGACTGCAACATTCGTGAATGGGTATTTATTTCATTCCACTAATATTTATTAAAATTACATATTAATAATATACGTAAGTTTCCCATCTGGACAGAAACGAACACAAGATCACCTCGTACCCGCAGTTATGCAATTTGTCCTTATGTTATTTTTAAAATGTTCACGAGTCTTTTGCAATCTAACAAAGCCTCGCTCACACTTCATGTCCTATACTTGTCATTCACAAAAGTTCAAAGCCTTTACGAATTAACAACAGTATAAGGAATGAATTTATGAAGTCCTTATACGAATTTAAAATCTCCCGGCATATAACGCGCATATATAATTTAAGACGGCACTTTTCTATTTTGAGGTATATTCACCGCATTACGCTATTTTATTTTTTTCTGAAAAGAAACCTTCATGAGATAGATAGCATGAAAATACAATAAAGAACCATAAAAGGCAAAATTTAACCCTAGATCTACCGGGAATTTTATTCAAGTTTTAATAAAACGTTCTACACCAGAATTTTTATTTAAAACTATTTAACTTATTTATTTACTTTATTTTTGTCTGGTTTATATACTTAGTTTATTTTAAAGAAATTTCTGGTTTGAATGAATATTTTGTATGTACCTGTCGGGTCCAATGGACCCGTCTGGTAGACGGAGGGTTAAAGACATGCACTCAACTGGCAAGTTTTGCGCTTTTTTCTATCACTATCTTTCAAGAGAAATATCTATCCCATTTAATCATCGAAAACGTAGGTTTAAATTAAAAAAAAAATAGTCTCATTAAAAAAAGTTGTACGAAAAAAGCGTAAAAGTTGGCAACTATCCATATTTTGTGCCAACCCCATCTGCTTGAATAATACCCACTATGCGTTAGGAATCATACTTCCATACTTGCCAACTTTCAACTAAACTTCCGTAAAACGCAAGTTAAATTGACTCAGGTTAAACACGTTGGTAACCAGAAAATTTATTTTATGTATCATTATACATTTAATATCATGTTTCTTTATTAAAACTATTTCAATTAATTTCTTTAAAGAAATTCTGGTTCCAAACGTGTTTAGCCTAGGTCAATTTACCACACATTTTACGGAAGTTTAAGGGAAAGTTGGCAAGTATGAACTTCCTTTTATTCAATTAATCCCATCTTCTTCTCTCGCTCATTAACTAGCCCCTTTCGGCTCTTCTATTGTCTTCAGTTATGCAATATTTTATCTTAACAATTATTAAATATCAATATCTAATAGTGAGAGTATATATATCTATACATTTAGTAATATAAATTCATTCATGTGTCAGCATTTAGTGAAAATAATATTAATATTAATTTCTTTTATTATCGTTAAACCGTTGACGTGAACAACTTTTCCTAACCAATAATTTGTGATAAAACATAAAAATGTTAATAAGTTTTAATGTATGTTTAATACTATTGCAGTACGACGTTTTCCAAACATTTTGAAAAATTCTTGCTTAGACATTAGACAACAGCCATATTCAACCTTTTTTTCGCTCGGGCCACAAACGTATGTTTTCAAAGTTAGGCAACACACACATAAAAGGTTAAAAAAAACGAATAATTAAAATAATAAGGCAACATAAGTGGTATAAAAAAGCAATATAACAGCAAAATACGTATAAAAGGGTAGAAAATAGAAGAGTAATTAAAATAGATAACGTAAGAAGTATAACTAGTTGGATGTGCCAATCCCAAAACTTTCATCTATCTCATACATCTTAATATTTCAAAAACGTAGTTACAGATGTTAATGCTTCAATCTTATTAGTTCAATATTATACCAATTTTGATTTTCATCTTAAATTTCTGCTTCAGTCATCGAATCGGAGTCAAAACAAGTTCACCTGGATCATGACTTTTATTAAAATCAATAGTGTTTCATTATTCTGTTGTACATCAGCTGTTCGCGAAGAGCTGGCCTATCATGATGCGAAGTTAACGTAGCTTTACGAGTCGCCGGTGTACAATAGAACTACGAAATATCAAGAAAATATACAAAAATCGCTATTAGAGTGCTCCCTTTATGCGGAATATTTCCCAATTAAGAAAGGACCTTCTTGCCCTAACCAAAAACATGCACAAAAAATTTGGTTCAATTATAAGCATAACTTCATACACTTTTTGATAGTACAATAATGAAAATGGCATAAAAATTGCTATTACAGTGCCCCGTTCTGTTGGAATTTTTCCAAATTAAAGGAGAACTTTCCTGCCATGGCCAAAAACATAAATAAAAAATTTGGTTCTATTCTATACGTAACTTCGTATACTTTTCGATGGTACAATAATGAAAATGGCACAGACGTCCATATTACAGCGTCCCCTTCCGGCGGAATTTTTTCATATTCAGGGAGGACTTTCTTGCCATGGCAAAAAGCATACACAAAAAATTTGGTTCAATACTATGCATAACTTCATACACTTTTTGATAGTACAGTGGCTAGAGACACACGGACAGACAGACATTTTCTATAAAATCGCTATAAAAATTGCTATTACAGCGCCCTCTTCCGTCGAAATTTTTCCAAATTAAGAGAGGACCTGCTTACCATAGCCAAAAACTAAAAATCAAATTTTGGTTCAAGTCTATGAATAACTTCATACACTTTTTGATGGTACAATGGCGACATACGGACATATGGATACACGGAGAGACAGACATTTTCTAGTAGCATGTTTTGGGGGATCTCTAACCCTAAAATGTGTAAATCCGTCAAAAACCGGCAATCGAAAAAAAAATTCTATTAAAATACTTTCTTCCATTGAATATAAAAAGTAAAAAAGCAATATAACAGCAACTTACGTATAAAAAGGTAAAAACAAACGAAAAAATTAAAATAATAAGATAAGATAAGTAGTATAAAAAAGCAATATAAACAACACACGTATAAAAGAGTATATGACAAAATTAATGTTATCAGTAAAGTTCAACGTTTGTCGCGGAAGAAGAGTTGCCAAAAATTTTTACACCACTATTTCCAAACAAAAAACTTCCTGGTAGGTTTTTATTGCAAATATCGTAGAAATAGGTCGCGAAGTTTGTTGTTTGAAAATAGAGGGTGTAAAAATCTTTTGGCTCCAATTTTTAACACTTTCCAACAAAGTTTAAAAGTGTTTATGACTTCGGTTTGTCTGTCCGTCTGTCTGTCCCGTATGCCCGTCTGTCCGTCTAGCCGCGCTCTAACTCCCGTAAATATACTCGGATTGTCCTGAAATTTTTGGATGTTATTGACGTTTACCATAGTACGTTCCCTATTTCAAATGAAGTTTGTAGAATGTTTAGTTCATTTACAGGGACAGTTAAAAGTTTTCCGTTACGTTACGGCCTATGGGAAGAATTCGTTTAAAATAATTTTTAATGAAGTTACATGCTTTCAAACATAAGAAAATTGATATGCATTTATGGAGTGCCCTAAAATATGCATTCTGTAGAATACGTACTTAAAAGAACAGTGATTATTCATTTACAGGCCCACACAAAAGAATTCCGTTACATAACGATATAGGGGTGGAGGGAATTGTTTGCGGCGTATTTTAATTATGTTAAACTATTTCATGTATAATGAAATTGATATACGTCACTGATGTTTACTATAACTTATTTCATGTATAATACGAAGTGGATAGCATTTACAGGGACATACAAAAGATTTCAGATACTATATTACTATATTGTATCCGAAGTACTGTACAGTAGCGATGATTGCTGTAAATGGATTTTTAATTATGTTATGTGCTTTTATGTTTCACTATCTTTATGCATAGAATATGGTGTGCATAAATGCTATAATTCATATACAGGACTACACAAAAGAATTCGTAAGGGTTACTGAACATGAGTGGAAATTGTTCAAAAAAGGTGTTTAAATGAGTTAAGCATTTTTACGCTGAACTGCATTTAGTTTACTAAGAAATGTTTGTAGAATATAGATAAAATGATATACATGGTCACGCAAAGAATTGGATCCATGGCCGCCTATAAATGATAATTTCTGAAAATGTGATTTCAGTAGTTTTAAGAGTGTTTTAGTTTGAATTAAATTTTAGCTAAATAGTGGCGTGTAATAAAAGTACTAGGTAAACTACAGGGTTGTATAAAAGTATACAAGAATGTTTCCATCTATTAGTATAAATTGCTGAAAGAGAAATTTCAACCTGTTATGCGTTTTCTTGCTAAACTGAATTTCCCCATTATATAGTATATAGATCAACCTACAGATCAAATACAGGGATGTTCAAAAGAATTGGAATTCATATTTGCTATGAATGGTAACTGCTGAAATCAGTTTTCAAATGTTTTATGTGTTTTCTAAAATGTTTATATAGTTATCTTATGTAACTTATTTCCCTAAATTACGAAGTTTTGTTAAGTATTCAGGAAGTGTTGGAAAGTGTTTCATAATCTATGCTTAATGCATGAATTTTCTTTCTTGTTTCCGTTGCAACTGCTCCACACAAAAAATCCGTATTGTCTATAAAATAAGTTTAAAACGTAATAATACGACAATACAGAATTTCCAAGTTATAAAGAAAAAAAAATTGGAAGACTTTCAATAAAATGGTATTTTGCTCAATGCAAAAACTTTTTATTCATTTTTTAATTGTAAAAATATATAGCTCAAATTTAATTGATTTGAAATAGTGTTTGATTAGTCTAACACTGAAGCACGAACAGGACTATATGTAAAAGGAATTTTCTGACTAGGAAAAAATCATTTCAGATGTTTTAACATAACTCTAAATTAAAGATATTTAAAATAACAGTGAATGTCGTAAATTGTTTTTCTGCAGATCTCAATTAATTTTATAAATATCGATTAATGATTATATGTTTCGGGCCGCACATAAAAGGTCACCGGTTCCCATGCGGCCGCGGGTGGCAGGATGAGTATGGCTGCATTAGACTATTGTCAGGTGAAAAATTCTTAAAATACATATATTCGTTAGGTTTTTCTAAGTAACATATTCCTTAAATTTCCTTTAACCTTAACTTTTGACATTTGGGTAGCTACTTTTAATTTTATTAGGATAAAAGTAATTTTTTCCCAAAATTTGAAGAAATGTTCAATGCCGAAAGAGTTAATATAAAAATCTCAATTCTTATGCTTTATTTTTATCCCCGACTTACAATGTGGAAGTATACTAATGTACAAATTTTCCTGTTTCAAAGTGCGCGAATGAACAGAGGCGTCGTCATGGGGTTTTATGGGGTGGGGGGTGGGGAAATCTCCCCCTCCAATATTTGCGAACTTGGGAAATTTGAGCTTAGAGTTGGGAAATTCTAGATTTTTGAAAGAACTTTTTCTTAAAAAAAAAATAATAGTAAAATAAATATGACTTTTTTTATTGTTTTGGTGACTTCTTTTCTGAGAGCTGTAACTGTAAGCAAGTCAAATAATAGAAAGAAATACAAAACGAAAGCAGCTAGACTCAGCCTGCCATTGAGTTTCACTGTTCTATTTCTCTACTCCTGTACATCAATAGCTGACTCTGGTCCATGTCGTTTATTTCCTACAAAACTTTGTTCTATATTGTACAATTTCAAGATAATGGCAGTAATTTTTATTTGAATCATTGACATTATTTTCATATGAAAAGCGATTAATGATTCATTCACAATAAGAAGACAAAGAATTCACAAACTAATGCTAGTTGACAAAAAAGAAACGGAAATAGTCATTTCACGTTAGATCTTCTAAAAATAAAAAAATAAAATAAACGTTCCAAAAAAAACATATTCTCCTGTCACAAACGAAAATCGGACAACAAATTATTCACGTGTCTTCCGATTGGCGTTATAGCAATAGGTCGTTGCCAGAGTGCTTATAGAAGGTTCTTAGTCCTTACCATCAATGCCAGGCATTATCTGCAAATATCACAAATTTTCCATTCTAATACTAGAAAAGAAAAACACGATGTCTCTCTCCTCTTCATTTTGATCTCAAATAGCATTAAAATAAGTTGAATATACATTGAGCATATCATTTGAGTTGGAAATTAGAGTACTTTGTTTCAAGTTGGGAAATTTTTAATGCCCCCCCCCCCCCCCAATAAATATCTGTCGCTACGCCCCTGCGAATGAATATACGACATCTTGATAATTTCCGGTCCATTTAAGTGTATTTCCAGCCTTCTGTTTTACACTTAGGACAGTTATTAATTAGGCTGCAAAATTATTAATTCTAAAAGAATACAGGTGACAAAAAGTGCTTATAAGGTAATAGCAATTAATTAAGTTAATAAACTTGGTGTTGTTTATATACATGAGATTAATAATTGAATACTTCTGGACGGGATACTTAGAAATAAGATATAAAATGCGAGTATTTTACAATATTACTAGATTCACAATTAAACTAAGAGTCTTTAATTAAGTTATTAATATTGTGTTGTAATTTATTTAAGGTATATCCTAATGCCTTACGAGCAATAGGATCACAGCCCGCATTTAATACGTTTTTAAGACTAAGAAAGTTTGTAGTTTCACCTATAGAATTACTGCAAAATGCATAATAAGTCTACAAAATGCTAAGTAATAATGCATGAATTTATAACATAAAAATAGTATGTACATAAATAACTATCCACAATTAAAACGAACGGTTAAGTGGGAGTATTACTCGCGCACAATAAGTATATTAATTAGTAACTGTAGTATTACAAAAAAAAAAAAAAAAAAAAAAAAAAAAATCGTTGCTAAAAGGATAACAAGACTTTGTAAAAATCTATGAAACGTAGGGTTTGGTATAGCTGTATATACTAGAAAAGCATAAATAGATATACCATGAATGTTCAGAATCGAAAAAATACCGGATGTTGTATCGCATCCCGTGAAAGCACGAAGAAACAGAAGAAAGTTGCAATATTCACGTCTATATTCTATGTTACTTAGTTATAGAATTCCGGAGGAAGGTTCGATAGTCAGGTGAACCTGATTATGAAAGATTAGCCTTTAAAAATAATTCTACTGTACCGATTTCGGTGAAAGTGGCACTCTTAGTTGAATATTTTTCAGGGATAGTTTTAGTATATTTCATATCATACTAATATGCAATACATCATTTATAATTAATAATACATAACTTTTTTTAATTGTAAAACATAAATTTGTAAAAGATGCGGAATATTAAATATATAGTTAATAAATAGCAAATCAACAAAATAATAAATATAAATAATCATAACAATGGATAATATTTATAGAAAATAATTTGTTAAATATTTTTAAATATTTATTATATATTATTTTTGTACAAATATTTACTAATAATATTAAAAAAAAAATAATTTAAATTCCATGTCATATTCGTGCCTTATAATTTGTAAAATAGATAAATGAATGATAAATAATAATAATAATAATAATAAAGTAATTTGAAAATACAATAAAATAAAATATTATTTTTGGATAACTTCACGAGTAAAAACTGGATTGTATTATGTTCTAAGTCTTTGTTACTGCTAATGGCTATTCGACAACCGAAAACAGCCAAGTTAAAAAAATAAATAAATAAATAAATTTAAAAAAAAACTTGTCATATTGTTATTATGAGCAATTACAATTAATCCAAATTAATAAAATTAGTAATGTCTCTTGTATTTTAAACGTATCTGCCAACTCTTCCATTTTTTTGTATCGCAAAAGTTTAACAGAAAATTTAGCGTTATTTAATCGGCAGATTACAGCGATTTAAAAGTTAAAATTTACTGTAACATTTTTGTGGTCCAAAAAAGAGTAAGTTGTTGGCAGTTATGTTTAAATACAAATCTAACATCTATCCTAATCGCTGCTTCAACTAGCGAATAGATGATCAACAAAATTTCAAAGGACGTTTTTTCCCCAAGCAAACCGTCCCTTCCCGAGTCCGTTACTTTTCTTTCTACATACGTAATTTCAGTACTGCATAAGATTATTTAATTTCTTAATTTATTTTGTTCTTTTTTGTGTGAAATTGGGAAGGTATAAATATGCGCTTTAAAAACTAACAAAAATAATGTATTAAATCGGAAATAATTAATTTATAATTATAATAATAAATTATTAACAAAAATAAATTGTTGTAGTCTGAGCAAGGAAATGTTTTCAAAGCTGCCAGCAGATGGAAGCACCAAACTTAATATTTCGAAATTGTAAAGTACAGGATGCACATAATTATTAAGAGAAAAATAATTGTTTGTGATGTAATTAGTGCAAGTACAGTGCATTACATAAATTATAAGTGTTTCAGTTATTACAGAAAAAACTCATTTAAATCGGGAGTAAATAATTAATAGTTTCAAAAATAAATTGTAAGAAAAATTAAATTATTGCAAACATTAGAGCTAAAGGTTCTAAAAACAACCAACAGATAGCAGCACTAAACTTGATATATCGAACGGTCAAAGTTTTAGTAAGGATATAATTTTTGTACTTTGCAGGGTAAGATTATTTAAATTTCTTATTTTTCGCTCTGCATTTGTAAATGGAAAGAAAGGGAGAAAGGGAAAAATAAATGATTTTGCAAGAGAAAGATTTCGATATGAAAAAATTTCGTGCCGAAATACAAACTGTAGGTACTGATATATTCCTGAGTTATTTTTTATTTTTTACAGAAAAAAAAAAAAAAAAAATCGTAACTGCTATTGAAAATAACGTATGTATGCCAACTTACATTAATTACCCAGTGTCTAAATCACGGTTTTCTTTCAACAGTACTTACAAGGAAGGTTTCCATACGGGCATACTCCGAAAAATCTGAAAAAGTTACAGAATGCTCTACTCATGAGGTTACTGGTTATGGGCGCAAATTGCTGAAAGGTGGTGTTTAAATGAGTTATTCTTTTTTACGCTGAACTGCATTTAATTTACTAAGAAATGTTTGTAGAATATAGATAAAATGATACACAGGGTCACGCAAACAATTGGATACATGGCCGTCTATAAATTATAATTTCTGGAAATGTGATTTCAGCAGTTTTAAGAGTGTCTTAGTTTGAATTAAATTTTAATCAAATAGTGGCGTGTAATAAAGGTTCTAGGTAAACTACAGGGTTATACAAAAGTATACAAGTATTTTTCCATCCATTAGTATAAATTGCTGAAAGAGAAATTTCAAACTGTTACGCATTTTCTTGCTAAACTAAATTTCCCCATTATATAGTATATATATCAACCTACAGATTAAATACAGGGCTGTTCAAAAGAATTGGAATATATATTTGGCTATATACGTTAACTGCTAAAATGAGTTTTTCAAATGTTTTATGCGTTTTCTAAAATGTTTACTTAGTTATCTTATTTACATTATTTCCCTAAATAACGAAGTTTTGTTAAAGCATTCAGGAAGTGTTGGAAAGTGTTTCATAATCTATGCTTAACGCGTGATTTTTCTTACTTGTTTCAAAATATTCTGAGTATGTCCGGTAAGGAGACCTCCTTGTTAGATTTTCCAAATTATATTCCATTAACTGGATTTAATTTGCTGTGTAACGTTCATAAATTAACCCTTTAGGTACTGAATTATGAATTCATGAATTTTTTTTCTAAAGTATTTTTCGTCAATTGTTTAAACTACATTAGAAGATTTACATAATCATTTAATAAATTTTAGAAGGATTGAAGGGTTTAGGATTAATTAAATTTGAATTTATAGGGATTTTGTGCAATATTTATAACTCCACTCAAATCTTTCATTTTAAATATTTTTCTTAGTATTTTGTAAAATTAGGAAATGTACAAATATAATGTTCTGACAATAGAAATATAGAAATACAGTAGAGCTCCGCTAATCCGAACCGCTGTAATCCGAAATAGTGGTTAATCTGAACCAATTTTATTTTCGAAAATTATACTTGAACAAATTAACTGAAAAGATTAACTTACGAAATTTTCGAGATTACAACTAATGAAGTCAGAAAAAAAGTATAGAACTTAGAATTAAACATAAAATGGCTGTAGAGTGTGCTTTTTATTCTTTAAACAGCTTGAATAGAATTAAAAAAAATACTCAATAATGTAAAAGTACAACATATGCACACGAATACAAAATGAAAACGTGCACTGTACGTTTCGTACAACGTACTCGTTACAAACGTACTCGTAGAAGACATGTTAAACAAAATCTCTAATATCAGTTTGTTTGCCAGTCATTATTAAATTATCTCTTAAAATGCAAAAAGTATTTAATTCAAATGACAATTTTTTTTTTTTTTTTTTTTTTTTTTTTTTTTTTTTTTTATACTTTCAACAATATGATTTTGCAAATTATCTATAGAAGTATTTCTTTCTCTCTTCCTCCTCGACGTGCTGACTGAGCTATTTATAGATTCGCCATTTTGAACCGTTTGTAATGGGTTGTTACGTAATTCCACATTCTGAAGTTTCATTGGATTATGAAACAATGAATACTTTTTTTTTCCCGAAAGTCGAGCCAGATTACCCAGCACGCCGAACATTAGAATGCCGGATTAGAGGAAGTTTATTATATTAGTGAGTGCTTATAACTTGCAATTTTTTAACACGCATCTTTTTATTTTCTATTTTTATCGGAATTTCGGATAATCAGAATTTCCGTAATCCGAACAAGCACCGGTTCCAATTAGTTCGGATTAGCAGGGTTCTACTGTATTTCCGAATTGAAAAATCCCCCCCCCCCTCCCCCCAACGCCTAGAAAGCTGAAAAGATGCAAAGGCAAAAGAAATCATCGTTTTACAAATATTTTTGTTTTGTGTAACTTCATAATCCTTTTGGAACAAGATAAATTAATGTATCCATAACTCATTCTAAACTGTATTACAACTAATCGATGTATTAAATGAATTTTATAACAAGTTATTTTAATGGTACTTACAAGCACCGTCAGTAAATAAAGGGTTAATATGAATCTAGTAGAATTATTCAAAAAGCATTTTCTCCCATGGTAAAATCCCTTAATTTACTTTAAAGGGTTTTTTTTCCTTTTGTTTTTTTTTTAAATTTTAACGAAGCATTAAATATATTTGGGATCCAGGAAGGTACAGTGAATGAAACAGAAATGTAAATGAGATCTTTTTTCCTGCACTGTATAAGATCTATAGCATTTATACCCACCATGTAATGTGCAAAAAAGTACTAGAAAATTGTATAGAAAGTTTCAATTTATGGTATTTCCAATAATTCCCTTTGAAGTCTACATATTTTTTTAAAGAGCAAGCATGTATTCTAAACATCTTAATACTATATGATTATTGAGGTACTTCGTTCGTCAATTGAGTTTTAAACTCAAAAATATTAATGCGTTGAGTTTTTGAACCAATTAATCTTTTACTTGTTTACCAATATAGTAGTTGATAAATGTAAATGAATTCGGTTTGTTTGTCTGTCTTCTGTTTCGTTGCTGTCTGTGTGTTCTCTAACTCTCGTAAATAGAGTCACATCGCCACAAAATTGATATATGTTATTGGGGCATGTTCGGTGTTGAAAATGAAGTGCTTACAGTACTTACAGTGAAGTAAGACTTAAAAAGTACTTACAGTTCGTTTACAAATACATTCAAAAGAATTCCATTGCATTACGATCTAGATTGAAAATCGTTTTCGGTGCATTTTAATTATATTATACTATTTTAATTATAGTGAAATTTGTATATATCATTGAGGCCAGAGTTGGGCAAATGTTTAATCTCAATTATCCGCATTGAAATCAGTGTTGACATTGGACTACTTTTTTCAATTTCAGATTTCTTCATTGGTACCAGTTCTCTGAAATGGTAAAATTCCCCTCGTTTTCGCCTTTATTAATACGAGTTGGAACCCGTCGAAATTCGACGAACTAAAATGTTAGAAAGGAACTGTCAGATCGAATTTATAATAAACCTACAAAAATAATTACAATAAAAAATTCATCTAACATTGGTTCTCTCGCTCTTAAAACAAATAATATTTTTAACCGAAAATAACCAAAATATTATTTCCACAAACTTCAACTGCTTAAATTATTGAAAAATTAAAGTATATTAGTATACGTAATCAAGATGAGTAATTATGATAAAGTTATCGATTAAGACTTTTAAGTTTGTTTTTATGGGATGAAAAATCAGTAAAAAGGATTTCGCTTTGTCACGTCATAAAATTTCCCCCCATGAAATCTAAATTGTAAGTTATTTTCACATTCCCATAATTTACATACGCACCACTCAAATTCGCAATTTGAAAGTATTTTAACCCGCAATAGATTATTAATTAATGTATTTCCAAACTTAAAATCACGTTTGTCCGATTCAACTTTTCATGTGAACATTCACACAAACTTTAAGTTCTAATCTCAATACCCGCGAAGAAAAAAAAAATCAGAAATTTGCCTTTAATTGTCATAGTATTGGCCATTTAGTATTGGTCGAATATTTAGTTTTATCAAAATAAATGATCGTTTTGTTTTAAATATGACATAATTTTTACTCACTGAATCATTTTGCCTAGCGTCTCAAACTCAGTATCGGCGTAATGTAAAAATATTGAAATGTAACTGATTTATGAAGAAGAATGCATGTTTTTTTTTTGTTTGTTTTTTAATGTCTGACATCAATTACTGTTCAAAAATTATACAAAAGGTTACTTTAATTTGTATTGTGAAAATGGCATCACTAAGGATATAATCAATAAAAATAATAAACCATGACTATTTTCCCTTTACTTGCAATATAAATGGAGTACTTCAGTTGCCACGATTACAAAATTTGTATTAAAAACTACAAAAAAATTAATATTTCAAAAATAAATTGAGATACAGCTTTCAAACAAATTGCATTTAAAAGAGCATTTTTTTCCTTATAAGATGGTGTTAAAATTTAAAGTGTGCGATGTTTAGAAGTTTAAAAATTTTTAAATTTGCCATAGATATAATTGCAAAACCGAAATTTTATTTCAAATTTGAAAGTGTTGCCATTCGCAAAATGACGTATGCGTTACGCACAGATATGTTTGTCCTTTATAATATAGATAGCATTAAATAAGGCGAATTTTACTATTTCAAAAAAGTGGTAGCAATCAAGAAATCTGAATAAAAAAAAAAAAAAAAAAAAAAAAAGTAGCCCACTGGCAATACTGATTGAAATTACAAATTAATTGCATGTAACCGATTACAGTTAGACACATTCAAACGCAGAAATTTCGCACACATAATGAAATGGGGGCAGTTCCGACTATTGTGCTACAAGACTTTTTTACGGCATGTAATTTCAACCTGAATTAATTACACGCAATTAAATTGTAATTACATTGAAGGTAGTTGCATTTACGAATTTGCCCAATTCTGATTGAAGCATTTGACAAAGCCTTTACTGTAGAATTTGGTGTGCATATGATTTATTGTTCATTAACAGGGAAACACAAAAGTATTTGGCTGCAGTACTACCTATGAACAATAATTGTCGGAAGTGCTTTTTCAGTTGTGATACGCGTTTTAAAATGTAACTACTTTTTTGTACATTACATAGTGGGTATAAATTATATAGATCACATACAGTGCAGGACAAAAGATCTCATTTACATTTCTGTTTATAGACGGAAATTAATGAATGAGAATTTTTAACTGTGCTGTGCGTTTAATTGAACGAACGTTAGCATATTATGTAGTATACATACAAATCCCTACATCATATACAAGCTGCACAACAAAAATCGGTGTATTATTCCGACTATTGATGGTAATTGACGAGACTGATTTTCAAATGATTTATGGATTTTCTAAATTGTTTGTTTAGACATTATCTTCAGCCTTAATAAAAAGTAACATTTTGTTGAAGTATTCTGAATGTGTTGCAAAGTATTTCATAATCTAGACTGGACGCATGATTATTCATTCTTGTTTTATTTATAATTTCATTTATGAAATTCTTCTTCTTTTTTTTTTTTTCTTTAGTCGTGTTTATTGAAAATATGTGATTCAGATTTGCTAGCTGATACACAGTAGTTTTCAATGTAATGCGCAATATATTGTTGAGCGTTATAAGCATAGTTGGAAAAATGCCTGCGCTACAGAGATTAGAAATTTTTGTGAAACCATATTATCGAGTAATTCATAAATTAAAACCTGATTAGAACTTCCTGACAATTTATTTTGCATTATTTTAAAAGCTAGTGTTTCTGATTGTTTTATTATTACCATTATTATTTAGGAATATAAAATACGCAAACTCTCTGATAAACGGATAACTCGGTGGCTCAGAATTTGTCTGCTATACTGAGGTAAAAACATATAGATATAGTTGTGTTCAGGATTTTTAAAAGTATCCGCTATTCGGGAGTGTTCATTATGGAGATTTTATTCCCCTCTCTTTCTCTCTCTCTCTCTCTATATATATATATATGCATATATATTGATAATTTTAAATGCAATCTAAAATTCAAGTTTTCTTTTAAAACAAAATTTCTCTTCCGTTTTTTACAGTGACACACATTAAATACGATAAACAGTAATATCGAAAATTTTAGGAACAAATAATTACTTGCAAACCAATAGCTCCGCCCACTTTAGTTTTATTCTGAAAATTAGATTGCAATTAAGGATGTAGTAGAGGGCAGACGGAGATACACGGCATATATCTTCTGGATTTTTGTAAGAAGTTCCGTATACCCTCTGTTTCTCAAATAAAGATATAGCATATGTTCTAGCGATGAACGTTCACGAGCTTCTCCAGTACTACAATACTAATTTCAATAAAGTAATAATCTACACTATCAACTAAAGTATATTTAAAATTGTGTTTTCTCCTTCTTTCACAAGTGTAGTTTAAAAGTACAATTAGTTTACATTTAGGCAGTTTTGGTCGAAATGCAAAGTTTAAAGCATCTAAAAATCAGAAATTAGTTCGGCTATTACTATAACGGAGCCCCTTAGCACATTTGGAAGGATTTTCCTTTTATAAATAAAAAATCTTACAAATTCAAGATATGTGTGCAAAAACAGACTGGAGTGTCCCTAGCATGCCACGCGTACAGTGCCAAAGTGGGATCTCCAAAATTAGGTTCTTTTGGATAGATTAAAATATGAAATTAAAAGTTTAAAATTTTTAAATCATGCAAATTAGAGGGCGTTTGCTGCCAAAACCAGTATCCCCAACATTAGATTATCTTCGATAAATTTTCACTTAAAAATATAAATAATTAAACACTAATTTTAATATATTTAAAGTTATTATCACGGACCTGGAGAATGCCGGTTGGATTAGCTAATACATAATTATATAAAGATGTATATTAATTAATTAATTATAAGGCGAGAATTCCTCATTTAACAGTATAAGTAAATTCGAATCGATTACGATCGCAATAGAAATCTTTACTTTGGCCGCGCGGTCCTTAAGTAACACACCTATGTATTTTTTTTAATGAATTTCTGTGAACTATTACCACAGATGAACTTGGTCCTTTCCAATGCTGTTAACCCTCCGTTTTTTCAGGTGACAGAATCCTACTTTGTTCACAATCTTTTACATAATAAACGATGTCAAATAAGTACCAATTGATAAGAATTCACAGGCTTTACAAATACCTGTTTTGGTTTAAAATGCGTGTATTTGACATAGAGTAAAATCTGCAGGTTGGTAACTTTTCCTTTTTTTAGAAAATGTTTGAATTCGATCTTACTGCTACTTTCCCTTCAATCCTCTAGAAAAACTCCAGTGATTCTACATTTCAAACATGAAAAAGGTGTAAATTTAAAAAAAAAATTAACTTTAAAAAGTATGCAACAACTTTTGGGGTAATCTGTATGTTATTCCTAGCAATAAAGTTTAAAGGGGTATGTAGGATCGCATTATAATCTGACAGTTCCATAGCGGTGTTACCAGGGCCTGATTACCAACGGGGCACATTTACACCAATAAAATTTAAAAGAAATGTTCGACTTATCTAAACACCGCTTTCATACAAAATTTCTGCCATTAATGAGGCAAGATTTTCTGTTTCTTTTTACAGGTGGAAATGTACCCCGTTGGTAATCAGGCGCTGGGTGTTACAATTACCTGCACTCCCTATACCTGGAAATAGATTATTGTTCTCATACTACACTGCTCAAAACAATTAAAGGATATTGCAGTTTTAGGTGGATTTTGTATCCGGTAAACTGTTTAGCTGATTGATACATGGTCGACAGACATAGTAGGTTATATGAGAATAAATTACACATGTTTGGCAGAAAAAAATGCATTTTATTGCGCATTTGTGTACTAAAGGAGAAAAACACAATTTGTGCATATGAGAAAAAAAGAATAAGAAAAGGTGTTTTCTTCAAAGAAAATCATTTTCAGTAGGGGGTATGGTTTCCACCGGCGGCCAGCAACGTTGAACACCTTTGAGGCATGGAATCAATGAGGCTATTAATGACGAGTTGGGGTATTCTGCCCCACTCTTCCAGAAGAGCACTTTCCAGTTCTTGGAGAGTTTGTGGGGGTTGTTGGCGGCCAGAAACTCGTCTTCCTAGAGCGTCCCAAACGTGCTCGATTGGATTCATGTCTGGAGAACACGCTGGCCATTCCATTCGAACGATTCCTTCCTCGAAAAGGAAATCCTCCACCAGGTTTGCACGATATGGCCTGCAGTTATCGTCCATTAAAATGAAGTTATCTCCGATTGCTGCAGCGTAAGGGACTACAATAGGTCTGAGGATCTCATCCCTATATCGGCGACCAGTCAGAGCTCCATCTCGAATGATGTAGAGGTCAGTGCGCCCGTCAATGGAGATGCCACCATACACCAACACTCCCCACCGCCAAATCTGACACTTTCGTGCACGAACGCAGGAGTATTCCTACTGCTACGGCCCCTCCAGATGAAAATACGCCTATTATCCGGATGCACAGAAAAACGGGACTCGTCAGAAAACAGAATATTGCTCCATTCATTTCTCCTCCAGTTGACATGCTCGGTTGCCCACTCCCTGCGGTCGCGACGATGCCTTGATGTTAATCTAACACATACCATCGCTCGGCGAGCATACAGACCTAAAGCATGGAGCCGGTTTCGGACAGTCTGAGTTGAAATCGTGGTGCCTGTAGCCGAGCGAAGGTGTTGTTGGAGAAGAGTAGCGTTCATGGTTCGGTGTCTCCGAGCTGTTAACGCTAAATACCGATCTTCATTGGGCGTTGTTGCCCGTCTACGACCTTGCCCTGGTCTTCGGCCTGCACATCCACTCTCCAAAAAACGGTTCCAGATCCTGGAAATGACACTTTGTGACACTCCAATGCCTTGCGCTACTTCGGCTTGAGTTTGGCCCCCTTCTAATCTACCAACAATTCTCAAAGCTTCTGAATCTGTCAAATGACTTCGCTGAGACATCGTACTCATCGAAACAAAGCAATCACTGAATGCCGATCATCCTTGTCTTCCTTCTCTTTTATCCTGTTGAAAGTCAAATTTCATTCGCTGCCTCTGAAGCGACGTTTTTGACGTCGAACTCAAAATTTGCATACTCCACAGTTTGAAAACCAGAAAAATTTGCATTTGTGATTCTCTTCTTCTATTTTCGGCAAAAAAAATTTCGTTTATATCTTTATTTTATATAAAACTTCAAATATCCTTTCATTGTTTTGAGCAGTGTAGTTAATTTTAAGGATAAAACACTTTTGGCAAAATACGCACTTCTGTGACCGTATCCATAGATTAATCGCAATCTTGTCAACGAAGAGCTCTCAGAGCCTTTGGAAAATACATATAGAAGTACCCACAGAGTATGGAGACCTATCAGAGAATCGACTCTCATACATTACAATGGCAATTTCTTTAACATTGGATTACGCATAGACAGTAGCGATTGTTGCGGATAACGCAGGAACTACGGCCTTAACAGAAGCGAGGTTGCTAATACGGCGATATATCGCTTTCTTGGCGACAAATGAGAGAAAAAAAAAACAGCGACTGCTTGCTGCTTCATGTTTTGAAATTTATGAATCGAGATTTATTTTAGCAATAGGAAATTCGGAAAATATTGGAATTGAACTTTACTTTAAAATAAGTGTTGTGATAAAACAAAGTATTTTTTCCCATGTTTGAAATGATAACTTAATTTTTTCTCAAATAAATTTATTTTTTAAATATATTTTATATTGTTTGCTTTAATATTTTTTTATTTATCAAATAAAAGTCTTTTTACATGTAATTCTGCGCTGTTCGCGTGAATTATTCGTTCTGAACATTAAAATAAATTATGATTTAAATTAATTATCTAAAAATAAGCCAAATAAAATTATTTTATTTGTAAAATATGAAAAAATATATAAAAATCAAAGATTAAAATAAATTGTAATGTTTTTCAAAGATATCTAAGGCTTTAATAGATTATTTTAAAAGTTACTTTAGATTTCGTAAAGGTTCTATTGAGCTTTAATATATTTAGTACCTGGTACACCGAGCATCACTCGGTGATTTTTTTATTCTCGATCATATCGCATTGAAAAAATTTTATTTATTTATTATTTAAGCGTATTTATTTCTACATGAACATGTCATTTCTACTTTCTAAAAATAATAATAACACATACTAAATATTAGTTTTTTGAGCTTTTTATTTATTGAGAAATCTATATCCCTTTTTTAGTATTTTCTAGTAAACCATTTTGTTACACATTTCTGCAGTCTTTTAAATACTAAATTCATTGGTTGTTGGTGTTTTCAATACTTTTTTCTATACAATATTATGAGTGTGATGAGGATTTTCTGTAGGTAGAAGTACCTTTAAGTTGTTTTGCCTCTTAACCTTGGAAAAAGCAACGTAGAGAGCAATCCATGCATAAAAACAGTTGTCCGTAAGTCGACGCCAACAAATTCGAAGGTCTGACATTGAGCTTTATGTATAGTTATTGCAAATGCTGGCCTCACAGGAAATTGATGCCTTTGCATCGTGCATCCAAGTTGACCTCTGCTTGAATCATATATATTAAACGAGCAAGCGATTTTCCCGATTACGGATGATATCGTAAACTACTGGATCGATTTTCATGAAACCTGCCTCCTATACTAAATCGAGCACGAGAAAAAGATCTAGCTAGGTCCCGAATTCAAGAAAATTCGTTTTTACAGGGCAAAACAATATTTTAGGCGAAACTTCTGCTTGCAACAAATAAAAACATTATCATGCAATTTACATGCAACGTGTTTTCTATACTAATTCGAGCACGAGAATCTAGCTAGGTTTCGAATTCGAGAAAATTCGCTTTGATCGATTAAAACAAACTCAGCACTGATGATGTTGCTATATATCGAAAACGGCTCTAACGATTTTCACAAAACTTGACGCATATACTAAACCGAGCACGAGAAAAAGATCTAGCTAGGTCCCAAATTCAAGAAAATTCGTTTTTACAGGGTAAAACAAGATCTTAGCCTTAACTTCTGCTTGCTACAAATCGAAACATTCTCATGCAATTTACATGAAACATGTTTTCTACACTAATTCGAGCACGCGAAACACATCTAGCTAGGTCTTGAATTCGAGAAAATTCGTTTTTATATATTAAAACAAACTCAGCACTGAAAATGTTGCTATATATCGAAAACGGCTCTAACGATTTTCATGAAATTTGACACCTATTCTAATTCGAGCTCAAGAAATCGATTTAGCTAAGTCGTTAATTCGAGAAAAATCGTTTTCTGTTGTTAAAATAAGCTCATTACTCAAAAAAGTGCTATTAATCGAAAAAAATTCTGACGATTTTTATGAAATATACCTTATTCTAATATGGGAAAATTTTCCAACTAAGTCTCGACTTAGGTAAAGAAAAAATGTAATTTTAAGCAATTTTTTTATATTTAATCATCCGTAATCGGAATCCTCGCCAACGCAATGAAAGGTAATCTCGAAAGTGGCACTGGATTGCCTTCTACACTTAATCGAGCACTAGATATTGGCTTATGCAGATCAAAAATACGGTAAAATTTGTTTTAACTGGCTAGAACAACAACAAAAAAAATGATTGATTATAATTATTGATCATGATTATATTTCGTGAATTTAAATACTTTCATAAACATTAGTAATATTTCTTGATAAATAACTGTGCTTATACTTTTGCTAAGTTTAAAACAACTGCCATATTGTTACAAACATCTGTATAGTTTGTTGCCATGACGATATACCCTGGCGTAAAATTAGCAACAATTTTAAAAGCAAGATCATTTTTCTGTGTCAATCTTTCCACATAGCCCATTTTTGTCGCCAAACATTGACTTAGACAACGTATCTTGTTAATAATCATTTAATTTATAAAACATAGAGTAATAGCACTCAGGATATGCTTGATAATCGCATGCATATAAAAATAGTTTATTTTCATATATGACAATCCAAATTTCCGGCTATATGCAAAGTTTTCTTTTCTTTTCCTTTTTTTACTTTAAAATATATTATTTACGTACTCAAATAAATGCTTCGGAATAAAATATTTAAATTTTATATTGCCCCCCCCCCCCCACTGAATAAATGACACTATATTTAAAGGAAAACAAGTAATTTTTCAGTTTAAAAGTGAAATATCTCAACATTTGCCCATCTATGACATCATTTTCTCTGACTTTTATTTTCTGACCGTGCTAAGGCTACGAGCCGTAAATACAAACGTTAACTCCATGACTTATTGATATTCTACTAATATTAGGTACTATCTCTTTTCTATGTTTACTGAAAAAAGTAAATATTTCTAATACTGTGAAGTTAGAACTACAGTATTCATTTTTCTTTAAATTTAGTTAGTATAATTGCAAATTTATTATGTTTGCAGGACGGCCTAAAAAACGAGAATTCAACTTTAACGAAAGAATGCCGAGTCCGATTAGAAATACTGAAATTGAAAATGATATTTCAACGTCTAGACCAATGCGTGATGCTAAAGAAAGAAGCCGACAAAAGATCGCAGATATGATGTATTGTCTTAATGAATCTGGATCCCAAGAATTAGATCAATCGTGTACATTAAAAAGACGGAAAAGTGTTGGCATAACAAACGAAAGCCGCATTCAACCCATACGTGAAATGCAGCATTGTGCATTGTTCCACTCAGCACATAGGAAATGAAATAAATAAGCGATAAGATCAAGATTTAGAAGAACAAAGACGCCGTTAACAAAGAAGCAACATACCAAAAATTGGGTTCTTTTAACATTAAATGCATTCATTGCAAATCAATTCATTTTCCAGAAGAACGTGTGTCTAATCAAATTAACCAGCACTCATTTGGCGACTGCTGCTTACATGGCCGAATTAAACTTGACTTCCCCATTTTTCCAAATGAATTGGTGCGTCTTTTTTTAAAATGCCATCCATTTGCTGAAAATTTCCACAAAAAAATTCGCAATTTAAATTCATGCTTTGCTTTGGCTTCATTTAAAGCACATGATGATCGAACATTTAATAGACATGGTATTTACAGCTTTGTCGCCGGCGGACAAGTTTATCATAAGATGAATATGGCAGCTCATCCAACACAAAACAGTGAAGGCGTTTTCGAACGACCGTAATATGGTCAGATGTACTTTTTAAGTTCAGAAGATGCTGTTAACGAAAGACTCGAATATCCTCTCAACCATGGAATCAGATGAAATTTAATGGAACTTTTAGAGCATATTATTCGGTCTCAAAATATGTTTGCACAATCATTTATGATGATGCGAGAAGTTGAAGAAGAAGTGAATCGACATGCTAAAGCAGAAGGAATAAACACTCCATATGTAAAACTTCTGTTTACAATGCAAGAAAAAATGCTGATTACAGAAGATTCAATGTCCCTATGACCAATGATGTATGCGCCGTGCTTACACTCAACGCCGATCAAAGTTTTCCAGATAACGAAATGGTGGTACATCAACGTGGAAAAAAAATTGTCAATTTGCGTAATATTGATAAACAGATAGAATCATTCACGTATCCACTATTTTACCCCAAAGGAACATTTGGCTATTCTGTGGATCTACAATTGCAAACACCTTATACAAGTCGTTAGCATCTTACTCGACTAGAATTAGCACAATATAGAATTGCTTTTCGACTTCAACTGACTAAATACCTTCCTCCAGAAACAGCTATTATAGGTGCAGATTTGCGTGAAATACACTTCAACGCTTTGCATTTTGGTGGTCGGCTTTTCCAACAATACCTCGTTGATACTTACATCAGAGTAGAGCGCGATCGCATCCAATGGATCAAGGCTAATCAAAAAAAATTCTTGCTGACCAATATTCTGGTGTTACCAACATTATTAAGGCACTCGCTGAAAAGAAAAATGCCGTTGTTGGTGAAAAGATAATACTGCCATCTTCATTCAATGGATCGACGCGATACTATGTTGAACAGTTCGAAGATGCGATGGCCATTGTCTACAGATATGGGTCGCCAGATTTCTTTATCACTGTGACATCAAATCCTGAATAGCCAGAAATTAAAGAGGCATCAAGAGTTGTCTTGGAAAATGGAATTATACATGAGCAACCTGCTCAAGATAGACCTGATCTCGTCGCTAGAGTTTGTAAAATTAAATTCGATGACATTATTGAAGAATTGGACAAAAAACAAGTATTTGGAAAGGTTACCGCTTACGTTTATACAATAGAATTCCAGAAACGTGGCCTCCCACATATGCATCTGCTGCTGATTATGGCTCCGGAAGATAGAATCCGTAACCCAGAGGAACTTGATGACCTGATTTCAGCGGAAATTCCCATTAATAATGATCCTGAATTACGAAATCTGGTGCTAAAATGGATGATTCACAATCCGTGTGGGAAACTAAACCCAAACGCACCGTGTATGCAGTGGCGTAGCTACATATTCAGCGCCCTGGAGCAAGAAACTTTTGTGCGCCCTCTTATCACTCAAAAAAGTTCTGCGTAATTTATTTTGAAGTTACATATATACTATGCATATATATATGTAACTAGCTGACCCGGCGTTGTCCGGGCCCGTTATAATAACAGAAACAAAACTCAAGTTTGTATGATTTTATATATTCCGAAAGTAGTTCAAATGAACCAGGTTTTATGGGTGTCCCACTGCCTTCGGCAGCGTCTAGTGTGTTCCCAACAAACCTCTTTCTGAATGAACCTGTAGCCTTGGTCCCCGCTACCAAAGGCAGTGTATGCCAGTAGTGTTTCATACGCGCGCGAAAACAATGGAAAACCAAGTTTAATGAATCAAACTCCGTAGTAATCGAGCCCATTGTACCCGAGATAAGATTGCGAATCCTGGATGTGGAACTATAATCTTTAAAGCCACAATAAGCTAAGTTGTATTGACCAATTTTCATTGAAATAGAGCCCATGAAAACCGAGAAGTGAATGAGCCGTTAATGATCGAAAAATGTGCCACTGTTAAAAATAGCTGTTGCTTTACAGTACTTTACTGCATAATTTTACTGTAAATTACTGTATTGTAGCAAATATTGCGCTTGTCCGCTAAATATCAGTCACTGACAATATTAAGCTGTTATTGACCGTAACTGATCATTTTTTCAGTATTAACCTCACTCTAACAGTCATATACGGTCGAGGGGATAATGTAACGCAGCCTTTAACGGCAGACCACTGGGTAGTCTAGTAAATTACTGTTACTCGCGATCGCTAACCGTGATCTAACGGTGGATTACGCTGGCACAGCGGCGCGCGCATTCTACCAATCTAAGACCACGTTTTTTTTTACCGAGAAATTCAATAGCAGTGTTGATGGTAGCCATCTTGGCTATAAGTGATTGTCCGTACGTAGGTGCTAGCGGATGCTACCTGTAAACAGTGATGAATAATACTCTAATTCTAGATGATTGCCAACCTTTCCATTTTAAAACAAAGTAAGTGGCAGATGTTTGTACAGATATAATTTAAATATTCGCATAAGTTTCCGCTATAATTTAAAGAAAATCATTGTACTAATAAATAATAAAATAGGAATAATAATATAATAATACATTATTTTATTATATATTGTTAATACATTATTATTGTGTTTTTAAACTATTATTATATTATGCCTTTATATTACTATAACGTTGTTATATTATTATTAAATTATTATTAAATTACATTATCAGTAATCTATTCAATCTCAGAAAAATGCACATTTCGCAACTGTAAAACCTTTTAATAAATTCAATTAAAATTGTCTTCCAAATTACACTCACCACCTTTCCTTTCCTCATCCTAAAATAATAATAATAATAATAATAATAATAATAAAATGGATAAATAAAAAATAGAAAAATTGATACGATTATCGAAAAATTTATATTGCCGTGAAACAAGAATTCAAATTAATAAAAGAGGTAGGCAATAGTTGTGAAAATATTTTATAATGTTGCCAATTATTATGTAATTTAATCTAATATTGTAAAAGTTTTTTCTTATATTTCACACCAATTGCTGAAAAGGTATTAAATAAAAACTATAAAAATAGCTAAAGGGTTTTAATAGACTGTTTACATTTTCATTAGATACTCGTTCAATACATTTCTGTTAATACAATTAATAAAGTATCCTTAAAAAAAAAAAAAAAAATCTGTGTAATAAATATGTGTGTGAGGGGGGGGGGGGAGGAGTGTTTGGAATTTCATTATTTATCAAGTGTTTATAAACATCAGATTTTAGAGATATTAACTTTGTAGGGTGAAGAAAGGAAAATCGGTTACTGAAATCTGGAAGATTATTTTAAATGAATTTATTTAAAAGTGGAAATCTAAGTTTTAAGTGTTGTGAAGGGTCCATTTCTCTGAGATTGAATTTTGTAAAAGACAGATTACTGATAATGTACAATAATGTAATATAATAATAATCCAGTAATAATTATATTATTATTCCTCGTTTATTACACATTACAATAACGTTCTTTTGATAGTTTTTAAATTAAAACGGAAACGTATGTGAATATATAAATGACATGTAAATACATGAAAAGCTGTCAATTATAATGTTTTAGAATGAGAAGGCTGATAATCAACTAAAATTAGAATATTATCTATCGCTGTTGCTAGCACTTACGTAAAATGCAGTTTCAATTCCCTAAATGATAGAACACACAGAGAATTTATATCTCTTTAATTGAAATTGAAACAAAATAATTGATATTAACAAAAAAAAGGGGGAAAAAATCATAAACGGTCAAATACACTCCTATTACCGTGATTTACGGTCAGATACGTTCTTGAAAATTACTGTGGTTTACGGTCAGATACGGTCTTGAAAGTTACTGTGATTTACGGTCAGATACGTTAAAAAAGTTTACTGTCATTTACGGCCTAATACACTCTAAATAGATAACGGTACATACTGTAATATTACGGGAAAATGCTGGAATCTGTGCTGCCAGGCTTTTCCCGTAATCCAACGGTGAAATTTTTATCAGTGTGGTAACAGAAGTCTAAGGTAAACTTTCATGATGCAGAAAGTAGATGAAGTATGAGTAAAGATTTGTTTTTCATGTAGTAGCTGGAGGACCTAAGAAGTTGTTACGAAAAAAATCCTAGTTAATCGGACCATGTTTAAGAGAGCTATAATAGGGGGACCAAAAGGAGCCAACTAATAATTGAGAGCAAGGCCTATGATGAAAACATGTTATAAGGTCCTAGTACTTAGCGCTTTAGATTTTCAATTAGTCGAAATTAAGATAGGATATAAGTATTAATCATTAGAAAATTTCTTTCAAAGAAATGCTTAAAAAAGAACCCTAGGGTCCCAATAAAAATATGAAAGTGTTTGCTCGGGGAGAGAAGTCAGAGACTCAATTTTGAAGTTATGCAATGAGAGGGTGACAATGCACGACGCACAAAAAGATATCCTAGGGCGCCAGTGTATTAACTGAAATGTAGAAACGGAAGAATAACTAAATGGAAAAAGAGCCCCAAAAACGAAGATCGGATTAAAAGGGGGCAATTTATTAACAATTTAGGGCACAAAAACTTCTAGGTACCCTGGGGTTCAGGCTCTCAATCGGAATGTAGCTGGGTAAAAGGAAAGTTTTTAATACTTTATATAGTAGCCAAAGAACGCTAGAACTATGTTAAAGAAAATTTCAAGGGAATCGGATCATTTTTGAAGAAGCTGCACCAAGGGCCCCAAGAAGGCGATTAATATTCAAATTTGATGGTAACTGAAGTCTAAAAAAATTTTTTGTCATTCGCGTAGTAGCTGAATTTCCTAAGATGTTGTTACAAAAAAAAGTTAGTGAATCAGACCATTTTAAGCAAAATATAATTGGAGTCCCAAAAGGAGCCAAATGATAGTTCAGAGCAGGGCCCTAAGATGAAAACATGTTAAAAGGCTCTAGTACTTAGCGCTTTAGATCACAATGAGTCGAAATTAATCATAGGGTATGTATTAATCATTCGAATAAACTTTTAAAGAAGCGCGAAAAAAAGTGGGGTTTTCTATTTCCAAATTCTTAAAAAAGGGTACTAGGTGCAAAATAAAAATATGAGTGTCCTGACCGGAGAGAGGAGTCCAAGTCTCAATTTTAAAGTTATGCATTGAGAGGTTGATAATATTAGGGAGTGAAAAACGCATGGCGCACAAAACTTTCAAGGGGCCAAGGGCCAAGGTTCTTAACTGGAATGTAGAAACGGAGAATAACTAAATGGGAAAAGGCTCCCCAAAACGAAGCAGATCGAATAAAAAGGGGGCAAGTTATGAACAATTGAGGCATAAAAACTGAAAGGTGCTCTGGGGGGGGGGGGAGCAGTCATAAAAAATTAAAAATCTGAGGTTCAGGTGCAATCAAGAACAATCTTGCACTACACTCACTCAAATTATCAGACTTCTGTGTGCAATAGATTTCGTTAGCCACCACACACACAACGAAACTTTCTTTTATTAGTCTAGACTGGCTGATCCACCCGGTGTTGCCCGAGCCCGTGATTATATTCTTAGATGAACATGAAATTTGTATGATTTTATTTCTTAAGGCTGTTCTTAAATCCAAAGGGCAACTTTGTGACATACGTTTTAATTAATTTTTTCTCGATAACGCATGAAACTGGCAGGTGTTGTTATTCAGAAACTTTGTAATTGAAAGACAATTTCCGTTTTTTTTTGTTTTTGTTTTTTTTTGTAAAACGCAATAGATCTTAAAGGAAACACTGTCAAAGGTGGCGCTTTGAACGGAATTTCCTGACGAAAGTAGAAAAATCAGTCAACAAAGGGAGAAAAAGTTCTTGTCACGTAATCAAAAACGCTTATAACTTGATAGGTAATTTATTTATCAAAAAATGGAAAATCATTTCGATTCTAAATCGCTTCCATAGTTAAGCCTGCCAATTTTATACCTTTACGTTTAAAAATGTGTACGTCATTGTGTCAGGAAGTTTCGCGCTTGTTGAGCAGTGAACTTGAGAACAGCTATAAATGAAGGCTGTTCTTAAATCGAAAGGGGCAACTTTATGACATAAGTTTTAATTAATTTTAGCTCGAGAACGCATGAAACTGCAGCAGGTGTTGTTATTCAGAAACTTTGTAGTCAAAAGACGTTTTCCGTACTTTTTGTAAACACAAAAAATTTTAAAACTATTAGCTTCACCTGAGGGAGGGAGCAGCTTTAGCTGGTTTAGGGCACACCGACCCACAGGTCGGTTGTCCAGCGGGCCAGTCTGAGCCTGCCAGAATGTGACTCAATTTAGTAAAATTCTATTTTTTTCTTTTTTTAATTTATAGGCCTTATTTCGGGACGACGGAATGAAAATTTGTTGAAAATTATGTCATTAGAAAAATGTTTAAGCTTTATGATTGAAAGTGCATGTTTTCTTTAAAACACGAGGTCTTTATCACCAATATTTCGCTTTGTATAAAATTAGGAACCAAGTGTTTATTCATTTTTAGACTGTTTTGAACAATCAGTATTTTTGTAAACTGTTCAGAAAATTGAATTAAGTAACTTCAAACATTTTTTTTCCTTTTTTTAAATTCGAAAATTCATTGACTACTAATATTTGCTATCGGATTTTGGTGGTGGGGGGGGGGGGGGGGCGGGAGGCAGAGACTGATTACGGCCTAAGCAAACTCATGTCTTTCGAAAAATATGTTATGCCTTATTTAATCCTAAAATTCTGCGATTAAACAAGGTTTAATGTCTGTTAGATAAAAGTGGTGTAATTTTGCATAGGCTATAATCATGCCCTAAGGAATACTGAATTTCATACTTAACTTTTCTCTCTTTTTGAAGGAAAATGCTTATCGATTCTGCATTTGACATTTGCAATATTTTTAAAATCTCAAAAACAATACGCACAAAATTTAAGTTGCCGCTATCCCCTCACCTCCCCCCTTTAAATTTTGTCGCCGTGGGCTGATGTGGAATATGTTTAAACCCGGCTCTTATTATTGTTTTGTAATCTGTGATATATGTTTAGTTTCCACAAAGTAAGCAAACAAACAAAAAAAAAACTTCAAAATTTTCGTTTTCTTGGTTTCGTTTGTAAAATTGTCAATAATTTTCTTCAACTTGTCAGGCTATTTTTTTTCCAAATCGTAAAATAATTATCGTAAATAATTACTGTTAGATAGTACATATTGGTTTCTCAGCAGTGAATTCTTTGGCTACCATTATTTCTGTACAGTAATCATTATCATGATAAATTTCTAAAACATTTTTAATTGAAATGTACTAGAAAGATTATTGTTTGGAAATAGTGGTAGCCAGTAAAGTGACATATGATAGCCCTGTTAAATAAGTTTTGATTAGTACTTTAAGATCTGAAGCCCTGTTAAATAAGTTTTGATTACTTTAAGATCTGAAAATCTTCAACAGTAGTCTACGGAAAAGTTACAGAAAAAATCAGGCATGCTGAAACGATGTTAAAGAAGTTACTTGAAGCTGCAATATGATATGAATTAAAATTAAAGCTTCTTGAATAGAAGTCATTTCTTTCAACAGTGTATGGAAACATGTTTTAAATCGAAATAGTTCAAGTTAAATACAAGGTAAATTATCATAGGAATACGATGATTGTAAGAAGATTCATCTATAATTTCTGATTAATAATGAAAAAAAATAAGGCAAATGTTTTAACAAATCTTTATTTCGCTTTTTCTAATTTTGCGCCCTTAGGATTCGTGCGCCTGGGGCAGTTTGCTCCAACTGCTCCACGGTAGCTACGCCCCTGCGTGTATAATTAATAAAAATGGGAGCATGAAATGTCGCTTCAACTGTCCTAAAATGTTTAACGAAATTACTTCTTTAGTGGACGAAGAAAAACCAAATTATCGACTTAGATATAATCCTCAGTTGAATCAACATAGTTTAGAATTTTCCCATGAGCATGCTGTTTATCAAAAGGAAATAAATGGTTGCAAAATAACAAGAGATAACCGTCACGTAGCTCCATACAACGCTTATCTGTTAACGAGATACAAGTGTCATATAAACGTTGAATATGTAGGAAATATTCGTGCTGTAAAATATCTCTACAAATATATCTACAAAGGACATGATTGTGCAACAATAAAGATCGTTGAAAACCAAAGAAAACTTATGTACAATGAAGTAGACACCTATATTTAAGGTCGATGTATCACTCCACCAGAAGCATGTTGGCGATTATTTGGCAACGAGATTCAAAAGAAAAGCCATTCTGTTCAACGCTTAGATATCCATTTACCAAGTCAATTTCGAATTACAAACATTGATCTAGCACAAGAAGATTTAGCAGATACGGGTCAGAAAGGTTCAACATTAGAGGAATATTTCCGGCATAATCGAGGCCTAAAACAAAAAAGAAAATAATCTTCTGAACGGAAATTCTCAAGAAGTTATATATCACTACTATTGGCAAATTCCTGAATACTTCAAATGGGATGGAAAATCCAGCGAATGGATTCAGAGAATTCGCCGTTTACGCGTTAATGGTGGAATACATAACGTAAATTTCATCTCCCAGCCAGAACTCTACCACTTACGAATGTTGCTGTACCATGTTAAGAATGCAACAAGCTGGGAAGATATGCTAACGGTTGATGGCATTACATATGCATCATATAAACAAGTTTGTTTAGTTCGTGGACTAACTTACGATGACCAACAACGGATTGAAAGTCTGTAAGAATCTGCTATGTCGAAGATGCCTAAACTCATGAGAACGCTGTTTACACAGATTCTCATTTTTGGATCTCCTGAAAATCCAAGACCCCTATGGGAAATGTTTAAGAAAGATTTGGCTGAAGACTTTATCCGAGAAACAGGACGGATGGTTAATTCTGTCGAAGAAGCGCTTAAGCGTGCTTATCGAATTATTGCATTCAAGTTAAATACAGAAGCTACTGAAGGTAGAAATTTCCTATACTGGGTTCATCAACTTGGTATGGATGATATTGATGGATACGAAAACGGGCTAAATGAAGAAACTATGAACACCAATGAGTCTATTTCTATTGGAGAACATATGTATCAACTTCTTAAAGGGAGACAAATTGAAATTGTTGATACCATCTTACATTCAGTAAACGATTCAATCCCTCGATCAAAATGCTTCTTTATTGATGGACGTGGAGGCACTGGAAAGACTTTTGTTTACAAAACTCTTTATTACATCCTTTCAGGACAAAAGCATAAAGTAAAGTGCATGGCATTCACTGGGATTGCTTCTATTCTACTACCTGATGGAAGTACTTCACACAAGACTTTTGGACTTAAAGTTCCATTGATATCGGATTCAATTTCCAACATCAAACCTAGATCCGCTAAAGCAGTCGAATTCAGCAAAGTTGATGTATTTTTGATGGATGAAGCTCCTATGCTGCCAAAATACGGACTTCACAATATAGATCAATTGTTGCGCTCTATTGGAAATCCAATTTTGCCATTTGGTGGAAAGATTATGGTCCTGGGAGGGGACTTCCGTCAATGTCTACCCGTCCAACTAGGAGCAAACAGAAGTGAAATATTGTATTTATCAATCAAAAAAAGTGAGCTGTGGCACCACTTCAATTCAATTTCATTAACAGATAACATGCGAATTGATCCGGAACAAAGAGAATTTGCCAAATATCTTTTGAAACTTGGAAATGGGGAGCTACCTGAGAACGCGATAGGTGAAATCGAACTACCCGTAGATGTACTTTCAAATGGTCATCTCATTGATGAAGTCTTTGGAAACGGCTTAAAGAAAGAAGTTATGAAGAAATGAAGGATCGAGCTATTCTTGCGCCATTAAATAAAGATGTCAGCAAGATTAACGCCGAAATTATTGAAAAGCTTCCCGGAGAGTATAAAATCTACCACAGCTACGATTCCGTCAATGATCAACCTGAAGGAGCAGTCCAGTTTACGACGGAATTTCTCAATTCCATCGAAATAGCTGATTTGCCACCTCATGAGTTAAAGCTTAAAAATAACGCAATAATCATACTATTGCGCAATTTAGATGTTTCAGAAGGCCTTTGTAATGGAACAAGGCTAATTGTTAAAGAACTTTGCAATAACATAATCAAAGCAAAAATAATCACAGGAGAATATTCAGGTATCGTAGTACATATTAAGCGAATAACTCTCGATTCAACCAGAGGTCAACTTGGATGCACCATGCAAAGGCATCAATTTCCTGTGAGGCCAGCATTTGCAATAACTATACATAAAGCTCAAGGTCAGACCTTCGAATTTGTTTGCGTCGACTTACGGACACCTGTTTTTATGCATGGAATGCTCTACGTTGCTTTTTCCAAGGTTAAGAGGCAAAACAACTTAAAGGTACTTCTACCTACAGAAAATCCTCATCACACTCATAATGTTGTATGGAAAGAACTATTGAATACACCAACAACCAATGAATTTAGTATTTAAAAGACTGCAGAAATGTGTAACAAAATGGTTTACTAGAAAGTACTAAAAAAGGGATATAGATTTCTCAATAAATAAAAAGCTCAAAAAACTAATATTTAGTATGTGCTATTATTATTTTTAGAAAGTAGAAATGACATGTTCATGTAGAAATAAATAAGCTTAAATAATAAATAAATAAAATTTTTTCAATGCGATATGATCGAGAATAAAAAAATCACCGAGTGATGCTCAATGCACCAGGTACTCGAGAGTTATTCGCGGAATATGTACTTCGATACCTGAATCCTGTGATTATTTTTGCTTTGATTATGTTATTGCAAAGATCTTTAACTATTAGCCTTGTTCCATTGCAAAGGCCTCCTGAAACATCTAAATTGCGCAATAGTATGATTATTGAGTTATTTTTAAGCTTTAACTCATGAGGTGACAAATCAGCTATTTCGATGGAATTGAGAAATTCCGTCGTAAACTGGACTGCTCCTTCAGGTTGATCTTTGACGGAATCGTAGCTGTGGTAGATTTTATAATCTCCGGGAAGCTTTTCAATAATTTCGGCGTTAATCTTGCTGACATCTTTATTTAATGGCGCAAGGATAGCTCGATCCTTCATTTCATCATAACTTCATTTCTTTAAGCCGTTTCCAAAGACTTCATCAATGAGATGACCATTTGAAAGTATATCTACGGCTAGTTCGATTTCACCCATCGCATTCTCAGGTAGCTCCCCATTTCCAAGTTTCGAAAGATATTTGGCAAATTCTCTTTATTCCGGATCAATGCGTATGTTATCTGTTAATGAAATTGAATTGAAGTGGTGCCACAGCTCACTTTTTTTGATTGATAAATACAATATTTCACTTTTATTTGCTCGTAGTTGGACGGGTAGACATTGAAGGAAGTCCCCTCCCAGGACCATAATCTTTCCACCAAATGGCAAAATTGGATTTCCAATAGAGCGCAGCAATTGATCTATATTGTGAAGTCCGTATTTTGGCAGCATAGGAGCTTCATCCATCAAAAATACATCAACTTTGCTGAGTTCGACTGCTTTAGTCGATCTAGGTTTGATGTTGGAAATTGAATCCGATGTCAATGGCACTTTAAGTCCAAAAGTCTTGTGTGAAGTACTTCCATCAGGTAGTAGAATAGAAGCAATCCCAGTGAATGCCATGCACTTTACTTTATGCTTTTGTACTGAAAGGACGTAATAGAGAGTTTTGTACACAAAAGTCTTTCCAGTGCCTCCACGTCCATCAATAAAGAAACATTTTGATCGAGGGGTTGAATCGTTTACTGAATGTAAGATGGTATCAACAATTTCAATTTGTCTCCCTTTAAGAAGTTGATACATATGTTCTCCAATAGAAATAGACTCATTGGTGTTCATAGTTTCTTCATTTAGCCCGTTTTCGTATCCATCAATATCATCCATACCAAGTTGATGAACCCAGTATAGGAAATTTCTACCTTCAGTAGCTTCTGTATTTAACTTGAATGCAATAATTCGATAAGCACGCTTAAGCGCTTCTTCGACAGAATTAACCATCCGTCCTGTTCCTCGGATGAAGTCTTCAGCCAAATCTTTCTTAAACATTTCCCATAGGCGTCTTGGATTTTCAGGAGATCCAAAAATGAGAATCTGTGTAAACAGCGTTCTCATGACTTTAGGCATCTTCGACATAGCAGATTCTTGCAGACTTTCAGTCCATTGTTGCCTATCGTAAGTTAGTCCACTAACTAAACAAACTTGTTTGTATGGTGCATATGTAATGCCATCAACCGTTAGCATATCTTCGCAGCTTGTTGCATTCTTAACATGGTACAGCAACATTCGTAAGTGGTAGAGTTCTGGCTGGGAGATGAAATTTACGTTATGTATTCCACCAATAACGCTTAAACGGCGAATTCTCTGAATCCATTCGCTGGATTTTCCATACCATTTGAAGTATTCAGGAATTTGCCAATAGTAGTGATATATAACTTCTTGAGAATTTCCGTTCAGAAGATTATTTTCTTCTATTTTTTTAGGCCTCGATTATGCCGGAAATATGCCTCTAATGTTGAACCTTTCTGACCCGTATCTGCTAAATCTTCTTGTGCTAGATCAATGTTTGCAATTCGAAATTGACCTGGTAAATGGATATCTAAGCGTTGAACAGAATGGCTTATTCTTTGAAACTCGTTGCCAAATAATCGCCAACATGCTTCTAGTGGAGTGATACATCGACTTTCAACATAGGTGTCTAAATCATTGTACATAAGTTTTCTTTGGTTTTCAACGATCTTTATTGTTGCACAATCATGTCCTTTGTAGATATATTTGTAGAGATATTTTACAGCACGAATATTTCCTACATATTCAACGTTTATATGACACTTGTATCTCTTTAACAGATAAGCATTGTATGGAGCTACGTGATGGTTATCTCTAGATCCAACTGAGGATTATATCTAAGTCGATAATTTGGTTTTTCATCGTCCGCTAAAGAAGTAATTTCGTTAAACATTTTAGGATAGTTGAAGCGACAATTCATGCACCCATTTTTATTAATCATACACGGTGCGTTTGGGTTTAGTTTCCCACACGGAATGTGAATCATCCATTTAAACACCAAATTTCGTAATTCAGGATCATTATTAATGGGAATTTCCACTGAAATCAGATCATCAAGTTCCTCTGGGTTACGGATTCTATCTTCAGGAGCCATAATCAGCAGCAGATGCATAGGTGGGAGGCCACGTTTCTGGAATTCTATTGTATAAACGTAAGCGGCAACCTTTCCAAATACTTGTTTTTTGTCCAATTCTTCAATAATGTCATCGAATTTAATTTTACAAACTCTAGCGACGAGATGAGGTCTATCTTGAGCAGGTTGCTCATGTATTATTCCATTTTCCAAGACAACTCTTGATGCCTCTTTAATTTCTGGCCATTCAGGATTTGATGTCACAGTGATAAAGAAATCTGGCGATCCATATCTGTAGACAATGGCCATCGCATCTTCGAACTGTACAACATAGTATAGCGTCGATCCATTGAATGAAAATGGCAGTATTATCTTTTCACCAACAACGGCATTTTTCTTTTCAGCGAGTGCCTTAATAATGTGGGTAACGCCAGAATATTGGTCAGCAAGAATTTTTTTTTATTAGTCTTGATCCATTGGATGCGATCGCGCTCTACTCTGATGTAAGTATCAACGAGGTATTGTTGGAAAAGCTGACCACCAAAATGCAAAGCGTTGAAGTGTATTTCACGCAAATCTACACCTATAAAAGCTGTTTCTGGAGGAAGGTATTTAGTAAGTTGAAGTCGAAAAGCAATTCTATATTGTGCTAATTCTAGTCGAGTATGATGCTGACGACTTGTATAAGGTGTTTGCAATTGTAGATCCATAGAATAGCCAAATGTTCCTTTGGGGTAAAATAGTGGATACGTGAATGGTTCTATCCGTTTATCAATGTTACGCAAATTGACAATTTTTTTTCCACGTTGATGTACCACCATTTCGTTATCTGGAAAACTTTGATCGGCTTTGAGTGTAAGCACGGCGCATACATCATTGGTCATAGGGACATTGAATCTTCTGTAATCAGCATTTTTTCTTGCATTGTCAACAGAAGTTTTACATATGGAGCGTTTATTCCTTTTGCTTTAGCATGTCGATTCACTTCTTCAACTTCTCGTATCATCATAAATGATTGTGCAAACATATTTTGATACCGAATAATATGCTCTAAAAGTTCCATTGAATTTCATCTGATTCCATGGTTGATAGGATATTCGAGTCTTTCGTTAACAGCATCTTCTGAAATTAAAAAGTACATCTGACCATATTGCGGTCGTTCGAATTCGCCTTCACTGATTTGTGTTGGATGATCTGCCATATTCATCTTATGATAAACTTGTCCGCCGGCGAAAAATCTGTAAATACCATGGCTATTAATTGTTCGATCATCATGTGCCTTAAATGAAGCCAAAGCAAAGCATGAATTTAAATTGCGAATTTTTTTGTGGAAATTTTCTGCAAATGGATGGCATTTTAAAAAAAGAAGCACCAATTCATTTGGAAAAATGGGGAAGTCAAGCTTAATTCAGCCATGTAAGCAGCAGTCGCCAAATGAGTCCTGGTTAATTTGATTAGACACACGTTCTTCTGGGAAATGAATTGCTTTGCAAGGAATACATGCAATGTTAAAAGAACCCAATTTTTGGTATGTTGCTTCTTTGTTAACTGCGCACTTCCATGTTCACATTCGTTTCTTTACTAAAATTTGCAGGCGTCTTATGTTACGGCGTCTTTGTTCTTCTAAATCTTGATCTTGTCGCTTATTTATTTCATTTGGTATGTGCTGAATGGAACAATTCACAATGCTGCATTTCACGTATGGATTGAATGCGGCTTTCGTTTGTTTTGCCAGCACTTTTCCGTCTTTTTAATGTACACGATTGATCTAATTCTTGGGATCCAGATTCATTAAGACAATACATCATATCTGCGATCTTTTGTCGGCTTCTTTCTTTAGCAGCACGCATTGGTCTAGACGTTGAAATATCATTTTCAATTTCAGTATTTCTAATCGGACTCGGCATTCTTTCGTTAAAGTTGAATTCTCGTTTTTTTAGGCCGTCCTGCAGACATAATAAATTTGCAATTATACTAACTAAATTTAAAGAAAATTGAATACTTTAGTTCTAACTTCACAATATTAGAAATATTTACATTTTTCAATAAACATAGAAAAGAGATAGTAACTAAATATTAGTAGAATATCAATAAGTCATGGAGTTAACGTTTGTATTTACGGCTCGTAGCCTTAGCACAGTCAGAAACTAAAAGTCAGAGAAAATGATGTCATAGATTGGCAAATGTTGAGATATTTCATTTTTAAACAGAAAAATTGCTTGTTTTCTTTTAAATATAGTGTCATTTATTCAGTGGGGGGGGGGGGGGAATATAAAATTTAAATATTTTATTCCGAAGCATTTATTCGAGTACGTAAATAATATATTTTAAAGTAAAAAAGGGAAAAGAAAAGAAAACTTTGCATATAGCCGGAAATTTGGATTGTCATATATGAAAATAAACTATTTTTATATGCATGCGATTTTCAAGCATATCCTGAGTGCTATTACTCTATGTTTTATAAATTAAATGATTATTAACAAGATACGTTGTCTAAGTCAATGTTTGGCGACAAAAATGGGCTATGTGGAAAGATTGACACAAAAAAATGATCTTGCTTTTAAAATTGTTGCTAATTTTACGCCAGTGTATATCGCCATGGCAGCAAACTATACAGATGTTTGTAACAATATGGCAGTTGTTTTAAACTTAGCAAAAGTATAAGCACAGTTATTTATCAAGCAATATTACTAATGTTTATGAAAGTATTTAAATTCACGAAATATAATCATTATCAATAATTATAATCAATCATTTTTTTTGTTGTTGTTCTAGCCAGTTAAAACAAATTTTACCGTATTTTTGATCTGCATAAGCCAATATCTAGTGCTCGATTAAGTGTAGAAGGCAATCTTTTAGTGCCACTTTCGATATTACCTTTCATTGTGTTGGCGAGGATTCCGATTACGGATGATTAAATACAAAAAAAAAATTGCTTAAAATTACATTTTTTCTTTACCTAAGTCGAGACTTAGTTGGAAAATTTTCCCATATTAGAATAAGCTATATTTCATAAAAATCGTCAGAATTTTTTTTCGATTAATAGCACTTTTTTGAGTAATGAGCTTATTTTAACCACAGAAAACGATTTTTCTCGAATTAACGACATAGCTAAATCGATTTCTTGAGCTCGAATTAGAATAGGTGTCAAATTTCATGAAAATCGTTAGAGCCGTTTTGATATATAGCAACATTTTCAGTGCTGAGTTTGTTTTAATCTATAAAAACGAATTTTCTCGAATTTAAAACCTAGCTAGATGTGTTTCGCGTGCTCGAATTAGTGTAGAAAACACGTTTCATGTAAATTGCATGAGAATGTTTCGATTTGTAGCAAGCAGAAGTTTCGGCTAAGATCTTGTTTTACCCCGTAAAAACGAAGTTTCTTGAATTTGGGACCTAGCTAGATCTTTTTCTCGTGCTCGGTTTAGTATATGCGTCAAGTTTTGTGAAAATCGTTAGAGCCGTTTTCGATATATAGCAACATCTTCAGTGCTGAGTTTGTTTTAATCGATCAAAGCGAATTTTCTCGAATTCGAAACCTAGCTAGATGTGTTTCTCGTGCTCGAATTAGTATAGAAAACACGTTGCATGTAAATTGCATGAGAATGTTTCGATTTGTAGCAAGAAGAAGTTTCGCCTAAGATATTGTGTTACCCTGTAAAAACGAATTTTCTTGAATTCGGGACCTAGCTAGATCTTTTTCTCGTGCTCCATTTAGTATAGGAGGCAGGTTTCCTAAAAATCGATCCAGTAGTTTACGATATCATCCGTAATCGGGAAAATCGCTTGCTCGTTTAATATATATGATATTATCCCGTAAGGAATGGTGACGTCACGGCGACGTCGTTGTGAAGTCACACTGTGATTTTGTGGCCGTCGATTTGACGTCACGTGACGTGGCTGTGACGTCACAGTGACTAGAATGCGAGGTCGTTATGGCCGTTTTAGAGGTCGTTTGTGATGTCACATTGTGACCACTCTGTGAAGTCACGGTGTGACATATTTGTGAAAAGTGTGTCATTTGTGACTATTTTGGCATTAACTTTGTGACGAAAGTGACAATGTTTTGAAGTCACACTGTGACCAATTTGTGAAATATGTGTCATTTGTGGCAAACTTGTCATAAACTCTGTGATGATTTCAAATGAAAATCAAATTTCAAATTAATTGCTTAAAAGGCGCAAAGGCGAACTAGTGAAAAAGATTCTATGCTGGAACTCGAACCCGGGCCATCAGTATAGCGCACTTACGTTCTACCGACTAAACCACATGGAACGATACCTAGCCTGGAAAACTTCTCACTATTACATGTTGGCAAGGCTACAAACGCAGCACAAGATGCAATATTTATCGTCAGCCACCGACATGGCGCAAACACGAAACTTAATTAAATCCAGCATCGATTGAAACTATATTAATACTTGGAAATTTTTTCAGAGAGTAGCAATTAGTAGCTTAAAAGGCAATTTTAATTTGAAATTTGATTTTCATTTGAAATACTGTATGCAAGGCGAATGTTTCTATCTGGAAAAATTTCCAAGTATTAATATAGTTTCAATCGATGCTGGATTTAATTGAGTTTCGCGTTTGCCCCATGACGGTGGCTCACGATAAATATTCCATCTTGTGCTGCGTTTGTAGCCTTGCCAACATGTAATAGGGAGAAAATTTCCAGGCTGGGTATCGTTCCATGTGGTTTAGTCGGTAGAATGTCAGTGCGCTATACTGATGACCCGGGATCGAGTCCCGGCGTGGAATGTTTTCACTATGTTGTCCTTTGCGCCTTTTAAGCAATTAATTTGAAATTTGATTTTCATTTGAAATATTGTATGCAAGGCGAATGTTTCTCTCTGGAAAAATGTCCAAGTATTAATACTGTGATGATTCTTGTCATAAAAACTACGATAATTTTAAAGTAAAGTTTTGTTTGAAATATAAAATTTTATCTTTTTATCGTACTTTTTAGTAATATATCGCTATTTTGGAGTCCTATTCTTCTAAAATATTTTTAATTTTCCATTTAAAAAACAATGCTTATTAACTGACATCTTTTTTTATTAAGTCCTAAGCTTGATCTTGAATTCAAGCTTAATATTAAGAATGTGTAAGCTTTTTAATGTGTTATGATTTGTCATTGCTTTATTAAATACGAACATGGAGTCTAATGGACATTAATACAACTGTTACTTATAGAACTACATGATAAGCCCTATTTATTTAAATTTTTTATTCCCGTATATATTGTATTTTGTGAATATGAGCTAATTAGATTTGGTATGTTTTATATGAAAAGACTGATCTGGGAAATAGAAACAACAAGTAAGATATATCATGCGTTAAGCATAGATTATAAAACACTTTCCAACTCTTCCTAAATGTTTTAACAAGACATCGGGGAAAATAACGTAAATAAGATAACTAAGTAAACATGAAAACGCGTAAAACATTTGAAAAACTGATTTACGCAGTTACCATCCAATAAGGTGTAAAAAAATCATAATTTAAAAAAAAAAAAAAAAAAAATCGGATTTTTTTATTCAGATCAGATTTTTTAGATTTAAATCAGATTTTTATGATTTGTTTCCCCAGCGTTCAAATACTGAATAGCTATCATAAGTTTTAGGTTTCCAAAACAATTACACCACTAATTGCTAACATAATCTATGTTTTTTACACTTTAATTAATAAAATTATAATTGTTAGTTAGTAATTACAAAAATAAAAACTGCAAATTAGTAGTTTCATTAGGTAGTATTATACAATAATGTTATATACATTAATATTGTAATAATTATGTAAAACTTTATAAATACTAGTGATATTTAACATTTATGAAAATTATTAACTGCATTTTATATTAAATAGCTAACATTACTTCAAATTAATTATTAAACAATCAACTCTCTAATTAGGAACATATTATACATTTTTAAGCCTTAATTATTAAAATGATAACAATTCATTTTAGGAAGAAAAAGGGACAGGATGCTAGTTCAAAAAACGGGCACTATTTCATGAGGAAATATATTAGTAATGTGTTTAGTAATGATATAAGAAAAAAAAAAGAATATTTTTTAGTTAAAACTAAAGAATATTTTTTAGTTAAAATAGGAAAAAGTAAAGTGTCCTTAATTTTTAATAATTTTATGAATAACATATTGAAAAACACAATTAAATAACATATTTTAATAATATCCTGTTTTTTCTAAAGAAATAAAGTTCTATATTTTTGCAAGATTTTTCCCACATGAATTTAGAATACTGTTGAATGGGGAAGTTTTTTACAAGAAATCTCTGACTAACAACTACAGGTAAATTTCAACTTTTTTTTTTTTTTTTTTTTTTTTTTTTTTTTTTTTTTTTTTTTTAGGCAGGGTGCATTTTGCCAATTTCAAAAGGGGCATGGTATGGCACCATTCAAAAAAATGGCCTAGAAGAAGCAGTATAAGTAATTACAGAATTAATAAAAATTGCAAATAAGTAATTTCATTAGTTAGTAGCACAAATAACAAAACTAACAAATATTATTTGCAGCTCATTTTGCATTTGTATTTAGGAAAATTTCTGTAAACCACCAAAATCTATACTTACACACATGTACGTGTATGCTAACCAAAAAAAAAAAAAAAAAAAAAAAAAAAAAAAAAAATATGAAAATGAGTTAAACCCATTCATATAGAATAAATATAAGTTAGCCACTAATATCTGAAATCCTCAAAATATTTAAGTAACAGCATTATTACCTCTATTAGCTTTCAATGGTTCAATTTTTTAGTATATATGAGTTACAAAAAAAATTAAAAAAAATAATAATAAACATTTATTCAACCTATACCAAAGAAGCTCTTGCTGTGCTTAGCATTTTTATACCAATTATTTCTTTTTCTCTTATGCATTCATTTACAATTTAGCTGCTGAGCAGATGTCATTCTTTCATTCTTCTTTAACTTGAGATTGCTATTAATTACTATTTATTCTTTTACTTATAGAAATGTAATTACACTTGCTGTGTGTATTTTATATAAAATAATGCATAAATTGATTACCTAAAGGAAATTATGACATTGCAAATTATGTTAGGTTTAAATATCATTTTTAAATGAAACTGTTTAAATTTGGATAAAAACTTAAAAACAATGCTTTTTACAAACTCAACTGTTTTTAATTTTTTACAATACTAATGAATTAAGCTTAGAAACAATTACTTAAATCTCTTTTTTTGTTTATTCATAAGTCAAAATACCTGTAGAAACTTTCAAATTATGTTCATGTTAGATTTTAATACTTTTTTTTTTTGACATTTTAAACATTTAGAAAATTTTTGATTTTAATCAATGATTTTTTTTAAAAAATCGGTTGATTAAAATCATGATTTAATCGCTGATTTAAATCAACCGATTAAAATCGTTGACACCCTACCATCCACAGCCAAATATGTTTTCTAATTCTTTTAAACAGCCCTGTATTTGATCTGTAGATTGATATATATATACTATATAATGGAAAAATTTAGTTTATCAAGGAAACGCATAAGAGGTTGAAATTCTCTTTCAGCAATTTATACTAATATATGGAAACATACTTAAATAATTTTGTACAACCCTGTAGTTTACCTAGAACCTTTATTACACGCCACTATTTAGTTAAAATTTAATTCAAGCTAAAACACTCTTAAAACTGCTGAAATCACATTTCCAGAAATTATAATTCATAGACGGCAACGTATCCAATTCTTTGCGTGACCCTGTATATCATTTTATCTATATACTACAAACATTTCTTAGTAAATTAAATACAGTGCAGCGTTAAAATGCATAACTTATTTAAAAACCACCTTTAAGCAATACTCAGTAACCCTTACGAATACTTTTGTATAGTCCTGTATATGAATTATAGCATATATATATACACACCATATACTATGCATAAAGGTAGTGAATCATAAAAGCGCATATCATAATTAAAAATGTATTTCCAGCAATCATCGCTAATGAACAGTACTTCGGATACAATATAGTATCTGAAGTATTTTGTGTGACCCTGTAAATGCTATATACACTTCGTACTATACATGAAATAATTCATAGTATGTAAACCTCATCGACGTATATCAATTTCATTATATATCAAATAGATTAACATAAATAAAGTACGCCGCAAACAATTCCCTCCACCCCTATATCATTATGTATTGGAATTCCTTTTTTAGCCCTGTAAATGAAAAATAACTATTCTTTGCATCGCATATTCTATGCAATGCACATTTTAGTGCGCTTCATAAATGCATATCAATTTTATTCTGTTTGAAAGCGTGTAAAATCATTAAAAATCATTTGAAACGATTTTTTTTCCCACAGGCCGTAATGTAATGGAATACAATTGACTGTCCCTGTAAATGAACTAAACATGCTACAAACTTCATTACAAATAGGGGTAATGTATGGTAAACGTCAATAACATCCAAAAATTTTAGGTCAATCCGAGTATATTTACGCGAGTTAGAGCGCGGACAGACGGCCAGACAAACCGAAGTCATAACCACTTTTCAACTTTATCGGGCATGTAAAACACTTTATTTCAATTCTTAAATATTATATTTTATTTTTTAATGCCAATAAAATAAATGTATCGAAAATGTTGAAAATGAGTTTACAATCAAAGAAAATTTAATAACTGATTCTGAATGTCTACAATTAAATGTCTGATTAAAATCACAAACAGTAAAAAAAATGCTTAAATACAATTAAAAAAATAAATATAGCAATTTGAAAAACACTAAATAATTAGTATTTATAATTGTACTATTAAACAACAACAAACTATAATAGATGAATTAAATGCATTTAACAATTTCTCAAAAATCTTTCCATCGCCATATTGCTTTTGAAAGGAATTCCAGATCAGTCTCATTGCATATAACATACAACTATTTAACTCGTGATAATAATCTATCAAACAGGAACAAAAAATTTAAATTAAATAAGACATACCTTTTAAGTTCCATAAATATTTTAATAATATCCGTATTTTATCCTAAATTGTCAGGCATATTTCTGTTAGCTTAAAAAAACAAACTTTCCGCGTCAGAAGTTCTCTGATCCTTATTTTATTCTGCGGTTTAATCGAGCGCAGACGATATTTGAGCAAGCAGGTGCTTCTACTGTATTATTATAATTTTTTTTTTTTTTTTTTTTTTTTTTTTTTTTTTGTACACAACAGATTTAGAGTTTAAATGCGCAGTAATTTTACCTTTATGAGAGTATCTGTAATGAAGATTTTCTATTTGAATGAAACACCTGCCTTTTTTCTTTCTTTTTTTTAAAGTACAGTTTGTTTACACCTAATTAGTAAATACGTATCTTCTTAATAAATGAAAAGAGAGTATACAGGATAAAAAAAATTTTCTTTGTCAATCTGTCATATTTTTCATATTCATTTTCTGTAGAATAAAACAATTTTAAAATAACTTTTTTTAAAGTCATATCTCTAAAACACGAATTTGAAATACGAATAATTATATCATGGGTTTTGTATAAAATTTGTATACATATTTTTTCGGAAAATACTAATTTTATTTAAAAAGACTGAAAGAAGTAGAATTTTTTAAAAAATAGTTATTTAAAATAGTTAAACACTAACAGGAAAAAATATGACTTGAATGCAAATTCTAAAGTAAGAAATGCATATGTGACTAAACTCTGAGTATTCTTTCTACGTGCTCATTAAAAGCTACAGACTTAACTGTAATAGAAAATTTTAGTTTGAAACCACAGAAGGGTTTAGAATACCACTGGTCGACAAAAAAAATAAAATAAATAAATAAAATAAAATAAAATAAAATAAAATAAAATAAATAAAACAACTTCCTCCCTGAAAACTAAATATGTAAAGTGTACAGATTTAACATTCCTAATTCTAAATATGTTATCCAAATTGCTCCAATACGTACCATTTTTCCGAGAAACACTTTTATAATAATAACAATCAGTGAAGGATTAAATTGCAATGGAAGATAAAATTGAAATCATAAAAAAGTATACTTTCACTGTCTTAAATAACAAATTGATAAAATATAGCATGAAAATCTAGTTTGTTGATACTTCTACCGTGCATTTTCCTTTTTCTGCCCTCCCCCCTCTTTTCGTGTCCGAATTTACTATTTCCTATCCACTAATATATTTTCATTCCTTATGTCGCTGTAACTCGGGCATGTAATATTTCTGTTCATTTTCAAAGATTTTTGATGTTCATATTTTTGTCACACTGTGACTTACAATATGGTGATTTTTTTCGTCACATATGTGACGTGACGAACGTTACATGCAGTGTCATAACAGTGACGTCACAATTTTTTTTAATTGCCAGAAAATATAATTTTACATAAATAACATGTTTTGAATATTTTTTGTAATTTTTTAAAGTTTTCTAAGAAGTTCACATCTCAGTCACAATGTGACATTACTGAGTGGTGGCATTTTGGTCACAGATGTGACGTGACCACAGTGACTCACAGTGACGTCACAACGACATCACCGTGACCATGCATGCTATGAGGGATGATAATTAGATCTATTTCAATTCACGTATATCTTAATTTCTATTGAAGAATCCATTATAGCAATTCTATAAATGAAGTACATCTAATTTTTCAAGTAAAAGGAATCTGTAGAGTTTCTGTAATTATATACAGGGTGTCTCTTATTGCTATTTAATAGCTAATCCATAAACAGTCAATTTTAGAGAGATACTTTCAATTGCAATTTTTTTTAAAATATTATTGTTAATCATCTTAGAAGCCATTCAAAATTCAACATATTTTTTTGGGAAAAGTTTATGTTTGTTTCCTTAGATCTATGAATTTTTATTTCAAAAGACATATTTTGTGATTCTGCCACAGAAAATAAAATTCATTACACTTTTATGGGGGGGGGGGGGGGGAGAGAAAAGGATAATTTGAAATTGAAAGTTTTTCCGCAACTAAAAACATGTTTTAGTGCTAGAAAACAATAAAAAATTCTTAATAATTCAATAACATTTGAAACATTTTTGAAGTTGGATATATTCCTATAAAAAGGACAGCTTATTATTTGGCAGTAATTAAGGAAGAATGAAAAAAATATAGCATACCTTCAATTTTTATCCATTTTCTTTCTATATTTGTATGAAACTGAGAATCAATTATCTTTAACGCTGTTCTCAACTGCTCTGCTCAACAAGCGCAAAAAGTTTTGACACATTCACAAATTCATTTTTTAACGGAAAGATATAAAATTGGAAGGCCTGACTATGGAAGCGATTTGGAATTGAACTGTGTTTTTCATTTTTTGATAAATAAATTAACTATTGAGTTATAAGCGATTTTGATCATGTGACAAAGACGGTTTTCGCCCTTGGCTGACTGGTTTTTACGCTTTCTTCGGGAACTTCAGTTCAAAACGTCAACTTTGACACTATTTTTTGAAAGATCCATTGTGTTTTCAAAAAAAAAAAAAAAAAAAAATTCGGAAAAACAGCTCGATTACATAGTTTCTGAACAACAAAACCTGCTAGTTTCATGCATTTCAGACCAAAAATAAGTTTAAACTTATGTCATAAAGTTGCCCTTTTGAATTTGAGAACAACCTTAATGACTTACCAAACACAGTCGAGCACTATATATGTTTTTTTCAGAAACTGAATTTTAAAAATATGCAACCACAAAAACATATTGCACCCTTGCTTCAAAAGTGCCACAGTTCCAAAAAAATCCATTTTTTTCAGAAAATGCTGTCGTTTTTTGACTGTATTTTCAGTGCACTATCTGGCACTTTAGGTGATTGTTAGAGGCATGAAAAACCAAGCCGAATGGCAGCCATAACTCAAAAATAAATTTTTGAGTTGTGGCATTTTTGAAGAAAGGGTGCAATATATTTGAAAATGAAAGTAAACACACAGATCTGATACATAAGATTTCGCTATAATAAAATAATTTTATTTAGTATTGCTAAATATTTTAACATTATTAAATATGTGCACAATGGAGGTAATTATTTAATTAACTTGAAGATAATTTTAAATTTCACAAAAAAATAAACATATAACCAGTGCTCCATTGAAATAATTTCAGAATTTCATTTATTTTTCTCCCTGTAACCAAAAACATCGTACAATGCAAATTCCAAATAGCACACAGTCAAATAAAAATTGACAGTTAAAAACCTTTATTTATCTTGACCAAAGAAAAAAAAATATTTACACTATGTTGATTTAAAATTTCATGGAGAATTTCTCAGAAAGTTGTATAGAAACTAAAACATATGACAAAGACTGTGAATGCTTCTTTTTCTTTCTAAATGAGAAAAGCAAAATATATCAATACTATTTACTGATAATTTTTTTATCATATGCTCTATTGTTATGAATTCTATTTAGTACAAAACGGGAGTGTGCAGAAAGACTGCGAACCTCGGTTGCAATTCAAATATGGGCCCCCTCCCACCACATCATAATACAATGAGACATGCTAAGACGAAACACAATCAATCAGTAAAAATATAGTTGTTGTTGTAGTATCTTAGGAAGTTTAATTGCATAATATACTTTTTGGCAGGATCATGAAATTTTCTGTTTGAACCAGGATTCCGTTACAAACAGGTAAATATAAAAATAGCAATTTTGACCTTTTTATTTTTATTATTTGTTAGATATTTTAACTAACGAGGGCTAAAGACAGATCCTCTAGGAGAGCTGGGTCTCAGTAATTTGTACCAGCTCTACACCCTCAATACGAGCCTACAAAACAATAATCACTATATAATAACAAAGTACTTTCGGTTTAAATTTTAATATATATTTATTATTTTGACTGTTTATTTTTTATTAATGGTAACTTTTGTAAACATTTTTAACCTGTCATTCAAATATTGAAAAAAAAAAAAAAAATAGTTTCAGAATTTCAAAATAAGAACACTTGTAAAATATAGTAAACTTCAAGCTTTTTTTTTTTTTTCTATTTCTTGTTTAATGTAATTATACCATTAGAGAAAAAAATACTAAATCTATTTCGACACTTTAAGTGTTAGGTAATAATTTTGGTGTTGAAATGTTTAAAAGTGCAATAGGCAAAAATCTGTTAAGGAAAAAAAAAAAACCATGGTTCAACAAATTGGCTCATAATATCAAAGCTTTCTAATTTTTATGAAAATTTTATACATTATATCGCTCATTTATGATTGTTTATATGTATATTTGCTTACTTTTTCTATTTAAATAAAAAAGAAACTACCCATTAACAAACTTCCATTATACTGGTGTTTATTATGTCTTATGTATAACAGTAGCAAACAAAATCAAACAATGGAATTTTCAGACAGATTTTTAATGTTTAGTGGGATACCTTTCTGACAATCTTTTATAGTTAGGATACACAAACAACCAATTAAGTGTAGTAATGAGTCACTTATAAAGAATGGAGAAAATTATTTTGCTTCAAAAACACGTGAAAAATGTATTCAAATATGAAAAAAAAACATATATATGTAATATGAACAAAGGCGGATCCAAGGGGTAGGTCACGGGAGTCATGACCCCCCCCCCCCCCTCCGCTGAACACCAACAAAAACATTCCAAAGATATTTTTAAAATGAAATATACAGCAGAGTCCCGATTATCCAAGTCCCGGCTAAAAAAAAATGTAGCCATTTTTTTCCCATTCTGACCAGAAAATCAGAGTTCTAACTTTTTACGGCTGCACTTTCATCTTCATCTAACACTTCATTTATAATAGCTGCGTGCTTCATAATAATGGAAGACGTCAATCCATCAGAAGAAAATTATCCATTCCAAAGGTATAAGTTCGATAGAAAAAACTATTTAATACTTTGAGCAGAAAGAAGAGGCTACACCTGCAATTTTCATGACACTAATAGAATCACATAGCTGCCAATTTGTACGCTTTTGTTACCTCTAAAGTTTAATAAAATTTTTTGCCATATTTAATCGTTGACAATTGTTACACCTTTTAAACTGAATTTGAGGAAGTGACAGCAAATTGTTCCCTTGTGACGACATTTCTGTGGCTGTCAACTAGTAAAACTTGGCTAAAAATGCTAACTTTGACGACATTTTCTGAAAGAATCTTTACCTTTATAAGAAAATGGGAAACTCTTTAGTTTCTTGGAATCTGAACAAAATCGACAAATTTTGTATTTTTACGAATATTAATGTAATTTTTTTGTATTTACGAATGAAAATGACTTCGCGAAAGTATCAGAAATAGTTTGAATTTGAGAATAGCTTTCAATGTAAAAAATTATCATTAAGAGATGTGATCCTCTTCCACCCAAAAAAAGAAAATCCTTGGCCCGCATCTAAATGGTGAGCTGGATCCACCCTTGAATATGAAGTACACAGATATTTCTCCTAAGATTAATACTAATATTTTTTTAGCCAGTCCTCTCAAAGTGAAACTAAATAAATAAAAATAAAAATTTTATATCTAATCTTAATTATGTTTACTATAATAATTATGTTTACTATATATTTTACTATAATACTTTAATTTATTCATTTATTGACAGAGATTTATATTTGTCATTGCAGTGTTAAAATATTTGCCGTTTGTTATTGCCTAGTGCTAGATGGACGTGAAAAAAAGTTGGCAAGATTGAAAATTTTTGGCGAAATTTGGCGATATTGTGTCCCGGCTAACATAAAAATATTGAATTTAATGTATTTTCGCTATATTTTATTCCACTTTTTAAAATAAATGCACATTTTTTTGTAATTATTTTATTTAAGAATTTATTATTTGAAATTATAATTTGGCTTTGGCTTCTTACAACATTTTATATAATTACAATTTTCTGTATTGTTAAAAAAGTGATGAAATAAATAAATTAACATTCCTTTACAAGAATAATGCACATTGATAAAAAGGTTAATATTTGAACAGAGACAGTCGATTGTATATTCGTCTGAAAAATAAGTAGTGTTCGGAAAGGAATTATAATCGTGATAATTATATATATATATATATATATATATTACGAATTTAATGGGTTTTTACGAATTTAATGGGTTTACAATTTAATGGGTTACGTCGAAATATCACGTCGTGCTTTTATTACATATTACTGGATTCGTACCACCTTTTAATCAGCCGTTGGTGATGTTGTATAGCAAGCGTACCACTTAGCGCAAGCATCACTAGTGGAGCGATAATAACATTGGTAGAGTCTAATCAAACTCTTATTTATTCATGATGAATACAAGGCAGATTAGGCAGCATGAGTGGTGAAAAAAGTAAAGGCTTATGAAGAAATCTGGGGTTTTCCCCAATAAGACATAGAAACGCAGTCATAGGAAATTGTTTATTCCATCAGAATATACCATCATTAAACAATTCCCACAGGATGAGAAATCAGAGCATTCCACTCGAGCATGAACTAGTTACTCATGCGAAATAGATGTTAATTCACGAAATGAATATTCTACATGGCTTAGGACACCGAGTAACAAATTAAGTAAACAATCCAACAGCACAAAAAATCTAGTTCTGAGCTCATGCTCGAACTATTTATTAGGATGCGCGGAGGAAATCCGATTGAAATGGAAACTTCAGGCTAACCAAACAAAATCACGAACGAGATTCGAAGTGAAACTGCGATCCGTCACTCAGCCAATGGAGAGCGATCAAGAAACGTCACAGAAAAGAATCCCGACGCCGCTAATGGAAGGATTTCGATGTGAAAAGGTTGTCGCCTAGCGGGCGGTAAAATGAGATGAAATAGAATAAAAATGTAAAAATGGCTTTGATAAACATTCGAAAAATAAGTAACTGCGTTCAGAACTTTACAGTTTGGTGGACAATAAAAATTAATGAAGGGACTAAAAGTTTTAGATTACGTTTTGGAATAAATCTATTATTAAGATACGCGTTTTAAATTTATAGGAATTTAACTAGAAATAAATAATAGAGCGTATTAAAAAAAGGAAATAATGAATATGCCGGCAATTTAGAATACTTTAAATGAATAGTAAAAGTAAACATTTTTATATAACAATGTCCCCCCTCCCTAAAAACCGGTGAACTGGTGGCTCCGTGACCCACAAGTTCATTGGGGAAAAGCATGAACTCGGATTACAATAGTGTTACCCGGTAGTCTGAAATTTTTCTCCAATTCTGTCAAAAACCAAATGAATAAGTTACTGCTTAAACGCGAAACTGTGGGAATCGTTTTTTAAAATTACAAAGATAATATAAATATTTCTCCAACATGGAGTAAATTATATTCTAATTAATCTCCTCTTGTTTTACTAACAACTTATTACTTACAATATTAACAGATATTGACAATATTAGAATTGTCTAGAAGTTTTCTTAGGAATTTACATTCTTTCCACATCACGATTAAACATTAGTTTATTCTCTATAACTTAAACTCCATAACGTAGAAATTTTCCATACAATTCACAAGTTAGATAAATAAAAGGAAAAACATGAATATAATAAATTTAAAATTTATGTACAAAAATTTCAACTAAGTATCAATCTCCTACAGTTTTTTAACTGGGATAATATATTGTCCTGATACTATGCTATAGTCCATTGAAATTCAATTATTGCTCATTTTTGACACAAGAAAAACTGTCAAAAAACCTAGTGCCATATGCACTCTATAGTATTGTATGGTTATGATAATAGCGGTACCATACTATTACCACTTTTCCATAAATTCTCTAGTAAGTATTTTACTTTCATTATGTTCAGATGTTATCACAATATTTAATTTATGAGCATTCTCAGATATCTCATATATTGACTTCATTAATTCATAACACTTATTTTTCTTTATTACCTCTCTTTTATCTCAATATTCAATAATAAATTATCTATACTTTCTATCATACAATATCTAGCAATAGTAAATTTAATTCAATAATAACAATAACTCAAATTTCTCATCAATAATTTCAAAGTCATATTTTAATTCATCACTTCAGTAAATAATAATAAGAGATTATTGCACTCAATGATATTGGCTGGGTAAAAAGTTACATAGCATAAAAAGTAATCTCCTATCAATACTAGATTCAATAAGAAATAAAATTATACCAAGTCAAAATAAAAATTAAAAAAAAAAATAAATTCTTAAATTCTCCAGTAATATCATTGAAATAAAATCTTAACAGGTGTTTTTCGATATGTGTCGAAATATTTCGATCATTTCCTACATGGTTACGCAATCAGTAAAATATAAATAAATAAGGAAGCAAGAGAAAAACAAATTGGGTTTGAAATCCAGGACACTTGCATAATCAACAATTATTCGCATAAATACTATAATGTTTTAGTATTAATAATTATAGTTCAATAATTGATTTTTTTTAGTTATTTTAATCCAGTTAACATTTATTCATAGTTTACAGATAAATTTAAAATTTATTTAATATTCTAATCTAATTCAATTCAATATAAGAAATCTTTAACTCAAATCAGCTCATTTACGCCCGCGTAAACATCTAATTCAAGTAAAACTTCAGCATTCTCGTGGATCCTTCGAGAACACACGGTTCAATAGAAAAGCATTGATTGATTAATTATAATTTAGTTAGTTACTTTTTATTAATTTATGACTATTCTAAATTTAATATTAAGCCAGGGCTTTAACATTAGTTTGTTGTGAATTCTCATGGGATAATTTTAATGGATCTGGTGAAAAGTAGGGGCGCAATTTAGATACATGGACAACTTCCGTATTTCTATTTTGACTTTGCCTATCAATTCGAACATTTACAGGAGATAATTTGTTAAGAATTTGATAGGGACCAGTAAAAACTTGTGAGAGCTTTCTAGTATTGGGGTAATTGAACTCTTCATAAATTACAAGATCTCCTACCTCAAACTTTGGCTCTACATAATTTCGGTCATAGTATTTTTTACTTTTCAAATGAAATTCATTAGTATGCGCTTTAACAATCTTAAGGGCTTCATTCACAGGAGGGTAGTAATCTTGTTTTAGGGGGGAATCATAAGGTAATTGACCAAAAAGTAAATAAGCAGGAGGGAATTTGGTTATGGAATGGGGCGTATTATTGTATTCACTAACTACTTCTGTCAAAAGTTTTGTCCAAGGGATTTTAGAGGTAGTAGAATTAACTTTACACTTTAATCTAGTAACTATTGATTGATTCACTCTTTCGCATTTCCCATTCGTTTGTGGGTGATGTGCTGATGTTAAACGTTGGTTAATATTGTGATTTCGAAGAAATTTTTTAAATCTAGACGAAGTGAAAGCTGAATTCCTATCACTCAACACTTTTTGGGGAACCTGTACATTGAAAATTTTATTGAAACAAAATAATTGTTTAGGACGTTGAATATTGAAAACTTGTTTTAAACAATTAGTATAGGTTTCAGTAGTAACATTTTTTGATGGAAAAGCCCAGACATATCTAGCCGCGTGGTCTATTATGATGTGTAGATATGTTTTGGTGGAGTTATAGTAATTGAATCCTCCCAAGGTATCAATAGAAAGACATTCAAAATGTTGATCTGTGGTTGGCATAGCTTGTAGTAAGGCAAATTTTCTCTGTCTGGGTTTTTTATTTTTCTGGCATATGTCACAATGTTTGACAAAATTAGTTATATCTTGAGTCATGTAAGGCCAATAATAATTAGGGGGAATTAAATTTAACATTTTTTGGATACCAGGATGGCCAAATTTTTCATGAGCAACATTTAATATTTTTCTCCTTAAAGACATGGGGACTACTATTTTTCGAAATCCTTTCTTCCTAACTATTATAATCCCATTTTCATTTTAATAGTTTTTGGCACATACATTATCTTTCTCCTGCATCTCTATAAGTTCTTTTACGTCTAGAAGAAAAGTTAAGGTTTTAAAATAATGTAAAACAGGGTTTCTTGACAACATGTCAGCTTCGACATTTGTGGATCCCTTTTCGTACACAATATTATAATCAAACATGCTTAACTTCAAAGACCATCTAAATAATCTACCTCTCAAATGCTTAGTATTCTTTAACCAAACAAGAGATGCATGATCAGTGTGAGTGGTGAATTTTACACCATGGAAGTAATGATAAAATTTATCTAAGTTGTCAATGATGGCAAGACATTCTAATTCAGTTATAAAGTAATTCTGTTCATAACTTCTCAATCCTCTAGAATAATAAGCAATTGGATGTAAAAACCCATTATTATCTGGTTGTTTAATAACTGCACCTACTGCCACCTGTGAGGCATCAACAAACATGTAAAATGGTAATGCAGGGTCATAAATTCTTAAGACAGGTTTAACAATTAAGGCATCCTTTAATTTCTGAAAAGAATCTTGGCAATTTGAATTCCATTCCCACAAAGTATTTTTCCTAAGTAATCTGTTAAGGGGGTGTCTGATTTTGGCATAATTATCTATAAATTTATGGTAAACATTAATTGATCCCAAAAATCTTTGGAGTTCTTTTATATTAGAAGGAGGTTTTAAATTTTTTATGACATCAATATTAGCATTAGCTGGAGTTACAGTACCATTTTTGATTTCATATCCCAAGAAATTAATTTTATTTTGAACAAAATTGCATTTAGATAATTTAAGTTTAATATTTTCAAGCCTACATAATTCAAATATTTGGTTTAGATGTTGCAGGTGTTCGTCTAAAGAGGATGAAAAAACAATTATGTCATCAAAATAATAACAAGCAAAATTAATTCTATGTTTAGTGAGAATCCTTCTAAGAGTCCTATTGAAAATTGGGGGACCAACTTTGACACCGAATGGAAGAACATTCCACTCAAAAAGTCGAAAATTGGTTGCAAAAGCCAATTTTTCAGCATCTGCTGGGTGAATGAGGATGTGCCAGCAGCCAGAGGCTAAGTCCAAAGTGGAGAAATACTGAGCACGACATAATTTATCAAGAATTCCATCTATACATGGTAAAGGTTCAGCATCATTTTTCATTATTGCATTTAATTTACGATAATCTACACACATTCTAGTTTTCTTACCCTCATCGCGTTTCATAACTAAAGTAACAGGGCAGAATAAGGACTATAACTCTCTTTAATTAAATCAGCAGCTAATAAAGATTGAACTTGATTTGAAATTTCTTTTTCATCCACTGCAGAAGTGCGATAAGGCCTCATAGATATGGGTAGGTCAGAATTAAGCAAAACGCGTTGTTTTTCAATATTAATTTTTCCAACATCATATTTATTTTTGGAAAAAATGTCTAAATAATCCCTTATATTATCCCTTAACGTTTCATTTTCTATAGCATTTACCTCGCCAGGTAATTTAGAATCATTAGAATTAATTTTATCAAAGGATTGAGGAATCATGACATTTCCATAATCGGGTTGCACTCTCTGGTACTTTTCTTTGACATTAAAATGAAGTAACTTTAATTTATCAATGGATATGCTTTGAGATCGATTTAATACAAGGTTTTCTTGTAATACTTCACATTTATTACAATCTATAACCAAGTTAAACTTAGAACAGGCTGGCAATCCTACTATGGCATAATTTAAATCAGTTTTACATGACAAAAATTTAATACATTTTTGCACATTACCTATTTTAAACAACAAATTACAAGATTGGTTTATTTCAACAGTCCCTTTGGCTTGGCCAATAATAATAGGTGGAATATTGATAACTTTAACATTTAACAACTTAACAAATTTTAAAGGTAAAATTGATATTGTAGAACCAGAGTCGATTACACAAGGTAACTCCTTGTTATTTGCATATCCATTAACGAATAAATGTCATATATTATGACTAGGTTGTTGTTGTTGACTAGGAGGAGGAACATAAGATTGCATAGGTTCAACATTAAAAATACAAGTCTTCTCCCAGTGGAAAGCATCCTGTATACCCCTATTCATACACATTCGACATGGTCGACAAGGATACTTATTTTGAAAAGGAGTAGTAGGTAATCTAGGGCTAACAAATCTAGAATTTTGAGCATTAAGAGGGTTTTGTGGCCGAAAATTAGAATTTGTTCTTTGAAAATTCTGGTTTGGGCGAACCCAATGTCTAGGATCCTGGTTATTGAACTGGAAAGATCATGACTTTGAGAATTATTCCTAACATTATGGTTGTTTACATGAGAGGTGGGAATGACTACTAGTTGTTTAGCCATTCTGTACCAATCTATGGTGCTCTCTGGAGGGTTAATAATCATATAATTCTTATATTCTGGCTTCAAACCATCCGTGAAACCTTGGACTATGATGGTTTCACCTAAATGAAGTTGTCTACCAATCTCAATCTTTTTTCTGAAATAACTCTCTAATTCATTAAGATCATTTAGCTTCATAGAAGCAAAATCAGAAAATCTAGGAACTTGTACTTTTATAAATTTTTCAGAAAGAATTTCAACTATCTTACTGAAAGTAGTACACTCTAGACACTCATTAATGAACACTTTTAAAGCTTCTCCCTTCAAAAATTTAGAGATGTTTTGCATTTTCCATTTTTCATCTTTTTTATCAGAAATGCATGCTTGGTCAAAATGTTTCATACAGGATTGTATATTCATCTCTAACCCTGGGTCAAAAGAGATGATATTTACTTCACTTTCACTCGTTTTATCACTAGAGTTTTAGCAAATCCCGACCGCATTAACATAAAAGAGGAACAACTCATTTATACATGGATTCATGGTATAATCATAATAAATAATGTAAATAAACTTTAAATAAAACAACAAATGTAAATATTTCTTTTCTAATAAATAATAACAGTAATACAACAAATGTAAATAAGGAAATATGGTGAAATATAAAATAAACAAATAAATAAATAATAAATCTTTCAAAACTTACGACCTTGGGTTGTTTACTGACATTGTAGTTTTCTTTCTTTCCTATAACTTTTTATTAAAAGAAAACAAAATGACTTTCATCTATGTAGACGCACATTCAGGGTAAAGCGTAGTATATTAAATCGTGGTTACCAGGTGTCATCGAAGGTTTCTATTGGTTTCACAATCCCAGGAACAATTTTTATTGAAGGTCTCCTTTTAAAAGTGTAGAGTAGAGTAGGTTAACATTATCGTATGCCGGCTTCTTATTACGAGACAATTTAATGGGTTACGTCGAAATATCACGTCGTGCTTTTATTACATACTAGCAGGAATGACCGAGCTAAGCTCAGTCAAAGTTAATTTTGTGTTTATCTCGATATATTATTCCCACTGAATCATTCTTGCTGTTTTAGATGCAATTAGCTTGAGACATAGTGACACAAAATGACCCACTAATCGAATTTTTTCGAACATGCGACCTAACACAATGCTATTCTCGAGTCTGAAAACGATGGAATACAAAATTTAGTGAAAATCGTTAGTCGTTTTCTAAATAAAATAAGCTTGACCCACGTTAATTCAAAAATCCACTAACCGAAATTTATCGAACATGTGAGCTATTTCAATGGTCTTTTTATACTGTGAAACGATATAACAAAAAAAAATTGTCAAAATTGTTTGAACCATTTTGAGATGCCGTTAGCTTGACCCCGACCCATCATCACCAAAATGACCCACTAATACAATTTTCTTGAGCATGTGAACCAGCCCAATGGTTTTATCTTGTCCAGAAACGGTGTAGTACAAAGTTTTGTCAAAATATTTTGAGCCGTTTTTTAGATACAGAGAGCTTGATCCTGATCCATTAGGATCTAAAATGACCCATTGATTGAATTTTCTTGAACATGCGACCCTCCCCAATGGTCTTATCGTGCCCGCAAACGGTATTATACAAAATTTGATCAAAATGTTTTGAAGCGCTTTTTAAATACAATTAGCTTGACCCTGACCCATTATGACCCAAAATGACCCACTAATCGAATTTTCTTGAACATGCGACCTAGCCCAATGGTCTTCTCGAGACCGAAAACGATAGAATACAAAATTTTTGTTAAAATCGTTTAAGCCGTTTTTTAGATAAAATTAGCTGGACCCTGACCCATTGTGACCCAAAATGACATATTTATCGAATTTTCTCGAACATGTGACTTAGCCAAATTCTCTTCTCAACCCCAGAAACGGTATAATATAAAATTAGGTCAAAATGTTTTGAGCATGTTTTTAGATTCCATTAGCTTGACCCTGGCCCATTGTGACCCAAAATGACCCACAGATAGAATTTTCTCGAACATGTGACATAGCCCAATGGTCATCTCATGACCAGAAACGGCCGTATATTAAAAAATTTTGTGAAAATGTCTTGCGTCGTTTTTTAGATATAAGCTTGACCCTGACCCATAATGACCCATATTGACCAACTAATGGAATTTTCTCGAACACGTGATCCATCCCAATGGTCTTTTAGTGCCCGAAAACGATAGATTACAGAATTTCGTCAAAATCGTAGAGCCGTTATCTAGATAAACTTAGCTGGACACACGGTGACCCAAAAATGACCCACTAAACGAATTTTCTTGAACACGTTACCCATCCCAATGGTCTTTTCGTGCCCGAAAATGTTTAGATACAAAATTTAGTCAAAATCGATTGAGCCGTTCTCTAGATATAATTAGCTGGATCCTGACCCATTATGACCCAAAATGACCCACTAATCGAATTTTAGCGAACACAAAACCCATCCAAATGGTCTTTTCGTGCCCGAAAATAGTAGGGTGCAAAATATCGTCAAAATCGTTAGAGCCGTTATCTAGATAAATTTAGCTTGACCCACGGTGACCCAGAAATGACCCACTAATCGAATTTTCTAGAACATGTGACTTAGCCCAATGGTCCTCTCGTAATCCAAAGCTGTAGAGTATAGAGTTTAGTAAAAATCGTTGGAACCGTTTTTTAGATAAAAATAGCTTGACCAACAGTGACCCAAAAATGACCCACTAATCGAATTTTCTCGAACACGTGACCCATCCCAATGGTCTTTTTGTGCCCAAAAATGGTTAGATACAAAATTTATTCAAAATCGATTGAGCCGTTCTTTAGATATAATTAGTTTGACCCTGACCCATTATGACCCAAAATGACCCACTAATCGAAATTTCTCGAACACGAGACCCATCTCAATAGTCTTTTCGTGCCCGAAAATGGTTAGATACAAAATTTAGTCAAAATTGATTGAGCCATTCTCTAGATATAATTAGCTTGACCTTGACCCATTATGATCCAAAATGACCCACTAATCGAATTTTCTCGAACACGAGACCCATCCCAATGGTCTTCACGTGCCCAAAAATGGTTAAATACAAAATTTAGTCAAAATCGATTGAGTCGTTCTCTAAATATAATTAGCTTGATCCTGACCCATTATGACCCAAAATGACCCATTAATCAAATTTTCTCGAACACGAGACCCATCCCAATGGTCTTTTCGTGCCCTATAACAGTAGGGTGCAAAATATCGTCAAAATCGTTAGAGCCGTTATCTAGATAAACTTAGCTTGACCCACGGTGACCCAGAAATCACCCACTAATCGAATTTTCTGGAACATGTGACTTAGCCCAATGGTCTTCTTGTAATCCAAAGCTGTAGAATATGGAGTTTAGTGAAAATCGTTCGAGCCGTTTTTTAGATAAAAATAGCTTGACCCACAGTGACCCAAAAATGACCCACTAATCGAATTTTCTCGAACACGTGACCCATCCCAATGGTCTTTTCGTGCCCAAAAATGGTTAGATACAAAATTTAGTCAAAATCGATTGAGCCGTTCTTTAGATATAATTAGCTTGGCCCTGACCCATTATGACCCAAAATGACCCACTAATCTAATTTTCTCGAACACGAGACCCATCCTAATGGTCTTTTCGTGCCCGAAAACGGTAGGGTGCAAAATTTAATCAAAATCGTTAGTGCCGTTTTCAAGATAAAATTTACATACACACACACACACAATTTTTGCTCGCATTATAGTATAAGATTGCTGGATTTGTACCACCTTTTAATCAGCCGTTGGTGAGGTTGTATAGCAAGCGTACCACTTAGCGCAAGCATCACTAATGGAGCGACGATAACATTGGTAGAGTCCAATCAAACTCTTATTTATTCATGATGAATACAAGGCAGATTAGGCAGCATGAGTGGTGAAAAAAGTAAAGGCTTATGAAGAAATCTGGGGTTTTCCCAATAAGACATAGAAACGCAGTCATAGGAAATTGTTTATTCCATCAGAATATACCATCATTAAACAATTCCCACAGGATGAGAAATCAGAGCATTCCACTCGAGCATGAACTAGTTACTCATGCGAAATAGATGTTAATTCACGAAATGAATATTCTACATGGCTTAGGACACCGAGTAACAAATTAAGTAAACAATCCAACAGCACAAAAAATCTAGTTCTGAGCTCATGCTCGAACTATTTATTAGGATGCGCGGAGGAAATCCGATTGAAATGGAAACTTCAGGCTAACCAAACAAAATCACGAACGAGATTCGAAGTGAAACTGTGATCCGTCACTCAGCCAATGGAGAGCGATCAAGAAATGTCACAGGAAAGAATCCCGACGCCGCTAATGGAAGGATTTCGATGTGAAAAGGTTGTCGCCTAGCGGGCGGGAAAATGAGATGAAACAGAATAAAAATGTAAAAATGGCTTTGATAAACATTCGAAAAATAAGTAACTGCGTTCAGAACTTTACAGTTTGGTGGACGATAAAAATTAATGAAGGGACTAAAAGTTTTAGATTACGTTTTGGAATAAATCTATTATTAAGATACGCGTTTTAAATTTATAGGAATTTAACTAGAAATAAATAATAGAGCGTATTAAAAAAAAGGAAATAATGAGTTTGCCGGCAATGTAGAATACTTTAAATGAATAGTAAAAGTAAAAATTTTTATATAACATATATATATATATATGTGTGTGTGTGTGTATGTATGTGTGTGTGATTTTAGTTTCTGAAGATCCTGAGTATATAATGAATTCTTTAGTAACTATTTGGAATTGTCCAAAACTAATGAGTATGATATTCACTAAAATTAAACTTGGTGAAATGATGACGGCATGTTATGGTCTTGATGATCCCATGTTGGAATGCCATGCTCGATGATCGAAATCTCTTACAGCAAGAAGAAATAATCAAATGAAGAAAAGTAAAAAGAATACAATACGTTATAAATATGTACTGATGGAAAATAAAACTCACCCCAGAATTATAGTGTCATGTAGTTTTATATAAAAATAAAATAGGTATGTACACTGTATCTTCGCTTTATATTTTTCCTTTTCATGTAATACAGCAATATTAATTGCTGTTATGTTATAAAACAGAACCTTAATTCGCATATCTAGTAGTGGATAGGGATGCGGAAATTCAAGCTGTGTTACGTCAAAAAAGATTTGGATGTTTTCAAAAACTTATTATAAAAAAAGTTGTTTAAAGATTAAGCTCTGTGCTGTGGCAGGGCGCAGAGATTAGGAGATTGGATGTTAAATTTTATTGGAAAACAAGAAATAGGACAAAATGTTTCTGTAAATCAAAGAGTTTTGAAAATTTAACCTCTTCAGCGACGATTTTTTTATGGTGAGAAACAAAAAATGACTTGATTTTTTTTTTTTTTTTTTTTACGATTTATTTATTTTATGTTAATAGGAATTTAAAAAGAAAAAAAAGTTAAAACAATAAAATTTCACACATTCTTATAACAATAATAACGCTCAATTTTGTGGCCGTTGAGCATTAATGGTAATTTATGGGTGAAATGATTTCTTATAAAATAAAAAAACTAACAGTAAATTTATTTCTTATATTTCTACAATTATTAAAACTTAATATATCTGATATTATTTTTATCAAATATTAACGATTTGTTCAAATAACCAATTATCACTGACTGCCGAAAAATGACTTCACGCTTTTTTCATCCCTAACTGTACACCGGTGCAGTCAAACCATAAACTTTTGACTTCTCTTGTTGAGGGATTCTGTAGTGAATAAGTTGTTGTCAAACTTTTTTTTCTTTTTATTACTGACAGTAATTATAATTATAAAAAACTAAATGTCCACATATGTGGCCAAAGGTAGGAAGAGGTTAACTTTTGTATACTGGTAAGGGAAGAAAGGGGAATAAGAATTTTAGAGGCGGTCATTTAAAAGAATGATTATTTATCATTACTACAGATAAGCACAACAATTTTCGAAAAGATGAAGAGTTTTAAACTTTGTGCACTGGGAAGATAAATAGCGCAAGCGAAAATTTCGAAAAACAAAGATTTGGTAATTTCGATGATTATTTTAGGAAATTTTGTGTGATTGGAAAAGGGGAGGAGTAAAAATTTCAGGAGGAGGGGCGTCGATAAAATTTTAAGGAAATCTGAGTGCAGACGATTTTTATCCATAAAAGGGGGAGATCCTTTTTATTCATTTATCAGAAGAAAATAAAAACTGCTGTTTGATTTGAAAGAATTCGAATTTTCAGTCCTTAAAAACTCATGCTTTTACATACAATATGACTTTGTGGATGTATCAGAAAATTTCGCGTTCTTGACGGGGAATTTTCTCTATTTTAGGACAATTTTAAACGGATAAAACGTATCGGAAAAGTATTCATTTATTTATTTCACTTAATCATTAAAAAATTTAGATTTAAGAAAAATCATCCTTTTTGAAAATATTTGACATTGTGTTGAACAGTTTAAATAAATATTTTTTATTTCCTTTTTTGTGTATTTGTGTGTTAGAATTTTTACAATTGCTATCTATATGTGCTGTAGACTTAAGAGTCATTCCATATAAGAATCACCCAGGCTGTGATTAAATTGTAAACAGATTCATGTGATTTTTTTTTTCTCAGTGAGATGATCATTAGAAATAAATAAATCCGGAATATTAATGTCGTGGGACCATTAGTTTTCATTTGGTGGGGGATCAAAGGTCAGAGCGTCGCTTGAAAAATTCAAATTTTATGTTTTGCATAGTATTTTTCATAGTATGCATTGAAGTTATCCCACAAAACAAATTACATGATTGTATTATGTTGGCCCTTTGCTATTCAAGAATAAAAATTATGGGATATGTGTAATGCAGTGAGCTAGGAGGCTTCAAAAACTGAATTTTTTTCGAAATTTCACTATAGTTATGACACATGTAGCTCTTTGCATTGAAATCATCCCATCACTTTTAACTGCTGTATGCTTCCCTATGGTGAAATGAAACACAGAAAAGTAGGCCCCACCATGGGCAGACTTTAATGCATTCCTAAATTTTATGGCAAATTTCCAAAAAAAACATATTTTTAACTATTTTAAGTGAGATATACTAGGCATGCATTAAAGTCAGAAGCCTCTACAATAATAATAGAAATGTAGCATAACTATTCACCTTTCAAAATCATCAAACAGAATCATGGGCACTAAAGCAGATTTCATGGGGTAATGGAAATCGTATTGTAATATAATTGGGAAATACGCTTCCACGATCATAGTCTTCAATCATTGCCAAGAATAAAAATACTTACAATTATTTCTGAAATGCATATATTTTTTATTCTAACATGAATTTCCACATGTATAACAATAAATATTTTTAATATGTTTTTGTTACAGGCAGTGAAGATATTTTAATGAAGTGAAAAGAATCATGTAAACCAGATGATTATAAGCTACTTCAGTCTTGCTGCATACTGTCTGTTTGAAAGTAAGACTGTTTTTAAAAGTTATTTTGAACATGGATGAATATTCCTTATGCAATTTATCAAACAAATGTGCTTGTGGGCCATAGGCTGCTACAAAATCAAGTAGATTATTTCCAGTTTCTGAACTCCCCATGCTTAACGATTTGACATTGTAATGGAAAAAAAAATTGTACCTCCAGAAAATATTTCTGAAAAAGATCTCATAGAAAATCGACGAATAACTACCCTAGAGCTTGAGGTTATGATTTGTGAAAATCACAGATACAAATTTGGAACATTTTGGACACCACCTCGCTATGGCGAACATCCTAATCATAAAATAAAGGGTAAGAAAGGGCATGGATTTGAGACCTTATACATTTTTGAAATATGAAGCACTGTGCTCAGAATTTGGTTCGTTCACAATTGGAGGAGTATTATGTAGGATGTTGGCAATAGCGAGGTGGTGCCCAAAATGTCCCAAATTCGTATCTGTGCTTTGCACAAATCATATCCTCAAGTTCTAAGGTAGTACCACTTCAATTTTCTATGAGATCTTTTTCAGAAATATTTTCTGGAGGTACATTTGTTTTTATTTTTTTTCCAGTATCATGCCAAATCGTTTGGTCTAATATGTTCAGAAACTGGAAATAATCCACATGATCTTGTAGCAGCGCACAAATACGTGCAAACACGACACAAAAAATCCCATACGATAGCTTCGAGGATTCCGGGATTCCCAGTGAGGAAAAAAAAAAAAACGAGAATTAATATGGGTTCGAAGAACCCCTCGGTTATAGCCCCTAGTACTGGCTTGTGGAATGATTGAAAAGGTGAAAAAAAGAGTATATATCATAAAGAAATGACATAATGAACCAGAACTAACTGAAAAAAAGGAGTCACTGCACAGGATCCCTCCATACGGGGGATCCGGGAATCCTCGAAACGATGGTATGGGATTTTATGTGTCGTGTTTGTACGTATTTGTGCGTTAAATCGCTGTTAAAGATTTTAACTTTTGTATTAAAATTCGCACAAAGTATTTGATTTATGGTCATATCATCATCTAGTTTGCATGCTTCTTTTCACTTCATTAAAACACCTTCACCGCCTGTAACAAAAACATATTAAAAATATTTATTGTTATACATGTGGAAATTCATGCTAGAATAAAAAATATTACTAAATCATTATTTATAATTATACAAAATGCATTTAATAACATTCAACAGATTACACATTATGTTGTAAAAAACGCACATTTGCTTTATTTTGTTTGTAACGTGGTTTCTCAAAACTAGTGCAAAGTCGCCAAAACTGGTTGAACAACATGCTGGACACTGAGCAAACAACAACCAATAAGATTGCGAGCTTCGATTCGGAACGACGAACTCACTTGGAAAAAAAAATTATGCTTAAAATTAGGTGTCCTTTTTTAAGGACACCACGCCGGAAAGGGTTAAGAATTAAGATATAATCATTCGCTAAAGCTTTGATCATAAAACTAAGCTCCTATGTTTTTATAGAGTGACATCTGCTATAATCAGCCATAACAAGGGGCACAGAGAACTTGCCTGAAGACACTCTTCAAAGGTCTGAATTGTAACTTTGATATCATTTTCCTCAATCGATACAAATTTATTTGCTAAAAAGCTTATTATGCAATTTATTTAAATTAGTTGGAATGGGGAAACGGTTGTAATCTTTTGCAGTTGTAGTCAATCTAAAATCATAAAAATAACTTTATAACTTAAGGAAATTAATAGTTTTTGATAATTGTTTCCTTTATGTGTTTATTTTATTTTATATATTAGCTTATTAAAAGCGTTATTGATATGTTCTTTTCAGTGTCGAATTGATTGTTGCACCAGTGAAGTAATGATTAATTCGGCCATGTATTACTCTTTCTAAAAGTTAGCTGAATGCTAGCAGCAAGAAAAAAAATATCTATAATATTTAGAATATCTCGCATCTTAATCTGCTTTACGAAAAACAAATCACCGTACCTGATTTAGGGAAGTAATCAAACAGTAGGCAAGTGTTAAATAACATAAAAAGCAGCTTTCTTATCTCACTGTACACTATATTTATTAAGTTCAAATAAATGACAAGTAACAGTGCGTTGTTTCGTTTAATATTCCAAAAATCCTGCCTAATTCTTGTTTTGTCATTATTGGTGGGTTGATTTCAAAATAAATACGCCCACTGTTGAAAATCATTAGTATATTGGTAGCCTAGATATGTATTTAAGTTTCAAGCATCAATAAATATCTTACAATTTAGGGATTCACCATGAAATTGCGCACAGTCTAAAAAAAATCTACTCAAATACATACTGTAAAAACATATATTTTTCACATAAGAACTTATCGATATATATTCACGAAAAAATAAATAGTTGAAATTGAGTCTGATAAACGCAGGGATAAACTTCTACCGAATCTTAATTTTTGTCTTTCCTATGAGAACAGGTGGTACTGAACAGGTAATCAGCATTAAGGGGTTTCCTAGCTGTTATCAGCTTAACACCCAGACTAGGAAATTGGAATGTCTTATGTTTTAATGAGCCATTGGGATTACTGTAGCAATGATTAAACTGTAGCAATGCTACTAGAAGAGTAAAAGAAGTTAACAAGAGAAAAATAAGAAATTTAAGAAAAATAGGAATAAAATTAAATTTAAGTAAAATCTTAAGAAGAAAGAAAGTTAACAATAAATCTTAAAAAATACATGAATCTTAAAATAAGTAAAGTCAAACTGTAGTTGTAAAACTACTATAAGGAATTTAGAAAGTTAAAGTTAGTACTGTTCAGAGAAACACTCACCAAGCAAGGGCAAGAAAAGCTAGGGTGGCAAGACCACAACATCCAACCAAAAAAGGGACAATTCAGGGCCATACATTTTATTTTTTTTTTAAGTTTTTCAATTTTTATGGTCTCTATGTATATAGAGAGTTTTTATTTTATTTTTATTTATTTATTTTTTTTTTTAAGAAAAGTATATAAAAAGGATAGAAAAATAAGAGAAGGCAAAATACAGCGAGGTGAACTCAGATGTTACTGAGTGTCCATAATTATGGAAAACCTGGGCCGTTTCCGATGGTGGGGTTCAAAAGCGTCATAATCCGGTAGCTCCGCTACGATTTCATTAGGGAGGTCAAAAATTTTTCATAAAATTTTTTGGCTAAGTCGTTTATGCGCTTACGTAAGGTAGTAGTTTTTAGGTCTCTTCAGACCGTGGAGTTGCGAAGATAACGAGATGCGTTACGGACAGTACGCAGGTTGGAATTGTGCAAGCGACTAAGGTTGCCCATAGTGGTCTTACAAGTGAAGCCCCAGACCGGACTGGCATAGGTTATGATGGGAAGGATGCATGAGTTATAGAGAATTAATTTATTGTGGACAGACAAGGTTTTACTGTTAAGGAGAGGTTTTATAGAGTTAAAGGCTCCAGCGACTTTACCTCTGATGGAGAAAGTGTGCTTTTTCCAAGTTAAGCGGCGGTCCAGAATGACCCCAAGATACTTAGCTTGGTCTGACCAAGGGATAACAGTGTTGCTAATAATGATTCTGTTAGGGAAAATTATTTTGCGAGAGAAATATACTGCAGTAGTTTTAGTTTCATTTATGACAACGCGCCAAAGCATACACCAGTTCATGAAGTCATCAACATGAGTCTGTAGGTACCTGTATAGAGTATACGGGTGGTGTGCCGAAGCATAAATACAGGTGTCGTCCGCATAAAGAGCGAGGTGAGTGTACAAGGAGCGTGGGATATCGTTAAAGAAAATGCTAAATAAAAATGGGCCCAACACGCTCCCCTGGAGGATGCCCGCTAGGATAAGGAGAATAATAGAAAGAATGTTGTTTATGCGGACTTGAAAAGAGCGGTCGCAAAGGTACGAATATATTAAATGTATAAGTCTGGGATGAAAACCGTGCTGAATTAATTTGTAAATGAGGCCCATATGCCAGACCTTGTCAAATGCCTTTGCGACATCAAGAAAGATGGCAGCTGCGGGAATTTTTGCATTGAGTTTCTCGCTGAGAAACTCAACAACCCTAAGAAGCTGGTGTTGTGTTGAGTGTTTTGGGCGAAAGCCGAACTGCTCGGGCATGAGAATGTTGTGCTGATGAATGAACTCCTGCAACTGGGCACGAATGACACGTTCCACCAATTTACTGATAGAAGGTAGCAAGGAGATAGGTCTGTAATTAGTGGGGTCTGACAGGTTAGTTCCAGGTTTCGGAATAGGAGAGATTATAGAAAGTTTCCAAGGTTTAGGGAAGTAGTTATGTTTTAAGATAGCATTATTAAGGTCAGTGATATAGATAATGCAATTAGGAGGAAGGTTTCTAAGAGCAGAGTTAGTAATTTTATCGTAACCTGGGGTTTTACGCTTTTTGAGTTTTTTGATAATATTGTGGATAACAATAGGTTGAATTTTAGGGGGGGATCTTGAAGGGGGTAGCCAAAAAGTTTCGAAATGTCTCGTTAACATGATCAAGGTGAGCTTGGTTTGCAAGGGTAGGATTAGGAGAAAATTGGGTGGCATAAGAATTAGCAAGCATGTTAGCTTTTTCTTGGTCAGTATAAGCAGTAACATTATTAGTTGTGAGGGGGAAATGGAAGTGTAATGTTTATTCAGTTTGCGTTTAAGAATCCTCGTACGATAAAGTTTTGAGAAAGTTGTTCCAATTTTTCTGTTTTTCTTTATAAAGACTGTTTTTGATTTTATTGTTTAACCTATTGAGAAGAGGTTTAATAGAGGGGTCTCTTGAACTTTGAAATTGTCGCCGGAGCCGATTACGCTGTTTGATAAGGTTGTAAATATAACGGGGTGGGACGAAGGCAAAATTATTTTTGAAGGTATTAAATGTAGAAAAATTTTGAGCATTAGTGATATGAGAGTTGAGATGTTCAACAGCCGCATCAATGTCATCGGTATTGTTAATTTCAGGGAAGGTGATGTCCTGAGAATTAAGGTAATTAGTAAATTTATTCCAGTCAATAGCCACGGAAGGGGGGGGGGAGAAAGAGGATTAATAATATCTATTTTAAAGCAGACAGGCAGGTGATCCGATAAGAGATCATTAATAACTGTAGAGTAGATAGGGTAAGGAAGATTTTTGGATAGAGCAAGATCAATGAGAGTCCCGGGCACCAGGCAATTTGGAAATGTGTGTTGGTCTGGGTGGTGCATGAAGATTTAATTTTAAGTTTTGGACTAAGTTGTGAAGAGGGGTACCCCGCCGAGAATTGCCATGGCAATTCCAGCGTCTGCTTTTGGCATTAACTGGTAAGTTACCAGTGGGTGGAGCATAAATAGAAGCAAGTTTAATATTGATATGAGGAAGTTGAAGATTAATACTGGTATACTCAAGATCATTAAAGGTGTGGTTGTGCGATTGGTAGTGTGGAAGATGGTTCTTGATGTAAATAGCGGTACCTCCTCTGTGCGTACCATCCGCACGAGGTGTATGGAATAGCCTGTACCCAGGGATGTTAATGTTGAAAGTGGGGTTGAAAGTCTCTTGTAAGAAAATAACATCAATTTGGGGATGTTCGTGCATAAAGAGTTTAAGTTCGTTAAGTTTATTCTGCAAGGAGTTACAGTTCCAGGAAAGAAAAATAAGTGAGGAAAAGGTAGAAGAGGAATTACTCATCATTAAATGTATTAAATTCCGTGGCTAGAGTTTCTATAGCACTCATAAGGATGAGTATTTTTTCTATTGGATCTTGTATATTTTTAGTTTGGTTAGCAATATTTTTGAAACATTGGATGAATTTGTTAAATTTCAGGAGTTCTTTCATCTCCTTGAAGGTCTTGATTCCTATGAGAACACTTCTCGGTCTAAATAAAGAGTGTGTTACTACTAAAAAATAATGGTGGAAGTTTCCCCTGTAATAATCAGGTGGATCTAAGGTTTTGGGACGCTAAGAATTCTTTACTTGAAGACAAAAATTCTGCGAATGTATAAAGACGAAAATTATTAACCGGAATTAGTGTAGACAAAAAAAAAAAAAAAGTTAACATTAGCAGTTATGGAATCTAATTAAAAAACCGTTCGTTTTTTAAAAAAATATAATGAAGATATTTAATTCAAATGGAAAATTGTTATCTGATAAGCTGCGTATAAGTTCAATTTTGTGCTACTGAAATTTTTTTTGGCGTAAGATAGCCGTAGTATAGCTACTGCTGCATTTTTTTTTCTTTTTTTTTCTTTTCAACGTTTTCTGTATAACTACTCTGGGTTCTTTGTTTTTCTACATTCGCGTACTTTTATCCTCCTGAGACCCCGCGTCCATTCTATTGGACATTCTTATTTTTTATGTAAAATGCTTAATTTCAGTTGCAACTTGTAAATACTTGATGTCCATTATACTAGACAGTCTGGTGCAGCTATTTGTACGCCGAAATAATAAAAAAAAATTGCAAATAAATGTGTATTTTAATCATTTGAAAGTGGCAAGTAACAAGAGAAAGACTGTTGAAGGTAAACAGACAGTTTTAATGCTAAATTTTTATATTTTTTAAAAGTATTTTGATATTAATGCTACATACATCTATTGCTAAGAGTTGTATGAATGCAATGGCATCGCAGTTAAAGTAATCTAATGTATATTTTAGAGAATAAATAACTTTTCTTTTAATGTCCATTCTATTGAACGTTGGGTCTTCATCAGTTGTTTTTATTCATATTAGATTCTTTTTGTATACTGAAGAGAGACATTAGTTTTTACTTAAAAATCAACACAGTAGTGAAACAAATAATAGATACCGATGTAGAAAATATATATTCTTTAATAAATAAAAGAATATTTAAATATTATCCTAAAAATGTATAATATTATTGATAAAATGCTTGTTCTGAATCAATACATTTTTAAATTTTGGATTTCAATTAAATATATATATATATTTTTTTTGTGTGTGCAGTACTTGGTAAATATAGATAATTAAGTCTTTATTATGTTTTATTCTTATTCATAACTATTTTTGGTATTATTTTTCTTTTAGTATACTATTTATAATTTAATTAATAAATTTAATTATATTTAATTAGCAAAAAAGCTTTAAGAAACTATAATTAAAGATAACGTTCTAAGATCCTAAATAAACTCATTTTGATTTCTTTTAAATTACTTCTTGGCATTTACTTGCCAATTGTGGTAACTGTGCCAATATTTATTATCATTATTCTAACAAACAAATTACTGGTGTTGAGAAGAGTTTAAAAAAAAAAAAATTATTAAATTTTTATTATTATTACTAAATTGATCAACACGTTTCTGAGTTAAGATGCACTTTTTCTATTTGATGATGCAAAAATCAAATTTATGTGATATTTGGAAGTAACGTATAAAAGATTAAAACGCACTTCTGATGTCAGCAAAGTTTGTACTGAAAGAAATAGGAACTTGACGCTAAAAATCTGTTTTTTGAAGCCTATGTAGCGATCTCATCTTACTTGAAAAATATAAAATAAAATAAGTAAGCCTGTAAAATAAGTAAGCATGAAATGCAACTTGTATTTGTATATTCGTTTAACTACAAAAAATAAATGCAAGCTTTTTATATTATTTTACTGTTTGTAAGTCATTTATAATTAAATTAGTTAATTTAATCGAAATTAACAGAAATAAAAATTTAACGAAAATATAACTGAAGATAATAACTTAAGAGTATAAAAAAAACTGCATTTTATTTCTTTTTAAGAAATCCCTTTGGCATCCAAATGTCAATTGTGATAACCGAGCCACTAACTTTATAATTATTTTTAGAAAAAAACTTTTATTGCTGTGATATATTTTTTAAATTCCTTTTTAAAAAGCTATTTAAAAAGTCACTAAATTGATTTATACTTTTCAAATAAATTTCATCCAAAAATATTTTTTATCTTTGATAATGAAAAATTTATGCAATATTTACAGGTGACGTATGAACGATAAAAAAAATTTATAATGAAAGAAAATATAACTGAAGATAATAATTTAAGATTATAAATAAACTGTGTTTTATTTCTTTTTAATTTCCATTTAGAAAAAACTTTTATTGATGTGATAGATTTTTTTTTGTTCTTTTAGAAAAAATATTTAAAAATCACTAAATTGATTTATACTTTTCGAATAACTGTCATCCAAAAGTACTTTTTTTTCTTTGATAATGAAAAAACTATAATTGTACAATATTTAAAGGTGATGTATGAACTGTAGAAACACATTTATAATGAAAGAAAATTTTGCAATTAAGAATTTTTCATTCAGAATCATGTAATTCAATAATATGATTTTTATAGGACAAAGACCCAATGTCCATTATATTGGACACGCCAAAACTCTATATATTTTTTAGTTTTAAAAATAAATGAATATATATAAAGTTTTCTCGCCCCATAAAGAGCCTTAATCCTAAAAATGGTAAAATTTGCACGAAAAATGCGAGCTTGGGTCTCAAGAGGTTGTATTAAATTTAATGAAGCGTATAACACTCCCTTGCTTATGATATGTTTATCATGTGAAAGATACTCCGCCGAGAAAAAGCTTTAGCCCATGTAGTAAATAAAAATTACAAATTAATATTTTCGAAAAAAAAAATTTAATATGATTTAGCAGTAATTCATTATCGCTATTATATGCAGGGATGAGATTTCCGCTTTTTTGCACACCAGTATATTGTTAGAGAAAATGTTATTTTATTTATTCAGAATATTTTTGTGATATAATAGAACAACATTTTCGTTTAGAGAATACTGGTATGCAACAAAAGTGGAAATCTTATCCCTCTATATATCAAAGAATATTAGATCACATTTCAGAAACTAAAAGCTGAATAGATTAATAAGTTCATTTTATGTCTACCCTATCTATATTATAAAGGACAAACATATCTGTGCGTAACGCATACGTCATTCTTCGAATGGCAACACTTTGAAATTTGAAATGAAATTTCGCTTTTTCAATTTTCGCTAAACAATTTCAATTTCTTCTATATATTTTCAGTTTCTTCTAAACATCCCACATTTTAAATGTTTACACCGTCGTATGTAGAAAAAAATGCACTTTTAAATACAATTTGTTTGAAAGCTGTATCTCAATTTATTTTTGAGATATTAATTTTTTTATAGTTTTTAATACCAATTTTCTAATCGTGGCAACTGAAGTACTTCATTTCTATTAAAAGTGGATTAGTTATCTTTATTGATTATATTCTTACTGATGCCATTTTCTCATTACAATTAAAACTATATTTTTAAAAATTTCAACAGAAAATGACGTTACGCTTTAAAAAAGACACAATTTCCCTGATGATGCTGTTATATTTCACTATTTTTTCATTTCGCTGATATTGAGTTTGAGTCAATAGGGAAAATATTTCAACGACTGAAAATGACGTCATATTTAAAAGTAAACGATAATTTTATTTGATAAAACGAGATATTTCCCCTTGAATACGTCTAAAAGTTATAAATTTCTGGAATTTTTACGCGCAGGTACAGAGATTATACTAAGACCTCAAATCACGAGTGCGAATTTTAACATGAAAAGTTGTAATAGTTGACAAACGTGACTTCAAGCTTGAAAATATATTTATTAATAACCTATTGCGCATTAAAATGTTTTTAAATGGTTAATATGGATGTGAAACGTGGAAAATGACTTGATTTGGTTTAGATGTAAAGGTAGAAAAATTCTATGATTATGTCAAGGTGAAATCATTTTTGCGGATTTTTCATTCCGTAATACCAAGCATCAATTAATAACTTAATCAAAATTACTTATCTTGATTATATTTTACTGATGACGTACATGAATTAAGTTTAATTTTTCAATAATTTTAACAGTTGAAGTTTATGAAAAAAGTATTTTGTTAATATTAGGTTAAAATATGTCTTTGGAGAGTTAAATTAACATGTGTAAGATGGATTTTTTATTCTAATTATTGTTGTTGATGTATTATAAATTTGATGCAACAGTTCCTTTGTAAACATTTTCTTTCGTCGAAATTCGGCGGGTTTTACCTCGTATATATAAAATCCAAATGAAATGATTTTACAAAACGATTTATTAAACGACTGATTTAGTTTTACGGCTATTTCTCCTAAAATATGGAAGTTTTGCTGGGGAAATCAACACCAATCGGTATTGATCCACACATATCAAAACTGGTAATAGAATTTTAAAATTTTAAATAGCTTTCGAAATATTAAATTTTTTCTTTTAATTAGATTTCTGTAGTGACATTCTGTAATGGCAAAAAAATTACTTATTTTTTTTAAGGAAAGAACAGGGAAAAAATATAGGGATTATTAGATTTTTGCTTTTTCATCATTTTCAAATTGAGAATTGAAATTATCTTTCATTTCAATTGATAGTGAAACAATATTGTGATTAAATCATGTTTTTCATTAAAATTAAAAAAGTAATAAAAACATTTTTTCACATTTCGGTAATCTGGAATCAATTTTTTTACAAAAGAAAAATCGTCTGTCAGTTTCAAATTCAATAGACGAAAAAAAAAAAAGGTTATCTTTTCAATTTTAAAGAGAAAATGAAATCAATAATCTTAAAATCAGAAACAAATTTTTGAAATAAGTATTTAATCGTCGCATGTTAAAAGCAGAAAATAAGGAAAGTTACTTCAAAATTTTTACACATAAAATATTTAAAAAATACGAAAACTTTAAAATAATAAAATTATCACACGTGAAACGCATTTAAAGGTGATAATTACGTCATTTGTAAAAGGCCCAAACATTAAATATCGTAATATTTAAAGTGTCTAAAATAATTAAATTTTTACACTTAAAATACTTTTAATAGTGAATATTAGGTCAAGTTTAAAAATCTCACATAGTATCTCCAAATGCTTTTAAGTTAAATAATATATGCACCCATAAATCCAAAAACAAAACAAAAAAAAATAATAAATAAATTATTACATTAGACATGCTTTTAATAGGGAAATTTACGTCATGTATTTTACTTTCAATATATGTAATGTAAAATTTCAAAAGTTAATTCCAGATTTCTGTGATTCGATAATACAAAGTTTACTATAAATAGTATTAAATTAATAATATAGTAAAATAGTACTTAATAGTATAGTAAAACACAGTTGTACTAAAAAAAAAAAAAGAAGAAGGAAAAGAAAGAAAAAAGGAAGGAGGTGCTAGAGTACGCACTTGAATAAATTATGCTGAAATGAAACATCGTCGAACACCATTGTTTAAATTGAATAATTCGAAACAGAGAATTTTGTAATAAGTAAATAGATCTTAGTATGTTGCTATACTAATGTTCTTAGGTGCTATAGTCCAAGCTATACTAAGATATGCTAGTACTTACTTAACAGACCTTCCAATTACTCTTTTTCCCTAACTGTTTCCTAAAATATTCTGCCACGTATGTTTGAGTGATTTTGATTGAACTGATTCAGAATGAAACCACAAAAGACATTTACTTATTTCTATTTTTTATTAAGTGATGATTTTAATGTCATTAATTTATTATGTGATTTATTATTATTATTATTTTAAATTAACAATTACATTCGCGCATTCATAGGTTAAATTTCAAGAGCATATTTAATATTTTAAAGAAATAAATTTACTATTTAAGTCACGTATTTAAATAGTTAAAACTTATATATTAATTATTTCCACTCATAACAGAAATTTTTAACAGAAATTTTATATATATTTATTTCTACTGTAATTTTTTTCAAGATTGATCGTATAGTGTATTATTCATGTAACACCACTAGCGCCATTATATGTCAGCAAGTGGTGAAAATTTAAGCAGCTACCGTACCGTTTGATCTATTGACATTCTATGTGATGGATAATTTTATAAGCTATTATGAAGCAATTCCAGTACATCTACTGTTAAACTCCGTTATCTTGGAATTTCAAACACGGAGATCGGGTGATTCTATTCTGGATAATCGGTAAGAGGTGATAACGTACTAGGGAGAATGGCATCCATGTTTGGCGCGTTAGCCTAAATAGTGACAACCATAAGCGGAAATGTATTTTGTAAAAACATATTATTTATAAATGTGATGTTTAACTGTGGTCGTTTTAAGTAGCAATACTTTTATTAATAATTATGATATTAAAAACCTTAATCGACGCTCCTGATGATGAAAATGATAATACTAATGATAGGAATGGATTGTAAAAGCACCTAGCCATATTTTCAATAGTGGCAATTCTTTATCTATAAAAACTAATGCAGACCATTCCATAGTATTTTAATATGAATATTGATATGAATATTTTATAATTAAAAGAATGTGTTTCAATCTTTAAAAAATGCATACACTATATTGCCATTAATGACCGGCAACTTTCAACTTTAGACATTTTGTCGAATATTTAGAAATATATTTAACAGATTCTTCTGGAATTTCAGGATTAAAAAGAACAGGTATGACCTCATATTTAGCCATGTCGATTTGATAAGGGAGGCAATTAGGGGGCCAAAAAAAAAAAAAATCAAGGAAAAAAAATAATACTTGGGATCACCCTGTAAAATAAAATGCATGAAATGATCTATCGCGACCGAATATAAATAAACAGACATTATGCAATATGTGTATTCTTTTGTGTAAGAATAGCACGTATATTAATAGAAATATAGCGATTTTTTTAAAAAAATTAAAAAATTCTTGCATGTTTTTTGCTTATAACATGCAGGGTTTTCAAACAAATTTAACGCGGATTTCAGAATAATTGACAAAATATAGTAGAAACAATATAGTGCAATTGGAATATAAATATATTAAATATTTTAGGAAATATGAGCAGTTGTATGAAATAATTTTTATTTGCGCATGCGCGAACGATAACAAGGATTATTTTACATAATTTAATTGTCAACCCTAAGAAGCAACTTATTAAAAAGAATTTAGTCAAATATCGTAAAAATTCAGAAAGATATCGGCGTCAGAGTGAGCAAATTTTTAGTTGTTCTCTAAAAGCAGCTGAATGATAAGGGATTTTCCACAAATTGTCATTTTTGATTAATTTTTTTTTTCATTTTTTATTGATGCTTTGGCTCTACTTGGATAACCACCAGAACAAGCCTATACCATGATCAAAAGAAGTATAAAAATCGAAGCATTTTTTCCAAATCTCCTCGTTGATATGTCACTAAATACTAACTTTTTTCTGAAAGTCAGTTAATAAAAAATGACAATTTGTGTAAAATCCCTTATCATTCAGCTGCTTTTTGAGAACAACTAAAAATTTGCTCACTCTAACGCCGATATCTTTCTGAATTTTTACCATATTTGACTAGATTTTTTTAATAAGTTTCTCCATAGAGTTGACTATTAAATTATGTAAAATAATCCTTGTTATTGTTCGCGCATGCGCAGATAAAAATTATTTCATACAACTGCTCATATTTTCTAAAATATTTAATATATTTATATTCCAATTGCACTATATTGTTTCTACTATATTTTGTCAATTTTTCTGAAACCGGCGTTAACTTTGGTTGAAAACCCTGCATGTTATAAGCAAAACACATGCAAGAATTTTTTAATTTTTTTAAATAAATCGCTATATTTCTATTAATATACGTGCTATTCTTACACAAAAGAATACACATATTGCACAATGTCTGTTTATTTATATTCGGTAGCGATAGATCGTTTCGTGCATTTTATTTTACAGTGTGATCCCAAGTATTATTTTTTTAATTTGATTTTTTGTTGGCCCCCTAATAGCCCTCCTTAACAAATCGACATTGCTAAATATGAGGTCATACCTGTATTTTTTAATCCTAAAATTGCAGAAAAATCTGTCAAGCATCTTTCTAAATATTCCACAAAATGTCTAAAATTGAAAGTTGCCGGTCATTAATGGCCATATAGTGTATATTATGTTTGAATGTATTGATTGTGTATATAAATCTCTCTAACTGTTTTCTAACTAATTTTAAAATTTTAGACATTTAAATAAATTAATAGCTATTACACGTAACTTTATTCGCGTACCATTGAAAGAAGAATAAAAGCATTAAGCAAAAAAATTCACTCATGATAATTAAAGTCGGAAATTGTAGGCCAAACGTGGCAAATGAGGTGCATTCGTACTATAACTAGTTTTAGATCTTGGTGCAATAGCTGTTGCACTCTTATGCAAGAATGCATGAATACAAAATTTATTACGATTCTATAGATTAAATTCAGTCATACGGAAACAATAGGACTCCCTCTTAAATAGGACGTCATCACCATAGCAACCTAGAATCATGACCTATCATGGGATATCATTGAATTAATTAGGTATGATAGGATTGAATAGAATGAAGAAAACTTTTATTAATATCCTTTTAAGTTTTGATTAGATTTTCATAAAATATGAAATGACCCGACACAATCCTGCAACTATTTTATTTATTAAATTTCAAACCATTCGGTTGAGTAGTTTTTGCGCTATTATATGCATGCAGACAGATGGACCAGACGATGACTATATGTGCTACGTATTTATATAATTACGAACGAACCTAAAAACATAGATAATTAACCAACTATTTATCCATTTTAAAAGTAGATAACATTTCTGGTGATTTCAGTTTGCATATTTCTGTTTTTATATATAGGATCTATATAAATACCTTTCAAGAGCTCGAAATTTCATACACTTTCCCAAAGATTAACTGGAGAATGAATTTATTTCCTTCTAATTCTACTTTATCTCTATATATATTATATTTTACATTTATTCTATTCATGCCTATTGAAATATTTTTAACAATAGAATTCGATATTTTAAAGAATTATGTAATAAGTATTAGAAACGGGTAATTGATTAATCCCTGTAAATGCTTTGACTTCAAGTAGTGTTTTTTATTTTCTTATTAACGTATTAAATATTGAGTTATAATTAATTCCTTGCTCATGACAAGTGTCGTAGAAATACTTTACTTGTTTAGTCTCTCAAAGTTAGTTGGAATTGATTGAAAAATATAGGCCAGTGAAATTGACACTATGTTTAAAGGAAAATATAGATTTACATTCATAAATGTAAAGTAAATTAATTAAATTCATTGAATACATTTGTTTTTCTTTTTTATGTTCTAAGATTAAAATTCTACTGTTTTAATTTTATGAAAAAGTGCACAAAAAAATAAATATTTAAATATATTATATTTAAATATGCAATTATTAAGAAAAAAAGGCGAAAATTATGCCACTAATAACACAATCATGCTGAGAAGCTTCCTGTATACACTAAATTTAATCTATTATTTAATCTTATTTAAATTATTTAATCGGCATTTATTTGCATTATCTACATATACATATATTTCAATGTATGTGAAAAAATATGACTATAATATTTTTGCATGTGTTTAAAATTAGGGTTTAAAAAAGAAAAAATATATATTCTCTATTGAATATCACATCACTTTTGCATATAAAAGCATGCATTAAAGATTCCAATTTAATATACTTTATCAAAACATTGTTATTTTTATTTATCTTATTTAAGCTATGGCAACAGAAAAGAAAATGGAAGATAATTTTAAATTAAATGTATCATTTGAAATATTTACTCAAATAATGAAATATTGAGATTTATGAAAACTATAAAGAAATTAAAAAGGAACCTATATCCTATTGCGCTATTTTGAATTATATTTTGTAATATAAATGATATATTTTTCTTCATGTACTTTTAAGATTGGTTGGTTGGTTGTGTTTATTACGGCCAATTACCAACACGAGGGATATGGGCTATAAAGGAGGGGGGTTGCCCTCCCTGGGGGTCTTTCTAAGGGAACCTAACCTGTATTTATGCAAGGAAATCCAAAGTTCGAAGAAAACCACGAAAACTCCGAACGGTTAGGCCGACGGGCACGATTGGGTTCATTTACTTTTAAGAAAAAATAATATTCTAGATTATTGTCCAAATTTCGATCCCAAAAAATATTAATACACATAAATACCAGTTTAAGCCTAGTTAGTGCCCTTTTTATGGAGTCTTGGGACAATTGATACATTAAACAATTTATTACATAAAAAAAGCTCTTTTTGCTTTTACTTTGGTGGTTTATTTTTACAAAGCGATTGTTGATCATACCACAGAAGTTTTTACATTTAATTTACACAGTTTTAATTTACACAAGAAGAGTTTTAATTCCCCCCCCCCCACCTCTTTCTTCGCTGTATCAATGTCTATATACAAAAACATTATTAATGCAGTTATTTATAAATACACTTCACAAAAGCATATATTTTTATCCTTACATGTGCATATGGGAACGTCCACTGTTACTCTTGTGACCATCGCAGCAAATTTCCATATATATTTCAAATTCTTTTATTACAAAGTATATTGAGGATAAATATGATGCAACTACTTAAAAGTACATGTACTCTACTTTGATAAACCATATACAGTTTGTAACAAAAAGTATTTTACTTGCCTTGATAATAAATGGAAATTTTGTTACTCTTGTGACCACAAAAAAATGCAATTTTTAAAAATTGTGTTTGACGCAGAAATTCTGTGAATTATATGAGACTATAGAAATAAAATTTACAGAATATAGCAAAGGAATTATATCTTTTTAAAAAGCATTAATCATTGAACTCATCTGATAACGCTTGAATTAGTTACATTTGATTTTGCAAAATGCTAAGTGTTACTCTTGTGACATTTTGTCCATAATGCAATTTTAGCAAAAATTCAGTTTAAATACTAAATAAAATAATTAAAATAAGTTTTATAAAATTATTTTACATAGAGAACAATTGTTAAGGATGGTTTACTTTTAAAATAACATAAAATGATGTAAAAAATTCTAAAATTATCAGACAATATAACCACATAGCAACCTCTCAGTCTCTGCTACTTAACAGAGTAAGTCATTGTCTTCATTATCAATAATATCATTTGCAACTTCTCCTGTATCATGATTTACTTAATGAAACACAAATTCTTTGTACGAATCATGTTAGTGTAAGGTTTGTAGTAGATAGTGTCATTTTTCATGGTTTTAACAAATTGTATTTGTTGAATGCCCTTCGCTGTTGGAATTTTCTGGCAAAGTAATGAAACTTTATTTTATTTCTTTTGACAAAATAAGCAGTGTATCTTAGAATTGCTTTTTTTAGCACGCACTTCATTCCATATATATTATTATACAACAACACAAAATAAATCTACAGCATCTATACCAGGAGTATTTGAAAAAAAAATGCCCAATTAAGTTAATTGAGAAAGGAGTCTGATTCATTGCAGGCATATTTGCATAGTTATATTTTTGTTTAAATTGGAAAGCACAACCATCATATAAAAAAGTAAAACAGGTACATTTTAGGAAAATACAAATTCCCTTAAAGATGCAATGTTGAAATTTTACATACGAAAGCATTTACAAAAAATTGGTTATGAGTTACATTGTCTAAAATAATAGCATAAGATTTTACTTTTTGGGGATCATACTAAATAAAAAGCTGAAAATACAGTCGCTTGTGGATTTTATCAGTAATGTAGTATTTCATGCCAAAATTTCGTCTTAGCATGAAAATAAAACAGTTTCCAGAAAATCCACTGGCATAACTATTCTTTGAGAAATGCTTTTTTTTTTTTTTTTTTTTTTTTTTTTTTTTTGGCATTACGAAAACGATTTCTTGTACAAGTTTCAATGAATGTGTGCCATAGAAATGGATTTAGTTGCTCTCGAAAAATTTTAAACAATCAGAAATGGTTTCTTTAACTAGTAATTTTTCAAAACGTTTATCAACGTTTTGAAAAAGTAACAGTATTGATGAAGATGTTGATAATAGTTTTGTCAATAGCAAAACGTGTATCAACGTTTTGCTATTTACAATAACTTATAAGAAGTTCTGTAATATGGACTTCTATTTCAAATTTCTTCGATGTTATCTCCGCAAATTAGACATTCTGAATTCTTAAATTCTAATTAGCATGTATCTCGGCAGAGAAAGTCATTAAATCCATCACAGGAATGTTTAATGCAGGAAATACACCAGTTACTACATTATGAATTGCTTGAATGTTTTCGTGACAGCAGCAAATGGAGATATTCTGATGAGTTATTTTCTATTGTTTTATGAAACTAGGCTTTAAAGCTGCAAAGGAATCTCCAATTTTTCAATTTAGGAAAGCTTCTTTAAACAAAAAACGTATTCTCTTATTAAATGTCCCCTAGAATTGTTGAAATTATGCTACCTTTTTCACGCTTAACTAACGTAGATTTAGCATCTTCATCGACATAAAATTCTCCAAAGCTGTGGAGTTAAATTTTTTTCCGTTACAGTATCTGAGGTTAGCTAGTTCTCTACTTTTTCCTTTTCTTAATATTTCCATTTTCTTGCTGAAACTTTTGCTGGTTCTAAGACTTTTCTTCACCTTATCGTAATATATTTTGTTTTGTTTCTTTAGCACAACACCATATTCAATTTCATTCTTATTTTTTCTCTACAATTTTTGGCGCTTAGCAGAATTTTTCCTGCTCTTTAAAACAATGTCGTTTATAAGAAGCAATATTAAAATCTTTCCTTTAAAATATACTATCAGCATCCTTTCCATAAATTTTACTATAAGAATCTCTGTAGGTTTTACAGCAGAATTTAGTAAACGAAGCTTTACAAAGCCTATAAAATATCTAATCAAAGACCATGTGCTTCAAACCAAAAACAAGCACACAAAAATGACACGAGTTGAGTTTTTCTATTATAGCTTTAATTACTTGTCGTGATTATTTTATAATCCTAAGTAATACCAAAAATGAATCCACCCATTAAAAAACACTAATAAAGATAATTTATCTTCCTTAAAATTTACAAAATAATCTTAATTATAGCTAAAACTATTTCAAGAACTGCTCTAATAACAGAGAAAAAAACAACAAAACTTTAAGCATCTGTTTGTTTTGGTTGTAATACAGTGTTATATCAAACTATCGACAAAAGTATTATGTGTTACTCTTGTGACACAGACGTTTGTTACTCTTGTGACAACTCCCCAGAGCCTATTCCATGAATAGCATAAACAAAATATTTAAGGTAAAATATGTCTTATACCTCGAAATCAGAGAATTAGAAGTTTTAGGTAAAAATTTTAAGTAGTTTTCTTTTTATTAAAACTTTTGTATGTTTTCCGTTACTCTTGTGACATTTAAGTATTAACGTTTAAATACAGCCAAAAATATATTAAAGACATTATCTAAAAGATTTTATCTATCTAGATCTTAAAGATATGATAATTGTTTGTTGATTTGAATACATAGCAATTTGACTGAATTCTAAAAAGTAAAAAAATCATACATTTCAAAAAGTTGTATTTTAAGCTCAAATGTAAATGTAGTTTTATGCTGTTAGTATCCAGCTCATTTTCAATAAATATTTGCTCTTATGAAATTAAAACTTACAAATTCACATACTTCAACTCCTTAGCTTTAAACTGATGTATCACACTTATATTTCAGTTTAAAAAAAAATTTCAGCAAATTTTTTTTTTTCTGCCGGGGACGTTCCCATATCCGTCTTTTTGCTAGAGAAAAAAAAAAATCAAAGCACTTTTTCAAGCATTTTAATTTCTTGTTTTTCAAGGAATAACCACAAATATTTATGAATTATTTACTATTTTGTTATATTGAGTTCATATGTTAAAATGTTTCATTTTTACAAAAAGTTTGACTTATATATATATATATATACAGGGTGTCCGAAAAGTCTGGAAACGGTCGAATAACTCGAGAAATACAAAGCAGATTGAAAAACGAAAATATACATGTTAAATATTTTTTTAAAAGCTACTCAGTGATACCAAATTTGACCCTCGCAACCGACCCCCCGGGCGTCAGAGGGGGTCCAACTTTGAAATCTTGAATGGTAACCCCCAATTTTTATTGCAGATTCGGATTCTACGGACAAAAATACGTAACTTTTGTATTTAACATTTTTTTTCTAATATTAGTTTATCACGGTGTAATCGAGCAAATAAAACAGATACATATTTTGGTTTTCCCAACCAGGTTTTGACATCTTGAAATCTGATTGGACAGAACTTTCCACGTCAAAGTAGCCGTCTTTTGCGGGAATAGTGTTTCTCGAAAATCATCAGTGGTGGTTGTTTCGATGACGCTTTATATGCTTTTTCCATAAAAATCAATAGAAATATATTAAATTAGTACTGTATTTGCATATTTTTTTTTATCCAGTGAATCATTTCAAAATAATAACCTGCGTATTTTGATTTTTTTAACGTGTAAATATACACCTTCCCCTCGACCTTCCCTCCCGGACAGAAAAAAGATAATCTTTATTATTTGGGGGCGGAGTGTGCAGATTTTCTGCGTTTTGATGGCTTCTGCTGTTTTTTTATTTTAAATATCATCTAATTCAGGAGTCTGATGCTGGTGTACAGTTTTTTAAAAATATTACTATAGAACAAAATATAGGGCAAAATATTACAAAAAAAATATATATATATATGTATATATATATAAAAACTTTTTATGCTGTCAGAGCAAAGGATGGGGAAGTAGCGTAAATTTCAGTGGGGGTGGAATTATATATTTTGATGATTGATTAGTTACTGTAACTCCAAAATATCAAATCGGACAGACACTGCTTCAGTAATTCTTATAAACGTAATAATTTATTGCAATTTGAAATATTTTTCAATTTAACATTTTTTTCATAATTTTAAAATTAATAATTTTAAACAATTGAAAATTTTTGATTCTTTAAACTTTTTCATTTAAAATATAATTAAACTCTTTACGCTCTCTTGATTATTTCTGGGGAAGACGACGCTCTAATTTTCATAGGGGAAGGATGATGTAGAAAATTGTTTAGTTATTTATAAATTATTACAATAAAATATCAAATGTGACAAAATACAGGGTGTTCGAAAAGTTTGGAAACGGTCGAATAACTCAAGAAATTCATATAAGATGGAAAAAAAAAAAAAATACGTGTTAAATATTTTTTTAAAAGCTATCCCGTGTTTCCAAAGTTGTCACCCCACCCCGACCACCTGGGGATCAGAGGCGTTCCAACTTCGAAATTGTAAATGATAATACCATTTTTTATTTCAGATTCGGATTCTACGGCGAAAAATGCGCAAATTTTGCTTTTAAGATTTTTTTTCGAATCTTTGTAGATGACGGTGTAATCCAGCAAAATGTGTCATATACATATTTTGTTTTCTCAACCATGTTTTGCAATCACGAAATGTGATGGGCCAAAGCTTTCGTTGTCAAAGTGGGTCGCCTTAGCTGGAATTGTAATTGTCGAAAACTATCAATGGAGGTTGTTTCGATGGCAAAAGTGCTTTATATGCTTTTGCCATGCAAATTAACAGAAATATATTGAATTAGATTTCTATTTGTGTTTTTATTTTATCCATTCAGTCCATTCTAATCAATTAACCTGCGTTTTGTTTTAATACTTTAATGTGTAAACATGCCCCTCCTCTTCCGAACAGAAAATAAAAGATAATCTTCGCTCTTTGGTAGAGGTAGGCGTGGATATTCGGCATTTCGATGGTTTCTGCTGGGTTTTTTTTTATATACTCTAAATCGTGGTCAGGGGGTGGGTGTATGGGTTTTTTTACTATTACTATAGAGTAACATATAGGACAAAATAAAAAGAAGTACATATAATTTTTTTTTGTGTGCGGGCGGAGCGAAGAATGGGAAAGTTGTGTAAAATTCAGTTGGTGGTCGGATTGGAGATTTAGATCATTGATTAGTTATTGCAATCAGAAAATAACAATTAGGGCAAAAATATTTTCCATAATTCTAATAAATGTAATAATTTTTTGTAAATTAATATATTTTTTCAATTTAACATTTTTTTTTTCATAAATTTAAACAATAGAAAAATTTTGATATTTGAAAATTTTTAATTTAAAAAATAATTTAAGTCTTTAACTCTGTCGAGATTTGTGAGGTACACATATTCATCGTCAAAAGGTGCATCTGAAATTTGTTTTGGACACCATTAATAAATGAATAATATTATTTAATTTTTTAATTAAAGGATTTTTTGGTATTTCACAAGTAAAGGGGACAGTTGAAAAAACACGGTGTATTCCAAATAAAATTTGTGTACGCGATGCGGTCTCGAAAGAGTTAAAGTGTAATGATTATTTGCTCGGGTAGACGACGTGTTAATTTTCATAGCAGAAGGATAATGTAAAAAATTGTTTGTTTATTATTACAATAAAATAACGTATGTGACAAAATATATAATCTAAAACATAATTGGCAGAACAAATTAAAAACAGATCAGTTTATTTTCTTCATTTTTTTAAGCCCTAGAAGGGGCATTTATTAATATATTTCATTCAGTTAATTCTACGTTCTTAACCCCGTTAATATTCGCGCGTTGGTCTTTTCCCCGCCCGAAATTCGTTATCTTCCTGTAACTCATTTCCCGTTAAAGTTACGATAGCCAAATTCCGTGTAGCTGACCTTGAGTGTTCACACTCTTGTGTAGTAAAAGTGCAAGTCATTCTGCTATTTCATAGCATTTTATCGCATTCTTAAGTTTCAATCGGTCTAAATGACCGCGTTGCGACCACTTGCGTTAGTTGAATTTTTCCCCCTCGTGTTCATCCTTTCCCATTTCCCCGAAATCTGTGGCTGAATGTTTCTTCGAAGTACCGACTCTATGCCTGTTGTTATTTCGTCTTTCTTTCTTTCTGGTATAACGAGTATATTTTACCCGTTCATAGAGTACTTTTTTTACTTTTAGAATGTGACTTAAAATTGTTTTATTATATTAGTTGTGAAGTCAATTCGCACAAAAAACCGGTGGATGGTCACTTACATTTTTTTTTTTTTTTTTCATTGTCAAATATTGCGGGAATAAATTCTCAAATTGATAATCGTTTAAATATGGAAAAATAGGGAAATTCATAATCATTATTTGAAAGAACTCGCTTTCCATTTATTGCCGCAACATATAAATGAAAGAAAACAGGCAATAACACTGTCAAACCATTAAAAAAGAGAGAAGAGAATTTTGTGGGAATCAGTAAAAAAATTGCCGTATCTCCAAAATCTGAAAAGTATCGTTTTTGTACAATAAAACAAATTTGAAAGATAAAACAATTTTCTCAAAAATGTAGTATGTATATCTGCGAAGAACATACATATAATTTATTTGTACAATAAGAAAGATAATGAGAATTTTATAATGTAGGTTAGAAATTACGCAAATAAAAATCTCTTTTGGATAATTGAGTGAATGTTTATACTATGATTTTAAAAAATATTTTATTTATTTTTCTAAAATTTATCTATTTTTAAATTTTTATACTGTAAGTAAAAACACATTTTTTAAAACAATGCCGCAGAAAATGTTTTTTTTTATTATTATTGAAATTCAATAGAGGCTTGAGGACGGTATCTAACAAATTTAAATTTGTTGTACTTCATCAATTGTTCAAACTATTTTTCAGAATAATGTTTTCCAGAATATGAGAGAAAATTCATTTAAATTAAATTATTGCTGCATATTTATAATTTCGGAGAAAATTTTCTTATTGTTTTTATTATTTTAATGAATGGTATTATAAAACAATAAATTATAACATTAATACCTTACTATGAAATGTACAATTGAATATTTATTTTAATTAAATAGTTGCTGTAAAATACATCCCTATTAAGATGAACCTTTCAGTGATTCTATTAATTAAAATAATTTATCCATCTTAGGATTTAAATCTACAATTGCAAATGTATTTAAATTAAATATATAATTTCAATAACTTATTTATTATTTACTTTATATAAGCGAAGTTCGTATCCAGAGTTTTTATTCAAGGGCGCTGCTCCCACCCTGGAATAACTAGAAAAACTACAAATCGTGAATTTTCATTTGAAAAATGGATTTAATCACAAAATCTCGAGAGCCCTCCCCCCCCCTCCTCTCCCCCTTCATACACACACAGACACCCCACAAAATAAATAAATAAATAAAACGTAGTTACAACATTTACATTTATAATTTCGAAGTTAAGTATTTTTTAAGTAAGTGGTTTTTTAAGTTGTTAAGTAAGTGGTTATTTTCATTATTTTTCAATGGTATTATTGTACAAAAAGTTTATATATATATATATATATATATATTATCTTTAATTGTTTATTGCATCAAATTTGATGGTTTTTCATATGTTTTAAATGAATTAATCGTCTGCAATTTGCTGGTGAATTAGTGGTATTGTATTTGATTTTCTGTTGCATGACATAGGTTCCATTTTTATTTTCAGTTTAATTGTTCAATTTAATGTCAGTGTAATATATTGATGCTAAATTTATTAATTTTATTTTATTAAATGGATATAGAGTGCCGGAGTATCATAAAAATTTACCTGACTCTGATTTACCTGATTCTGTCCTTCCAAAAAAAAAAAAAAAAATTACCCCTATCACGAATTTAGATTCATATTCTTAAATGTTTTCCTACTAATTATTGATTCATAGTAACATCAGAAATTCAATCAAATCATTTACTATTTACTTTTAAGTATTTATGCAAAACGAAGAAAGAGTTATTAAAAACATTTATCTAGATGTTTATCTGTCTGAATATATACTTAAGCGAAATAAATAATTGTTGTAAAAGGTTGTAAAATGAATAATTGCTGCAATCTTTAAACTTGAGTCAATATTTTCACCCTACGTTATCCGTTTTCGATCATCTGATAACACCGGCAAGTTTCCCCTTCGTTTTCGGCCTGCTGGTAACGGCGGCAAATGGACCGAACGCGACTACTAACGTTCTAAAGAATGTCGCGACTACTCTCGGGTTAAATTTTTATAACAAATAAGTTAAACCAATTGAACAATTTAAAAAAATCAAACAATATAATACATAAAACCCATTAAAAACTTAGATTCCGTTAAAAAGAAATCTAAATAAATTTTAAACTTTTTTCCTTTTTAAGTTGCAAATATTTGTATTGCAGATTTTGTATTACGCTTATGATGACAAAATGATAAGGCACGTGTAAAATACGAAAAAAAACATTTTAAAAAGTCTAAGATTTATTTTGATTTAATTTGAAGGAAAAATTTAGGGATTTTTAAGGTATTTAAATTATCATATTGTTAAAATTTTGTTTTTATTTTTTAATGTTCATTTGGTTTAACCCTTACCGGCGCGGAGTAATTCTGTTTATAAACTGATGAAATGATAGACTGACATCAGAATTTATAAACGAGTTTATTGGAAAATACAAGCTTTCTTATTTTCGAGTACGTTATAAAGGGAAAATTTTAATTAAATATTCTGGGTGCTAGTAAAATAAAAATTATGTGTCCTTTTTTAAGGACACTGTCCGCAAAAGTTCTAACTTATTTATTACAAAACTTTAACATTAAATATCGAAGTAACTGAATGAAATATATGAATAAATTTCCCTTCTCGGGCTTAAAAATGTAGGAAAAAACTGATTTGTTTTTAATTTGTTCTGAAAATAACGTTTTTGTTTATATGTTTTTTCACATTTGTTATATTACTGTAATAATTAATAAATAATTAAACACTTTTCTACATTATCCTTCAACCATGAAAATTAAAACGACTTCTCCCCCAGGAAACAATCAACAGTGCTTAAAGAGTTAAATTATATTTTAAATTCAAAAGTTTAAAAGATCAAACATTTTCAATTGTTTAAAATTATTGGGTCGTTCGGAAAGTCGTGTCCGTTTGGAATAATAAATTCGTACCGGAAAATTCTATCATTTAATAATTAGACATTGATTCCTATATCTAATGTCTAATAATAACCGGGCAGGATTTTCAGGTGCGAATTGATTTTCCTAAACGGACACGACTTCCCGAACAACCCAATAATAAATTTAAAATTACGAAAAAAATGTTAAAATGGAAAAATATATTAATTTACAAAAAAAGTATTACATTTATTAGAATTTTTTAATGTTTTCTGCCCTACTTGCTAGTCAGTACTTACAGTAACTAATCCATCATCAAAACCTATAATCCCACCCTCCTCCACCTGAAATTTACGCTACTTCCCATCCTTTGATCAGCCAGCACTAAAAGATTATATATATATATTTTTTTTTCTTTTGCTCCTTTATGTTATTCTATAGTGATAACTTAAAAAAAACGTATACACTCCCATCCGGCCCCGAATTAAGTGATTTTTTTGACAGCAGAAGACATCGAAACACAGAATATCAACACACTCCGTCCCCAAATAATGAATACTATCATTTTTCTGTTCGGGAGGGGAGGTGCTTATTTACTCGTTAAAATATCAAAATACGCAGTTTATTATTTAAAAATGATCGACTTGATAAAAAGACATGCAAATAGAAAACTAATTTAATATATTTCTATTAATTTTTATGTAAAAAGCATATAAAGCGCCATGGAAACAATCTCCACTGATGGTTTTTGAGAAACACTATTTCCGCAAAAGACGGCAACTTTGACGTTAAAAGTTCTGGCCAATCAGATTTCAAGATGTCAAAACCTGGTTGGGAAAACCAAAATATGTATCTGTTTTATTTGCTCGATTACACCGTGATCAACGAATATTAGAAGAAAATGTTAAATACAAAAGTTACGTATTTTTGTCCGTAGAATCCGAATGTGCAATAAAAATTGGGGGTTATCATTCAAGATTTCAAAGTTGGACCCCCTCTGACCCCCGGGAGGTCGGTTGCGAGGGTCAAATTTGGTATCACTGAGTAGTTTTTAAAAAAATATTTAACATGTACATTTTCGTTTTTCAATCTGCTTTGTATTTCTCGAGTTATTCGACTGTTTCCAGTCTTTTCGGACACCCTGTATATATATATATATATATATATATAAGAGCAATAGAGATCCATGACCATTGCACATATAGTTCCAAAATGTTTAACATTTATTTTTTTAATTTACAAAAGAGAAACATTAAGAAAATTAAAAAGTAGAATAAATATATGTAATTTAATAAATCAAAATAATCATAAAAAATTCTTTGAAAGTTATTCTAAAGCCTTTATACCAGGGGTGTCAAACTGTGGCCGGCCGGATACCACTAAAATTCTATAGAATTCATTGCCTTATCTAATCATCGAATCTCTGCGATCCAAGAAGTCGACTTTTTCTGTAAAATGTTAGTGGTATCCGGCGGGCCACAGTTTGACACCCCTGCTTTATATGTATGCAGCCGTTTAAACCTTTTATTCATGTAAGGGGAAATAAAAAATAAAATTTTGATAAAATTAAAAATTAAATTTCAATTTAAATTATTTTTGATTTGTCTTCTAAAGTATATTTAGACAATCAAACTATACGTTTAATTTTTCAATACACTGATAAGTTTATCACTTTCACTAAACCTGTATTATGCATTGAAATGTATTTATTGAATAATAAGGTTGCGCCATGCTATCCGAAACCTTAACAAAAATTTATGTAAATTATTTCATTGCGCCATATTATCCATTCGCATACATTTAACTTAATTTGGATACTATGACGCAAAATAACCATTTACATATTAGGATCAATCCAGTTGAAATCTCCCAGGTGGTGTCGCTCGACATTTTTAATTTTCCTAATCTTTTAACAAAGACTTCTTCATAGTTTTCTGAGTTTAAAAACATGACTAAATTTTTTTTTTCATCATATAGTTTTTTGGAGGGGCCATTTTTAACAAACTACGCAGCCATTTTTGGGAGAAAAACGTGTTTTACGAAAAATACTGTAACTGCTTTGTTTTTCTACTTATCAAGAGGAATCAAAAACCAAAATTTTCAGCATAAAATTGTCGACATTTTATATAATTATAAAATTTTCATTAGACTTAAGGATCTAGACCAAAAACATGCTTAAAAACCAAAGAAATAAAAGGTCAAACACCGCATTACGCTGCCATTGATTTTTATGAAGAAAATAAGACTCACCTTAAATAATTTTTTTTTTTTTTTTAAGATCTCTTATAGGACTACTCATTTTTATAAATTTGAATTCTGAAAACCGTTTCCTTTTCTTTTGTGCATCTCATCAAAAACTGTGTTAAGTCTGCTTTTGGCAATTTTCACTAATTAATATCTCAAAAAGAACTGACTAAGAAATTCTGAAAACTCAGGATAATAAACATCTTTGTACTATAATGCTAAATTGTAAATTTTATGACTGAGACTTAACTGATTTTTGAATAACAGTTTACTAAAAATGCACCGTCCCCTCCGCACCTTCTTTTCCTTTTTGTTTTGTTCCAGATACATAGCATTCCAGGTACTTTTTGCTTAGGTACGTTCAAATTGACGATAAAAACAAATTTTACGCATTATTGCTTAATTAAATAGGGCAGTGGCACCTTTTCAAAACTTTCTAGAATGGGGAGGGGAGGGGGTCTTTTGATTTTCTTGTGCGCATCTGAGGAGCCCCTGATACAGTTTTATTCTGATATTTTTTTTTAATTAACCTACATACTCGCTCGCTAAGAATTTTATAAAATATCTCGTTTGCATACGCCAATGCCCTTGCCTTTTATGCATATTTGCCTTCCCTCCAACACACACACACAAAAAAAAATACCGGTTACATGAATCACTAATTAATCACATTAGCAACTTTTATGAATCAAATCTAATAATCTTCCATAAAGTAAGAGTTATAAGAAAAGAAAAAAAACTGTCTGTGTCTTTTGCATTTCAGTACTGTTAAAGGAGAAAGAATAGTGAACTTCGTGGCCCCGGAGATAAGGGTTGGACTGGGATACGAAGAGCATTGATGAGACAGGGTTGAGAGGGAGGGAGAAAAGGAAATAAGAAGAAACTGGACTCCTTATCTCAGTTCAGTATTTTAATTTTTAACAGTCCCCTGTATTTTTCGGCTCTAAAGGAAGTCACGATGGGCGCGATCCCCTCGACTAATATATCTACGGACAGTTTGTAAAACGGAGTTTCGTTCGGATAGAGATTTGTTTAGAACAGATTGCACCCCCTCGTTGCGAAATGTAGAACTAACAGATTTTGCAAAAGGATAAAGCGTTTTGAAAGGAATATTAAACGAAACCCTCTGTGTGATCTGTGAACACACTTACCTACTTGTTTTTTATAATAATAAGTTAATGAGTAACACTTTCACTTTCTTCCAGGAACAGTTCCGAAAGTGAAAGTAACTTTGTGTGTTATAAAAGAAATCTAAAAATCTTTGTAATAAAATTTTATAAAAATTGAAAACTAACCCGGTTAGAAATCGCCCCCAGCTATTCTGTTCAAAGAAAAAAAAAAGTCAAAATGCAAGCAAGAAATTTTAAAAGAATGTTCCTTTCTCCTCAAAAACTTTCAGCGCATTTGAAAAGACTTTTCGCTCCTTGGAATGGATAATTTTCTTTTTTCGTGACATTTCATCAAGAGAAATATGGATGACAAAGATCAATAATAATAATAATAATAATAATAATAATTTAAAAGCAAAGAGCAAGATCAACATCATATACAAGCATACGCTACACGCATATAATAAACTTAAACCTGTACTGCAAGTGCAGATCCCTATTTCCAGGATTTGGCAGATTGTCTGTCGCAGTTGTACTTGGCAACCTTTGACCCTTAAACTCCTGGTCAGAAATAGATTCTTCCAAGGCCATCGGCCAAGATACCATAGCTTAGCAGTATATCATGGTATAAATGAGATGTTTACATACAAGAACTCCAATCGAGAGAAGGGGAAATATCTGGCAGCTTTTCTTCGTTCAATAAATGACCGAGTTCGATTCAGAGATCGGGTACGGCCGTGGTTAGTGTTAAGACCTGAAGTTAATGCTATATTCTTAACGATCAGTATTTTTGTAAATTAAATTGGACCTTATATGATCATAGGACGCTCTGCGGTTACATCAGGCGAATTTTATTTTATAAATTTACTGGTAGTAGATAATGTGACCACATCTGCTTCTAGCAGTTGATTTGCAAGTTAGTCTATCAGTTGTTTTATAGGGATCTTCAGACTTATATAAAAACAAAAACTTTCCGCGCACATAAATATTAGGTCAAAAATTTTCCGCAAAAATTACGTGTTATATTATTTTGACGATATGAACTAAAAATCATAGTTTAAAATAATTGTTATTTAAATTTAAAAATAATTAATATTAATTAAAGAATAATTATTTTAATTTAAAAATAATGAAGCAAAAATCAATGATAGGAAGGTGAATTCTTTTCAATTATTCTGTCAATGCATTTAGAAACAACACAATCCTTAAGATTGTGATCTCTTCACACAAAATGCCAGTCACTCTTATAACACTACGAAATTATTCGATTTAACAGCCGTTGCCAGGCTAAATTGTCACTGCAGCCGCCGACGGAAAACCGATCGGCGACAAGTTTTAGTCTGCGGAAAATAGAAATAAAAGGGCCTGTGATGTCACAACAATGTTTTGAGTCTTTAAACATTGAATTGTGGACAAACAATATAAAATCGTATATAAAATTGGGGAATATTTTAAATTTTTGGTATTAAAAAAGTTACAAAAACAAAACATACGTTTTTCTTTTCGTAACTTTTTTTCGCAAAGTCCCGAATTTTCCGGAAAATTTTCCGCGCACGGCGTTCGCGCATGCGTCTATATTATACAACTCTGGGGATCTTACAGGAAATTGTATTCCGTGTAAAACTAGGGAGACTTACAGGATTTGTTTCTAAGCCCTTTGGTCCTATTTTAGCTGTGCTCACTTAATTTTTCATACTGTTATATGCCAATTCATCAATTCAATACTTTTTATTTTAATATTTAAAAGGAATTTTATGAATTAGGTATCAACATTGAAACAATATAATTTATTTAGTTCTTGGATGAATTTTAAAGAATAAAATGCCTTGGGATAGTTGTATTTTCATTTCAAATTCTTTATCTTCCGACAATTGCTTTAGACAAAAACAAAAAAAAAAATCACTTAAATAGAAAGAAAGATAGAAAAATGTGGTATATAGAGAATGGGCTTTCTTCGTAAATTTCAGTTCCTTAATATAAAATTATCCATTCAGAAAACGAAAATCAGCCCCATCTGAACATATTATTGTAAGCTTATTTAGGTACTATGTCATGGAGTAGGCGTTTTAACTGATTTTTTTTATTGTGTACTTGCAATCAAGTAACCGTTTTTTTTTTCAATTTATACTTAAATTTATCACACAGTTTTATTGGAGGACGGGGAGGAGGGGGGGGGGGTGATGTCAGTAGAGTATCATGCATAGTTCACCTTATTTCATCACAACGCGCAGTAGTTTAAATATAATGAATAATGCATACGGTAAAAATAAAGTAATTTTCGTTTTTAAGGAATAGCAATGTTGATTATTTTAAATCGGAGTCTCATCAAAACTAATCGACATTCTATTTTGTGTAAGTTTAAAACTTGAGTACTTTAATGTTTAAAATTTAAACTTGTACGGTCAAAATAAAAATTATACACATATGATCTTTTCTTTTTAAACGTACAATTTCATCTTATTATAACTAAAATTTTAATCTCCAGTTTAAGTTTTTCTCTTGAAAATATTTTATTCCGCGTTACGATATCGATAAATAGTTAATGCAAGGAAACTTCTGAATCAAAAAGTTAAGTAAAAATAGTTATTAAAAAAAAAAAAAAAAAAAAAAAACATTAGCTACATTAATTCAAGTTTTATTTTCAATAATATTTTGCAATAATGTAAATATCTTCAAAATTGATGATTATGACAACTGTTGAGTTCATGAAATATAGCAGCTACAGACGCTGTTAGAATATGAAACAAAATCTGAATATTACACTTATATTTGGATATATATTTCTCATATTATTCTCATTGGAGCGAAGGTGATGTAATACGTTGTGTACAACTTTCACGGCAACCACATTTCTTCACCCTTTCAGGTACAAGCAATTGTGTTTTTGAAATGTTGAATTCACACCGGAATTTTCGATAAATTTCATTTCAGAATAAGAAAGCGTAATTTTACAACTTTTTTTCCCACCAGCTATGAAAGTGAAATTCACTTAAAAGTTTCTGATGTAGACCCTCCAGGGGTTAAATCAAGAAAGTAATAATGAATCGAGGTTAGAAATTAGTCTTCATTAGTCATCAAATGCAACTAAATTATTGCATTTGACGATCACAAAATTATGCCTAGTCGTCAAATTTGACACCTAACTTTCTTTCACTTTAATTTTTGTTTAACAAACGCTCTCATTCGTACTTTACCGTAAGTTTTTCTTACAGCCGCATGCATTGAGCACCGGTTTTCGATAAAAGTTTGGACAGCGGCACATATATTAGACACCCTTTGTAATAATAATATATATTTCCTCTAATTAAATTTAATCCAAGAAACTGCTACTTCTATTTTCAACTCTGGCAATTATTGGCTCTCTCATTTTCAAAACGAAGTGACGTATTTGTATAAATGAACAACAGTTAGTTCTTAAAATATTCTCTTATGATGAGCTTGGAAAGCTGGAAAGTACTAAGAAGTTTTAAATAAAATGCATATTTTAAACTTGTAACATCTTTCTCATTACTTTAGTCGCCTTTTAATTAAAACTGTGCGCTTTTTAAAGTTCACATTATATATTTTATCCAAAATTTACTGTTAAATTTTAGTGGAAAGAAAAAAATGTTAAAGTTGGCAGATATACTAATACCCACAGAGATTTTAATTGATAAAGGAGGCATTTGACAATAAACGCAAATAGATATTTGGAACTTAACAGCACATTTTCTCAAAATGATGATTGTGTCACTTTCTACATTTATCGTCTGATCTCTTCAAATATTCATTGATAAAATTCTCTTTTTGTGCTTTTGTTTTTTATATGCAAGATTTTTTTTTATTATTATTCAATAATTCTCCTTATTTATATGTTCCTAAATCTTTTTCTAAAATAAAAAAATTGTAGTTTAAACAGGTTTTACAGTTTTATAGAAAGCCAATTTTCATTTTATTTTTGTTATTAAGGCAGATATTAGTTACAGATATATTAGACAGATATTACTAAAAAGTAAATAGTAATAATAATAAATATGTATATATGATTTCACTCTCTGGAGATTTATAGTATACAATAAATTCACTAACATGTATCTGGAATTGCCCCAAACTACTTTTTCTTCCCCAGAAAAGTATAGTTTTCACCAAGATTAGCGTTACTGAAAATGTGATGACATGTTGTGGACTTTGATGACGGCCTGTTTTAACCTAAACGTTGATTATTGAAATTTCTTGCATGAAAAAATAATTTAAAGATAAAGAAAAAAAAACGACAAAAATTATTATAAATATCTACTGATAAAATAATAAAACTCAGCCCAGAGTTTTTTTTGTGATAAATGTTATTTAAAAATAAAACACTTTTTACACTTGCAGTATTTCTGGTACTGACCAATTTCTAAAAATGCAGCAGTAACAACTGCTGTTATATCAGTGATGAAACGGAATCTTAGTCTTACAGCAAATCACAATAATTCTGTTTTCACTTTGAAACAGTGTTGCCAGATTGGGGATTTTGAGCTTCTAGGGAACTTTTTGGGGGACAAGTAGTTCGTGGGGAAATTTTTGGGGAAAAACTTGTTTTTTTTTTGTTTGTTTTTATATATATATATATATTTCACGTATTGTTTACTTTTAGTCATCTGGCGACACTGGATCTGTCTCAAACTCTATTACTTGGTAAAAACGAAAATAAAATATAGAAATCGCAAGTATGCATGCTTATTCTCGTGATAGTGCTTATTCTTTGCAACATTACAGTTAGCACATATTACAGGGGATTGAGGAGCTGTCTTGGATTATTCCCACCCAAATTTCGAGACCTTTACGTGGCTCAGATTTTCCTAGTCATGGAAGACAGATTTACACATACACCTTTTTTTATTAGTATAGAATGATATAACAGAAATAGAAACAATTTTATAAGAATTTTTTTAAGTGTGCTTCAAAAAACAGCTGTTGAGCTTTTTGAAGATATCCAGTTGCATACTACAATCACATAAGAGACATATCTGAAAGCATTCAGACTGGAACAAACATAATGACCTGCTAAAAAAATCGTATTAATAAAAGGTTCTTAGAAAATAACTGAATTTGCATATTTGTCGAATTCAGACAGAAGTAGGTAATGCTAACATCATCTTGGATTCATTCAAATACCAACTGATTAAAGGTTTAAAGCTTGAAAAAGCTATTCGAACAAGCGTAGATGGAGCTAATGTAATGTTCATTCATTAGCAACAATGTTAAAAACAAGCAAAAAGAACTTTTCATTGTAAAATATATCTCTTATTTTCTTCATTTAGCTGCCGAATATGCACGCAAAATTCTACAGAATTTAAAAGTTTATTTTTTGTAAATGGGGAATTCTTTCAAAAAACGGCTTGATTTGGGGAAATTTTTTTTTTACTTAAATTAGTTAAATATTTTTTTGTAGTGTAAATTGAAAATTGAAAATTTAGTTTTTTGAGTAGAAAATGAGTTGGGAAATTTTTCGAGAAATAACACTGATTTGGGGGAAATTTCAGAAATTTTGAGGAAATTGACTTACGACTATCTGGCAACACTGCTTTGAAAATCTCTACAGAATTGCAACGTTATAAAGTTTCAACTAGACATAAAACATTTATACCAGTAAGTTAACGGTCTACCACAATTTTGTTTTCAGTAAATACAGCAGTTGTCATGTAGTCACAGCAGTACTGTCATGTTATATTACGAAACAAAATCTTAATTTTACCTTTTTATTTCTATCTAGGTTTATAACTTTTGTTCATCCCCACGTTGGGAATCGCTGCTTTAGAGAAAATAATATATTGAGTCATTAAGTATGAAACTTGTGATTACAAAAGGGCTAGATTACCAACGGGGCAAACTTCCGCAGTAAAAAAGAACAGAAATTTTTGTGTTACTCATGACAGTACTTTTTCATGGGAATGGCGTTTATATAAGAGACAATTTCTATTAAAATTTACTGGTGGAAGATAACACCGTTGGTAATTTGACTCTTTTCTAATCACAAATTTTATACTTGATGACCTGATACATTGTATACACCTTTCATGAGAGACATGCTTCTCAAATAAAGTAAATAGCATTAAACATTTCATTCTTAGCCTCGGAATGAAAACGGCTGTAATTCTTTCTTTAGATATTTTAATGTTCACATCTTTGTTATTAAAAAAAAAAAAAAAAAGAAAAGAAAAAAAAAGAAACCATTTTGTTTTTGGAATTTTGAGAAGTATTTAAATACATTTTATGATGGTATTTAACAGAAGCACAAGAAAAAACTCCGCCTCAATTATATTAGCTAATATTCTGCAAGTGTTTTTTTTTCTTTTTTTTTAATAAAAATTAGCATGGATAAAAACCCCAAAATACTCTATTTCCCAAATTTTCATTTTGACTTTCTAAATCAAAATGGGATTTTTTCATTTCAATCGCATTTAAAAATAATGTAATTTTCACACTGGAAAAAATTTCACCGTTTTCATGATTTAGCTCTTCTTTTTAAGGGCAATGAAAATAAAAGTTTATGAAAATAACGCCATTTGGCTGCGATTATGGACTGAATATTGACATCTTCAAGCACGGTCTCCACTTTTTGGGACCATGAGAATTCCAAGGGATTTCATCACTGCATTACATACATATAAATTTTTGTACATGAATATTTGAAAGAATCTAAATTGCTACAAATTGAAATATACAAAGTGCTTTCGTAAAAAAAAAAAAAAAATGTACATCCTTCGAAAATAAGCACTTAATCATCTTTGGAGTAAAAATTAGTGTAAGACCCAATCAGCCAATCATGTTTTCGAGGGAATACGGTATTACGTTTTCGATCTACAGTGTGTTAATGTTAAATTTAAAGAAACGTGAGATTAAGAAAAACATTGAAGGCACGAGGCAAAGAGACTGCTTACCATCTAAACGGACTTTCACACATTTTTTACCTTAAAAAAGAAATTTTAGTCTAATTTAATAGCAGAATTCTTTATTAAATAATTTCGAAAAATGTTTTGGAAGTTTTCCTCTTCTGTGATACAACACTGAGATACCAGAAGCTACTGCGTAATTTTAAGCAAAATAAATAAATAGATATTTTGCTTAATTAATAAGCAAAATATTAATCAAATCAAAAAATCAAATTAAAGAAAAAAATCAAATTAAAATTACTTTTTGACTGATAAAGATAGGATTATAAAGAAAGCGGATGTACTTTATAATGAAATAGATCAGCATTTTAAATTTGTATTTTATTAACTAATTTTATCTATTTTCTTTATTTTTACTTCACTAGTCAAAATCAGTTAAAATATCTATTAAACGAATATTGTTTTATTAGGCTATGTAAGAATTTGTTATTTAAAATTAAAGTTTGGTTTTAAAACATTTTATACAATTACAATTCTTAGTAGCGTTAAAAAAGTTATGAAAGAAAAAAAATAATATTTCCTTACAAGACTAATTCGTATTGACAGAAATGTATTTTAACGAGATAGATGTACTTAATACAAATCAAAAATCGAAATTAAACTTTTTCGGTAAAATTAATTTTTTGTAAAACTTTTAGCACCACCCATTTTAATTTAATTTTCGAAAATATCTAAGTACCCAAACTATTAGAACAAAAATATTTCAGGATTCCTACGGGTGTTTGAATTTCTATACCTTTATTTCTGAATAGAAACCTTCACCTTATACAATCGCAGAATTTTGCCATTAAATTGCCTATTTGGGATCTTTTACGAAATAAATTTTCTCTTATAGTTACACTTAAAAAAAAAAAAAAAAAAAAAAATGCTTATGTAAAAAAAAAAGAAGAAAAAAAACGAAGAAAAAACATCTTTCAAGAAAGATTAGGTGATTTGATACTTCCAGGAGCTGTTATGGCAGGTTCAAAATAACGTAGTACAATTAATAATAATAAATAAATTGAAATAAATTCTCTTTACGTTGCGTTTTTTACGCCACACGAATTTCAAACAAAGTGAAAGACATTAACACCTAAGGATATATTTGAGCAATGCAGTCAATCTGTAGAGAGGAAATTCGAATGTTCATTATTTTGTAAAGTGTGGAATGTACAAAAAGATAATTTCAAGTTTTAAGCTTTTTTCAAAACTCATTTTTTCTAACATGATAATTATTATTGATTATTATCATTATTATTAGGCATTATTTAGTAGGAGAAATTGGGCGATTAAATAAGACGAATATTACTATTTAAAATAAGTCTTAGTGTTCAAAATAAGTATTATTCAAAAAGTCCTTCCGGCCAGTGCCGGGAGGAAGAGGTAGCTTTCATATTCCTTATTTTAAAAAAGCCAACTTATATTATTCAAACACACGAAGCTCAATTAAGTGGAAACCGAATGTAGGAGATTCAATATTAATTTTTATCAATACTAAATCATTATGAATGAGCATTTCGCGAAATTAGTCAGCTTTATCCAAGCTGCTTTAATTTAAAGTAACTTATATTTGGCTGCCAAATTCGGCGATTTCTTAAAGTGCCTGCCATTTTAAGACAACATGGTGGATGAGGCTAACCAGTGAACTTGGTCGAGACCTTAGTAATTGCTGTGCACATGCTCACTCACATCGGAATCGGTTGATATATACGAGTGCTGTCGCAGGCAAATATCAGATTTTTCAAAATGTCACCCACGTTAGAAATTGAAACTGCTATATCTGAGCCATTTTTTAAGATAAAGACAAACAAAAAATGCTCCTGAATCCTTATATCAAGGTCAAATACTTAAGAAAGAAACCTTTTTCAATTTCTAATTTTTTTGCACCTCACTTTAAATATAATTTTTTTTAATTTAATGGCCGTCATTTTGAAACAAGATGGCTGATGAAGCTGGCCAGCGAACTTGGTCGAGATATCTATGTATACTATCCACATGCCTTCTTCCATCGAAATAGGTGAATACGTGTGGTATCGCGTGACAGATACAAGATCGTTTCAAAGTGTTAGCCATGATAGAAATTTAAAGTGCTATAATTCAACCACTTTTTAAGGTATAAACAAAAGAACAAATTTTCAGAAACAAAAACTGCTCCAGAATCTTTGTATCAAGGCCAAACACATAAAAAAAATCTTTTTCATTTTCCAATTTTTTAATACCTCATTTTAAATTTTAAATTACATTTTTTTTTTAAATGACAACCCTTTTGAAACAAGATGGCGAATGAAGCTGGCCAACGAACTCGATCGAGACATTGGTATGTACTATGTACAGACCAAGTTACATTCAAATCGGTTCATAAATACGCCTGTTATCGCGTGACAAAAATCAGGTCGTTTTAAAATGTCAGCCACAATAGAAATTCAAAATGTTATAACTCAGCCATTTTTTTAGATATAGACGAAACAAAATCTGTTCTGGAATCTTTGTATTGAGGTCAAACACATACGAAAAAAATCTTTTTCATTTTCCAATTTTTTGGTATCTCATTTTAAATTTAAATTTTTTTAAAAATTTTTAAATGGCCGCCATTTTGAAACAAGATGGCGGATGAAGCTGGCCAACGAACTCGGTTGAGTTATTTGTATGTACTATGTACACACCAAGGTACATCCAAATCGGTTCATAAATACGTCTGTTATCACGTGGCAAAAATCAGGGCGTTTCAAAATGTCAGCCACGCTAGAAATTTAAAATGCTATAACTCAGCCATTTTTTAAGATATAGACGAAACAAAAACTGCTCCCGAATCTTTTTATCAAGGTCAAACACATAAGAAAAAAATAGTTTTTCAATTTTCAATTTTTTGGTACCACATTTCAAATTTAAATTTTTCTTAAAATTTTAAATGGCCGCCATTTTGAAACAAAATGGCGGATGAAGGTGGCCAACGAACTTGGTCGAGACATTGGTTTGTACTAAGTAATAAAGGAAGTTACATCCAAATCGGTTCATAAATACGCCTTTTATCGCGTGACAAATTTCAGGACGTTTCAAAATGTTAGCTTCGCTAGAAATTCAAAATGCTATAACTCAGCGATTTTTTAAGATATAGACGAAAAAAAACTGCTACGGAGTCGTTGTATAAAGGTCAAATGCATAAAAAAAAATATTTTTTCATTTTCAATTTTTTGGTACCACATTTCAAATTTTAAATTTTTAAAAAAATTTTAAATGGCCGCCATTTTGAAAGAAAATGGCGGATGAAGCTGGCCAACGAACTCGGTCGAGACATTGGTATGTACTATGTACACACCGAATTACATCTAAATCGGTTCATAAATACGAGAGTTACAGTGTGACATACGTCAGATATATATATATATATATATATATATAGATATATCAATTTTGAACGGAGGGTGGTTTCGGGGTCTGGGGGTCATGATCGATGAAAATATAGCAAAATTTTTTGAAATCGCTTTCCTCCGAACGGCTGCAATAGGTAGCTTTTTGTAAAGAAAGCTACCTAAAAGTGTAGTAGTTGTAGCAATGCAAAACGAAACTTCGAATTTTACATTACAAGATTATTGTAAAAATTACATATATTAATACTAGAACAACCACGAGTCGCCATTTTGACGGCTACCATATGAATATGCTTTGGTTCAAACCAGAAATCTGATTATGAAATAAATTTAAAAGATACAAAGAAGAGAAACGTTAAATAATAAAGTTAAACTGTTTTAATTCAAAATTCTGGTGTGAAATATTTTTATAAAACTTGACTCAAATTTCCGGTAGTTCTAGTGTTAAATAATATCTTCAGTGACATAATTTGATTTCAAAATGACAGAATTATTACTTCTAAAATTAAGGACAAGAGCTTAACTTTAAATTTTTATTGGAGTGCGGTGGGGAGTTTCAAATGTTGTGCTTGTTGAATATATTTAGCTGGAACGTACAAAAACTGTTATAAGTTCAGAGGAATTGTAAAGAAACATTCATGGTATAAAGCAGGCACAACAGGTGTAATGTACAATACGATTAATAAAATAAATATATAAAAACCAGAAGAATGATTATAACTTTAGTTCTTATTAATCCAAGAGGGGAGATGCAGTTTTAACTCGTAGGAACTTCTATGTAGTTTTATATGTTTATTTTGTCATATGAGATCATCTACTACTTTGACGGAAACGGATTATTTTCGGTTTTTAGTGGTCCTTTTTTCACAAGTTTTACTGTACTTAAATCTGTAAATAATGTTTAAATGGGACCTGTTTAGAACGGAATTTTGTTTTAAAAGTAAATAGACCATTCTCTCTGTGATAGGAATACTATACAATTATACCTGCTAAATTGGAATTTTATAGCACTCTTTAGCTATTCCATTTTCACAGGTTTTATTGTATAAAACGTCCTATTTTTTAGTATAATAAAACTAGTTAAAACGGAATCTCATGAGACAAGAGAAGGATTTTTTTTGTTTTGTTTTAACTGGCTTTCATCTCAGCGGGTATAATTGTAGGTAATCCCACCATAAAAAAAAAAAAATGACATTTATATATTTTACCCAGGATTCCGTTATAGACAGATTGCGTTTTCATGGATTTTACTGTATTTGTGCGTCTCGTGTTAGAAGCCACTGTCCCGGTGAACTTTTATCCCTATCCTAATTTACGTGACACTGGAGTCGGCAATACGAGCCAGATAAACAGCAGCATTTTTCAGTATGGTATTTCTCTCATACCAGTAATATTTAACGAAAATTATTTATTAAAAATAAATGTTAATTCACAAGCTAACAAGTTCAGTCATCATAAGATCTTGTATCCGAAGGCCATTAGCCCCTTCACGGTCGCTTAATATTTGAAAAAACCATCAAAAGTGTACCTATTTTTTTTATTAGAGAAATTGAATAATTATAAGGTTTCTAAATAAAATATGCAATTAGTTTATTTTTAAGACGAAAAAACAATATTTTATAGCCATATTCATATTTGTATAAAAACCATCATGCGAGAATTATGTGTCTTAACCTCTTAAGCTCCGCCTCCAATAAATGTAGGTTACTTTTTTTTATTATTCAGATTGTTTGATTCCCACCACCGTAGTTTACGGCAGATAAAATGATGCGAAAATAAAGCCATTTACACTATTTTAAAAAAACTGGTGGGAGTCAAACAATCTGAATTAAAAGATAGTAGCCTACATTTATCGAGGGCGGAGCTTAAGAGGTTAAGACACATAATTCTCGCATGATGGCTTTTATACATATATAATATGGCTATAAAATATTGTTTTTTCGCCTTAAAAATAAACTAATTGCATATTTTATTTAGAAACCTTATAATTATTCAATTTCTGTAATAAAAAAAATAGGTACACTTTTGATGGTTTTTTTCAAATATTAAGCGACCGTGAAGGGGCTAATATTCCAGTTATCATCTGAAAGGCTTGATTCATCAGAATCCATATCAAAATGACAAAAATATTACAGATCTATGACAAATCTATGGCTAATTATAGATCGTACAAATCAAACCCAGAGTGATAATATTCAAAGACTTCAAATGGAAATTCCAGTTCAATTTTTCTGGTTTCAGAAGTTTTTTCCAGCAATTAAATCTCCAGCCCGAGAATATGACGGGCACGAGAAATAACGAACGACACCTCAGCCCGATATATTGACGGGAGCGAGAATTAAGGGGTTAATGACCTTCGGTAAACATTTCGAAAATTTGAGCACAAGGCCATTCTATTGTCTTATTTCGTCTCAATTAGCAGAAAGACACTCCCATTTTATTTTTATTTTTTCATACTTGTCTTTCAGAGAAGTTCAAAAAATTTACTACCATAATTTCGCGCGTATCTGCCGCACTTCAAATAACTCGATTTTCTACCAGAATTTATTTTAAATGAAATGTGAGTTGCTTCTGCTTAGCACTTGTTTGACTTCTTTTTTTCAATAAAATTTCCGGTTTGAAAAAGACTTAACTAAGCTTCGGCGGATACGAGGGAAATTATGGTAATTAACACATTATCATAGTTGCCAACATTCAACTAAACTTCCGTAAAATGCAAGTTAAATTAACCCAGGTTAAATACGTTCCTAACCAGAAAAATTATTTGATGTACCATTATACATTTAATACCATGTTTTCGTATGAAAATCTATTTGCCTTTGTTTCTTAATAAAATTTCTGGTTTCAAACGTGTTTAATCTCGGTCAGTTTAACTCGCATTTTACGGAAGTTGTGTTCCAAGTTGGCAAGTAATACTTGCCAACATTAAACTAAACTTCCGTAAAATGTGAGTTAAGTTGACTCAGGTCATACGCGTTACCAACCAGAAAATTTATTTGGTGTATCATCATATATTTAAAATCTTGTTTCTCTATGAAATCCATTTGAATTAATTTCTTTAGTAAATTTCTGGTTCGAAACGTGTTTAACCTGGGTCAATTTAACTCCCATTTTACGGAAATTTAAGGGAAAGTTGGCAAGTATGCATGATTATGAATGATTTTACAGTCTTTGTATGAATTTGGAATAAAATGCATGTCAAATATCCCGGCATATAACGCGCACCAAAAATTTGGCCTGTATTTATTTTTTTAGGTATATTCACCTCATTACACGCACTCTCTTACTTATTTATCAGGTAGAATTCATAATAAATACTACCTATTGCAGTCGTTACCATGGTGCGACTTTTGAAAAATTCCTTCACAACTTTTCATTATATGACCCCAGGAATTCAAAACAATCCCCACCTAATTTATATATACATATATATATATACATGTGTGTGTGTGTGTGTATGTGTGTATGTATGTACAAAATTTTGACCGCACGATAAAAGTTGAAATTATGCACGGATTGTCTTCAAACACCAAAAACATTGAGATGGCTAATATCTCGCGTAGTTTGCAAATGGGCAATATCGGCCTAAGGGGGTGGAAATAGGGAAGAGTTTTGTGAAATCGAAAAAACCCCGTAACTTCTTAATTGTAATACATATCAAATCAATTTAAAATTGTTATTACTTCCAGGAAAAGGGCCATGTATCACAGATTTCTGATAAAATTAAAAATCGGCTCAAGGGGCGAAAAAAAATTATAACTTCGTCAATTCCCAAGATATCAAATTGACTTAAACTTATTACAAATATTCATAAACCCTTCGTGACCGGTGGCTTTTACGCAAATTTTATTCGATTGGAACCACATTAAAAAAAATGTTACCTTTACTTAAATAATCACGAAAATGCTCTAATTACAAAAAGCAAATATTACTTTTCTTTTTACTGCTACATAAAGCAAATCATGTATGCTCTTTTTGAGGGTGGATATATGCACCCATGGTCCCGAATGGGTTAATACTGTCTACAATTTTTATATTTTAGTTTATCAAGTATTTGATAGGACCAACCTCTTACCGAAAAATAAATAAATAAATAAAATAAAAACCAAAAAAGGGTGAGTTGAAGAAGAAAAAATTCATAGCTTCGTCAATTCACAAGATATCAAATCCGTTTAAATTTATTATAAGTCTTCTTAGTATTAGCTACAACTTTTATATTGACAAATTTTTGATACAACGAACTCTTGCAATCTTTAATGTTTTGAGAGCACAGGTACCATTTCAAAACTTCCTAGGGGAGGCCGGGGTTTGGTAATTTGCCGTTCACAGCAGAGGAACAACTGATATTCACATATACAGTGTTATACTAACATACCTTCCGATTTGGCCTACAGCTTATTCATACACACAAAATTGAACTTCCATGTTGTTGATAGCAGTGCGTTAGATGTACTCATTTAAATGGCATCATTGGAAAAGCTTTGGCTCAATGCACTGAACTAATTTTTCCCTTTTTTCCCCGTCTCAGATGTTACTTGGCTAACATTAAATTTCCTTTGAAAAAGAATATTAAATTATTATTATTATTTAAATTAAAATTATTTTTTATACTTAAAAAAATATTTTATCTCGAAACTTCAACAACATCATGATATGTTGTAGAACTAACAAAGATTTTAATTATAATTTCTCTACGTAATTTTCTTTAAAGTAATTAAAAAGTAAATAAAATCTTATTTTATACTCAGAGAGGGAGCGCATTTGTTTTCCAATCAATGATTGTGTCCACCAGTATCAAGAAGTTCTGCCCTCGAAGCTGGTAGACTGGAGGTGCTGGGTTCGAACCCAATCGTGTCCGTCGGCTTAATCGTTTGGAGTTTTCTGTGGCTTTCTTCGAACCTTGGATTTCCTTGCGTAAATACGGGTTAGGTTCCCTTAGAAAGACCCCCACAGAGGGCATCGCCACCCCCTTTTTGGGTCTGTATCCCTCGTGTAGATAATCGGCCGTCATAAACAACACCAACACTCCAATCAATCATTCAACATGTACGTATACTTCGAAATTGTGCTATTGAAATCCAAATAATCCCAAATATATCTGTAAAAATACATAAACATAGGCGCCAACCTCGAACTAATCTTCCGTAATAAGTGAATTAATTTGACCCAGGTTTAACACGTTTTGAACCAGAATTGTTTTCAAGAAGTGTAGTTAAATTTGTTCCACGTAGAAACCCCAAATTAAACAAATAAATCTTCATCAAATAAATTTTCTGGTTCGAAACTTCGTTAACCTAGTTCAAATTAAGCCACGTATTACGGAAGATTAGCAGAAGGTTGGCAGCTATGCATAAAGAGGAACAAAATGCCAAGTTTACGGTGGAGCTACGCAAGTGACAAATTTGAAAGTTGAGAAACTCCGCTAAATATTGTTTTTTAACACTTTCCAACAAAGTTTGAAAAGTGTTTATGCATTCGGTTTGTCTGTCCGTCTGCCCACGCTCTAACTCCCGTAAATAGACTCGTATTTTCATGCAATTGATAAAGGTTATTTAGCGTCACCAAAGCATGCTTTTTATTGTATATTGAGTATGTAGGATTAATGGTTCATTTACAGGGGCACTCAAAAGAATTCCATTACATTATGGTATATGGGGAAAAATCGTTTGCAGAGTGTTTTAATGGCATTACGCTTTTTCAAACGTAGTGAAACTGATATAAATCAATGAATTTCACTACGATCACGCTAGAATAGGGAATTCATAGGATTTTTTATTCATTTACAGGGACGCACAAAAGAAATCGGTTACAGTACTGTCTTTGATTAATAATTGCTGGAGTGTACGTTTTAAAATTCGGTATGCGCTTTTAAATGTAACTAAATTTTTGCATGTTATTCGTGATATATACATTCTATACCTCATATACAGGGCTTCACAAAAGTATTCGCGTGCTGTTCTCTTTATTAGAGGAAATTGTTGAAGGGGAATTTTCATGTATTTCTTATGTGAACTACATTTTGACATGCATGTAGTTAATAGATATAAATCTATAGATCGTATACAGGGCTGCTGAAAAAATTCGGATAATTTTTCCGATTGTAGATGGGAGCAGCTGAAATTGGGTTTTGAATTGTGCCATGTTTTTCCGTAGGGTTGAATTAGACGTAAAATAAATTTTTTTAAACCGTGCAGTTTTGTTACATTATTCTGAATGAGTTGGAAAGTGTTTCATAATCTATGCTTGATGCATGATGTGTTCCTTCTTGTTTTTTCTTTGCTTATGGTCTACGCTTGGGGAAAAAAAATTGAAATAATTATTTTTATGACATACAATTTCAATCCATCGATATTTTATAGGATGTTATTGAGGTGTGTAGGTTCCATAAAGGGCATAATAGAAGGGCCAGCCATTGGCATTTATTTTTTATATCTATCTCGCATCATTTTCTAAAAAAAAAAAAAAATCCTTCACATACACGTAGATAATATGTGCAAGAGAAATGTACAACAACATTTGTTTTTCAAAAATAGTCGTCAGTGGCAGCCCTGAAATAGTTATAAGTAGTATACATTTACTGCAACTTGTTTGAGCCGTGTCAAGTTGAAGTGTGTAATTTGGGGATTAGCATTTGCTAGTATCATTACACAGGGCCTCCCAGAAAAATACTAATTCAATACATTAATCCTCCAGCCGCGAGCAACTTTTTCAGTGGATTACTTTTTTAAAATTAAGATTGTTTCATTCCCACCACTTTTTTAAAGTATAAGTAGTCACTTTATTTAATTATAGATTAAATAAGGTGAGAATAAGGCGAATTATACGCATTTAAAAAAGTGGTGGGAATCGAGCAATCTGAATTTTAAAATGTAGCCCACTGGCACGCGAAAGTAGCGTTTCCCGCGGCTGTAGGGTTAATTTAATATATTTTGGCATTTAACGTTGAAGTAATTTTCAGTGATTGCACTTAATACATTTTACGTCACTATTTCATACGAACTGAAAACAATGTTATACGCACTTATTTTGCTAAATTGGTAAATTTAGCCAACTTGCCACTTATTTTCTACGTTGCTAAATTTTGCTTTGGTTGGTTGGTTGTGTTTATGAGGGCCAATTATCAACACGAGGGATATAGGACGTAAGGGGGGGGGGGAGTGCCCTTCGTGGGGGTCTTTCTAAGGAAACCTAATCCGCATTTACGCTTGAAAATCTAAGGTTTCGAAGAAAACCACGAAAACTTCGAAACGATTAGGCCGACCGGCGCGATTGGGTTAGAACCCAGCTGTTTCTACCAGCTTCGAGAGCAGAACCTCTCGGCCACTGGTGGGGCCTAAATTTTGCTCTGAAAAATGCATTACTAATGAATATCTACCATACTACCAATGGGCAGAGTTTAGGTATAAAGAACAATGAGGTTTGGAGTATATATGTAACAATAACATTTTAAAGTTTTTTCAGGTGCGTTCGTAATTATATAAATACGTAGCACCTATAGTCGTCGCTCGGTCCGTCTGTCTGTCAGTCAGTCTGCATATAACAGAGCAAAAACTACCCAACCGAATGGTCTGACATATTAAATATGTAATATTTGAAAAATTTGTTGAATCATATCAAACTTTATGAAAATCGGATGTATAGTTTAATTACAGGGACATTCCAAAGTTTTCCGTTACATTACGGCCAATGGGGAAAAATTATATCAAGTGAATTTTAATGATGTTACAGCCTTTCGAACAGAATGAAATGGATATGCACTTATGAAGTGCACTAAAATATGCATTCAGTACAATATGCGGTGAAAAAATATTTATAGAACTAGTTACAGTACGAACGCAACTCATTTGCCATGTTTGACGTGCAATTTCAAACTTGTTTTTTACGTACTGTGTCAAAAAAAATGTATGTTAAAGCCAAAAAAGAAATCCGCCCACAAATTGTCATTCAGAGAGATGACTCATTTAGATACAATTAATAGAAAGAGCTGGCGAAATGAAATTCATATATAACAGTATTATCAGTGATAAATGCGGAACAATTGTGTATATTGCTATTTATACAAAAGAACTGCATTTTATCGTTTTGTGTTCAAACTTTATTTTCATTTTGATAAAATTGCTAACCTTTTATTTTTTAATAATATCCTTTGGTAAATTTTTAAATAGCAATATGTGGCCTTCTCCCTTGGAAGGAGAAAAAAAAAGTTTCTAAGTGGAACTCTTTCCATACCTGCCAGCTGCCAGATACAAAATTATCTATTAAAAAATAAATTGCTGTAGGGTAAAGTGGGGGACAGACGCCGCAGTTTTACTTTTCTTCTTGTAAAATGTACAATAACGCAAAAAACAACAAAGTACCAGAAATCATTAATCAAACTCTTTAGAATCTTATTTCTATGTTAAGGCTGTTCTTAAATCCAAAAGGGCAACTTTCTGACATAAGTTTTAATTTATTTTTGTTCGGAAGTGCATGAAACTAGCAAGTGTTGTTCTTCAGAAACTATGTCATCGAGCTGTTTTTTTTTGAAAACGCAATAGATCTTTCAGAAAATAGTGTCAACGTAAACGTTTTGAACCGAATTTCCGCGTGAAGGAAGAGTAGGCACTCAAGAAAAGTTGGAAAACGAGTTTGTCACCTGATCAAAATCACTTATAACTCAATAGGTAATTTGTTGATCAAAAAATGGAAAAAACAGTTCGATTCCAAATCGTTTCTATGGTCAGGCTTTCCAATTTTATATCATTCCGTTAAAAAATAAATTTGGGAATGTGTCAAAACGTTTTGCGCTTATTGAGCAGAGTAGTTAAGAACAGCCTTAAACAAGTTAAAACTTTTTTAATAGAGCAGTCATAATTATTTTCCCAAACATCACTTTTTATGTGCTAGGTCAGATGCCGCATGGGGTGTGGGACAGATGCCGCATGGAGAAAAAGTTAGGCTGTTTATTTTTTTTCATTTGTTAGGCTGTTTATTTCATTACCTAAAATGAAAATAAATAAGAGTAAACTTACAAAAATTATATAGTATATCACTGAATTGTGAAAAGTTTTACGAAAATGGAAAAGTGTAAGCTCAAAAAATAAAACTTAAGACAAAAAAGGATTTTTAAAAGAAAAAAATTTGAATTTACGATAGAATAATTACTGGAAACAAGAGACAGCATAATTACAAAAAAGATATAAATCACTTGTTTACATCCAGGCGAACATTGCCGTTTGCTCTTGATGTAAGTATTAGTTCCAGTCTATTTAGGCCATAGTCTGTTTATTTTTGGCCTTTCTTATCATTCTTTGATTTTGTATTTCCATTCGCCCGTAATCACACCACAATTCCCGTTGCATAAGTAAAGTGAGCATTTTTCATTCAGCCACCGAATTCATATGATGCAGTGAATCCTGTTCGCTTTAGACTTTGTTTCTTGTTAAGACTGCAGACACTCAGCATATTCAGAGTCATCAAATTCCAATCCAATACTGGCATCAGAAACCATAAGAGGTACAATTTCGTCATTGTCGGAAGATGACTCATATTTCATTTTCTTCCTCAAGTAAGGTGGTTTTAAGTTGATCTTTCCCTTCCTTCTTTTACACGTTTTACTTCTGCCAAGCTGTCGTTCTTTGACGCTTTCTAGTTTCTTTTGTTTTTTATTTCCTTCTTCTTTTTTCTTGTTTATAAATTCTGTGCTTATTATTTGCATCCTTTTGCTTTCTCTTACTTAGCTGTATAGATCTTTTGACCATTGGAATAGGAGATATTTTGTTTAACAGTTTAGACGGTGAGAATTGTAAAAGGCCTACGTTTTCCTTATTCACGCATGGTGAACCAACATTGTAGCTCAGGATATTTTGATAAGTAGCAGAATACGCTAATGAACGTTCATTTAAATGTAATTTCTACTTAAATCGCAGTGAGGAATTTATTGAACTGAAAAACAAAAATGTATTTTGCGGCCCCATCTGTCCCTCAACCTCGGTGCGGCATCTGTCCCATAGTGGCGGGTGAGATGCCGCGCCGCCATTTTGTGTCGCGTGAGCAACGCGAGAGGAATTCAAGTTCATGTCTGTATTCTAAGAGGATCTAGTCTACAGTTTCAATCGGTTTTGGGATGAAATCTCTGCTTATTTGGCTTAAAGTATGTAATAAAACTTTATTAGAATAATTTTTGTAACTTACCACGCAGGTTCTAAGCATAAAAACTGGCATGAAAATGTAAATCAAAAGTACCCTGAGTTGCTTCCAGAAAAGGATGCTTACGGCTGTGCTTTCTCGACTTGGCAGGGGCACTGCCGTGCCCCCAGATACTATCCATTAAGCGGTGGAAACGCATACAACACAGCACACAGCACAGAGGAACACTACGAACTTCTTAAATTAATCTAGGGAGCGCTAACGTCGTCCACACAATCTCTGCGGCATCTGTTCCACCGCGGCGTCTGCTTCCACGTTACCCTAATTTCTATTATTTAGGTACCTATAATGTCGATTATTTTACCCCTCGGGATTGCACTAATACTCTAAAGCGAAAGCTGAGTTTCCGAGACGGTCATCGCGGTCGATTATTTTTAATATTAGACATTCAAAGACAGAAGGCCTCCGTTTTTAATTTCAGTTGTTTTAAGTGAATATGCACATAGCCGTTTGTCCTCAATTTTACAATATTTTTATTGAGAAAGAAGTGGTAATAAACTTTATCTATTATCCGTTTTTAATTTAATATTAAACTGCATACAGCCTAACGAAACATACCCAAACATGTGTTGTAAATACATATATTTTTCACATAAGAGCTTACCAATCCATTTTTGAAGAAAAAATAAATAGGTGGAAACTGATTACCGGCGGTACAAACTTCCACTAATTTTCCGAGAGTAACTTTTGTCTTATTTATACAGAAAATTCTGAGTTTAAATAAGGCAGCGATTAGTATTTAAAAAATAATGGTGAAAGTATGAAAAATAATGGTGGCCCGTAAGTAATCAGGCTAAGTTGGATCTTAGGATTTGGGACACTGAGAATTCATTACTTAGGGACAGAAATTCTCAATGGCATAAGACAAAAATTATTATCCGTGTATAGCATACTAAAAAAAGGGAGAGTTGACACTTATGGAATCTAATAAGAAGACTTCGTTAAAAAAAAAGAAAAAGAAAATAATTCTAAAATCAGGGCCAAACGTATTCAAACAAAGTTCAAATTGAATTGCCTAAACGAACCGCTCAATTTCGATTGACGGAGAGAGCTTCTGAACAACTAGCGTCTAAAACGCGCCCCTCACAACGGCTCATATCACAAATGCACCCGCGAAATTCCCTATGCCACTGAGAAAGTCCCTATTTAAAGGGGAAATATGGTTTTTCTTTTTTGATCTGCGGAAATGAATTTAGATGCTTTTTTTTGTGTGTGTGCGTGTGTGTGTGTTGTTACTGGGTGGGGAGCAAAATGATTTTAAATAGATTTGATAGTAGTGGGATTAAATTTTAATTTATTGATTTTGAAAAAAATAAATAGATGAATGCAGAAGAATATTTCTGGATAAAAATGTCGTACTTTAGATGTTATCAATACGATTTTTGTTAATTTTGTTATTTTTTTACTTATCAAATCTCTGGTTGTTTCAGTATTTAAAGGAAAGTATAAATAATATATGAATATCAGTTTTTAAAATGGCTTTCTCATGTAAAGGTAAGCAATCAGATCTTAAATATCTGGCATTAGAGATCAGAGAATAAGCGACTAACGAGTTGCGTATAATAGATTTAAAAGTTTTAGTTAGTAACTTTAAGTGTAGATCGAACGAAAAATTCGTGACGTTTTCGGCCCAAAATTGGAGTTTCGTCAAACATTCGTTTTCGGGGAAAATGCTGCCGAAAATTCGGCCGAAACTATTTGTATTTCAAAAATTTCGTTTGTTTCTTCGGAAATTTTCTACATTGCTCATTGAATTGAACTGTATCGGCTTAAATGAGACACTCTTCATTTATTGCTAAGAACTTCACTGTTTACAATATCAGTCATCAGGGACTCCAGATGTGAGTACAAAGTATATAGCAAGAAATGCATATATGACTAAACTTTGAACATGCTTTCCACGTGCTCATTAAAAGCTGCAAACTTAACAACAATTATTTATTTATTCTTTTTACTGAACAGTAAATGTTACAGATTATTTTCTTTAAATAAAGAATAAAGAAAAAAATCTGTCGGGTTTTCTTTCTCTCATGTTATCGATTTGCATATATTTCATTTAATTTGGCTACTATGACGTAAACAAAACATTTACATAAATTTTACTTATGATTTTTGGATAGCTTGACAAAAAAGATAACTCAATCGATTGAAATAATACATTTCAAAGTATGATATAGGATCAGTGAAAATGTGATATGTTTAACAGTGTACAGGAAAAATTATCGTTTGGATGTGAAAATATATTTAAAAAGACAAACCAAAAATACATTTTATCGAATTTTAAAACAAACCTTTTAAAGTTCTATAAATTCGCCACTCAAATTTTCATATCATCTCATTTAAAACCCATATTTTGAATTTATGAGAGACCTGAATGAAAAAGTATTACTCAATAAATTGTTTATATATCAATTGATGTTGAAAATACTGTTTGCACATGTGAATATAAATAGAAAAAAGAAAATGATTATATGTTTTTCTTTTAATTAATGGCATAGTGTTACCCAAATTTTGATATCTTTATTTTTAAGACCTATATTTAGAATTTTTAGAGTAGTAAGGTAAAGTGCTGTGTCAGAAATGTTTAGCCCGATGAGGGTTTTTGTACTGATTTTAATTACTAATAAAAATTGTAAATGAAAAATCCCTGTTTCCCATTTTTGCGTTCTTCTATCTTTACAAGAAGAAATTAGTTGGATTCGGGAAAATTTTCGACTACCGTTTTTCTATGAATTTACACGTTTTAGAAAATCCTGAACATGATTTAATGTTTTTTAGAAATTTGTCTGTCTATCACTTTGCCTGTGAGTCTGTCTGTATGTGACAAAAATTTTGTGGGCGCTCTGTCTCAATAACTAATACACGAAATTTCACAAACCTATAGATTCAGTTAGACATTGGTATAAACTGGTGCTAATTAGTGTTTGGTGTATATCGCCCAAAAGGTAGCGTTGCTATGCTGATTTTTTCACGATTTTAGCAATAATTCTATCAAGAATTGATGTACGGAATTTAATAAAACTTTAGATTCAGTTAGACCTTGATATAAACTAGCTTGATTAGTGTTTGGTGTATATCGCTCAACAAGTAGCGCTGCTGTGCTGTTTTCTGTACGATTTGAGTAATTAATAGCTCTATCTCAAGAACTAATGCACGGATTTTCACCAAACTTCATATTCAGTTATTGATGTAAGCTGTTACTGATTAGTTTTTGGTGTAAATCGCACAACAGGTGGCGCTGCTATGATGAATTTTTCACGATTTTCGCAAACGCTATATCTCAAAAACTAATGCACGCAATTTAATCAAACTAAGTATTCTGTTACATTTTCACTTAAATAGATCCTTATTAGACTTGGGTGTATATTGAACAACAGGTGTTCATTTTATATACTTTGGGTTGGAATTTTGGTTCCAGGCATCTGAGATGTCGAGTTCCGAAATTCAATTATTTGTTTGAAGCAATGCGATACTTATATCTTCTTATTAAATACATCTAATACAACGAACCTATATACGTTTACATTCCTCATGATGGACATAGATTGTCATTTAATTTTAGCACTGTGATAGGCGTGATAGCGAATTTTTAATTATTAACATGTATAAGATAGAACAAAGTTTTGGAATTGACACATCAGTCTTGTTATATTCTTACAAAAATAAAGTGATCATCTAACTAGGAAATGAAGCTGTTTTTAAAAAAGAATATTTATCCATGCTTTTTATTTTTAGGATATTGTATCTCGCATCAATACTTAAAAGGCAATTTTTTTTTTTTTTTTTTTTTTTTTTTTTTTTGTATTCTAGTATTTATTTTCCTAAAATAATAGCGAATTTTTTTCTTTTCTAAAAGATAGAAATTTTATAAAAGGTTATCTCTTTCATTATGTTTAAGTTGTCTGTGATATTGTTTTAATTTCTCTTTATTGAACATTAATAAATAAAAAAATCCCGTCACTAGTAAAAATCAATCCAAAATAAAAAATAAACTGATTTTATTCAGATTTTAAAAAATAAAAATAAACGATGATATCAAGCAATTTAAATACTTTTATAAATAAAGCACATTTAACTTGTACATGGATGATATTTGTTAGCTGTTTTCTGATTATCATTTTTTTTTTCTAACTACGAAGACGATATGCAACGCCACGCCTTTAAACTGAGAGTAAGCAAAGCATCGTAATGAGCCAGCGCGCCGTGTTAGGGAACTTCTCGGGTGCATTTGTGATATGAGCCGCTGTAGGGGCGCGATTTAGACGTTAGTTTCTGAGACAGCAGTAGCAGATACCGCTTGTCATGATGTATGCTTTTTAAACACATTGTACTAAACAAAATTATGCATCTTTTGAGTTTAAACAATTACCATACAATCTTTCTGGGTTGAGTGGTTTATATCGTTAGTGAATGTTTCTGCTATAATTTAATCGAAATAAAATTAAAGAAAACTTGCTTAAAAGTGTCATTTAATATAAAAGATGTCAGAAATATGAAAGATGTTATTGCATAATAGTTTTAAAAACTTAAAAACTTTCACAATTTTCGTGCCGAGCGCTTTCAATCAGACCTTGATCGTCATCATGGCCGCTTTGCGTATCGTACGATTAGGATGTATCAACATCCTAATCGTACATCGTCTTCGGTTGGACAACCAGGTAGTCCATACTACAGTGGAGGGGAAGGGGAGACAGTAAAAGAGTCCAATTTACATATCTTAGCTTCTCGTGTATGCGGTAAAGAAGTTTAATATTAACCTGATAGCTAAAACAACAACAAAACACAAAGACTTAATCCATAGCAAGATTGACCCTGTTCCTGATGTTGAAATCGCAGGTATTTACATAATTCCGTTGTTATCCGTTTGAGGGGGCAAGCAATTGTGTTTCTATAATATTGAATTTCCACCGGAAATTTAGAAAAAATTTATTTCAAAATAAGGAAAAGCAATTTTTCAGCATTTTTTTCACCAAAGTTATAACAGAAAAACATATTTAAAAGTTTATGGTGCAAATCTTAATTAAAATTAGGTGGGATATAATATATCCCACCGCCCCTCAAGGGGTTAACTGAAACACAAGAAGAAAAGGTAATATCGGAATGATCGAACAAGGATTCAAGGATAAATTGAAAAAACACGTAAGTGACATTAAGTTTAACAGACAGATCACAGCATTAGCCTTAACCTATAGCAAAATTTAAATATCCGTTTAAATGAAGCAAGAATAATTATTCCTATCTCCCATTATCATATATCGTTAATAAGAGAATCCATAAAAATTTTAGTTAAAAAAAAATAAGGCTATTAATGATAATATCTCATATAACATTCCGAATACATGGTTAAAGTTTTTTAAATAGGCGATGTATTGTTAGGCTTGGATAAACAGGTTGTGTTTACTGTCCCCTTCCCCCTACCCCTCCGCTGTAAATTGGACCCTTTTACTGTCTCCCCTCCCGTTCCACTCTAGTATGGACTAGCCTGGTTGTCCAGCCGAGGACGAAGTACGATTAGGATGTGTCAGTACGCAAAGCTGCCCTGATGAGGATCAAGGACTGATCGAAAGCTGTTGGCTCGAAAATTGTGAAAGTTTTTAAGTTTTTAAAAACTATATTATGTAATAACGTCTTTTATATTTGTGACAACTTTTATATTAAATCAGTGTTGACAGATTGGGGACTTTTTTTAATTCAGATTATTTGACTGTCACCACTTTTTTTAAATAGTACAGTTCGCATTATTTTTTAGAATTTTTAACCAAATTTTAAATAGACCTAATATTTCCATTTCAAAAAAGCGGTGACAATCAACAATCTGGGGACAAAAAAGTTTCCAGTCTGGCAACACTGTATTAAATGCACCTTTTAAGCAAGTTTTTCTTTAATTTTATTTCGATATGGTTCAAGGTGAATGTGACATTTCCAACGATGTATGTTTATTTTTATACATTTTGTACTATAATTTGAGCTATATAAATTATACTTCCTTGCTTATGAAATGTTTATCACACAAAAGATACGTCATCGAGAATAAGCTTTCGCCCGTCTAGTGGATGAGAATTACAATTTTATACCTATGAAACAAAAGCTTTCAATATGTCTTTTCCCTAATTCATTAACTCTATTACATATTAAAAAATCTGAAAAAATTCAGGAACTAAAAACTAAATGGAATAACAAGTTTATTCTATATACAGTAGCGCTCAGAAGTATTTTGACAACCTTATAGTCTCTCTTATTTTACTTAATATAAAAATGTAAAAGAAAATATATTCCCTATAATTGAGAACACTATGACTGCAGTTATTCAAATGTATCAAGTTTCAACTTGTTTGATTACATTCGGCGCCACCGAAGAAATATGACTCCTCCTTAGCTCAAAAGTATTTTGACAATTAGTTTGCATTTAATTGTTGAAGGTGTCAATGGCGCTATAGCTTCGATTAGTGTTTATATTGACTTATTGTGATTATTTTTAAATGCCGAAATGTAAAAAATATTGAAGTTATTCTAGAAAAGCCGCTATAAATGCACTTAAGAAAGGTAGACTGCAAGCAGAATTAGTTCGTTCTTTTAACGTGTCTCGCCAACTTGTTATTACATGGAATAAAGTTTTTAATAAACAGAAATACATCGAAAATAAGCCTCAAAGTGGCCATCCGAAAAAAACAACTTACAATGTTGACTGTATTATAAAAATGATATCTACAAGTGATTGTCGTAAGTCCGATGTAATAATAAACAATTTGGAAATTGCTCGTCAAACGTGGCAAATGAGGTGCGTTCGTACTATAACTAGTTTTATAATTATTTTTTACACCCCATATAGTACTGAATGTATAATTTTTTGCACTTCATAAATTGCATAGTCTGTAGCATCATTAAAATGCACTTGCAATAACTTTTTTCCCATTCCCCGTAATGTAAAGAAAAACTTTTGTCTGTCCCTGTAATTAAACTATACATCCGATTTTCATAAAATTTGAAATGGCTCGACAAAATTTTGCAACAATCATATATTTAAAATTTCAGACCATTCGGTTGGGTAGTTTTTGCTCTGTTACATGCGGACAGACAGACAGACAGACGGACGGACAGACGGACTGAACAACGACTATAGGTGCTACGTATTTATATAACTACGAACGCACCTAAAAATGAATTGAAAGAAAATTACGGCATAGACATACACGTTTCATCAGTCAAACGACGCATAAACCCCTTTGGTTTACATGGCAGAAGACCAGCAAAAACACGTTTGTTATCTACTAAGAGTAGGAAGGCTAGAGTTGCATTTGTAAAACGGAATAACGCTTTCATCGGTAAAGCAATTCCATTGCTAAAGTGTTGAAATTAATGATTGACATCAGAATTTTGGTTTAAAAAATTCGGTTTATTATGTGTGTGAAATAGAGCTTTTTCTTGTTTACAAATAAATTTTTTTTCGAATTCCGGTGTCAATGATTAATTTCAACACTTTAGCAATGGAATTGCTTTGCCCCTGAAAGGGTTATGCCGTTTTACAAATGCAACTCTAGCCTTCCTATTCTTAGTAGATAACAAACGTATTTTTGCTGGTCTTTTGCCATGAAAACCATAGAGGTTTAGGCGTCGTTTGACTGATGAAACGTGTAAGTCTCTGCCGTAATTTTCTTTTAATTCATTTTTTATTCTTACAGCGGACTTACGACAATCACTTGAAGATATCATCTTTATAATACAGTCAACATTGCAAGTTGTTTTTTTTTTTTTCGAATGGTTACTTTGAGGCTTATTTTCGATGTATTTCTGTTTATTAAAAACTTTATTCCATGTAATAACAAGTTGTCGAGACACGTTAAAAGAACGAGCTAATTCTGTTTGCAGCCTACCATTCTTAAGTGCATTTACAGCGGTTTTTCTAGAATCACTTCAATATTTTTTACATTTCGGCATTTAAAAATAATCACAATAAGTCAACATAAGCACTAATCGAAGCTATAGCGCCACTGACACCTTCAACAATTAAATGGAAACTAATTGTGAAAATACTTTTGAGCTAAGGAGGAGTCATATTTCTTCGGTGGCGCCGAATGTAAACAAACAAGTTGAAACTTGATACATTTGAATAACTGCAGTCATAGTGCTCTCAATTATAGGGAATATATTTTCTTTTACATTTTATATTATATAAAATAAGAGAGAATATAAGGTTGTCAAAATACTTTTGAGCGCTACTGTAATTATATATGTTTTATATTATATTTTGAATCTCTAGATCTGAGTTTTGAAAATTACAATTTTATATCGATGAAAAAAAAAGCTTTCCAATATGTCTATTCCCTAATTCATTAACTCTATTACATATTAAAAAATCTAAAAAATTTCAGGAACTAAAAACTAAATGGAATAAAAATTTTTTGCTATTTAGTTATATACGTCTTTATATTATATTTTGAAACTCTAGATCTGCGTTTTGAAAATTACAATTTTATATCTATGAAACAAAAGCTTTCCAATATCTCTATTCCCTAATTCATTAACTCTGTTACATATTGGAAAACCTAAAAAATTTCAGGAACTAAAAACTAAATGGAATAACAAGTTTTTTCTGTTTATTTGTATGCGTTTTTAAGTTATATTTTGAATCTCAAGATTGGTGTTTTACCATACACGAAGAAAAAGTAGCAGTGATAAAAATTTATTTTTTAAATCAATTCCCTTTAAAGTTCTTAAAAGCTTGTTGCCAAAATCGTGTCACTAAAAAGGATAGCTATCTCGGTGGATGAAGAGTACATCAAAATGTATCTCCAAAACTCACATAAAAATAGCTGCAATAAGACAGTTTAAGTCGCAATAATTGAACTTGGCTCTTGAAAATAAAGTTGTATAGAATCAGTTTAACAATGTAACTTGAAAGGTATAATTAAACTTTAACCCCATAACGATCGTATTAAATTACAGTTTAAGAATTTAAATTGCTTATTGGAACCACTTTTTTGAGAAAGAAATATTCACCTTATTTAATGAAAGTTAAAATTATACTCCCTCCGTCGTAAATTAGTTATTATATTTAAGTAGAAAATTTTGTCCCAAATTAGTTGTCACATTTCAAGTGGGTGGAGTCATAAATAACTACCGATGCAGTTTAGTAGATCGACACCATTTTGTAAGGACTCTACCACCAGTATACCATAAAGATCATTTCCTTCCTATAGAATTAACGATTCATTAGCTAAAAGGCAGTTTTATGTGATTACTGGTGGAAGAATTCTTACAAAATGGGGCGTGGCTTAATAGCGTAACTTAATTTGTAAACTAATTTGGTACTTATTTAAGGAGAAACGGAGGGATTGCTTGATAAGAAAATATTGCTGACTGATAGCATAGCACTCTGAAATATGTTCAAACAAAATCATAAAATCATAATCATAAGTATCTATAATCAGTACAAAAGTAATCAAATGTAGCAACTTATTTGGAACAGAAGGAGTACCATAATAACGCCAATTACGATATTTTATAAAACTGGTGGGAATCAAACAATCCGAATAAAAGACACAGCCCGTGAATATCATGGCATACTTGCCAACATTCAACTAAAGTTAAGTTGACCCAGGTTATACGCGTTACTAACCAGAAAATTTATTTGGTGTATCATTATATATTTAAAATCACGTTTCTCTTTGAAATCTATTTGAATTAATTTCTTTACTAAACTTCTGGTTCGAAACGTGTTTAACCTGGGTCAATTTAACTCGCATTTTACGGAAGTTTAAGGGAAAGTTGGCAAGTATGTCATGGGAGCGAGAAATAAAGGGTTAAAGTGTCAAAATTCTAAACCGTAGAAGCAAAATAATAATAACTTTGTCTAAATTTATTAATTTTTGCTAGCACCTAGTTACTTTTAGTATATGTGATTAATATACTATTTTGCACAAGATATTTAATTATAGGTGTATTCTAAGTTATAGAGATAAGTATAAACTTTTCATTTAAAAAAATTAGGGATTCCCGGGTTAGACATAAAAGGTGCATTTTTCCCCCTTTTCTTTTCTTTTTTTAAAAATGAAAATTCTAATACGTTTTTTACATTTAATAACGGAGTTATGAATAAAGGGGAGGAGACATATAGTGAACTGTCTGCCAGTTGCGAGTGAAGTAACTGTGGAGGTTGTCACGAGATGGTGGATGATTTTTTATAGTCGGATCTACAATTTCAAAATACCGCAGGGGCAAACTTCCCACCAGTAAAATTGAACAGAAAATTTTGTGTTATTTAAGCGTCTTATTCATGGAAATATTTTCTCACAAATATTTTCTGGTGTCAGTTTGACAGGTAAAACAGTCAGATTGCAACCCCGATGTCACAATATGGTCCTGGAAACACAATATGGAGAAACGAAGGACTTGACTATCACAAAAGTAAACTTACACCACTTAAAATTAAAAAGTTTTTCTGTGATTATTTATAACCGAAATTTTACATTAATAATGCCTTTAAATATGCAGAAAATATCTATATAAATTTAGTGGTGGAAGCATCGACCGGAGGTAATCAGCCCTTGTGAAAGCGGTTACAGTTGAAGCTTCACTATTTTAAGGATATGTCAGTTCCTCTTTATTAATAGTTCCATGCATTTAATATAGTAGTATATTTTTAGTGTGCTCTTTAACAGCACTAAAAAACATTTTTATATGAAACTTTTTTTAAAGTAATTGAATTTCTTAGATTGCTACTCATATTGTGATGAAAAATTTTACACTCATCCCCCCCTTTTTTTCTACTAGTTTATAAATAAATTTATTAAACACTTTTTTCTCGCCGTTATTAAGTAATGTATCCTACAGATTTGTTATCTGACCGTAATGCAAACTATTTATAAATGTAATGCAGAATATGTCACTGAACTTTATACAATAAATTCAGAACTTTATTTTCGTTCAAAAGATTGACGTTATCATATTATAAATTAAAATGCTGTTAAAATGTCTTGATAATTCATTTTAATATATTTTAAAACATGCGTATCTTAATGTTCAAAAATTAAGTTTGAAATTATAAAAAGATTTTATTTTTAAACGTTCTGTTTACTTCATTATCATTTTAAATTTAATATTTTGCTTAATTTTCTTTAATTTAGCTTATATTTCTTCTTTGAAATATTTTTTTTCGCTTTACCGTAACGATATATATTTCATGCGAGAAAACTTCCGAATCGAAAAGTTGGGAAATAATAATTATTTGAAAGAATAATAGTTGCGTCAATTCCCAAAATATGTTGCAATAATGCTGATAATCTACACAAACGATTCTAATATATCTAAATTTCTTTTAAAAAATGTAAGCATTCATAAATACCGATTTCAAAAAATAAATAATTAAGGAGAAAATAAAAAGATAACACATTTCCGATAAGGTTAGGATTTTTTCGTTCATACACTCCTGGAGTTAATGAGAAATATATAATACAATAAAAAATCGAAATGAAAACTGTTCAGTAAAATTATTTGCTTGCAAAACTTTTAGCTCCTCCCATTTAAGTTTCATTTTCCAAAATATCTAATTGTCCAAATTATTAGAACAATATTATTTCAGCATTCCCACAGGTCTATGGAATTCTATACTATTATTTATGTACTACAATTTTCTTCCCCTTGTACAATCACAAAAATTCTTTTATTAAATCACTTGTTTATTTATTTATTTTTTAGAGAAATTTTCTCTTATACTTACGCTATAAAAGTAGGAAAAATAATAAACAAGGAAAAACTATTTTTCAAGGAAGATTAGAAGATGCTTCCCCCTTTTCATAAAAACTGTTATGGAGGATCAAAACTTCTTAGTATGATTATCATTAATGAATAAATTGAAAATATATTCTCTTGGTGCTGTTTTTTTATGTCACATTTAAAAGTTCAAAAAGTGACAAAGTGAAAGACATTAACTCCTAAGAGTATATTTCAGCAATGCAGTCATTTGATAGAGAGAAAAATTCGAATGTTCATTATTTTAGAAAATACTGAATGTACAAAAATATACAAAATTTCCAATTTGCACAACGCTATTTTTGAATAGTGTTATTTTTATTTTTATTAATTAGTTAATTAATTATTTTTATTTATTTACATATTCATTTATATATTTATATAATTATTTTTATTTTGTATTATTTAATAGCAGAAACTGGAAGTTTAAAAAAGGCGAAGATTTCTGTTCAAAATACTCAATAGGAAAAAGTGTAGAATTTAGCAGTGTGAAAATCAAAATTTCAAAATTTACATTACAAAATTATTATAAAAATAATCTATAAAGAGCAACATTTTCTGTGACATATTTTGTTCTGAAAATGCCACAATCATCACATCTAAATGTACGGATATACTCTTTATTTTAAACTTTTATAGAGAGTGTCTGTCGGAGAGGGCTGGGTTTAAGGTTGTGGTCTTTCATTGAATTCAATTCTTTGCTGAAACGAAACTAAAATTATTGTGAGACTCGGGGAGCTTTGAAGAAACATTCATGGTATAAGTTTATATTATATGTCATATTTTTTTCAACCCTTTGAGAGGCAAGTAATTGTGTTTCGGCAATGTTAAAATTATAACATAAATTTCGAAAAAATCTATATGAACATTATTTTATTCACCAAAGTCATAAAAGTAAATGGTATTAACCCTTCAACCTACCTACGGTTTGGTAAATCCATAGCTACCACTACAATTTAATAGAGATTTTCGCCTTGTTTAATCATGGAATTTCAACGATTAAATTAAATTGAATTTACTGTGAAATTTTAATGGTAAGAAGAATTAACATTTGGCTCGATCATCGCACGCGGGCTATGCCCGTCATTGTAGGTTAAGGGGTTAAAATATTTTGGTATAAATATTTATATCTGGTATGAATTGGGTGGGATAAAATATATCTCACTACCCTTCAAGGGTTTAACACTTTGACGGGTGGTTCAACATATATGCCTCACTAAATTTTAATTCCGAAATGCAATATTGGCACAGGATTTTTGAAGATTTTTTTTACTTGTATGGACCTTCATCTGGAATCTCTTTCCGCATTTGCTGAATACGATGCAAACTCCATTTAGCTATTATATTATCTTATGCTTTAGGCAAAATTCAGGCTATTTTAGAAGAAACTCTTTTATAGTAGATCTTTAAAGTAGAGGTTGGGAAGGAAATACGGCTGTTATGATCATCAGAAATTAAAATGTTCTCTAGTCACCACACTACTAAAATTAGATTACAATGATTGCAGATAATGACCACTGAACATTAATCATATTCCGATTATTCACTTTCATTTGTTATTTTCTGAACTCCATGCTTCTCAGCTTGGTGCTATGCATGCTTCTGGTAGCTTAAATACAATCTCTCTCTATGCTGCGTTCTATTTCGTAACATACGTCTTCTTCTGGTAGGTCTACTGCAATTTTCTATCTTCGGATTACAGCAAAGTAAATACAGTTATTGAAAAATGTAATAAATTATTTGCACACAAAGGACTGATTAACTTTCATATTTAAAAGAAATGTGAATCATATAAAAGTGGATTTTTAAAACTGAAGTGTTTGAATAAAATTAAAATAATATCATTTCCACTGCCATTTCTTTTTTTATATACCAATTGCAAAAATGTAACTGTTAACCTGGAAAAAAAAAAGATACCTGGTTATGATAGAAAGAGAAACCTTTTTTTTTATCAAATCAAAATCAGCCCAATCTTCCATAATCGGGTGCACAGGTAAGTTTGACGTCAAACATTAGAAGTGTTTGCAACTACATGGCTACAAATATACCAGAGTTACATATAAAAGAAAGGTAATTATGAACCAAACTACTTTCCATTAAATAAAGTCAACTTGCTGTTGACTGAATTATATTAGATCTTTCACCAAAAATACTCTTTGAGGATGATAAATAAAGCCAGTTATACAAAACTTAATAACCTAGTACGTATTAATCTTTTTGATGCACCGAAGCACGGAGAAATAAATAGACTTTTTATTTTCAAAATTACATTATTCTTCAGTCTGTTGCCTAAATAAACCTAAAATCGTTAATTTTTCACAAAGTTTAGTGGCTAAGGCTGTGCGCCAGATTTTTTTCCCGAGTATTGTCATTCCAAGTATTGCTTATTTAATGATAATAAAATATCTGCAGATGAAAAATATATAATACTAAATCTTCTTTTGTGCGTTTGCTTCATAATGAAAAACCATAAATTTACTAATCGCTAAGTACGAATTTCATGTAATCTTCTGCAATCGGGATCACTGTCCACAGAGTCTCTTTCAAATATAAAAGAAACATCCAACAGTTCAGTAAATACGTTAATTAGCGGCTAACATGATTGCGGAAGATAGATCTAATATCGTAGAAAAACCTTCAAAAACAAAGAAAAGATACGTCCAAAAAAAAAAAAAGGGGGGGGGGGGATGTTGAATTAAAAAGATCATTGAAAATTTATTTCAGTAAGCAATTTTTATTGTAAAATGTTTTCTTGTGTAGTATTAATAGCGCATAATTGCATGAATTTTCTTAAGAATAATCTTTAGTATTTAAAATTTGAAGCAGTAGACATTTCTAAGAGGAAAATAGACGATATGTGTTTAAAAATAAATAAATAAATAAATAAAAAGAGTGGACAATATTCGCTGATCTGAGTTTCGAGGTTATAAAAGTCACAAGTTTGGGGAAAACAAATCAGCATGTTTCCGTAGTAAAGCATGCGAAAAATATTTTAAATGTCTGAAAATAAGTTATCTACAATATGTGTGTAGGGGGGGGGGGGGCAGACTTTTTCACTGAAATTTACATCCACTTTTATAATATTAACTGATATTTATATAATTTACACTTCAATATAAAAAATTACTCCAAAAAGGCTGTCTTATATTTGAAACATCACCTAACATCACCTATATAATGTGAACATTGATGGAGCTGATGTCAAATTTACGCCTTTTTGGATTAAAATCAAATTATTTGGCGACAAGATTAAAATCAAAATAAACAAACATGTAACTCATAAGTATCGTTTTTTCTATAATTACATCTGCTAGTTTTTTCTGTAAGGGTTAGATAATAAAAAATTTTTAATAAAAAATAAAATTGTTACTCAGAAGGAAGGTCTCCTTAAAGCGCATAAACAAAATATTTTGAAAAAAGGAAATGCTAATAAAATTACTCATGTATGTAAAAAAGATCAGTCATATGCAACGGCAGAATCCCAGTAGAAAATCTGTAAAAAAAAAAAATATTTTTTCGAGTATTTGGCGCGAAAACACGGACGCTCCACGCTATTCGGCGAACCAATACATTTCCTTGCCAAATGCAAGAGATTGAAATGCATTTATAAATTTCTTGTTAAATAAGTATTTAAATGCCTAATACTCTATCAATTTAAACTTAAACGGTGGATTAGTTTATTATGTTTTCTATAAACTTAGAAGCCGCATTTTGAATTTATAAAACAATACCTAGCCTATAACCATCGGGCCGTTAAAACGAAGTGATAGAGACCTCATTCATTAACATCCATCCAGCCGTTGGGATGTTTCGAGGGTATAAAGAAATCCACATACACAGATACGCATGAAACACATAACCCTTCTTTTCAGTCAAATAAAAATAAAATTTTCATTATTATTTTACGAACATTAAACCGATGTTCTGCCGATTTTTTTTTTTTTTTTAAACATATATATCCTCATGAGAAGATTATTCTATAATGTTTTCAAATATTTCTCAGCTTGCTGAGAATTTCTGCGCTTATGGAGAACTTCCTTGATGTCATACTATCAATTTTTGATAGTATGCATTTTTCTTAACCTGACGCAAAAGATAAATCGCCAAATCTTATTTCAATTGAGTAATTTTTTAAGCATTACGAACATTTCCTTTCATGTTTAAATTAAATATTTTCGTTTCTTAATATCATCACTCATTAAAATTGATTTCTTTTTTTCTTTTTATCCTTTTTTTAAATTTTAAATAAAATTAGAAACAATTTTTTCTTTTAGTTTTCGAGCCGTTTCAATTTTTTCATCAACGATAAAGTTCGCCAAGAAATAAAATGGTAACCTTATCGTCCAAAATAACAGAACTTTCCGTCATAATTCTGTAGCTGCGTAGAATGATGTATTATAGCTTAAAACCTTCCCTGAAACGATATCTATTTGACAGTGTAAGTTCCTTCAAAATCCATGCAGTAGAACTGGAAATATAGAGGTTCGGAACGAAATTTCCGTTTGTATTTTATATATACGAGTTGGAACCCGCCGAAATTCGACGAACTAAAATATTAGAAAGGAACTATCACATCGAATTTATAATAAACCTGCAAAGATAATTGTAATAAAAAAATCATCTTACATGGCTTATCTAACTCTATAAGCAAATAATATTTTAACCTAAAATTAGCAAAATATTATTTCCACAAACTTCAACTCCTTAAATTATTGAAAAATTAAACTGTATTAGAATACGTAATCAAGATGAGCAATGATGATGAAGTTATCGATTGAGGTTCATATGTTTGTTTTTACGGGATGAAAAATCAGTAAAAAGGATTTCGCTTTGTCACATCATAAAATTTCCCCCCACAAAATCTAAATTGTACATTATTTTCACTTTGTCATAATTTACATACGCACCACTCAAATTCACAATTTGAAAGTATTTTAACGCGCAACAGATTATTAATGAATGTATTTCCAAACTTAAAGTCACGTTTGTCCTATACAACTTTTCATGTGAGCATTCGCACAAACTTTAAGTTCTAATCTCAGTACCCGCAAAAAAAAAAAAAAAAAAAAAAAAAAAAAAAAAAAAAAAAACAGAAATTTGCCTTTAGTTGTCATAGTATTGGCCATATATTTAGTTTTATCAAAAAAATGATCGTCTTGTTTTAAATATGACATCATTTTTAGTCACTGAATCATTTTGCCTAGCGTCTTAAACTCGGTATCAGCGTAATGTAAAAATATTGAAATGTAACTGATTTATAAAAAAGAATGCGTTTTTTTTTTCTTTTTTTTATGTCTGACGTCATTTTTTGTAAAAAAATTATAAAAAGTTACTTTTATTTGTAATTTGAAAATGGCATCAATAAGGATGTAATCAATAAAAATAATAAACCATGACTATTCTCCCTTTACTTTCAATATAAATGAACTTCAGTTGCCACGATTACAAAATTTGTATTAAAAAACTACAAAAAAATTAATAGCTCAAAAATAAATTGAAATACAGCTTTCAAACAAATTGCATTTAAAACAGCATTTTTTTCCTTATACGACGGTGTTAAAATTTAAAATGTACGATGTTTAGAAGTTTAAAAATTTGCAGTAGAGATAATTGCAAAACAGAAATTTTATTTCAAATTTGAATGTGTTGCCATTCGCAGAATAACGTATGCGTTACGCACAGATATATTTGTCCTTTATAATATAGGTATAAGAAGAAGAAAAGCAGTTACTTATTTTCAATTCAAATTGACTATAAATGCTGGTGTCATTCAATCATGTTAAGTTTTTAGCAATACCTTGCCCCTGAATGGATTAACAGAATTATTAGAATGCATTTGGGATCTGGAAAATCATGCAGACAATGCAGGTGAAATACACAATGAATAAATATATGAAAATCCGAACAATGGCTATAACTTCAGGTATATTAATGAAAGCAGGAAGAAAAGTGCATTTATAATTGGTCGAATGTTATAATAATGATATAATTTAATATGGTTTGTTTTACCATATGAGATTATCTACATAATAAATCAAAACCTAAATTTTATTAGTATCATCATAATTTTCCTGCATATTTAAGTTCAGCAAGTCAAGAAACGTCAACAAATAAATTCTCTGCAGATGTTAAATCAGAAGTTGGTAAGATACAAATTGTCGAGTTCGTAATTGTTGAAAAAATAGGTAATTAATGTTAAAGTAAAAATTTCGTTCTTCGAAAATAATTTGAACGATGACTTTTTTATTTCAGAACATTTTTGTTTTGCATGTTTATTTATTGAATCCCAGATATAAAAGCTCATGCACATTTTGAATTATAATATTTTACAAATGTTTTTGATTAGTTATGCTGTAATGAAATATATATATATATACATAAATAGAATTACATAATTTTTCCACACCATTAACCCTCTCGCTGCGTAATTGTTTTATCAAAATAGCTTCAAAAATTGCTTATTTAACTCCTTCGCGACGAGCGTCTTTTAAGAATTTTTTTCTTTTGCCACCGGTTTTTCAAAACAAAAACTTTCGTCTGATTCAATCGGGAATTTCTCCGATTAGATAAGGCAAAATTTAGAATAAAAAAATAACTGGTGGGAATGATCAAGGAGAGTTGATTAGACGGAAAAATGCATCCCCGATAAAACTCGGGTTGCGCAAATTTTGCTACTTTTACGTTGCCGAGAAACTCTCGGGTTGCTGCGCAGCGAGAGGGTTAAACGTTCGCGTAATCATCCCCATTGTTTTTGTCATTGTACAATAAATTTTCGTTTACTTTGTTATTTCTTAATGCTATCAGAAAATATGTAATTTCAGCCGATTTAAAAAGCAATATTTAATATTAAATTTGAAAATCTCTTTCTAGCCTTCATCTATTTCTGACATCTTCTCTTTTATGTGTCTATTAATTTCGCAGATTGTTGTTAGAATTTTGCTGAAAAAATTAGACCCAGAAGCACATGAGTTTGACAGTCAACTGCAGGGACATATTCATTATTCATTTCAAATCAATAAAATTTTAAAAGAAATTTGGTTTTAAATTATACTTCATATTTGTGTGCATATATAGCTAGACTAGAAAGATTTATTGGTCCTGAATCTGATGAGCCTTTCAAGGCTATCGGAAATTAATTAAAAGTGGAGCCTTTAGAGATTCGACCTGTTTTGTTAAAGAAACTTAATTCTTAATATTTAATTTTATTTATTTATACAGTTATTTTTATTAATTTATTAGCAGTTAATAAAACGCTATCATTTTTTAAATCAATTCTTATTAAAACTAAGTCTAATATTTAATATCACCTAAGGGCTGTATTTTAATAATTAAAATTAAAGATATATTTTAATGCAATAAAAACATTGGTTAAAATTACATAAAAATATTTTTATGTTGTAACTTTAAATTATTCCATTAAAAATTTATTTTTATTAATTTACTAACAGTTAATAAAATATTAAGTTTTAATATTTAATTTTATTATCAGTTATGCTGACTTTTTTTGATCGATTCTTGTTAATGAAACTAATATTTAATTTTATTTATTTATACATTTATTTTTATTAATTTACTGTCAGTTAATGCAATATTATCATTTTTTAAACCAATTCTTGTTAATGGAACTAATATTTAATTTTATTTATTTATACAGTTATTTTTATTAATTTATTAGCAGTTAATAAAATATTATTTTTAAAATCTATTCTTATTGAAACTAAGTTTAATATTTAAGATCACCTATATTTTAATAATTAAAATGAAAGATATTTTTTAATGCAATAATAGCATTGGTTAAAATCACATAATATATTTTTATGTTGTAACTTTAAATGATTCCATTAAAATTTATTTTTATTAATTTACTAACAGTTAATAAAATATTATCATTTTTTAGATTTATTCTTCATAATGAAACTATTTTATTTCTAATATTTAATATCACCTAAGGGCTTTTTTTTAATAATTAAAATGAAAGATATATTTTAATGCAATAATAATTTTGGTTAAAATTACATAAAAATATTTTTAAGTTGTAACTTTAAATTATTGCATTAAAATATTGTTAATGGAACTAATTTTAGTATTTAATTTTATTTATTTATTCCTTTTTTAGCTCACAGGCTATGAAAGCCTGAGAGCTTATATGCCCGCCGGTTCTGTATGTACGTACGTAACGCAATAACTCGTGATAGAAATATCCGATTTGCTTCAATTTTTTTTCTAGGTTTATTCTGACAAGGCGCTTCCCTGATTAGTCTTAGGGGTTCATTGTTTAAGGATAAAGGTGGGCTACCCCCCCCCCCCACCCCCCTTAACTTAGATAAATGGTTTTTTCATGCAGAAATATTCGATTCGCTCCAAATTTGGTATACCGGTTTATTATGTTAAGGAGCTTCCCTGATTAGATTTGGAGGTTCATTACTTAAGTATAAAGGGGGGATGGGGGGCTACCCCTCCCCCCTTAATTTAGATAAATGGGTTTTTCAGGTAGAATTATTCGATTTGCTCCAAATTTGGTATACAGGTTTATTTTGTTAATGAGCCGCCTTGATTAGATTTGGAGGTTCATTGATTAAGTATAAAGGGAGAAAAGGGAGGCTGGACCCCCCTCCCCCTTAATTTAGATAAATGAATTTTTCATGCAGAGTTATTCGATTTGCTCCAAATTTGGTATACCGGTTTATTATGTTTAGGAGCTTCCCTGATTAGATTTGTAGGTTCATTAGTTAAGTATAAAGGGGGGAAAGGGGCTGGCCCCCTTAATTTAGATAAATGGATTTTCATGCACAATTATTCGATTTGCTCTAAAATTTGTATACCGGTTTATTATGTTTAGGAGCTGCCTTGATTAAATTTGGAGGTTCATTAGTTAAGTATAAAGGAAGGAAAGGGGGGCTAGACCCCTCCCCCTTAATTTAGATAAATGGGTTTTTCATGCAGAGTTATTCGATTTGCTCCAAATTTGGTATACCGGTTTATTATGTTTAGGAGCTGCCTTGATTAGATTTGGAGGTTCATTAGTTAAGTATAAAGGAGGAAAGGGAGGCTGGACCCACCCCCCCTTAATTTAGATAGATGGGTTTTTCATGTAGCGTTATTCGATTTGCTCCAAATTTGGTATACCGGTTTATTATGTTTAAGAGCTGCCTTGGTTAGATTTGAAGGTTCATTAGTTAAGTATAAAGGGAGGAAAGGGAGACTGGACCCATCCCCCCTTAATTTAGATAGATGGGTTTTTCATGCAGAGTTATTCGATTTGCTCCAAATTTGGTATACCGGTTTATTATGTTTAGGAGCTTCCCTGATTAGATTTGTAGGTTCATTCGTTAAGTATAAAGGGGGAAAGGGGCTGGCCCCTTTAATTTAGGTAAATGGATTTTCATGCAGCGTTATTCGATTTGCTCCAAATTTGGTATACCGGTTTATTATGTTTAAGAGCTGCCTTGGTTAGATTTGGAGGTTCATTAGTTAAGTATAAAGGAAGAAAAGGAGGCTAGACCCCTCCCCCTTAATTTAGATAAATGGGTTTTTCATGCAGAGTTATTCGATTTGCTCCAAATTTGGTATACCGGTTTATTATGTTTAAGAGCTGCCTTGATTAGATTTGGAGGTTCAGGCTCAATGTCAACAGTTTAACTGGGCACTTTTCTTTTTATTTATTGATTTACTATCAGTTAATAAAATATTATCATTTTTTAATCAATTCTTGTTAATGAAACTAATTGTTAATATTTAATTTTGTTTATTTATACAGTTATTTTTATTAATTTATTAGCAGTTAATAAAATATTATATTTTTTTAAATAAATTCTTCTTATTGAAACTAAATTTTAATATTTAATATCACCTAAGGGCTATATTTTAATAATTAAATTGGTATATATATTTTAATGCAACAATAACATCGGTTAAAATTACATAAAAATATTTGTATGTTCCAACTTTAAATTATTGCATTAAAATATATCTTTCATTTTAACTATTAAAATATGGCCTTTAGGTGATAGTAAATATTAAAACCCAGTTTCATTATGAAGAATCAATCTAAAAAATGATAATATTTTATTAATTGCTAATAAATTAATAAAAATAACTGTGTAAATAAATAAAATTAAATATTAAAAATTAGTTTCATTAACAAGAATTGATTTAAAAAATTATAATATTTTATTAACTGATAGTAAATTAATAAAAATAAATGTATAAATAAATAAAATAGTAAAAATCAGTTTCATCAATAAGAATCGATGAAGAAAAGTCAGCGTAACTGATAATAAATTAATAAAAATAGAAACTAAATTCTTAAAATGTCTAAAACAACGAGGACACAACACCCAAACTTTGGCTTAGTAGATGGACGCTCTAACCCACTACACCATACCATCTACGTGATTAAAATCAAACAACTCTATTACACCCATTTATCTCATAGCAAATCACAATACGCATCCGCGCAGAACGATTCGTTTTTTGAAATCGTAGCCAAAGTGACTAGACGCTTGTTGAAGATGTTATGTTTATTAGGACAGTGAAGTTTTGGACGTTTGAATAGCGTCTACCACATTTGGATGAGGGATTTGCATACAAGAACAGAACTAAAATTAAGTAAGGAATGAAGCAGTGCCTTTCTCTCTCCGCTGTATGGTGCTTACTCTGAGGGTAATAGTTGTAAGTACGGAGGGGAATTGAACTAAACTAATCCCCCCCCCCCCCCCACACACACAAATGTTATTGCTTGGCTAAGATTAAATTTCCTCATAACAGTATAAAAAACATTATTACTATGTAAAATAAAAATAATTTTTGTACTTAAAAAAATATTTTTTCTCGAAACATCCATAAATCATAGGTTGTAGAACTAATAAAGGCTTATAATTATAATTTTTTACATAATTTTTTTTCAAAGTAATTAAAATATAATTAAAAACTTCATACTCAGAGAACGATCACATTTTTTTAAATTAATCAATGATTCAACATGTGCGTCTATATAATGTTTGTCTCGACATTGTGCTATCAGAATCCACGTAACCCCAAATATATCTATAAAACTGAAAGTGAAAAAAATACGAAATTTAAGGCGGGGCTTCTGAATAGGTAAATTTGAAGGTTGAGAAACTCCGCCTTAAATAGTGTCTTTTCCTTTGCTTATGACCTATAATTGGAAAAGAAATTGAAGTAATACGAATGCAATACATTAATATACGTGGATATTTAATGCTGGAGTAATTTTTTGTGATTACACTTAATACATTTTGCGTCACTATTTCACGCAACCTGATAACAATGCATGCGAACTCATATTGCTAAATTTTAGGCTTTGATTTTTACATTACAAATGAACATCTACCGCAATGGCTGGGCAGAGTTTAGGTGTATAGAACAATGAAGGGTGGAGTATAGATGTGACAAAAGCGCGTTATTTAAAAGGATGACTGTTTTAGATATAATATTTAAAAGTGTTAGAGAAATAAAATTTAGATAAAACAGTATTATGAACGCAAGAACTGTGTACACTGGTATTTATATAAAATAATTGCATTTTTTGTGCTATTTTCAACATTTTTTTCATTTAAATAAAATTTCTGACCTTTTACTTTTTAATAATTTCCTTTAAATAATTTATTAATGACAAAATGTGCTTCTCACTTGGAAGGGGGGAAATAAAAATAAAAATGTTTTTTAAGTTTAACGCTCTTCATAACTACAAGCTCTCAGATACAAAATTATCTATTAAAAAATAAAAATTATTACACTCTGAAAATCTTTTATGTCATTATTTAAGTACTTATTTCGTCAATTACAATTATTATTGAATATTCAAAGGCTGGACGCACCTGTTTTTAATTTCAGTTTTTTTTTTTTTTTTTTTTTTTTTTTTTTTTTTTTTATGAACGTGCACATTGCCGTTTGTTATTAATTTTAAAATATATAATATCAAAATTCCAGATTATAATGTGAAAATTAGAAAAAAAAAAAAAAAATCTTACTTTCAGTATATGCAATCTAAAATTTCAAAAGTTAATTTCAGATTTCTGTGTTCCATAACGCAAATATTACTATTTAAAAAAATAATAATTGCACAAAAAAATTTAGTATTTAAGTTAAATGTTTGTCTCTACTTAAGTCCAATCCAAGGCACTGCTACTCATATTTCCAGCTACCCTAATAATTATAGACTTTCCCATTTCAAACGAAGTGACGCATTTGAATGAATGGAACAGTAATTAATAAAAATATTCCCTGACGATGGCCGCAGGATTGCATGCTGAAAATACTAATAAATTTAAATAAAATGTGTATTTTAAACTTATAGCATATATATATTATTATTATCTTTCTCGCCTTTAAGTAAAGCGGTGAGCTTTATAAAGTTCATATTGTGTATTTTGCCATAAAAGACAATTTTTCCTTTTTTTTTAAATTCTATTTGTTAATAACAAATGATTTTAATGACGTAATTTTTTTTATAATTATTAATTTGAGGAGATGATTAGATGTGCTCATACATGGGTATGTTTAAGGAGCATATTTAATATTTTAAAGAAATAAATTTACTATTTCAGGCAAGTATTTAAATAGTTAAAACAGACATAATTTATAATTCCTCTACATCAGAAATATTTAGTGGAAAATGTTTATATATAATTCAACTGCGAAATTATACAGACATACCTAATAATACGAATACAATTAAAATACCATTTCAGCCGTTATAGGTGGCAAGTGGTAAAAATGTAATTAGGTAGGATAGAGTATAAGCTAAAATTCCGTAGACATGACACATTTTTATATTTTTATGAGGAAATTTCCATACAATTTTATAATGTTAGGAATACCGTGAGATAGGATTGCTAATCGAAGTAAGGAGAAAGAATGGTGTAGCGCGAGTTTTCTACTTCAAAACTGGTTGTTTGACAGGCATGCAAACGCAGTTTCGCTGGTTGGGGAGATCGCAGTAAATGTAATGCGAACTACAATTCCGAACTTTCGAATGTCAATTGGACGCACCAGTTCCTCCGTATAGGTGTCTCCGTTATACTATATATCCAGCTTCGGTTAATTTAGAATATATTATGTTCTGACATTCTGAAGAGATAGCAAATTATGAAATGTAGAGGTAATTCAATACATTTTTATAATGCTAGAAATGCAGTGAGAAGGGATCGCATAAAAGCTCTATTCGAGTAATGAATGAGGTATCGGGTACCTTTTCTTCGTTCAGTGCACCACGGTACTTGATTCCAAAATGGAGTACGGCCGTGATGAGTGTTAACTTTAAGTTAAGCTTGAGGTTTTGTCACGAAGATGCCATGTTGTTTATGAGGTTTTCAGGGAATGAATGTAGCAATGAGCTATTTATTAGATGTCCTTAAAAGAAATAATGAAGATGGGGATAAAAAAGGTAAGATATTAAACTTACTTTTTGAAGAAAAAAAAGGTTACAAAAAAATGGCGTCATTAATTCCAGAAAGGTGGATGCAGGGAGAATATCTTTCTTCTAAAATATAGCAATTTCATCAGTAATGAAAATAAATAGTACTGTAAAAAATAAGATCCTAGATATTATAAAATATTCTGATAATTTTGTTTAGTATATTTTTTATCATATTTTCGTTCGCAAATTATAGCATAGCTATAATGCCTGTGTATATGACCGCGGATAAAAGTATTGATTTTGCCACTTTAGATTTGGCTAACACCAAGATCTCCGACTTTTTTAAATTGTTAATTTGATAATCAGTACTTGATAGTTTGAGCATAAATTCTTTGAAATTTCTTTTTGTATCACGTTATTCACGAGTCTGTATCGAGTGGAACTTAAAACTGTAAAGCCTGTAAAGACAAAACCTGTCTATAACGAAAATAATTTATATCCTTTCCAAAGAAATGCCGTTCAAATCTACAACACAGTAACCTGTCTAAAACGGATTGTTTTCGTTTTTTAGTAATGCTGCCTTCTCAAGTTTTACTGTACGTAGTTCAGTAAACTGAAATTTTCTTTTAGTTCTTAGCGATTTCGTTTTCGCAGGTTTTAGTGTATAAGAATATTATTATATTTACTATAATAAAACCGGCTAAGACGGAATCTCATGGGTGCGGAGAAAAATACCGTATTCAATAGTGTTTCATCTTAGCTGGTATATAATGGTAGGCATTCCCACCGTAGGTAAAATGGAACTTTTAAAGACTTGATTCCGTTATAGGCAGATTCATATTTTCGTAGATTCACGGAATTTTTATGTGTCGATTTAGAAGCGACTGTTCGCATTTTTTTTTTTCCGTCTCTGTGCTATAAGACATGTAATACTAGATAGGAGCGAAATAGTGCCTAGTATTTGCGAATTGGTTATTTGTATTATACCACTAATATTTCATGAATATTACGTATTAATCAAATATGTCCGTTCTTTTATTGATCGAAAGGTAGGGTAGTAAATCTTTCGCATCTGAATCCTGAAACAAACGTATAACACGTGCACTTTCGCTACTATCTAAAGAAATGGATCGCTCGGCGCCCACGCGTATTGTGATTTGCTGTGATAGAATTTAATATAACAGAGTCGTTTGATTGTAATCATGTAGATGATATGGTTAGAGTATCCATCTAGTTCTAGTAAGACCAAGTTTGTGGGTTTTATCCTGGATGTTTTAGACTTTTTATGATAATTTTTTCTAACTTTTTTGATTTATTATCAATTACTTTGATTTTTTAATCGGTTCTTGTTAATTAAACTAATTTTTAATATTTATTTTTCATTTGTATATTTATTTATTAGCCCCCGGTACGGTATGCTATTTCTTATTCCCAGCTTATTTTGCGTAGTCTCCAAAAAATAACGTTACCTTACAGACGCCAGCCGTAAAACAAAGCAGGACGATTAAATACTCTATAGCAATTTTTTTAACTTCTAAGCATCGCACATTTTCTATTTTTATACTGTCGTATTGGGAAAAAAAGAACTTTTAAATGCAATTTGTTTGAAAACTGTATCTCCATTTATTTTTGAAATATAAATTTTTTTGGAGCCATTTGCTTAATTAATATTGGCCAGGACAGTACTCCATTTCTGTAGAAAGTAAAGGAAAAATAGTTGTATAAAATATTAATTATATATTTTTGTTGCCATTTTTTTCATAAAAACCGAAAGAAAATGTAATTAAAATACGTGCTATTTTGAGAAAATATAAACGAATGATTTCTGTTAAAACATGAAGCTATTATAAACTATATTTAATTTTAAGTATCTATATTAATGTTACAAACAAATGAAGTTCAAAATTGGTTTCAAAACCAGCACCTCCCGTCTACCAGCTTCCCGCAAACTTAGGATTTCACGACATGTACTCTAATCATTACATCATATCGTCCACAAGATTACAACAAAACAACTGCATTACACTCATTTCTGTCACAGTAGATCAAAAACCGTATCTGTACAGAGCTATCCGTTTATTGAAATCAAACTGCAGGGACTAGTCGCTTGTGGATAACATCTGTGATTATGAGGATCTGGGAAAATTTTGAAGTTTATATGAGGTCGAATACATTTTTTAGAATGCTGCAAATGAATCGAGAAGGTGTAAAAAAAGTCCTTCCGGCCAGTACCGGAAGGAAGAGGTAGCTTTCAAATTCCTTATTTTTAAAAAGCTAGCTGATGTTATTCAAACACACGAAGCTCAATTTAGTGGAAAAAGATTATAGAAGATTCAATACTAATTTTTATCAATACTAAATCCTTATGAATGAGAATTTCGCGAAATTAGTCAGCTTTATCCAAGCTGATTTTATTTAAAGTTATATTTGGTTTCCAAATTCGGCGATATGTGAAGTGCCTGACATTTTAAGAGAACATGGTGGATGAGGCTAACCAGTGAACTTGATCGAGACCTTAGTAATTCCTGTGCACACGCTCGCTCACATCGGAATCGGTTGATATATATGAGTGCTGTCGCAGGCAAAAATCAGATTTTTCAAAATGTCACCCACATAATGAAATTCAAACTACTGTATCTGAGCCATTTTTTAAGATATAGACAAAACAAAAAATGCTCCGGAATCCTTATATCAAGTCAAATACTTAAGAAAAAAACCTTTTTCGATTTCTAAATTTTTTGCACTTCACTTTAAATATAATTTTTTTTTTTATTTAATGGCCGCCATTTTGATTCAAGATGGCGGATGAAGCTGGCCAGTGAACTTAGTCGAGACATTGCTATATACTATCCAAACGCCTTCTTACATCCAAATAGGTTAATAAATACGTGTGTTATCGCGTTACAACTGTCAGATCGTTTCAAAATGTCAACCATGCTAGAAATTTCAAAGTGCTATAACTCAAACATTTTAAGATGTAGACGAGAAAAAACTGCCCTGAAATCTTTGTATCAAGGTCAAACACATAAAAAAAAACCTTTTTCATTTTCCAATTTTTTCATACCTCATTTTTAATTTTAAATAATTTTTTTTTAATGTTCCCTTTTGAATCAAAATGGCTAATGAAGGTTGCCTACGAACTCGGTCGACACATTGGTATGGACTATGTACACACCAAATTACATCCAAATCGGTTCATAAATACGCCTGCTATCGCGTGACAAAAAGCAGGTCGTTTCAAAATGTCAGCCACAATAGAAATTAAAAATGCTATAACTCAGCCATTTTTCTAGATATAGATGAAACAAAAACTGTTCCGAAATCTTTATATTAAGGTCAAACACATAATTAAAAAATCTTTTTCAATTTTTTGATACCTCATTTTAAATTTAAAATTTTAATTTTTTTTTTAAATGGCCGCCATTTTGAAGCAAGATGGCAGATGAAGCTGGCCAACGAACTCGGTCGAGACATTGGTATGTTCTTTGTACACACCAAGGTACATCCATATCGGTTCATGAATAGGCCTGTTATCGGGTGACAAAAATCAGGACGTTTCAAAATGTCAGCCACGCTAGAAATTCAAAGTGCTATAATTCAGCCATTTTATAAGATATAGACGAAACAAAAACTGCTCCGAAATCTTTGTATTAAGGTCAAACACATAAGAAAAAAATATTTTTCAATCTTCAATTTTTTGGTATCACATTTCAAATTTAAATTTTTTTTAAATGTAAATGGCCGCCATTTTGAAACAAGATGGCGGATGAAGCTGGCCAGCAAACTCGGTCGAGACATTAGTATGTATTATGTACACACCGAGTTTCATATAAATCGGTTCATAAATACGCCTGTTATCGCGTGACAAATATCAGGTCGTTTCAAAACGACAGCCACGCTAGAAATTGAAAGTGCTATAACTCAGCCATTTTTTAAGATATAGACAAAACAAAAACTGCTCCGTAATCTTTGTATCTAGGTCAAATACATAAGAAAAAAATATTTTTCAATTTTTAATTTTTTGGTACCACATTTCAAATTTTAAATTTTTTTAAAAATTTTAAATGGCCGCCATTTTGAAACAAGATGGCCGATGAAGCTGGCCAACGAACTCGGTCGAGACATTGGTGTCTACTATGTACACACCGAGTTTCATCCAAATCAGTTCATAAATACGAGAGTTACAGTATGACAAAGATCAGATGTTTATGGTACTAAATATAGACTTCCATCTAAATTTAATGTTAAATCTATTATCAAACAGTTTACATTTGATATTGATATTTTTAATTATAAAATTTCTATCTCTTATAATAAGCCTATTGAACATTTTAATCAATGGAAGATATTAGTAATTGAAAAATTAACTATGGCTTTAAAAAATAATATTGCTGATTTGGTTTCTCTTAATACAAAGCATTATTTCCAACAAATTACTAAATTACAAAAAAACTACGTTATTACATATGTAGACAAATCTCCTAACAATTATGCTATTATATGTAAATCCTATTATCACCAACTTCTTACAAATTCTATTTCTTCTAATAAGTCATTTCAAAAAACTAATGAAAATGTAATTGTAAATAATCGTAAAATTCGAAGTTATTATAAACTATTAAATATTTTATCTACTAATTTTAATTATCCATATTTAGTTCTTATTCCCAAATTTCATAAAACTCCTATTAAATTTAGGACTGTTACTATTGGTTGTAATACATATAATAATAAAGCCAATACACTTCTCTTAAAAATTCTTAATCAATTATATGTACTTACTACAAATAATGATAATACACATTGTATAAAAAATAGCTATCAACTTGTTAATATTTTAAAAAATCTTCATTGTGTTTATAATATAACGACATATGACTTCAAAGATCTTTTTAATAATATAGACCTATTAGATTTACATCAACTTGTTAATATTTTAAAAAATCTTCATTGTGTTTATAATATAACGACATATGACTTCAAAGATCTTTTTAATAATATAGACCTATTAGATTTACATATAATTATAAATGCATTATTTAAAAAATATTATAAAAAACTGGAATTACCATCTAATATAGATATTGCATATTTTAAATCTTTAACTAACTTCATTATCTATAATAATTATATATTGCAAGATAATACTTTATATTTACAGCATGTCGGTATACCACAAGGCGGTTGTACTTCTAGTTTACTCTCAGACTTATATCATTATGAACGTAATTTTACTAATAATAATCTACATTTATATCGTTATATTGATGACATCATTTTAATTGATTCTGATCAATCTGCAATTACTCGATTTCCAGTTGATTATCCCACTAATTTGGAATTAACGGAAAACCTTTTATCTAAGAATACAATTAACTTCTTAGATCTTAATATTACAATAAAAGACAATAAAACAATCACAGATTTATATGACAAACGTAAAGATTTTAAATTCAAAGTTAATACATTTACAAATTTTAAATCTTGTCTACATCATTCTGTATTTCGGAATATAATACTTAATCATTTATATAGAATAAAAAGTTTATGTTCTTCTCCTCTAATTAACAATAATATTAAAAAACTAATTTATGATGCATTAAATCATGGTTTTCCAAAAAAATTCATATATTCATTAATATACAATTAGTACTTTTCTTACATGATCTATTAAAACATATTAACACATGCGTAAACAAAATTACAAAAAAATTATAAAATAAAAAAATATCTATAAAAAATTAAAAAATTGTAAAATAATATTAAAAAATATTATAGGTTGGTTGGGTGGGTAGATGTTAGAGTACGGAGGAGGGTGGTGTTGTCTGGATAATACGCAATGGTTAATTATATAAAAAAAAAAATAAAAAAATGGGGACTCTTGTATTATTATTATTTTTTTGTTACGTATTTTATATGGATGTTGATTTGATATTTTATATATAATTGGAGAATTTCATTAATATTATAATTAGCCTAATTATTGATTAATCTAATTTACAATTATTTGTTATTAAATTTTAAATTTACTAAGGACAATATCATATTAATTACTAATAGTATGCCATTCTTATAGTGAATAATATACATATAAGTATGTTTAATATAAATATAGTAATACTGTATGCATTAAAATTGGGATATTATTTTTATTATTATTACTCTATCCTTTTTAATATTTATTATCGGTTTAATGTTTTTGAATGTCCCACATTCATACTTTATGGTTTTTTATGGATGTCTGAAAATAATCCACACTCTATATTTGTGCTTTTTAAGTAATGCGTATTTAAGTATCATTTAACCTTCTATTTACTTCCACATGTTTTTTATTTTTTTCCTGTTCATTTTATAAATATCTGATATATAATTCATTAAAAAATAATTTTTATATTATTTTTAATAATTATTTATATTAATTATTACTGAATTTATTTTGTTTTATAGCATATAGCTATATGCTATATATTATCAATGTTCTAGAATTATTTAAATTCTTAGTTTAGTTTAAATAAGTTAGCTAATAGAATATATTGTATGCTTTTAAATTTTATTTTCAATAGTTTTTAAATACATTGTGTGGTTTATATTCGGTTTATAATTCTCTATATATAAGGATTTGTTTGGTTTTGCTGTTTATATAGTTATTTATATTCAAATGCTTTCAATTATTTATACAGTTATTTACATTCAATTGCTTACAAATATTTATCTTGCGTTAGTTGTTTAATAGAAGTAATACTAGATGGCAGCACTAAATTTGTCTCTTTTAGATAGCTCTAATTTTTAATTTTTCTAGCTCCATTTCAGTTATAATTTAATACACCAGGGGGTATTTTTAGCTAAATTTTGACGATATTGTTAAACTGTTATTAATTAATTTAATAGTGCATTTTAAATAATGTAATTAATATCTATTTATTTTATATTAGATTAAATGTGTTTAACAAGGTATTTCAAATTTTATTTCAAAATGTATTAACTGCATCCTTTGGTATCATTTACTGTGATTTCTTAACTGTTTTATTCATCTTAATCTTTTTGATATACTGGCAGCCATGTGCGCGTGGGTTTTTGTAAAATACTGAAATATTAATCGGTATGGTGTTTATTATGTATATTTTATATCCTATAAATATTTAAATACGTTTTATTGATTCTTCCATTTCATATTATTTGTTTCTATTCTGCTTTCATTTTTAATCAATTCACTTGATTTTAATGGTTGTTAGGGCACAGGGGAAAATAATTTTTAGCTTTAGCTTATTTTTCCCACAGAAAACAACCATTTTGCTTATATCATTGAATTCTGTGCCCTTGATAACGTAATTCAATGTATAAGCTTTTCAATTTTTGTCGGTGTCCACTTTTTTCTTTTTCTTCCATAATATTCTTATATTATTTTTTTTTTTTTTTTTTTTTTTTTTTTATAATACTTACAGCTTTAATTCATAATAATTGACGGTGGGAGGTTATGTTTAATTAATGGTTATATATATATATCAACTTTTGAACGGAGGGTGGTTTCGGGGTCTGGGGGTCATGATCGATGAAAATATACCAAAATTTTTTGAAATCGCTTTCCTCCGAACGGCTGCAATAGGTAGCTTTTTGTAATGAAAGCTACCTAAAATCCAGTTGAGTGAAGGAGGAAGAATGAGGTATCGCATACCTTTTTTACGTTCACTGCACGACGGTACTCGATTATAAGATTTGGTGCCCCCGCGGTGGGTGGTAAGACCTGAACTTAAGCTTTTCGAGAGTGGCGAATTAGTATTTTTGTCATGAAGATATCATGTTGTTTATGTCGTTTTCAACGAAAGAATGTAGTAATATGCTATCTATTAGATGTCGTTAATAAAAGTAATGAAGGCGGAGAGATAAACACTTATAAAGTGACTTTTGTTTAAAAAAAAAAAAAAAAAAAAAAAAAAAAAAAAAATTATAAAAATTTATTTAGTACTAAGTTGAAAAAAACAAGTCTCTGTATAAATTAGAAAATTTGGATTGTCATTCATAATAATAAACGTTTTCTTTTATATATAAAAGAAAGTGATGATGCCAGGCATACCAATGAGGGCTATACGCTATGTTTTATAGAAAATGAAAATGATTATTCTTCCACAATTGATGTCCGAGTCAATAATTGGTGGATATATGAGTGCTTTCGGTAAATGAAAGATAAATTTGACAGAAAAATTATCTTTGCTTTAAAAACTTCTGCTAATTTTGCGCCAAACAATGCATGATTAACTACGCCGTTTGTCGAGGTTCCCAATTGAGAAAGCGCAGTCTTTAAAATGTAAAAAATAAATATAAAAATTGATTTTTTCACCATTTGCGTTTAGTAACATGTTTAGTATTGTACCACATTAACTATGTAGCTAAAATTCCATAAGAGGGTGTAACGCCATGGCTTAAAACAATAGCGATGTTAGCAACAATATGGTAGTGGTTTTAAAATTTGAGAACGAAGATCTGTCTCCTTCATCAGTTTGAGAAATGCTGAGGATATCCCAATCGAAATACTTTTGGATGTTGTATCGTAGCTCCTGAAAGCCCCCAGAAATAGAAGAAAGTTAAAATATTCATGTCTATATTTTATGTTGCTTTGTTATAGAATTCCGGAGGAAAGTTCGATAGTCAATGGAACGCGATTATGAAAGATTAGCCTTTAAAAAAAGTTCTACTGTACAGATTTTGATGAAACTGGCAGTCTTAGTTGGATAGTTTTAGTATATTTCATATCATTCTAATTAATAATACATCATTCATAATTAATAATAAATGATTTTTTTTTAATTGTAAAGCTTAATTTTTTCAGGGGTTTGGGAGGGAGGAAGGTAATTTTAAAATTTAACAAAAGAAGCGAAATATTTAGTACATAGTTATTCGAAATAAACAGAATAATAAATATAAATATTAAAAGCAATGAATATTATTTATAGAAAGTAATTTTCTAAATATCAAAAATATTTATTAAAAATATTAATTAAAAAATAACTTTAATTCCATGTCATCATTATCGTTCCTTCTAATTTCTCTAATATTTTAATTAACTATTTAAATGAATGATAAATTGAAAAAATATATATATGTTACAAGAAAAAAAATATTTTTAAAGCGAGTAAAATCTAGATTGCATTCTATTCTAAGTCTTTCTTACTGCCAATGGCTATCCAACTACCAGAAACACAGCTGTTCTAAAAAAAAAAATTACTTGCGTATTGTTGTTATGAGCATTTAAAATTAATTAAAATTAATAAAATTAGTATCATCTCTTCTGCTTTAAATATAAATTTAACATGTACTCGAATCGCTGCGTTATCTAGCGAGTAGATGATCAACAAAATTTCAGAGATCGTTTTTTTATAATGTATAAATATGCTCTTTAAAAACTAATAGAAATAACATATTAAATCGGAAATAATAAATGTATAGTTCTAATAATAAATTGTTCTAGTGTTTGCAAGGAACGGTTCTTAAAGCTACCAGCAGATGGCAACACCAAACTTAATATTTAAAAATTTCCAAAGTGTAAAGTATTGACACACGTAAATTAATCAGAGAAAAAGAATGTTTTGTGATGAAATTAATCCATAACTACAGAGCCTTAAATAAATTTTAAATGTTGCAATTATTACATAAAAACTCGTTTAAATCGGCTGTAAATAATTAATAGTTTAAAATAAACAGTAGGAAAAATTAAATTATTGCAGTCTTTGCAGCTAAATGTTCTAAAAGCAACTAACAGATGGCAGCACTAAACTTAATATATCCGGATATCAAAATTTTAGTAAAGATATAATTTTTGCACTTTACAGCGTAAGAATATTTGAATTTCTTATTTTTCGCTCTGTGTTTGTAAATGGTGTGCCGAAATACAAACTGTAGCTACCTTTTGAAATGTTCCTAAATTTTATTTTTTATTTATACCAACTTGCATTAATTACCCAGTGACTAAATCACCAATTTATTTCAAAATTGATATGTACATCAACATCAACTGGATTTAATTTGCTGCTGTAAAGTTCATAAATTAATATGAATCTAGGAGAATTTTCAAGGGGCATTTTCTCCTATGATAAAATACCTTAATGTACTTCAAAGTTTTGATTTTTTTTTTTTTTTTTTTTTTTTTTTTTTTGTAACGGACCATTAATCACATTTGGAATCCACGAAGGTACTATGAATATAGGAAAATTGTAAAGAAAGTTTCAATTTGTGGAATTCCGAATAATTCCTTTCGAAGTCGACATATTTTTTAAAGAGCAAACATGTATTCTAAACATGTTAATATTAGACTGTTAAAATTTATTAACACACTGTCAATAATAAATTTATATTATATAAAAATTTATTACTGTCAATAATACATTTTTTATTGACATTTAAATTAGACAAATTATCCAGGTAAGTCGTTCGTCAATTGAATTTTAAACGAAACAATGTTATTGCGTAGAATTTATCAATCAATTAATCTTTTTAACACTTCCAACATAATTGAAAAGTTTATGACTTGGGTTTGTCTGCCTGTCTGTCCGTCTTCTGTCCATGCTCCAACTTTCCTAAATCGAGTCAAACTGCCATGAAATTGAAATATGTTATTTTGGTTCAAAGGTATTAAAAAGGAAGTGTGTAGTATTAACAAATCGTTTACAAAGACATTCAAAAGAATTCCGTTACATTACGATCTGGAAGAAAATCGTTTGCAATGTATTTTAATGCTATTACACTATTTTAAATAGAAATTTATATATGCGTTCATACATTATGTTCACATGAACCGGGGGTCTGTCCAGACTTTTCTCAAAGGGTCCTTTTTTTTTTGTGAAATTGTGAAGTTTTTTTTTATTTTTGTGAAAATTCTAGTCATAATTTTGTGAATTTTAAATTATCGATGTCTTCATGTTCTACCCTTCCTGTATAAAAAAGCTAAATAATATGCTCTTTGGTGAGTTCAACTGCTTACTTACAGGCCAGATTTTATTTTTAAATGACTAAATTTGTAAAAAGTTCAATTTGAAGGTCAAAAAATTCTGTGAAAGGTCTATTTATGAGACAAATAATTTTGTGAAGGGTCCTGTTTTGGGATAAAATGTTTTGTGAAGGATCCTGTTCTGGGATAAAATGTTTTGTGAACTTTAAATTATCGATGTCTTCATGTTCTATCCTTCCTATATAAAATAACCGGTCAAGTGCGAGTATTACTCGCGCACAGAGGTTTCCGTAGAATAAATATATGAATTTGTAATTGTGTTATTAAAAAAAAAAAAAAAAACATTGCTAAAAGAATACTAAGACTTTGTAAAAAACTATACAACGTAGAGTTGGGTATAACTGTATATACTAGAAAAGTGTAAAGGATATACCATGAATGTTCAAAAAGATAGGGAACCCAAATTATATCAAATATAGCTCTTCTGTGTAACTCATTTTTTAATATTATCCTAATCTGTTTATGATGAACTTAATTCGGTACTGACAATAAAAGCAGTGCATATTTAAACTTCATTTGGCATTTCATAAAACTAAATTCAGCGTAGTAATAACCTTTCTTTCTACAGTGTAGCTAAAACAAAAATTTTGTTCAAAGTTTAAATTTGGCATTGTGCTAAGTGCGATTCGAAAGCAGGTCGCAAAGTTACAACGCCGCTTTGGTCTGTGCCGCGTTTTTCCAGATAGGTTTTTAATTAAATTTTAAACTCACTCGAGGCGTATTGAGCGATCCCCTCAATGCAAATTAGTCGCGAATCCCATAGTATTTACGTGATTCATTCTAATTAAGGGGTCTCAGGACTCTAAAGCTTCAAAATTTTAGAAATTAAAAAAAAAATTTTTAGATGTTAAACTCCTATCTTTTCTGAACATTTTGATATAATTTTTTCCTTTAAATTCCCATTAGAAGAGAAGTTATGGCTTTTAGGATTATACCCGCTCAATAGCTGAAGTGGCGTTTCCGAAATTTTGAAGTCATTCTTCTCCAAATGACGTTTTTTAGGCATAACGCGCAGGATACCTCAAAAACTTCTGAATATTTTTCCATAAATTTTCAAGACATATATTTCATGTTAGTCTGTATAAACTGAACCTAAAATTTCATTTTTATTAATATATATTATATAATATATATATATATATATATATATATAATATATATTTATTAATAATAGTCTTTATTTATTCATTTTTATTGTTCAAAAATTATTTTTTTAGGTGATTATACTGTTGAAAGTTTCAAAATTTTGTATTAGCTAAATGCAACTTTGCATTAAAAATATAAAAAATGTTTTAAATAGAAATTTATTTTAGTTCAGGGTAATTATTACAATCTGAAGTATAAGTAGGCAACAAAATTATTCTAGTTGCAATATTTATTTTGTAATTCTGCGCGTAAGCTGTTATACCAATTTTCTGCTCGACGAATGTCTGACAGTTTCGAGCCCCATGTAAATACTAATTCTGCATCTTGCAATTTTTTTAAATATATGAAATAAAAGAACATACTTGTATCTTTCGTCCCAATAAAAACTGTGTTTTAAAATCTTATACATTTTAAGACATTAAATGTTGAAAATGGTCTTTCTTCTTCTTTTTTTCCAATTTTAAGAGTCCTCAGACCCTTTAAATTAGTTTGTTTTTAACAATTTGACGTTTGTTGCTTTTATACTGCTACTGGACATTGCATTACACATATACATGATTTAAAGTTCTTAACTAGGCTTTAAAAGACGACGGTACTTAGAGTACGCCGCCCCTGTCATTATGTATGTCCAAACCGTCCGTATCTTTAAGGGTTAATATCTCGGCTAATTACTGACTTTTTTTTCGAAAATCATTATCAACAATACTTTTATACATCTGCTACGATAGGTACCTCCAGCGCTGCTCAATTCATTTGCTGAATGCCCGTAAATCGAAATTTCTGTATAACGGAAAAATGCGATTTTCTCAAAAACTATGTGGCTTAGGGTAATCGCTATAATTTTCCATCAAGGTTTAAATTAACGTCTACTACCTCTAATTTTTTTCATAATTTTAGTTTCAGTAGATTCGGAATTAGATGTTGGGGGGGGACATATTTTTGCGCTACATTTTCGGCAATATCTTTGAAGATATAATACCTAAAATTAAAAGGAATGTATTTTTGAGTTCACCGTTACGAAAGCTTTCAAACGATACCCAAACACGTATACAAAGAAAATATTTTTTTTTCAAGTAGCTTAATTAGCCCCTTTACGTTTATACTAAATTTATTTGTGAATGTTTAATAATCTGAAAATATATTTTAACTTTCCACGTTCCATAGTTTACGAGTAAAATGGCTGTGAACGACAGACACAGGAGTGATCTTATAATGGTTCCGTTTTTACTTTTTAAGTACGGAACCCTAAAAAGCTAAGTAATATGCTCTTTGGTGAGTTCAACAGCTTACTTACAGGCCACGGTTTATTTTTAAATGACTAAATTTGTGAAAAATTCAATTTGAAGGTGAAAAAATTCTGTGAAAGGTCTATTTAAGAGACAAATAATTTTGTGAAGGGTCCTGTTTGGGGATAAATTATTTTGCGAAGGATCCTGTTTTAACCCTTTGATGGTCACGACCGCATATCCGCGGTCAAAATAAAGTCCTTCTAAAGCGTTATGGCCGCGAATAGGCGCCCAGAAATTTCTACATTAAAAGCGTTATGAACGCGTATAGACGGTCGGCATTTGTTATCTCCAAATGGTCAACGTCGCGTATACGCGTTTGTGCTTCCCCCCATTTTTGGAGACTGGGAGTTAAAGAAGGCGTTTTTCAACCACACCTTCCGTCCACTACATAATAGGCGTAGACTATTTGTCAAGTAGTTTATTGTAGTCGAATGCTTTAGAGATTTGGTTGAAAAATGCCTTAGAGAATTAAGTTTTTGGTAAATGATTAAGAATGGCATTACATTTCAAAACAGATACTAAGGTGTATTCAAAGAATATATACAGTAAATGAGTTATAGTTTCTTTGAGTGGAACTAGACAAATTCGCAGAATATTAGTGTTTACATGTTTTATTTTATTATATTTTCCATAAAATTATATTTCACTATAATTATTATTATTATTTTAAAACATTTACCATGTTGCATTTATTATTTGAATGAATACATGCGTTCTTTTCTTTTTATTTTCTTTTTTAAAAGTATTTCAATGTTTTTCATTTACTAAATACTTAAAAGTGTTTTTTTAATTTCTTATTTTTTATTTGCATCACTTTTGCAGCGCAATAATAATTAAAATATCAAAAACCCAAATTCATATTACACTTAAAAAAATATTTTCTAATTTATAATTGCTGCTCAAATTTCATTCAAATTCAAGTGTAACTTTAAAACTATACCGTGAAACCTGTCTATAACGATTCTGAAGGGATCAGAAAAGGCATCGATATGGACAAGTTATCATTATACACTGCTTCAAGACTGTTAATTGATTTAAAGTACGTAATAGAATGATTATTATATAGAGAGGGATTTTTAGTTTTACTTTTTAAAGTTATCTAATTAAATAATGAAATTTAATTATTTTATTATCCATAATAGAAATTATAAACCCATAATAGGATTTTTTAATTAATATGTAAAGAATGTACAATATAAATAAATCTAATGGAAACATGTTTTTTTTTTTTTTTTTTTTACCAGATTTGTAAAAATACATGAACTCGCAATAAAAAAAAAGAATGGGATTTATAATTTTCACTATTAAAAAGGAAAAATAAATTGTAGATAGTATTTATTAGTATATGAATTAAAGAAAAATACTTCATGTAAAAAAAAAAATGTAATTAATTGGACGTATAAATGTCGAAGATAAGAAATGAAATATTACTTTTTTTTATTGACAGACATTAGTTGACATTCATAGCATTTTTGTAATGGAAGAAGAAATAAGTATTTTCTCAATTAATTCAAACGCATGTGTAGCTGCGATCAAAATTTTACTTTAGTGTAATAACAGGGTGTCTTTATCAGCATTTTCACTGAATACCAATAAAATTAATTAACTAAATTTTAATACTCTTCAATATTTATAGGGTACTTAACTATATCTTGATATAAGAAAAATGTGCACATATTCCTCTTTTTTAAAAACATTCAGTTAATCACTACGTTTAAAATTGTCATTATAACTGTTGGAAATAGATTAAAAACTTCAAGCAATTAAATATAGTAGAAAGCTTTATTAACCCTTTGGGGACGAGCAACCGGTATACGTGCCGCGTAAGGTGATCAGAATCCGTGATTATTCTTACCAGTAAATTTTTATTGTAAATTTTGCCTTATTTAATCCGAGTATTTTTCCCGATTCAATTAGGCAAAAATTTCTGTTTTGAAAAACCGTAGATAAAAGGTTAAAAATTCTGTAAAAGATGCTCGTCCTGAAGGTGTTAAATCCAATTGCTCGCAATAATCTGCAGTGCTTATTTAACATTTTTCTGGGTAGTGATAGATAATCTTTATGATAGCGACTCTTCCTTGTTTTTACTTATATTAATAAATAAATAAATAAAAATTTGTGCACTTCTTTATGTATGTTGTTTTAATTGCATCCAACCTTTTTATATTTTTGAATAACTTGATACTTGTACCGTGCATTGGTGTCTTTATAAGCAGTATATAATCGCAGGTTTAGCATTATTGCAGCGAATATTTGCTTAATATGAAAAAGAGTTTTTTTTCCCCCTTTGAAAGAGTTGGGGAGTAATCGAAAAAACATTCTCATGGTGTGGGTTCAATATAACGAACTCCTGGGGAGTAATCGAAAAACCATTCTCATGGTGTGGGTTCAATATAACGAACTCCTGTATGGAGCTTTTACATTATACCAACTAACTAAAAGAGTCCCAAATCATGTTTATTCTCACAGTTCCACTCAAAAGAAGCTGGGAACGTATCCCTAAATATTCTTTTGAAGCTACATCCACACCCACCCAGCCCCCCTCACAGTCTGATATCTGCAGATATCAGTATTTTTTACCTAATCATTTTACTAAATCATTATAGTCTCTATTGTTACAATTTTGAGACGGTAATGACTAAATACAATCGAGTCGAACAAACATTTACATTTGAAAGTTTCTATGGATTTTCTTTGATGGATTTCCTATTGTTATCTACTTTCATTTTCCTATTTTTTTCACAAGTCATCCGATGTGAAAGGAGAGAGGTGGGGTGTAGAGAATTCCAAACTTGAACAGAGACTGTATGGCCCTAACTTTTGCAATCTGTGGGTGACATCGAAATATTACTTGTAAGTGAAACTGGAATTCTCGGAAAGTTATAATTGACAGAACTACCCCTACTTTGTAAAGATTATTTGTAAAAATGATTTGTAAAGAAAACAAGTTCAGAGGAATAATACAACTTCCAAATGATGGACATTTATAAGAGGCTGCGTATTGTTTTCAATGTCACATATTTATTCAAAAGATTACCTTAGTCTTAAAAAAAATAGTATTTTTTCATAAATAATTATTATTCAGATTTCTTAAATTATCAATCTTGCACAGTGTAACATAAAAAATTGATGATATAAAAATAAAGAAAGACATATTGTTTTTTCGTTATCTTTTTGGTTTCATATCAGAGATCTGACAATATTGCCCCTCCCCCTTCCCCCACCCCGCCTTAAAAAATTTGTAGCCTATGAATAATTAATATTATGCTTATTTTTATAGTAAAAATTTCATTGCTCCTTTCTGTAGATTTTCGATTTCTACTCCATTCCGCAAACGTGCTTTTACATTAATTTAAAAAAAAATCTATTTTACCAGAATACATTTAACTAATCTCTTTCAATGATTTAGTTGGAAAAAAAAAAGTAAAAAAAAAAAGATGCTTGATATTTTTTATATGCTTGATAGCTCCGATACCTTGAAATCTAGAAATAATTTCTCCGGGTAAGTATCACGCTAATGATAATTTGTAATTCTAAATTATAACGAATAATTTAGATAATAACTTTTTTGAACTAATGCACTTCATTTTTTATGCTGGAGAAAAATTTACAGAGATTCCACATGGACATATATATATGGAAAAATAATACTATTTGTTTAAAAATTAAAATTAAAAATATCTTGACAAGGAATATAAAAATTGGTTTCATCAAAGTATTCCAAATCTTTAAAAAATGAAAAGAAGAACAAACGATAAAACGTAAAAATGATATAAAGAGACGAAGTGACAGTTGATTTTTTTTTTCTTTTTACAAATTTTTTTTCTTTTTTCTTTTTCCTTTTTTTTTTTCTTTTTTTTTTTTTTTATTTCTCTAGAGAACTTTGAAAAAATCATTGAATCTTACGGTTTTTAACATAAGAAATAAACGTTTAAGAAATGTTAAATGAGCAGTTTCCGAATTTATTAAAAATGGAACTTAATTTCAGTCTAGTCGAATGATTTGTTATCAGATTGGAATGGCAATGTCGTCAAAATGGCGTTTTATTTAAGGTAGTTCTCTAATTCCCTAGTTCAACAACGAGACGCCACACCAGTGGTCAAGAGGTTCTGCTCTCAAAGCTGGTAGAGGGCCCCACCAGTGGCCGAGAGGTTCTGCTCTCGAAGCTGGTAGACGGGAGGTGCTGGGTTCGATCCCAATCGCGCCCGTCGGCCTAATCGTTCGGAGTTTTCGTGGTTTTCTTCGAGCCGTGGATTTTCCATGCGTAAATACGGATTAGGTTCCCTTAGAAAGACCCCCACGGAGGGCACCCCGTGAAGGCCTATATCCCTCGTGAAGATAATCGGCCGTCAAAAATCAACCCAACCCAAAGCTGGTAGACGGGAGGTGCTGGGTTCGAACCCAATCGCGCTCGTCTGCTTAATCGTTTGGAGTTTTCCGCGATTTTCTTCGAACCCTGCATTTCCTTGCGTAAATACGGGTTAGGTTTCCTTAGAAAATCTCCCACTGAGGGCAGCTCCCCATTCGGGCCTATCCTTCCTCGTCATGTAGATAATTAACCATCAACATCGAGACATTTTCGGACTCCTTTTTAAACGTAAAGGCAAAAAAATGACAGACTAGACTATTGAAGTGGTTTGAAATCAAATAAAGTTTTCCCTTTAATTCGAGTTTTTTACTTGAATGAATACTAATTCAATGATAACTTTCATGTAAAAGTCTTTTATTTATTTTTTTTTCTACTTACCCATCTTCACACACACACATAAAAAAAAAACTGTAAAAGTAGTTTTGGGTGAAAAACAAATTAATTTTTTAAACTTTAATGTATGATTTTTTCAGGGCCGAAACTAGCCTTTTTTGCACCCGGGGCAAGCATGGATTTTGCGCCTCCCCCTCTTCCGCAAAGTATATTTACAAAGAGAATTTTACTAATTTTCTAATAGCCGATTTATTCTAAAATTTAAAATATGTAATACTCAACTACGTAATCTACAATGGCGGATCCAAGGGAGGAGGTCACGGGAGTCATGAGTCCTCTCTGAACACCAACAAAAATATTCTAAAGATCTTTTTTAAAATGAAATATACAGTTAGAGTCCCGATTATCCGAGTCCTGTTTAACCGAGTTTCCGCTTTCACCGAGTTATTTTCTTCTGATGGACTGATGTCTTCTATTATTATGAAACAGTCATTATAAATGAAGTGTTAGGTGAAGATGAAAGAGCAGCCGTAAGTATAATTTTTTTTTTGAAAAAAAAAATTATGGCCATTTTTTTCTTTCCATTCTGACCAGAAAATCAGAGTTCTAACTTTTTACGGCTGCTCTTTCATCTTCACCTAACACTTCATTTATAATGACTGTTTCATAATAAGAGTAGCCATCAGTCCATCAGAAGAAAATGATCCATTCCAAAGGTATAATCCTTCATTTGGCGCCCCTTCGTTCTGGTGCCCGGGGCACACGCCCCCTTAGTTTCGGCCCTGGATTTTTTAATCAATAAATTACTTATCGAGTTGTCAGCGAATTTTGCATGTGACAAGTTTTTTTCCCTTTACCGCGTTGCCGCCACGGAAATTCGGTTCAAAACGCACACTTTCACAGTATTTTCTGAACAAACAATAGAAAACGCAATTTAATGACATGATTTCTGAATAGGAACATGTCCATTTCATGCGTTTCCAAACATGAATAAATTTAGGAATGTGTCAGGAAGTAGCTCTTTTGAATTTGAGGACAGTGCTCTCTCATAAGCGGCTAAGAGGTTTTGCTCTCAAAAAGAGTGATGTCAACACAGATTGAATTTAATACTCACAAAAAATTTCTCCTTGTGAAAGTGACATTGACATTTCAAAATCAAATGTTCAAAGCATAAATATTTTATTTTGATTGTGCTATAAGTGGCATTATTTTTTCTCATTATCGTTGCTGCCAGTATATTTAAATGTCATATAATTTTAAAATGCAATTCTTATGTGAAAATGCATTTTTATCGTCAGTGATATTTTTGTAAGATTAAAATAGCAGGAATTTAATCTATTCAATGCACTTCAATTATTTACCTCAATATAATTTATTTCACGTATATGACTGAAAAGGAAAAAAAAATTGTGAAATAATGCCACTTTTCTAAACCTACACAATTAAATAAATGATTTATTTGTGTATATTTCTGACCAATTCAAAGGATGGGGATTTGGGTGAGGGATTTAAAATTCTTCTCAAAACAGTTAAAATCCATAAGATATGTACAAATTTGGTTTTGTTAAGACGAATAAATAGTGAATAAGACAAATGTAAAGACAAACGCAAACAGGCAAAATCATTTCAGCTTGCATCTGTTTCAACGATTCCTTGTTTTGTGCAAAATGAATAAGAAATAGAGCGAGGAACAATAGCAGTAAATTACATACACATGTATTATGCTTCAATATATATATATATACAGGGTGTTCCGTTAAAGGGGTCCAATATTAATAGGGGTAATAGAGGAGATCACATGGAGCATAAATCAGTATATAAAGCCTGGTCGGATCTCAATAGTTTTCAAGTTACAGCAAATAGAATGAAAATTCGGAAAATTGTAAAAGAACCCTCATTGCTAAACTATCGATAATGCTACATAAAAACGAAGCACATATTTAGAAAGAGCAGAAAAAAACCTACAAAATGACATCAATTGTATTAAAATAGCAATATTTATTGACGAGTTACAAGCCCTGAAACAGTGAAAAAAGTACGAAATCCAATATACATCAAAATAGTTAATCGTTAATTCCAAAAAGACAACTCTAGCTACAACAAGGAAAATGTAGTAAAATTTGGTCCATTCCGAAAACTTTCGAAAAAGCTTACAATGAACCATATCGGTTTAATTGTGTGAGAGAAATTAATCAGTTTCTTAGTTACAACTCCGCTTTCTATGACACTAGCAAAGGTTAAACTCCGCCCATCACGATTGGAAACACCGCCTTTTTAATTACTCTCAACTATACATTTTCGATCATGCTTCTTCTGAGATGCAACATTTTTAATTATTCAAGAGTTGAATGAACCAAAATAACTTTACAATAATAGTCTACATTTTAAAGTGGTCTTTTATTGATATAAAGCTTAAGTTAAATTCTTTAAAATTAAACTGGTGGTGAAAATTCGGAAATAATTAAAAATATTGCGATTTGTAACTATGCAAGAAGTTTCAGTACATGTTTTGCATGGACAATTATTGTATGTATATGTGCATCATAATTTATGATAGGAAATAATAATAACAAATAGCATAATAATTTTATTAATTATAAATTTAAAAAAGACACTAAATTTTAAATTAATTCATACAAACTTTGTAATTTACAATTTGAGTACACCACAGTCTGTGACTTACAAAATACTGTGCCAAAAAGTGTTGAAAATAAAAGAAAAATGACAAATAAAGAATTACATTCCACGTACTTTATGACATATGTGAAGCATAGTCTTCTGGCCTGCGCTGCATAGTTCAGTGTCGGAAGGCAGACGAACGGACATTATTATAATAGGTGTTCGAAGTTGCGCCCATTAACAGAATCGCACAGCCGACAGCGACGTTGTAAAGATTCGCGAACACGCCGAAAAACTCCGACGGAGTTGGGAATGTCTCCTGCAGCGACAACGATTCGCGCTAGTAAATCCTCCGGTGTATCCACAGGCGTTTCATACACCAGCGATTTAAGGTGCCCCCAAACAAAAAAGTCTAACGGATTGAGGTCTGGAGAGCGTGCAGGCCAAGCAACAGGTCCACTGCGTCCAATCTATTTCCCAGGATATGTTGAATTGAGGTGATTGCGAACACCTATGAAAAAATGTGCCGGTGCGCCATCGTGCATAAACCACATATTGTGGCGCAATGTTGCTGGCACATTTTGCAGTAACTGCGGTAAGATATCCCGTAGGAAAACCAAGTACGTACTGCCATTGAGTACATCTGGGAGTAAATATGGTCCTATGAGATAATCGCCGAGGACACCTGCCCATATGTTCACACTGAACTTTTGTTGTGCGTTCGACGGGAAAACAGTGTGCGGATTTGTATATGACCATGTGTGCATATTGTGCGTGTTTGCCACGCCCTCTCTCGTAAATGTTGCTTCATCAGTAAATAAAATATTTTCCAGAAATTGTGGATTATTTTCTGCTACATTAAGCAACCAGCGTACGAATTCTGTCCGCTGAGCACAATCTGTTACTGATAACAGTTGTACCCGCTGCACATGAAAGGGGTGCATGTTTTCTGCACGCAGAACACGCCACACACTTTGGTGAGAAACACCGACTTCAGACGCAGCAGCTCGTGTACTCGTGGAGGGGTTATCTTTAAAAATATTCAGTACATCTTCTTCCATTGCAGGTGTTCGTACATGTCGAGGTTTCCCTGCATCAATGCTTGCTGTATTAAACGATCCAGTCTCCCGTAATCGTCTATCGATTTTTATGAAGAGTTTCGAACTTGGGCAACGTCTCCTTGGAAATTGCTTATGGTACATGCGCTGTGCTAGACATGCATTTCCATGAGCTTGCCCGTACATCAGATGCATGTCCGCATATTCTTCGTTAGAGTATTCCGGCATAATTATTATACATCAACTTACTACAATCCCACTTACAACAGCCTCCCTTTAACATAACGCCCACTGATGACTGCTGTTTTATTACACTTTTCTTCCTATACACATAGAAAATTTGCATAAAAAGTACTTCTTCTTCATCATCCTGAAAGTTCATGGAGGAAACGCAGCAGTCACGGAGTTTGCTTTAAGACAAGGCGAGAGCTGCACAATATGTCATTCACTTGACCAGACTGAATAATGAAAGGGTATTGATAGAGGTTGATCAGAAATGTATAATTGAAAGATATTAAAACGGGGTGTTTACAATCGTCATGGGCGGAGTTTCGCCCTTTCCGAGCGTGCAAGAGTACAGAGTTGTAACTAGGGAACTGCTTGATTTCTCCCATACAATTAAACTGATATGGTTTATTGTCAGCTTCTTCGAAAGCTTTCGGAATGGACCAAATTTTATAACATTTTACTTGATGTAGGTAGAGTTGCATTTTTGGAATTAACGATTAACTATTTTGCTAAATATTTGATTTTGTATTTTTTCACTGTTTCAGAGCTTGTAACTCGCCATTAATTCTCAATATTCTAAAACAACTTATGTCATTTCGTAGGATTTTTTCTGCTCTTTCTAAATATGTGCTTCGTTTTTATGTAGCATTATCGATAGTTTAGCAATGAGGGTTTTTTTACAAATTTCCGATTTTTCATTCTATTTGCTGTAACTTGAAAATTATTGAGATCCGGCAAGGCATTATATACTGATTTATGCTCCGTGTGATCTCCTCTATTACCCCTATTAATATTGGACCCCTTTAACGGAACACCCTGTATATATATATATATATGACTGAAGAAGGAAATCCTTTTATGAAGCATTGGAAAATCTACGTGCTAAATTGGTTGATATTGTTCATTTTACGAGTAAAAATGACTGAAAACCTTTCGCAGGAGAAGATCCTGGCTGCGTCACTGTGTAAATGTCGCTATTATATGGTTAGATTCTATTTTCAGTCAAAAAATCCATTCCATTACCACAACGTGTAAAAAAGTAATAAAGTATTTCTCAAAATTCTTAAATGAAATTTAGTATAAAAAAGGAAGCAAAAGAAAAGTATTCGGAAAAAAAGGCAAAAAATTTTTATGCACTTAAATTATTGTTGAAGAGATTATTTGCATGACTAATTTTATAAGATAATTTTTTTTTCTCTTTACTAATGCAATCATTTTTCTATTTTTTTTATGCTTACTCTTTTCTAGCTCGTCCGCCAGGGGTTGCCGGGGGCCGTCGAAAAGTAGCACAATACGAGAAGAAGCCCTTTAAAAATCGTATTAAAAAATAGGAACATTTTTAAAAACGATGTTAGAATTCCGAATAAACTTTTTTGAAACTACAAAACTTAACATAATGGACCAAGTTATGTTAACCGGAATTTTTTCACATCGGTAAAAAACTCCCCGTAAAACGTAAAAAAAAAGCAGGGGATATAAATTACTAAAATATTGTGATCGTAATTCTTTTATGACAGTCAAAAATTTTAACTCCGACTTCGAGGTGCATAACTACATATAGAGAGGTACCTTCTTACCAAATTTTGCAGTTCTGCGTTCAGCGGTCTCTTCAGAACACATTCGAGAGACACACGCACAAACTTTTTTCCTTATTTATAAATTGTGTAATTTTAGTTAAATATATATTGTAAGATATCTAAAATAAGCCCCTCCGAAAACGCCCCCCCCCCCTCATATATGAGAATTTTTTGAAAGACCCACCATTGGCCGAGATTTTCTGCTCTCAAAGCTGGTAGAAGGGAGGTGGTGGGTTCGAACCCAATCGCGCTCGTCGGTCTAATCGTTCGGAGTTTGCCGTGGTTTTCTTCGAATCTTGAATTTCCTTGCGTAAATACGGTTTAGGATCCCTTAGAAAAACGCCACACGGAGGATACTCCCCCCCCCCTTCGGGCCTATATCCCTCGTGTTGATAATTGACCGTCATAAACAACACCTTTTTTGAAAAAGTGCCATATATAAGATCACCCTTCAAGTTTTATTTTCTAACGCTGTCAATCCTTCTTCTTCCTTTTTTTTTTTAAATACTGGAAATACTTTAAGTTTTTTGTTTTCTTATCTCCAAATTGAATATATCTTATGCAATTTATTTTTATCTAATCTTTTTACATATAACTGCATCATAGAATGGTCACTAAAATTTAACTCATTTGTGTCGTGAGTCTTTCATTTGGTGAGGAACTATCACAATAGCTTCATCGCCGTGGTGGCGTATGTATGGGTGGTGGTTTATCACAGTGATGTTAAATGTATCGCTGCACATTCTATCCACTTTTTTTTTCGAATGAACATTAATTGGTGCGGGAATATCAGTCACGAACCGGAACAATATTAATCATAATTTCACGAGTCGGAATATCATTCCCGTTTGCTTAGGTACATTTCGCGCCCTGACTTTGTGTTGCTTAACCCTTTGAGGGGCAAGGAATTGCGTTTCTGCAATGTCGAATTTACACCGGAATCTTCAAAAAAGTTTACTGCAAAATAAGGAAAATCAATTTTACGACTTTTTCAACCAAAGTTAGAAAAGTAAAATTTAATTAAAAAAATAATTAATAAAATTTAATGAGTATTAAATAATTTAATAAAATGGTATTGTTGATGAGGTTTTCATGTAGGGTGGAATTTAGAAAATATCTATTAAATGTAAAGGGTTCAAAAATAATATTGTGCTTCTCCTAGAATCAGACGTTAAGCTGACTTTCAGGTTGGTATCCTTGGAGAGGTATATCATCCCGAAGCTACAAAATAAATTGTTTAAAAAGAAAAAAAAAGAAGAAAAGAAAGAAAAAAATTAAAGTAAATTTAAAGAATATATAACCATCATTTGTTCTAAAACTATTTTACAAATCACATTTTAAAGACAAAAATTTCTATTTTATAAGATATCATAATTAAAAAAAAATGAATTTAACTTTATTTTAATATTGAGTTTGAAACTTCTGCATACGAACATCCGTATCTGATCTTAATTAATATCAAATACCATATCGAAAGTCTTAATTAAAAAGGTTAATTTTAGCTTTTTTCTATGATATCAGATCAGTTTATATATATATAATTTACAGTTTATAAATGTTTAGATCTGAAAATTACAATATTTAAATACTAATTTTGGGGCATTCTTTGTGTCATACTTTTATAAGCAAAACATTCTTTTGTTGTTTAAGTAAAAAATAACCATATTTTCCATACATTTTGTTAATGTAAATTTCTTTAGACAGTCTAGTTTCTATGGCACCTCACCTAATTTAAGGATCTGTCTTTTACAGGTATTATTTGATCTGAAATTAAGTTCATTTGATGTCAAGTAAAAAATGTCTCTCATTTTAACTTATAAGTTTTTAGATCTGAAGATTACAATATTTAAAAATTATTTTTCTTTCATTCTACTTGAGTATCGATAAAATAGCATTGGAATCGCGCTCCTTGCTTTTAAATGATTATATTTTCTTATCTTTAAAATTGTCGTGTTTAGAAAGTTCTCAATCTAATACATCTTGCATAACTAATTATTCCTTGTAGGTTTGATTTAATAATAATAATAATAATACTAATGAATCCATATCTGTATTTAACTGATTTAATAATAATAATAATAATAAAATTAATAATAATAATGAATTTATATCTGTATTTAACTGTTTCTGATATCATATTAAAAGATTTTGCTTTAATTAATTTATGATTATAGTGATGATGTATAGTTAATAATTAATTTAATATATCAACACCTTGGATTATAACTCATTTATATAATGCAAGTTCTTAACGTTTATAGTTTAGAATTTTTGTTTGATAACTTTTAAAAATCGCCTCAGAAATATGTTTCCTTTTCTTATTTGAGTGCAAACAGAAAGATACCTGAAGAATGAGTTCGAAAGGGGGTAGTTCTGGGGTAGAGGTGGTAATCAATCACTGTCGAAATGAATGTGGGAATTCTACCCTTTGGAAGCACATTACAATGGACTTTAGTAGGTTACTGTTTGCTAGGATGTACTGAAGGGGGGGAAGGCAGTTTTCGCAGATTCATTGCTAAACGTTTGCCAAACTAAATCATTGACCACTTACAAACATACAAAGCATTTCCCCGTGAAACCATTTTCGAAGACAAAAATTGCACGCAGCTTAACCGCGAAAGGGTTAAGATAAATTATTTTGTGAAGGGTCCTTTAAAGGACCTAAAATTCTCCTAAACATATCCCTTCATGAACAGATGCTTCATTTTAGCGCAGGCACCATTTTTTAACCTACCTAAATCAAAAACATGTTTTAGGGATGATGCATACATACAGTCTTGCACCAATCATTTAGCTTTAATTTAGCCAGTCCCAAGTCTGGATAAAGAAGGCGAGGGGAAAATGATGATTCTTCCGCTGCGCTCAGTATTTAAGGGGGCTGGCCACTGAGCTTCCGATTTCCCCTCACTAATGTAAAGTCTATGGACATTGGATGCATTCGTCTATTTAAAATATCTCCTCGGGAAATTAATATTTTAAATTTCTATTTTTGTGCACACTTCCTAAAAGCGGTCTCTTTTTAATACTTTCCAACAAAGTTCAAAAGTGTCTATGACTTCGGTTTGTATGTCCGTCTGTCCGCGCTTTAACTCCCGTAAATATACTCGGATCGTTCTGAAATTTTTAGATGTTAGTGACCTCTACCATAGAACGAACCCTATTGCAAATGAAATTTCTGTCATGTTTAGTTCATTTACAGGGACAGTCAAAAGTTTTCTGTTACATTACAGCCTATGGGAAAAAATCGTTTAAAATGATTTTTAATGATGTTACATGCTTTCAAACATGATAAAATTGATATGCATTTATCAAGTGCACTAAAATATGCATTCTATAGAATATGCGGGGCAAAAAATAATTATTATTCATTTACAGGGCCACACAAAACAATTCCGTTACATAATGATATAGGGATGGAGAGAATTTTTTCCAACGCATTTTAATTATGTTAAATTATTTCATGTATAATGAAATTGATATACGTCGCTGAGGTTTACTATAAGTTATTTCATGTATAATACGAAGTGCATAGCATTTACAGGGACACACAAAAGATTTCAGATAATATTTTGTATCCGAAGTACTTTACGGTAGCGATGATTGCTAGAAATGCATTTTTAATTATGTTATGTGCTTTTATGTTTCACTATATATTTATGCATTGTATATAGTGTGTATAAATGATGTAATTCGTATACAGGGCTACACAAAAGAATTCGTAATGGTCACTGGGCATGATTGCAAATTGCTTAAAGGTGGTTTTTAAATGAGTTATGCATTTTAACGCTGAACGGCATTTAGTTTACTAAGAAATGTTTGTAGATAATGACATAGATTAAATGATATACAGGGTCACGCAAAGAAATGGATACATGGCCGTATATAAATGATAATTTGTGGAAATGTGATTCCAGTAGTTCTAAGAATGTTTTACTTACAATTTAACTTTAGCTAAATAGTGGCGTGTAATAAAGGTACTAGGTTAACTACAGGGTTGTACAAAAGTATACAAGTATGTTCCCATCTATTAGTATAAATTGCTGAAACAGAAATTTCAACCTGTTATATGTTTTCTTGCTAAACTAAATTTCCACATTATATAGCATATATATCAACCTACAGATAAAATACAGGGCTGTTCAAAAGAATTGGAATACATATTTGCTATGGACAGTAACTGCTGAAATCAGTTTTGTAAATTTTTATTCGTTTTCTAAAATGTTTACTTAGTTCTCTTATATACCTTATTTCCCCAAATAACGAAGTTTTTTCAAAGCATTCAGGAAGTGTTGGAAAATGTTTCATAATCTATGCGTAACGCATGATTTTTCTTACTTGTTTTCTTAGTTCTCAAAATTTTCTAAAGTATAGAGTTAATTTTATATAAAGTGTTAAAATCTTACTCACAGTTCGCCCGCTTTTAACACGTAAAATATTAAATTCAGCATAGATTTTAGAAATATTTTGAAAATTAAGAAAAAAAGAGACATCCTTTAAGAAGAGTACACAGAAAAAAGATGTAAAAAATATAAATTTCAAGAGAAGATATGTTAAATAGACGAAAGCATCAAAATTCCATAGACTTAACATTACGGAGGAGAATTCCGGAGCTGAGTGGCCAGCCCCCTCTCTGTATACATGTCTCCTCTCTGTAAACATGCTGCATGAAGAAGGGAATGATTTGACCAATGGCTTATTCCTATCCCGGGCAACGTGGGGCTGATCAGCTAGTTCCGACTCATGTTAGGGGACCTTATACGATTTGCTTCCAAGCGCGTTGGCCCTACGTTAAGTGTGCGACTCTGTTATTTCATTGTTATCCTCATATTTAAATAATATTCAATATATATTATTTAAATACTAACAAGTCGGAAATTGTGCTTCAAACGTGGCCAATGAGGTACGTTCTTACTATGACTCGTTTTATAAATATTCCGGTCTTGTGCCATAGCTGTTGCAAAAATGCATGAATATAAAATTTGCTACGTTTTATATATTTAATTTAGTAAGACGGAAACAATGGGATTCTCTCTGCAAATGGCCGTCATCGCCATGGCATCCTAGAATCATGACGTATAATGGGATATCATTGAATTCATGACGTAAGATAGGATTAAATGGAATGAAGGAAACTTTTATGAATATCTTTTTAAGTTTTGATTCGATTTTCATAACATTTGAAATGACTCGAAATAATACTGCAACGATTTTATCTATTAAATTTGAAACTATTCAGTTGCGTAATTTTTGCACTGTTATATGCGGACAGACAGACGGACGGACCAGACGCCGACTGTAGGCTACTAAAAAATATTGAAATAAATGAATTTATACAGCCATTGCATGAATTTGAAATAATAAAATATGTTGGGTAGTTGCAGTTCCAATCCATGTAGTATTTCAATTCCTTTATCGTCCGACAATTCCTTTCACCAAATTTTCTAGAAGGGAAATAAAGATAGATAGAAAAAAGTGACTTTTACAGCCTCTACAAAAATATCCGCTTCAAAATACAAAATTATTAACTCAAGGGCGTTGGTGATATTTTTGACGGCCGATTATCTGCACGAGTGATATAGGCACTAGGGGGAGCGCCCTCCGTGGGGGGTCTTTCTAAGACAGCCTAACACGTATTTATGCAAGGGTTCCCAAGGTTCGAGGAACACCATGAAATCTCTGAACGGTTACGTCGCCGGGTGCGATTGGGTTTGAACTCAGTACCTCCCGTCTAACAGCTTCGAGGGCAGAACCTCTCAGCCACAGGTGGGGCTATCTACTCAAACAACAAAATGAACGTTGTCTGAACATATTAATGTAAGATCATTTAAGTACTCACGTTGAGATTTAAACTGATTTTTTTTTCGTGTGTGACTATGTATACAGTTTTACAATCAGTTAACCGTTTTTAACGCATTCCAACACAGCTGAAAAGTGTTTATGAATTCGGTTTGTCTGTCCGTGCTGTAAGTTGCGTAAATATAGTCGGATTGATATATGATATTGTGTATCACTATGGTATGTTCGCTATTGAAAATGAAATGTGTAGCATGTACGCTTCATTTACAGAGACACACAGAACTTGCAAGTCATAGCAACATTAACGAAGATTAAGCTCTTCATTTGCTAAACTTTTTTCCTTCTTTTTGTTTGTGTTGTTTGTTTAAAAAAAAAAAAAAAACTTCTATTCTAGTATTTTATGCTCTTCTCATGATATTACTCTTATTTCTTTCATTCCCATGTTTAATTTACCTCAAATTACTAGACTGGGTGGGCGCCGTCCTCTTGCTGTCGTTTGATCCCCTCGGCTTTTGCATTTATCTGTTGTTTTTTTTTTTAGTTTGAACTCTCCTCACTGTAGCTTTTTCTTACATTTTTAACTTATAGTAATTTAAATCCTCTTGTAATTATGTATATATTTAGTTTTGTTTCTTTTCTTCACTGTGTTAAACTTTTTTATTTAACAAGCTATATTAAATGTATGGTCTCTGAATTGAGTCTTTTTTTATGGGGCTTCCTTTGGTAGCTTTTTCGCCTGTCCTGGACATATATGTGGATCATATGGAACATTTTTTTTTCTCCTACTAGTTATACTAACAAATTTTTCTTTTAAAAATTGTCTATCTTTTTAGCTTTTACTCTCTATTTTTTCGTGGCTACTAGCCGCGTTTAAACGCTCTTTTTTCTAAGGCTCTTATTGCATTGTAACACGATTTACTCTTAGCCTGGATGTAAAGTTGCCAAGCAACTAGGGAATCCATACACCAGCTTTATTGTTCCATTGTTCCATTCTTAACGTCCTAAAGTTAGCGAGAATCATTTGATGTAATGGTATATCAAAATGAAAAATTTTCAATAAAAATAATCATTCGTAAATTGATAGCACCGCCTACTTAATTTATTATTATTATTATTTTTATTTTTTTCTTCGAAAATATCTAAATACCTAATTTCTCAATTCTTACGATTCCTTGAATATGCTTACCACTCAAAGAAATTTCCTTTCGCACATAAGGTTTTAACAATTATTTATGTAAAAGTGAAAGTACGAAGAAAAAGCACCTTTCGAGAAATATTAGGAGCTTCCTCGTACCGAAACATTCTAGAGATGTTCTGCGAGAATCAAAATACCGAAAATATCATTAATAAATAAATAAATAAATAAATAAATAAATAAAATATATTGTCTTTGGGATGTGTTTTTACGACGCATATGAACTTCAAAGATTTTCAAAATGAAACATGCCTACGAATATAGAGCACTAAAGCAGCCATTCAGTTGAGAGGAAAATCCGAATGTTCATAGTTTATGTACAAAACATATATCTTCACTTTAATGCTTTTTTAAAAACATTATTTTTGAACGGCATTTTTTTTTTTCAATATTTAATAGTAGAAATTGGGCAATTAAACATGGCCAAGTTTACAATTAAAAACAGGTGTTAAGAAAAAGTGTAGAAATTGGCAGTTATCAAAACAAAATTTTGAATTTTGCATTACAAGATTTTTATAAAAATTATATATACTAACACAATTTTTAACACTATTTTTTGTAACATAATTTGTCCTGAAAGCGCCAAAATTATTACTTTTAAAATTATTGTCATTCTCTTCATATGAAATATCTGTAGTATGGATGAGTTTTAGAGGTTGTGGCCGTCGATTAGATTCATTACTTTGCTACAATTTTCAGCAAATATTATGAGTCTGTTGTAAAGAAAGATTCATGGTACAAGAAACGTCGACGTAAAAACTTTCTTCAATTTTTTTTATCATGGGTTCGTAATTGTTGAAAAAAGAGAAAATCAATGGTAAAGTGAAAATTTTCGTTATTCGAACATAATTTCAACGATAATTTTTGTATTTGATATAATTTATGTTTTGCATGTTTATTGATTGAAACCAAAGCCCATGTACATTTTGGATCATAATATTTTACAAATGTTAATTTATAATTAGGTATGCAATAAAGAAAAAATATATAAAAATAGAAATGTGTACTTCTTTCGCCATTAAGACACCTGCGCGTAACCACCCTCCCCCCTCTTTTTACCATTACACGATAAATTTTCGTGTACTTTGTTCTTTTGTCCTGTTATAAGAAAAATACGTAAGCCGATTTAAAGAATTGTATGTTAGATTAAATTTGATAATTTCGTTCTTGCCATTTCACATATTTCGGATATCTTGTGTTTTATACGTGTCAATTAATTTTACAGATTATTGTCGGGAATTCAATTTAAAAAGACAAAAAAAGAAACTGGGTTAGAAACACTTCAGTTTAACAGGCAGCTGATTGATAAAAATTATTATTCATTGCACATCAGTAAAGTTTTAAAATAAATTTATTTTTAAATTAAACGCAATTCTAATGTATTAGATTTTAAGACGTTTATGGGATTGTTTATGAAACCGAATGTTCTTTCAGGGCATCGGTAAAACAATTTATAATTTTTATATTTCAGCGCTTTTTACGAAGGGGAAGTGTTGGTACGAAAATTTTTCGGGGCGGCGCTTGTGTCAAAGCCTTTATATTGGAAACGAAGACACTCCCACGCCCATGTTAAATGATGCCGCAAAGTAGCGCCACTGGTGGCCGTGCTGTAAACTAAATTGTTCGGTAGTGGGCGGGGCACTCCACGAAGCTTTTGGTTTTGTTTTCAGGGACCGATATTTTCATTTATACCGCGGCAGTACAACGGTAACGACAATTAGAAATTTAACTGCTGTGATTAAACTCAGATTAATGAAATATTTAAATTTTTGATAACTAATCTCATTATGTATTTCTTTCAGTTTTTAATATTTTCTGTTTACTTCTTATAGTTTATAATGGCGTGAAGAATTCGAATGTTTTCAAAGAGATTCATTTCTGAAACAGTGGATATATATATTATTTAATGCGTTCGACAATTTGCTTCAATGGGATATTTAATATATGTGATTAATACTGATAACAAATAAATTTTTTCATAAAAACATTCGTATTTTCAACGCCATTTTAAATTATAAGAAGTAGTAATTCCAACGCCATTTTAAATTATAAGTAAACTGAAAATAAATAAAACACAATCGGATTACTTTTATCAAAAATTTTATTATTTCAACACTAAGTTTGCTTAACCCCTTGGGGACGAGCGACACGTATACGTGCCGCATGAAGCGCTCAGAAACCTTGTTTTTCCTCACCAGTAAAATTTTACTGTAAAATTTGCCTTATTAAATCAGCGCATTTTGTCGATTCAACAAGACACAAATTTCTGTTTTTAAAAAACGGTGACAAAAGATTAAAAACTTCGTAAAAGGCTCCCGTCCCGAAGGGGTTAATGAAAGAACTGAAAGCTTATTGTCGTTACTTTTATACTGCCATGAGTTAAATGAAAATGTCAACAGTTAGTTTTCATTAAAAGTTAAATTCCTTATTGCAAGTGAATGAGGTTTTTGTTTTATAAAGGCACATAAAACACATCTTATTACAAAAAAGCATTTAGTAAAATAAGGATTGATTTTTTTTTTCTAGGTATTAAGGAGATTTTTCTTTAAAAATTACTTTCCTGGAAAATCTGATAACTACTGATTTTTGTTTTATGTAACTGCATAAAATAGACGTTTTATAGCACACAACTATTAGAAAAAAAAAAAAAGAAACTGTAGCTACACTTTTTTTTTTTTTTTTTTTTTTTTTTTTTTTTTTTATAAAGCTACAAAAAACACATTTCATTACACTATAAGTGACATTTAGAGATGAATTTGGAAGACTTTATTTTCAAATTTTTCTTATTTTCTGTTGCTGTAACACTTAATATATATATATATATATTTTTTACATTTTTAAAAAATTTAAATGGAATAAATGAAATTTATTAGTACAGTGTAAATTAAATTGTATTCTGTACAGTGTTTATGAACGAATGAAAATTCCGATTCTTATAAAATATTATATATGTGTGTGTATAAATGTTGATAAATCTATTATACACCTAATGTTATACCTACAGAATGGTTTTTTTTTTTTCTCACGGGACAGCTGAGATTGATTTATAATAGAGCATTATTTCGATTTTGGTTCCAGATGAATTTAATAAAAAGTAGTTCACTTTGGAAACAGGTTTTGATGCTGAAAATGTCGTCTAAAGAATGAAAATTAAAAAAGAACCAGCCAAAGACTTAACATTAGCTTGTGAGCGTCTCTGCATGAGCAAAGAGTTTCCTTAAGACCAAAGAGCCTAAATATTTTTCATTCCTATTCCTACAAAGAACTACAAACCCAGAAAGGCAGAATGCTTCTATTAGTAAATTATATATGCAAAAGATAATACATATTTCGATTTAACGTAACAATTAAAGTCTACTGAAATAATTTTAAATATATGTATTTTTAACTCTGTTGGTACTGAGATTAGTACTGAATATCAAGAAATAAAATACTTTTGCTAATGAAAATGAAATCATGCTTAAAACGTTAAAAATGTATATGATTTATACCAGTATCTCAAAACACAGAACTATGAAATGCTTTCATGAGTACAAAACTTCTTAAGTAGATTTTCATTCATAAAACTAAAAATGTTTACAGTTAAATTGGATCATGATGACAACTTTTCCACTTTTTTTGTTCCACTGACCTTTATTTAAACTAACCAATGAGTCAAGATTGGTAGAATTTCATTTTTAAATAGAATTTTGCATCAATGGAAAGCCACCTAAAATCTTAAAGTAGATTTGCCACACATTTACAGAAAAAGACATTGTCACAAAAATTTGCATCTTCAGATATAGTCCAGGCAATAGAGACAGTATAGGGGCTCTACCTAGCAAAATTCATGGTAGTTCTGGAAAAAGGCTTACTAATGTCTTTTGGGTCGCTGAATCCGAATTTTTAACTTCCCGCCAAAGTTTCCCCCGGCAACCCCCCCAAAATTTTGGTAAAATGCCCCCCAAAAGAGGATTTTATTTAAAAAAATCAATTTTTTTTATTGTTTTAGGGGAAAAGTATCTAGAAATTAAGAAAGTAGACAAAATTTGCAACAAATTAGATATATGACATTATGACTTAGGATAAGGGGAAGGGGGGATCTGCCTCGGAACATGTGCATCGGTGCTGCGTGGACTAAGTTGCGCAATTCCACTTAACCACTCACACGTTTACATTCGCCATCCCATCTCCCCTCCGAACTTTCTCTATAAGGTTTACTTTAAATTTTTTGGGTCGCTGAATCCAAATTTTTAACTTTCCCCAAAATCCCCCCCCCCGACCCCTCCCCCCCAAATAGTTATTTTTAACTTAAATTTCACATTTTCACATTCACACATTTTTCTTGTATACATTACATGACTAGCAGGTTACGCCCGCTTCGCTGGTCCATTTTCAAAATGAACCTTGATCAAACAAAATTATGAATTCCACCTTCTATTTTAAATTAATATGGACCTTTACCTGGAATGTCTTTCCGCATTTGCTGAATACAATGCAAACGCCATTTAGCTATTATATTATCTTATGCTTTAGGCAAAATTCGGTTTATTCAGAAGAAACTCTTTTACAGTAGATCTTTAAAGTATAGGTTGGGAAGGAAATATGGCCGTTATGATCATCAGAAATTAAAACGTTCTCTAGTCACCACACTACTAAAATGAGAGATAATTACAATGACTGCAGAAAATGGCCACTGAACATTAATCTTGTTCGGATTATTCACTTTCGTTTGTTAGTTTCTGAACTCCGGGCTTCTCAGCTTGGTGCTATGTATGCTTCTGGTAGCTTAAATACAATCTCTCTCTACGCTACATTATATTTTGTAATATACGTCTTCTCTGGCAGGTCTACTGCAGTTTTCTATCTTCGGATTACAGCAAAGTAAATACAGTTAAAAAATTTAATAAATTATTTGCACACAAAGAACTCATTAACTTTCATATATAAAAGAAATGTGAATCATATAAAAGTGGATTTTTAAAACTGAAATGTTTGAATAAAATTAAAATAAAATCATTTCCACTGCCATTTCTTTTTTTATATACCAATTGCAATAATGTAACTGTTAACCTGGAAAAACAACAGATACCTGATTATGATAGATCCTCTTGTTTTCATCCAAGCAAAATCTTCCCAATCTTCCATAATCGGGTGCACAGGTATGTTTTACGTCAAACATTAGAAGTGTTTGCAACTACATGGCTACAGATGTACCAGAGTTAGATATAAAACAAAGGTAATTATGAAACAAACTACATTCCATTAAATAAAGTCAATTTGCTGTTGACTGAATTATATTAGATCTTTCACCAAAAATACTCTTTGAGGATGACAAATAAAGCCAGTTATACAAAACTTAATAACCTAGTACGTATTAATCTTTTTGATCTACCAAAGCACGGAGAAATAAATAGACTTTTTATTTTCAAAATTACATTATTCTTCAGTCTGTTGCCTAAATAAACTTAAAATCGTTAATTTTTCACTAAGTTTAATAGCTAAGGCTGTGCGTTTTTTCCCGAGTATTGTCATTCCAAGTATTACTTATTTAGTGATAGTAAAATATCTGCAGATGAAAAATATATAATACTAAATCTTCTTTTATGCGTTTGCTTCATAATGAAAAACCATAAATTTACTAATCGCTAAGTACGAATTTCATGTAATCTTCTGCAATCGGGATCACTGTCCACAGAATCTCTTTCAAATATAAAAGAAACATCCCACAGTTCAGTAAATACGATAATTAACGGGTAACCTGATTACGGAAGATAAATCCAATATCATTCAAAAACAAAGAAAAGATACGTCAGGAGAAAAAAAAACATAAAAAGGGATGTCGAATTAAAAAGATCATTGAAAATTTATTTCAGTAAGCAATATTTATTGTAAAATGTTTTCTTGTGTGGTATTAATAACGCATAATTGCATGAATTTTCTTAAGAATAATCTTTAGTAGTTAAAATTTGAAGCAGTAGACATTTCTAAGAGGAAAATGGACGACATGCGTTAAAAAAAAAAAAAAAAAGAATGGACGATATTCGCTGATCTGGGTTTCGAGGTTATAAAAGTTGCAAGTTTCAGGAAAACAAACCAGCATGTTTCCGTAGTAAAGTATGATAAAAATATTTTAAATATCTGAAATAATTATTTGCAATATGTGTGTATGGGGGGGGGGCAGATATTTTCACTAAAATTTAAATCCACTTTTATAATATTAACTGGTATTTATATAATTTACACTTCAATACAAAAAATTGCTCCAAAAATGCTGTCTTACATTTCAAACAGCACCTAACATCACCTTTATATAATGTGAACATCGATGGGGCTAATGTCACGTTTACGCCTTTTTGGATTAAAATCAAATTATTTGGCGACAAAAGTAAAATCAAAATAAACAATCATGTAACTCATAAGTATCGTTATTTTTATAATTACATCTGCTAGATTTTTCTGTAAGGGATAGATAATAAAAAAAAAATCATAAAAAAAATAATAAAAAACAAAATTGTTACTCAGAAGGAAGGTGTCCTTAAAGCGCATACTCAAAATATTTTGAAAAAAGGAAATGCTAATAAAATTTCTTGTGTATGTAAAAAAGATCAGTCAAATGCAACGGCAGAATCCCAGTAGAAAATCTGTAAAAAAATATATTTTCAAGTATCTGGCGCGAAAAGACGAACGTTTCACGCTATTTGGCGAACCAATACATTTCCTTGCCAAATGCAAGATACTGAAATGCATTTATAAATTTCTTGTTAAATAAGTATTTAAATGCCTAATACTCTATCAATTTAAACTTAAACGGCGGATTAGTTTATTATTTTTCTGTAAACTTATATAATATATACAAATTGCGTGTTGCTGTAATTATTTAATTTTATACTGTATTACCGGCGGGATAAGTTTTAAGGGTATTTTGATTAAGAATGCTACCATTAAACATTTCGGTATTAAGTCGTTGTTTCCATGGCAACAATATTTTCCTCTTATTGTCTCTGACATTAATAATACTGAAGTCAAATTACCAATGCTTAGAATCGGACCTTAATTTTGACTTTGAAACAGTTTTAATCCATTTAAATTTTGTTCTAAACAGCATAATCACGATCGTTAAATTTCATTATATACATATATAAATGTTTATGACAAAACTGCAGTTATAAAAATGTATTTATTTAAGTTAAACTTACTTAAACTAACTATGTATGGAGAGTTGAAAAAGTTTTTCTTAAAGAAAATTTATCATAGTATTATTCAAAATTTTATTGTGTCGAAAACCAGCGTTGAATCACAAAAAAAAAAAAAAAAAAAAAAAAAAAAAGCAATTTAACAAATTACAACGACCATTTGGAAAATGATTTTTTCAAAGACTAAAATTTAAGACATAAAAAATCGCACGGAGTTGATCCTACATTACGTACGCTATGGATTAAACGATAACATTCCTGGACCCATCATGAAAAAATTTTAAAAGAAATTTCAGTTTTACAATTTTCGGAACTGTAAATTTTTAAACTTCTACGGAGCTTGTCATACATTACGTACGCCATGAATTAAAGATTAATAGTGTTATTACACGTAAAAATTGCAAGCAAGAAACATCGCCTGCTATTCGTCAGATTTCCTATGAAACTTACGTAATAGCTAAGCATTTCATTGGCTGTTCGGGAAAAGGCTTTTCTACCATCAGATTTCCAAAAAATCTCACGACCAATTTTAAATAGAATTTCATTCTTAAACTTCTAAACATCCGACAATATTACTTTTTATACCGTCGGATAGAGAAAAAAATGTACTTTTAAATGCAATTTGTTTGAAAGCTGTATCTCAATTTGTTTCTGATTTATTAATTTTTTTGTAGTTTTTATTACTTTTTTGTCATAGTGGCAACACTCTGTTGTCCATCGTTGTTGAAATCAAAGGGAAATACAGATTACTGTACATACCAATCAGATAACGAATAAATTGCGGATTAAACCAATGAAAACGTTCAGATATGCTTTTAATTTCCTACCCTGGCGAGAACAATAACCATTTTTCCAAATGGTTAAAAAAAAAAAAAAAAAAAAAAAAAATGAAATTTTCATTATTATTTTACGAACGCTAAATCGAAGTTCTGCCGATTTTTTTTTCTTTTATATATATATATATATATATATATATATATATAAATATATACACTATATGGCCATTAATGACCGTCAACTTTCAATTTTAGACAATTTATTGAATATTTAGAAATATACTTGACAGATTCTTCTGGAATTTCAGGATTAAAAAGAACAGATATGACCTCATATTTAGCAATGTCGATTTGATAAGGGGGCAATTAGGGGGCCAACAAAAAATCAAAGAAAAAAATAATACTTGGGATCACCCTGTAAAATAAAATGCACAAAATGATCTATCGCTACCGAATATAAATAAACTGACATTGTGCAATATGTGTATTCTTTTGTGTAAGAATAGCACGTATATTAATAGAGATATAGCGAATTATTTAAAAAAAATTAAAAATTCTTGCATGTTTTTTACTTATAAAATGCAGGGTTTTAACTAAATTTAAAGCCGGTTTCAGAAAAATTGACAACATACAGAAGGAACAATATAGTGCAATTGGAATATAAATATATTAAATATTTTAGGAAATATGAGCAGTTGTATGAAATAATTTTTATATGCGCATGCGCGAACGATAACAAGGATCATTTTACATAATTGAATTGTCAACTCTATGGAGCAACTTATTAAAAAAAATGTAGTCAAATATCGTAAAAATTCAGAAAGAAATCGGCGTTAGAGTTGGCAAATTTTTAGTTGTTTTCTAAAAGCAGCTGAATGATAAGGGATTTTACACAAATTATCATTTTTTATTAACTGACTTTCAGAAAAAGTTAGTATTTAGTGACTATCAACGAGTAGATTTGCAAAAAATTATACGATTTTGATACTTCTTTTGCTCATGGTATAGGCTCGTTCTGGTGGTTATCCAAGAACTAAAGCATCAATAAAAAATGAAAATTTAAAAAATTTAAAATTAAAAATGACAATTTGTGGAAAATCCCTTATCATTCAGCTGCTTTTAGAGAACAACTAAAAATTTGCTCACTCTAACGCCGATATCTGTCTGAAATTTTAGGATATTTGACTAAATTTTTTTTAATAAGTTGTTCCATAGAGTTGACTATTAAATTATGTAAAATAATCCTTGTTATCATTCGCGCATGCGCAGATAAAAATTATTTCGTACAACTGCTCATATTTCCTAAAATATTTAATATATTTATATTCCAATTGCACTATATTGTTTCCACTATATTTTGTCAATTTTTCTGAAACCAGCGTTAAATTTGGTTGAAAACCCTGCATGTTATAAGCAAAAAACATGCAAGAATTTTTTAATTTTTTTAAATAAATCGCTATATCTCTATTAATATACATGCTATTCTTACACAAAAGAATAAACATATTGCACAATGTCTATTTATTTATATTCGGTAGCGATAGATCATTTCGTGCATTTATTTTACAGAGTGATCCCAAGTATTATTTTTTTTCTTTGTTTTTTTGTTGGCCCCCTAATTGCCCCCGTTATCAAATCGACATTGCTAAATATGAGGTCATACCTGTTCTTTTCAATCCTGAAATTCCAGAAGAATCTGTCCAGTATATTTGTAAATATTCGACAAAATGTCTAAAATTGAAAGTTGACGGTCATTAATGGCCATATAGTGTACATCCTCATGAGAAGATTTTTCTATATTTTTTTCAAATATTTCTCAGCTTGCGCTTATGGAGAACTTCCTTGAAGTCGTCTTATCAATTTTTCAGTTGCATTTTTCTTAACCTGACGCAAAAGATAAATCGCCAAATCGTATTCCATTTGCAATATTTCAACTGAGTAATTTTTTAAGCATGACGAACACTTCCTTTCATGTTTAAATTAAATATTTTCGTTTTTTAATATCATCACTCATTAAAATTGATTTCATTTTTTCTTTTTATCCTTTTTTTAAATTTTAAATAAAATTAGAAACAATTTTTTCTTTTAGTTTTTGAGCCGTTTCAATTTTTTCATCAACGATAATGTTCGCCAAGAAATAAGATGGTAACTTTATCGTCCAAAATAACAGAACTTTCCGTCATAATTCTATAACTACGTAGAATGATGTGTTATAGCGTAAAACCTTCCCTCAAACGATATCTATTTAACAGTGTAAGTTCCGTGAAAATCCATGCAGTAGAACTCGAAATATAGAGGTTCGGAACGAAATTTCCGTTTGTATTTTATATATATAAGTAGAAGAAAAGCAGTTACTTATTTTCAATTAAGATTGACTATAAATGCTGGTGTCATTCAATCATGTTAAGTTTTTAGCAATACATTGCCCCTGAATGGGTTAACAGATTTATTAGAATGCATTTGGGATCTAGAAAATCATGCAGACAATGCAGATAAAATACACAATGAATAAATATATGAAAATCCGAACAATGCTTATAACTTCAGTTAATATTAATGAAAGCAGAAAGAAAGAAAAGTGCATTTATAATTGGTCGAATGTTATAATAATGATATAATTTAATAGGGTTTGTTTTACCATATGAGATTATCTACATAATAAATCAAAACCTAAATTTTATTAGTATCATCGTAATTTTCCTGCATATTTAAGTTCAGCATGTCAAGAAACGTCAACAAATAAATTTTCTGCAGATTTTAAATCAGGAGTTGGTAAGATACAAATTGTCGAGTTCGTAATTGTTGAAAAAATAGGTAATTAATGTTAAAGTAAAAATTTCGTTCTTCGAAAATAATTTGAACGATAACTTTTTTATTTCAGAACATTTTTGTTTTGCATGTTTATTTATTGAATCCCAGATATAAAAGCTCATGCACATTTTGAATCATAATATTTTACAAATGTTAATTCTTGATTAGTTATGCTGTAATGAAATATATATATATACATAAATAGAATTACATAATTTTTCCTCACCATTAACCCTCTCGCTGCGTAATTGTTTTATCAAAATAGTTTCAAAAATTGCTTTTATAACTCCTTCGCGACGAGCGTCTTTTAAGAATTTTTTCTTTTGCCACCGGTTTTTCAAAACAAAAATTTTCGTCTGACTCAATCGGGAATGTCTCCGATTAGATAAGGCAAAATTTAGAATAAGCAAATAACTGGTGGGAATGATGAAGGAGAGTTAATTAGACGGAAAAATGCATCCCCGATGAAATCTCGGGTTGCCCAAATTTTGCTACTTTTACGTTGCGCGAGAAACTCTCGGGTTGCGCAGCGAGAGGGTTAAACGTCCACGTAATCATCCCCATTGTTCTTGTCATTGTACAATAAATTTTCGTTTACTTTGTTCATTTCTTAATGCTATCAGAAAATATATAATTTCAGCCGATTTAAGAAGCAATATTTAATATTAAATTTGAAAATATCTTTCTAGCCTTCATCTATTTATGACATCTTCTCTTTAATGTGTCTGTTAATTTCGCAGATTGTTGTTAGGATTTTGCTGAAAAAATTGGACCCAGAAGCACATGAGTTTGACAGTCAAATACAGGGACATATTTCTTATTCATTTCACATCAATAAAATATTAAAAGAAATTTGGTTCTAAATTATACTTCATATTTTTGTGTCTAATAGTAGCTTAGTAGTCCGTGGGGCGACAGGCCAAAAGATGCTTAGAAAATAAGTTTCGTTTGCCAAGTTTGGCAACTACGAAATTCTTTATTTTTTATAATGGTAGATATACATAAATGAGAAAAATACAATGTTCCCCCAAAAATAGCTGCACATAATATTTTTACAAGCCAAAAACTTAATATTTATTGCAATATTTCAAAAATGCTATTTTAATGCTTTTAATTGTTATATTAAAATATTTGCTTTTATTTAATATTGCTTTATAAATAGTTGATACACATAGATGACAAATATACAGTATTCTCCCAAAAATAGTTGCCAATAATTTTTTTACAAGCCAAAAACTTAAGATTTATTGCAATATTTATATAAAAAAAGAAAAATTTTAATACTTTTAAATATTATATTAAAATATTGGCATTCATTTAATATTGCTTTATAAATAGTTGATACACATAGATGACAAAAATACAGTGTTCCCCCCCAAAGTAGTTGCGCATAATTTGTTTTGGGGCAATTCCATGAGAAACGGGCAAAATGTCCTGCACGTGACGCTTACATAAATACCTATATTTATTAACTTATAAGTTGTTACAATATAAACTATACGTTAAAATTAACAAAATAACTTATATTTTCATATTAGCATAGTTGTTTTAATTTGAGGATACAATAACATTGTTAAAATAGCAGAAATATGTAGAAAAGCTGTTCCACACATGACCTGGAATGGTCATTTTATAGGTTTAAAAATTTCCAAATTTTAAACCCTAAACTTTAGTGAGTTGCCCATTTTTAATAATAAATAAATAACAAAAATAATAGATAATAAAAATCTCCACATTATAAATACTGGACCTAAGTAATCTGCCCTTTTCAGTGTCATTCCATGAAAAATGGACAAAATATCGTGCGTGTGATATTTACATAAATACCTACATCTATAGACTGTTGTTAAAACACAAACTATACATTAAAAATGACAAAAAACTCTAGATTTTCCTATTAACATGGATGTTTTAATTTGAAGATATAATAACATTGTTAAAACAGCAGGAACATATAGAAAAGCTGTCCCACACGTGACATGGAATGACACTTTTGTTTTTTTTTACCCCCCACCCCCCCCAAAAAAATCAATATTCCAAAATAGCTATTTTAATTTTTATATTAAATTATTGGCATACATAATCTTATTTTTTGAATAGTATGTACACATAAATGAGATTAAAAAATAGCTGCATATATTTTGCAAATTTCATAAAAGCTGTTGCAATATTTCATAAAAGCTATGTGAAAATTCTTAATTTTTAAATCAAAACACTTCCTTTGCACTTTTAAACGTTACTAATAAATAGTTTTAATACTAATAATACTTTTAAATTTACTAATAATCCAAATCATTATCACTTTCATTTTCTGATATATAATCCATAATTTCACATACTGAAACACTATCATTATTTTTTTTTTACTCTTTTCTTTACTTTCTTTTTTTTTTTTACAGTTTTCAGCACAAGAACACCATTCCGAACACAGCATACCACGTCTTTTACAGGAGCATTTGTTGGACAGGCTTTTTTGCTTTTTTGCAGCAGCATGAAAATTTTTTAAATAGCATTTCTGAAGTACACGGCTGAGCTTTTCATTAGATTTAAAGCTTTCACTTTACCTTTCAGTTTGAATGCAGTTTCAAGTTTCTTCATTAAAATCAATATTATCCCACACAAGAGTTGTAAAATTCTTTTTTTTAATACCAAGAGGGAGCATATTAATAGTCTCTAGCTGCATTTGTGCAAGCGCTGTGTCGTATTCTAGAAGAACAGTATGTGAGATACAATGTTCCAAGCCATTTAATAAATTTACTATTTTAGCAGATCCAGTAATGTCTAATAGCCATAGCCATGGATAAGTGTTTCGGGGTTTGCTTTTTGCCTTTAGAAGAAAAATATATAATGTCTTGAGAAATAGAAGAAATATTTTTTTGTAGATTTTCTGGAATAACAACTTTTTTCTCAAATTCTATGTCATCGGTTATTCCTAAACACCATGCTATGAAGTCAAAAAGTAAATTTGGAATCATACCTAAAGCAGCATCACTGGAAAAATTTTCTGCTGTAGGAGGCCATGGGAAGTTTAATGATGGAGACTCTTCAATTAATTTTTTTATATGCTTAGCGGAATTATAAATTTCAAGCATTTCTTCCCTATAATTACTAATTTTTGGAGGAATAAATTACTCTCCTTCGCTCTGTGAATCAGCTGTTGTCTCTATTGCTTCCTGAAAAATTACAGCTTCTTTATCGCTAGATTGACATAGAACAAGCTCTGACATATTACGCTGCCTAGGTTTCACAAATATAATTTGAGGATAATCTCGAAGAAGCCAGCGTTTTAACTGCCGATTATCAACATTAATATCTGTATTTTCTTCATTTTTTGCCATAATATTTTTGAAAAGTTTTAGTAATTTATTCCTATTTAGTATTTCCCCACAGTTAATAATTCTGCGTTTAATAACAATATCAAAAAACATTTTATATGAGTTAAATAACCGATGAGGTGCACCCTGAAAAACTCGTTAGAATTTCTTTTTAATACGGATGTGTAATTTAAGTAGCAACTTCGATGAAATATATACAATCTATTCCATCAATTTGAGTTTTTAATGCTTCATCGTTCATTAATTCCGCCAATTTCTGCAAAGACGCACTTGCATTTTCTGTTAAACACTGCAAAAGTTTCTCTCTTTTGCGTTTAAGACTATGTTTTTCAGTGACATATTGTTCTTTCCTACATATCACACATATGTCAGGAAATACACCAGTATTTGCTGATTTTCGAAATCCTGAACGGTGATTTAATCGACTTGTCACTAAACTATTTATATTTTCATTATATCTTTTGATTTCTGTGCGTTTTTTGGCTTTTTGAATTTTACTTCTGTCAGTAAAACGCATGTAACATTGTCTATGATAACCGATATTTGACGAGACTTTTAATTCAAACTTACTAGGGTTTTCAGCCACGGTTTTTTCTTCCCCATCTAAACTAATCCATTCAGATTGCGAGTGAAGAATTTTATCAAGACTTTTCTCCGAAAAACTTGTGATTTTAGAATCATTTAGATTTTCAACCAGATGTATGCAGCATACCATGGAGGCCGCCACTACGCTTGTTTACAAACAAGACGAAGAATACGACTAACAAAACGCAAAATATATTTAAAGACCCATTTAAGTAATATTATTTCCATGAATTATTATTAATTGATGAAAAAGGAAAATAAAAACGCATTTTACTTCATAAATAAACCTTTACTTTTTATATTAAAGACATAAAATTTTCTTGCAGCGCCATCTGTTGGCTTTTATGTTTAACACAAATTATCGTATAATAACAGCTAAAATTGACATTTTTCTGTAAGAATTACAAATTAATGTGCACGGTTTGGTTGGGGAACATTGTAAATTTAGAAAAGAAATATCAAGATAAACTCAATTTCAAAAAATCACTTAGTTGCGTGATATGGCAAACGAACTTGAACGATATGCTTGCTTGCCCTACGGACTATAGATCTTAGAAAAAATTCGGCTCACATTTCAACGGGGAAGAAAGGGAGAAAACAGTCTGCGTTCTCACCCCAATCTTGTGTAACTTTTCCTTTTCGCTTGGATTTATTATCTGAACATTAAAATTATAAATAAAAAATGTCGAATGTTATTTTTTATAATTTGATTCTCAGAAAAAAAAAAAAAATAACATTATTTTAAAAGGAAATAAAAAAGAGGAATGTCTGTTATTTATATATCAATCTGTAAAAATTATTTTTATAATTATAGCTTCATATTTTAATATTATAATATTTTATTATACATATATTAACATATAAAAAAAAAATAGATTTGTCAATTCTGCATTATATTTATATATAATATAGTTATCTGGCAATTAATATTATATATTACTATATTCAAAAATCTGTGTCCACGAAATACTGTTTTTTTTTTCTTTTTCACCTCGGAAAATTCATTTTTACAGTATTCATTTTTTATTAAGTTTTATATATTAATGATTTACCTTTCTGTGTGTTTACCTATTCTTTTTTTAAATAAGGCCAATTGTCGTAAATGTTTAATATTTAGTTAAGATTAGCACAAACCTCATCGTAACCTACTTTTTTTTTCTTTTTTGCAAGCTTATGTCAAAATTTCCAGTTTGGGGAATTCGATTTTAATATTTTACAATAACTTTTTAAATTTATTATTAAATGATTTTATGAAGGAGGTATGAGATAATATATTTCTTAACGATTACATTTAGCAGATTAAGTAGGAAGGAGAACGGGGGGGGGGGGGGGCTGTGTTGGTTTAAATCTTTTTAACTTACATAAGGACGAAAATATCAATTTTCCCGTTTAATTTACTGCATCTATTTGACCTTAAATGAAATTTTCCTTCCAGAATTGCAATCTTTATAAGTTCTTTTTTCTTTTGTTTTATATATATATATATATATACCGATATATATATATGAGTGTGACTGATATATATGTGATATATATATCATATGTATATCAGTCTCTCTCTATATATATATATATTAGTGTGATTAAAATGCTAAAATTTCGACATATTTTTCAATTAACTCGATTTTTAAATGGACAATCCTCATGGTTCATAAAATTAAAGACAGGATTTTTCTTAATATAAATTGACTGTTGATGAGTATTTGCTTAGTATTTTTTTAAATAAAAGTATTAAGCAAATAGTCATTTGTACATTATTTTTACAACAGTCATGACATTTCATTTATTTTTTTAACCCTTTATGTCCCAAATTATGAATTCATGAAAATTTCATCTTCTAAAACATTTTTTGTGAATTTTTCAAACTACATTAGAAGATTTACACAATCATTTAATAAATTTTAGAAGGATTTTTCCATTTAATGTCAATTAATTAAATTTGTATTTATAGGAATTTTGTGCACTATTTATAACTTCATTCAAATCTTTTATTTTAAATCTTTTTTTTAGTATCCTATGGAATTAGGAAATGTACAAGTATAATGCTCTTACAAGAGAAATATAGGAATAATTCCGAACTGAAACTTTTCACCCTCGAACTTTCAACTTCAAGAAAGCTGAAAGCTGAAAGCTGAAGTAAATGAGAAAAAAAATCATCCTTTTTAAAATATTTTTGTTTTGTTCAACCTATAATGCTTTTGGAATAAGATAACGTAAAGTACCTATAACTCATTCTAAAATGTACTACTTCTAATCGATGCATATTTTATATCAAGTTATTTTAATGGTACGTTAAAGTAGCTTCGGGGCATAAAGGGTTAAATAATTAATTATTCGGATATATGGTCCGTACAGCTATAGATAACACATAGAATTTAAAATATGAAAGAGAATGTTGTAAGAAATGAAAAAGAAGTGTTGTTTTAAAATCTTCTTAATAATTTTTAAATTAACTTTTCAAGTCTTATTACAATAATTAAACTTTTCCTTTATTAAGTCATTTTCCTTCATAAAACCATTTAATAATGTGTCAGTAAGATATTATAAAATATCTGTTCCGTACTTGTAATCTCACTGTAGCATCGCCCTTGGCGACGGAACACCACTCCCGCATCTGTGCCAATTGGCATCTATTCTTGTAACCCTTTTTTATGCAACCTAGTTCATGTATTTATTGCGTAGTTATTTTTTTGAAGAAAAAACAATCTCAAAATGGCAACAAGCCATTCTCTCAACTTTGTAGAAAAATTAAAATTCAAAATTGGCAACTAGCCATATTCTTTTCTATCTTTGAAAAATAAAACTTTGTTTTTGTTAGTGAATTACAGTCCGCTTAATTTTCTTAGTACACCTCTGTACATAATGGTCCTAGCGACCCGGAGGTTAAACCAGCGTAATTAGAATTTACTATATTGTCAACAAAACATTTAAACAAAACAAAAAAATGTCCGACGCGGACATAACAGCGCTCAATAGAAGACGTGGAAACATAAAGGCGCAAGTCACAAAGATTTTCAATGCTACAGATGGCAAGACTCTTTGTGTTTCAGAACTGAAAGCTCAACTAGAGCTGCTCCGAAAAACCGAGAACAAATTTGAGTTGATTAAGGAGGAATACTACAAAATTGTAGATGAAGAAAAGATCAGTGAAGTAGAAGAGCAGATTTCACAGACGGATGAAGATATTCAAAAACTAGAGGTAAGCTTATAATCCTCTATTAATAAACAGTATGAAGAAAAAAATGCTAAAATTAACATTTCTGAGTTTAAACAGTCTAATAATAGTAGCGATATTACGAAAGGAAGCAGCTTAAAGCTTCCTAAAATCCCTCTGCCAACTGTCAGTGGCAAGTATGAAGAATGGTCAGTATTTAAAACGACCTTCAAAGAAATAATCATTGATAATCCCGCTTTAAAGGATAATGAAAAATTGTTTTATCTCCGCGGTGCGTTAACGGGTGAGCCCAGAACGTTACAAACCGCTGATGATACTTTCACTTCCCTCTTCAACGCATTAGAATAAAGATATGAAAACAAAAGAATTATAGTGGACTGTCATATAAAAAATATTTTGAATATATATTCAATGAAGCATGAATCGGCTAAAGATCTCCGTAATTTATTAGACAATTTAAAGAAGAATTTAAGGGCTCTAAAAGTCTTAAATTTTGAAAGAGACACATTTTCAAACGCAATTTTGCTAAATATTGTACTAGATAAGCTTGACCGTGAATCTCGGAAACAATACGAGTTAACATTAAAGGACAATGAAGTTCCCAATTTCGACCAATTTTTGGAACGTAGATATGAAATTTTAAGCAGCATTAATTCTAGCATCGCTACAAAATCCACTAATAAAGCATTATTCGTTAAAACGAATAAACCGCAAAATAAATTGTGTATTGTATGTAAAACCGAAGCTCACCCACTTTATCACTGTGATAAATATAAAAACATAAAGTTAATTGATCGAATAAGTATCGTTAAGAAAAACAAACTTTGCTTTAATTGTTTGGGATGGCATTTATTTAGCAAATGTAATTCAAAAACCAATTGTTTTGCTTGCAAATCGAAACATCACACCTTACTCCATAATTACTCATCACCAGACGCTAAAATTAACTTTCAACAAACAATAAACAATCCATTATCGGAAGAATCAATGAATAGAAATCCTCTTTCAGAGGCGCAAAACGAAACTGCAATTCATTCATTTTTTTCGCACGGTAGTAAATCAGTCTTGATAAATACAGCCATAATTTATTTCAAAGATAATAATGGCATAAATCGTCCATTCAGAGCGATTTTAGATTCAGCCTCGGAAAGTAATTTTATCAGTTTCGATGCAGTTAAATCACTGGGATTGAAAAAGGAATCAATAAACATTCCGATTAGCGGGATAAATAAGTCTCTCATATGTCTGAAGTCAAAGGTCAAGACATGTTTATCTAATAAATCTGGCGAATTTCAACGAGCTGTTGAATTATTACTAATTCCAAAAATAACAGATGTTATGCCAGCAAGGAAATTAAACATACAACATTTAATCCCATCTAAAATATACTTAGCTGATTCACAGTTCTATATTCCAAACAAAATCGAAGTAATTTTGGGTGCTGAATATTTTTTTGATTTCCTCCTTCCGGAAAAAATAAATTTAGGCAATAATTTAACGTTGCAGTCTAGCATTTTCGGTTATCTTGTTTCAGGAATCATTTTCGATACGGAAATAAACAATACTGAAAGATATTGCTTCCTAACAAAAAATTTAGAAAATTTAAACAATACACTAAAGAGTTTTTGGGAGATCGAGGAAATAAATGACGTCCAACCCTGTATAAGTGCAGAATTGGCTTATTGTAATGATCATTTTGATAAGACACATTTTAGAAATTCTAGTGGCAAATTTGTTGTAGAAATGCCTTTCAAACCAGAACTCTCTGAAACCTATTTAGGCAGTTCCAAACGCATTGCATCAAAAAGATTAAACAATCTTTGGCAACGTCTAGATCGCGATTCCACAATGAGAAATTTATACACAGAATTTCTTAACGAATACAAGCAGCTGAATCATATGCATGAAATAATAGAAGCTAATGATTTCGATCAAGGATATTACCTTCTACATCACGGAGTTTTAAGACCGTCGAGCGCCACAACGAAACTGCGCGTTGTTTTCGACGCTAGTGCCAAAACAACGAATGGAAATTCCCTTAATGATTTATTATGTAAGGGTGGAGTGCTGCAAGACGATCTCTTTTCTGTTTTAATAAGATTTAGGAAACATATTTACGCATTCACTACAGACATCAAGCAGATGTTTAGAATGATAGAAATAAATCCCTCTCAATATGAATTTTTGAAAATTCTGTGGAAGGAAAACAAGGCTTCTCCCATACAAACTTTCCAACTTTCTACGGTTACATATGGGACAGCATGCGCCCCATTTTTAGTGACTAAAGTGTTACAACAACTCGCCTTGGATGAACAGCAAGATTTTCCCTTAGCTTCAAAAATTCTCTTGCAAGATTTTTATATGGATGATTGCCTATCGGGATCCTCCAACTTAGAGGAATTTAATTTAGTTAAAGGTGAATTAACCCAACTTCTCTTAAGAGGGGGCATGCAACTACACAAGTGGTGCACTAATATAGCTCAATCTAGTGACAACCAATTATTTCCCTTTGATAGGAATTCCGAACAAATAACAGTTAAAACGCTGGAGATGTTATGGATGAGTACTAGTGATGCATTTACATACAAGGTCAACATCAGCGCTGTCAACAATTTTACAAAAAGAACAGTCCTTTCGCAAATTGCTCGAATTTATGATCCTCTTGGCCTCCTAGGGCCAGTAATTACCAAGGCAAAAATATTTATGCAACAATTGTGGCTACTTAAATTAGAGTGGAATGAAGCTTTACCTACGCATATCTCCAAACAATGGGAAAATTTCCTGGCTTCTTTACCACATTTAGAATCTATTCAGGTACCAAGGTGCATTACAACGGAGCACGTCAATTCAGTGGTATTGAATGGATTCTCAGACGCTTAATGAAAGGCTTACGGTGCAGTCTTGTACGTTCAAACGTCTAACTCTAGTGAAACTGTTACTCATCTTCTCTGCAGCAAAAGTCGTGTAGCACCAACAAAGGTAATGACTGTGCCTCGTCTGGAATTATCTGCGTGTTTGCTTCTAGCTAAACTAACCTGCAAGGTCTTAGACTGTTTAAAGCTTCAGATCGATGATGTTCGATTGTTTTCAGAATCTACTATAGCGTTATCCTGGATAGAGACTACTCCTAATCTATTAAAGACATTTGTTGGCAATCGCGTCATGCAAATCAGAGAGCTTTCAAAGAACTTTCATTGGTTTCATATCCCTTCTCAACTCAACCCTGCTGATTTAACAAGTAGAGGACTGGATGTGAGAAACCTTGCCTCCAGTGAGCTGTGGTGGAGGGATCCTCCACTTAGTGTTCTTAATAACTGTTTAACAGAAACTTTTCCAAATATTAACTTTGAAAATGAACATTATTCCCAAGAACTCAAGACTGTGCGCAATATAACCCTGTATATTAATTCTAATGATTTTTTTGATGACTTAATAGGTCTTACCAATAATTTTCAGAAATTAATTAGAGTAGTAGCTTATATTTATAGGTTTTCTTCAGCTTGTAAAAAACAAGGAATTACAACAGGCCCCTCGTCAATTGAAGAGCTGGAGAGAGCAGAAATGTGCATTATTAAAATTGCACAGGTAAGCTATTTCTCTAGGGAAATTTCTGCTCTGAAAAAGGGAAATATAGTAGATAGCTCAAGTAAGTTAAAATTTTTGACTCCATTCTTAAATAATAACAACATTTTAAGGGTAGGAGGTAGACTCAAGAAATCGAATTTAAACTTCGATCACAAACACCCAATGGTTTTACCAGCAAACTGCCGCTTAAGTAAATTGATATTTAAATCTTATCACGAGAGAAATTTTTATGTCCGACCTCAAGCTCTGCTGAATACTGTGCGTCAAAAATATTGGCCACTTGGCGGCAGGAATATTGCGCGTAAGGTTGTACATGAATGTGCACGATGCTTTAAATTTAAGCCCATACTGGCCAACCAAATGATGGGGGATCTTCCTCCCGAAAGAATAGTACCTAACTCCCCATTTTCAAATGTAGGTTTAGATCTTTGTGGTCCCTTCGAAATAAAATATAAGGGCCAAAGAAAAGGCATTTTTCAAAACATCTACGTCATTATATTTGTGTGTATGGTCACTAAGGCCGTACATTTAGAATTTGCCTCCGACTTAACGTCTGAAGCTATAATAGCAACGTTAAAGAGATTCTTCTCGCGTCGCGGTAAAAGTTCGGTAATTTTTAGCGACAATGCTACTAATTTTGTCGGGGCTTCAGCAAAATTGAAGCGTTTGCACAAACTTGTAATAAGTAATGAAGTTTCAAAATTTTTGGCCTCAGAAGGCATTAATTGGAAATTTTCCCGTCCTAGAGCGCCCAACTTTGGTGGCCTTTGGGAAGCAGGAGTTAAGGCCTTCAAATACCATTTCAAAAGGGTAGTAGGCGCAACTCGCCTTACTCTAGAGGAATTTCTAACGGTAATTACTCAGATCGAAACAATACTAAATTCGCGACCACTTTCTCCGTTATCTACGGATGCAAACGATCTTCAAGTTCTGACCCCAGGCCACTTTCTGATAGGAAAACCGCTTAATTCAATTCCCGAACCTAATTTGCTTGAAGTAAAGGAAAATTTGCTAAATAGATGGCAAAGAGTTCAAAAAATTGTCCAAGTTATCTGGAGGCGCTGGCAGAATAATTACTTAAATAATCTTCAACAAAGAAATAAATGGCTATTTAAAAGGCCAAATATTCTGCCAGGCATGTTAGTTTTGATTAAGGATTCCCAACTCTCCCTTTGCACCTGATCTCTAGGTCGCATTACAAAGGTATTCCCAGGTGCAGATGGAATGGCTAGGGTTGCGGAGTTACGCACCGCTAAAGGCATATTTAAACGGCCTATAACTAATTAAGTGTTTTACCAATTAGTGATAATTTGTCAAAAAACTGAACTTTAATTTAATTTTCTTATGCATTAGTGTTTATATGATTCTCATAACTTGTACTATTATATGTCTCTTTATTACTCATGTTTCATTTGTATTTTGAAATATGATATTTCAACGCCGGGCGGGATGTTCCGTACTTGTAATCTCACTGTAGCATCGCCCTTAGCGACGGAACACCACTCCCGCATCTGTGCCAATTGGCATCTATTCTTGTAACCATTTTTTTTATGCAACCTAGTTCATGTATTTATTGCGTAGTTATTTTTTTTTTTTGAAGAAAAAACAATCTCAAAATGGCAACAAGCCATTCTCTCAACTTTGTAGAAAAATTAAAATTCAAAATTGGCAACTAGCCATATTCTTTTCTATCGTTGAAAAATAAAACTTTGTTTTTGTTAGTGAATTACAGTCCGCTTAATTTTCTTAGTACACCTCCGTACAATATCTTTTAAAAAAGTACAAAAGTTACAAAAATCCTTTAACTGCAAAATTTTACATAAGCTTAGCACCCCCCCCCCCACACACACACACAAAAGAAAAATAACAGGATATGATGGGTATTTTCGAATAAATATATTATCTATAAAAATACTGCAGAAGTGACAAAACTACTTATTTTTTTAAGTCTGTGACAAAAATTTATTAAAATATGATAATAATAAAATATGAAGCTATAAAAATATTTTTTTCAGATTTATCTAACAAAAGATTTTCAGATAAATAATAGCCATTCTATTTTTTTATTATTATTATTTCCTTTTGAAATCATTTTTTTTTTTTTTGCAAATTCGATGCTTGGTTTTTTTTTTTTTTTTTTTTTTTCAAATTATAAGATTTAGCATTCTTCGCTGTTTATAATTTTAACAATTTTCATAATCGAATAACAAATGCAAGCGAAAAGGGAAAGCTACATAAGGCTGAGGGAAGAACGCAGTAGTTTTTCCCTTTTTTTCCACAGCTGAAAGGGAAGGAGAATTTTCTCTTAGTTCTACTGTTAGCAGTTGTTCTCTACCCAGACGCTCGTGTCTATTAGGTTCGAGAAATCTGAAAAATTTTCGGTGCTTGTGTGCAGTGTTGCCAGATGGGCTACTTTTTTTAGCTTCAGATTCTTGATTGGCATCACTTTTTTGAAATGATGAAATACGCCATGTTTAATGACATATTAGTTACGGCGAAAACAAAGGTAATTTTACCGTTTCAAAAAAGTGGTGGCAATCAAGAAATCTGAATTTAAAAAGAGTAGCCCGCTGGCAACACAGCTTGTGTGAGCAACGTCCAGTTCATTTTTGCCATGCTTCGAATGAGGGGCTTACACACAAGAACTACAACTGAATAAAAAATGTGGTGTCTCCCTCTCTCGCTATATGCTGTTTGACTCATGTTATGAAATACAAAAAATAATTAGATCTCAAAGAATGCAAAACTGAATCAATTTCTTGAATCAAGTATATACAGGACAAGAAAACAAAGTTTGAAAAATCGTAGGAAAAAATTAAAGAATACATATTAATTACATCGAAATTTTCTTGAAAATTACAGTGAAATAAAAACACACTTTTAATACGTATTTTAAGTCTAAAAAAATACACTCGGGAAATACCATTACTATGCGCGTGTAACACAAAAGTATATCTATTGAAAAGAAATCTTTAATCCATTTGATTTATGTCGACAGCCACACATCTTTGCTTTTGCAGCACGTTATGATTTGATTATTTATTTATTTTTACAGCAAAATAACAACCAGGTCTTACAAAAGGTGTATTAAGATTTTAAGCTTGTATGCTTCTGCAGCAATGTGAGGAAGGGTGGGGCATGGACGAAATAGGACAAAAGGGTTTAGATGTTTGTTTATTTATCGTTGCTTTAAAGTAACAAGTAGGGCAGAATAACTTGTTAAAAAAAAGCATTTTAACCCCTTAACGGTCGCATTAAATTGCTGTTTAAGAATTCAAATTGCTTATTGACACCATTTTTTTTTTTTTTGAAAAAAAGTTTTCACCTTATTTAATGACAGGTAAAATGCTACCATAATAAAGCCAATTACACTATTTTATAAAACTACAGGGAATCAAACAATCAGAATAAAAGACATAACCCGTGAATGTCACGAGAGCGAGAATCAAGGTATTAAAGATTCAGCTGTGTATTGTGGGAGGGTGGGGTTATTAGGAGGTTGACTTTTTATTTTTACTTTGCAAAACAAAAATGGGTCAGAAAAGTTTCTATAAATTAAAAAATTAATGTTTTGAAATTTTAAGGTTCGCATACTGCTAGCACGGCGGAGGCGGGGAATCGTAATTTTGGAGGCGGCCATTTAAAAGAATTATCATTAATCATTACTACAGATAAGCAGAAATATTTTCGAAAGATAAATAGTTTAAAAAAAAATTAAGTTGTCCGCTAGGAAGGGCGATGGCGGAAGCGACATTTTCGTATAGAGAGGGTGGGGGTAATTTAGAAGATTTAGATTGCTTGTTTTGCAACAAAATAACAAACAGAGCAATTATTTTTAATTGAAGCTACATAGAATTTATGCAGTGTGGGGAAAGAAGGAGTAGGAATTTAAGAAAGAGAGGGCAGTGTGGAATATTTTGCAACCCTCTCTTGAGCAGTCAGCCAGACTGCTTAGGCGCCGCGAAGGATCACGTGACCTTCGAGAGAATTGATATTTGAAAACATTTTTTACTCTTTTTTCTTGTTTTAGTTTAGTTTTGTTGTGAATGTGAATCTTGAACGCAGCAGGTAATAAGCTGCGTATAGGTTTTTTCGTGGTCTTCTATTAGAAGAAATGTTTAATTTAAAAAAAGGGAAAATTTATTTTCGAATATTAAATCATGCTATTTTCTTGGCTTTTTCACAGAAGAATATAATTGCTGATATTTTAATATGATCATCTTGGATTCCACAGCAAGGAATAACAAATTATATTCAAATGTTTCGCTCTATATAATGTATATATTTTAAAGTGTAAATAGAATAATCAAACTTTTTAATCTTCCTGTGATTACTTATACTGAACATCACCTGCGCCATTTTCTTGTGAAATATGCTTAATTATTTTAATGTGATTTTACATGAATCGTGAAGTTTTCATCTAATAAGTTCTCCCAAATATGATTTAAAACGAATCGTAAAGTCTATAACTAAGCTCTCCCAACCTTGATTTAAATTAAGAATAACATGAAACTCCTGAAATTCATGAAGATTATTTCTTTAGGCGGAGGCTGATACATTTTTAAGAAAAGCTGAAATTTACCGAAATGCAGACGATTTTTATCCATGAAAGGGGTAGCAATCTTTCTTAATTCAAGATGCATTGATCAGAAAATAAAAGCTCTTGTTCGATTTCAAAGAGTTCGAATTTTCATTCCTGAAAAATTCAAGTTTTTACCCATAAAATGAGTTTATGAATATGTTAGAAAATTTCAATTTCTTGATTAGAGGTTTTTACATTCTTTCTTTCTTTTTTCCTTAGTTTTAGTACAATCTTAAAAGGATAAAACACATCAAGAAAGTATTTAATAATGGATTTATTTTACAATATTTAAGAAAAATCTTTGCTTTTCAGAATCTTTGGCATTGTGTTGTATAGTTTTAAAAATTACTTTTTATTTGCATTTTTTCCTTCTGCTTTCTTTCTTTCTTTCTTTCTTTTTCTTTTCCTTTTTTTTTTTAAGAATTTTCACAATATTTATCTACGTGTGCTGTAGGCATAAATTCATTTGTGCCCAGTTCTTCGTTTAAAATGTATAAAAATAGCAAAAGAGATCAAAATTACTCAATGAGTATGTTATTTATTTATTTTACTTTCTTTGTCGGTTATAATTTTTTTCCTTTTCTCGTATACGCGTTGATTTAAAATAGTATTTTCGCTGTGGAGCACGTAATTTCTGTGCGATTTACTTAATGTTTTTTTTTTTTTTTTTTAAGTTGTGTCTTGTTCTAAGTCTATAATGTTACTGAATTTGTATGCTATCACTTATGTGTTATCTTAAAGAAAGTTAAAAATTTTGTCCTTTTATAGTAAAAGTTAATTTTAGAAGATACAAAATATGGTAATAGGAATGGCTTCCTGAAAAGGGAGAACAATAACATAATGCAAATTAAATATATATATATGTTATTCTGCGATTACTCGGAAAAAAACTGAAATGAACGGAAACAAAATCCAGTTGAACATTATAAAAACTCATAGAAGTTTTTTATTTATGGTTAGATCCACGGGCTTTTGTAGTGTAAGTCACATAGCTAATAACTGCTATGCTTGTTGCCCACCGTTATTTTCGAAAAGTTTGCTTGGCCTTATTCAATTCATAAGATATCTCCCACAAAATAAGTCATATTTTTCGGTTCTAAAATACTGGTAACCAAAAATCGCAGCATGTAGCTTACACTACAAATACTCATGGATCTAACCTTATATATTTGTCTTTGAAATAAAAAGTACAACCCATAACAAAATATGTTATTAAGGGGGCTGGCCATTCTGCTTCCGATTTCCCCTCACTAATGTAAAGTTTATGGGCATTGGATGCATTCGTCTATTTAAAATATCTCCTCGGGAAATTCATATTTATAACTTCTATTTGTTGTGTGCACTTCCTAAAAGATATATCTTTTTTTCTTAGTTGTGAAAATATTTCTAAAATCTATGCTTAATTTAATATGATGTGTTAAAATCTAACTCACTGTTCGCCCGCTTTTAACACATGAAATATTAAATTGAGCATAGATTTTAGAAATATTTTGAAAACTCAGAAAAAAAGAGACATCCTTTAAGAAGAGTACAGAGAAAAAATATGTTAAAAATATGAATTTCCTGAGACGATATTTTAAATATACGAATGCATATAAAGTCCATAGACTTAACATTAAGGGGGAGAATTCGGAAGCTGATGGACCAGCCCCCTTAAGAGAAAATTCCATGTATAATTTTGGACAAGACAGATACAATAAAGTTATCAAACCAACGAAGACAAAATAGAAATAACCGCAAGCCCGTTATTTTTCAGTCTTTCTTCTTTTTAAGGGTTTTTTTTTTTTTTAAGATTGATTATAATTAATTGTTATAATTAATATTTAGTTTTTCCGACTGCAATAGATATATTCTTCAGTTAAGGAATTAGAAGCAAAAGTGCTATTCATGTTGCAAAATAGAAGAAAAAAATTAGATGATATTATCATAAAATTCAATAGAAGTTTTAATATAAATACAAAATTAAAAAAGTAAAATAAAAAACGCCTTTAAATAACACGAAATCTCACTTCCCTCATCAAGGTTAGAACACCCAACTTACTGCTGAGCTCGCTACCTGTTTTGAATCTGGGATCGTATCCATTCGGCCATAATGTTCGATACAGCATAGGATTCGAAAGAATGAAAACTATTGTAATATAGCAGAATTGTACTTGTTTTTAACCATTTGGAAAAATGGTTATTGTCTTCTGTCAGGGTAGGAAATCAAAAACATATCTGAAGCGTATTATTTGTTGAATCCGCATTTTATTCGTTTTCTGATTGGTCTATAGAGTAATCTGGATTTTCCCTTTACTTTCAACAGAGTTGGATACTTCTGCTGCCACTATGATAAAAAAGTAATAAAAACTACAAAAAAATTAATAACTCAGAAAAAAATTGAGATACAGCTTTCAAACAAATTACACTTAAAATTACATTTTTTTCTCTATACGACGGTGTAAAAAATAATATTGTGGGATGTTTAGAAGTTTAAGAATGAAATTTCATTTAAAATGGGTCCAGGAATATTAATGTTTAATCCATGGCGTACGTAATGTATGACCAGCTCTTTAGAAGTTTAAAAAGTTACAGTACCGAAAAATGTAATCCATGGCGTACGTAATGTATGAAATTTCATTTAAAATTGGCCCAGGAATATTAATGTTTAATCCATGCGTACGTAATGTATGGCCAGCTCATTAGAAGTTTAAAAATTTACAGTACCGAAAATTGTAAAACTGAAATTTCCTTTAAAATTTGTTCATGATGGATCCAGGAATGTTAATGTTTAACTCATGGCGTACGTAATGTAGGATCAACTCCGTGAGATATTTTATGTCTTAAATTTTAGTCTTCGAAAAAATAATTTTCCAAATTGTCGTTGTAATTTGTTAAATTGCTTTTTTTTTTTTTTTTTTTTTTTTTTGAGCTTGTGCAATTTTTAGATGAAACACTCATCAAAAAGTTTTGAATTCCAACATTGTGATATCGTTCGGGTGTACAAAACAGTTTGGCCGGTGCGAAAGATTTGCTAAGAAGATGCTTTGCTGGAAGGAAAGTGGGGAATTCAATAAAATATCAAGCTAAAAAATTAAACCAAATATTACAGTCATCTACAGGGGATCTACATTCTTGCTTTAGTCTTTAGATGTTTAAAAAATTAAACGGATGAAATGTAGTGTCCGAGAAGACTGTGTCATCTGCATCAACTCAAGTATTGATGTCTGAAACTAAAAGTAGAAATCTGATAAAGGCAAATGGCTGCGTGTGAGGTACGAGAGATGCATAGGATTTCTATACCAAAGAAAAACATTTGCTGACAATTTATAAAAAAAATTACAACCGCAATAAACGTGTTGGCTTATTTATTAGTTTTGGTTGGCAATAGTGATTTACACAAAACTGCACAGTGATGAAACCTACGAAGGATATATGGGAGGATCGTTCGATGTCAGAAAAAGACTTTGATGAACTGACGAGCAAGTCACACGCATGATCGAAATTAGAAGGAAATCCATTAACTCTTTTTTTCATGTTGATAGAATTTATTATTCTGTGCATATATATGTTCTAATACTTTCTTTCCAAATGTTTTTGGAAAGTTTTTTCTTTTCAAAATAAATGTATTTGTTTCGGGCATATGCAAGTTTTTCATTATGTGTTATTTCTTAATGTATTATTTCTTTCGACAATTGTCAGCTCAAATAGTTCAATAAAATGAGTAAAAAGTTTTTTTTTTTTTTACATTTTTCTTTTCCATTAATTACAGGTGTAGGGCTGGAGACCACGAATTTCCATCTATAGAAGACAAAAAACATTTCAGTATTTTAACTTATTTTATAGATTAGATTCATGATTATCATGAATAGCATAGCTGCTAACATCTTACGCTTTTTTGTACCGCAAAAATTTTATAGTAAATTTTACCTTTTTAAATCGCCATAATCTGACGATTACATAAGGTAAAAATTTCTTATAAATTTTTGTGGTCTGAAAAAGCGGAAGAGTTGTCAGCTATGCAATAGCGATGTGAATTAACCCTCTGACAGTCTTGGGAAAGGGCAAAATTGTAATGTTGTTTTCTTCACATTTTGTTTTAAATGCTAAAAAAAAGATGATTCTTTCAACATCTTATGAAAAAAAGAAAATTAATAACTAATATGAATAAAATCCTCCGAAATATTAATCATTGTTCAATGTATTAAAAATACATTAAATCAATAGAATTATATTACTTTAAATATTGCTTGTATTGCAGCGAAACCTGGAGCTTAGTGAGCGTATTAACATGGGCTTGTCAGTGAGGGGGTGAATTAAGGTATCAATATAATTTCAACTCATTGCTTTTAAATCAAGTAGATTATTTTAGGATACCTGATATCTTTAATATATAACGCTAAAAACTATTTGCATGAAAGTTTGTGACCAACCCTGTATAGGTGTTTCAATAACTAAAAATATTATTAATCATTTGAATCATCAATGATTAATAAGTAATTGTAAAAATAAATAGTTGTAACCATTAGGGAAATGCTCTAAATTTCTGCCAGTAGATGTCAGCACTATAGTAAATATTTCTAACAAGGAAGGTCTCCATACGGGCATACTCCGAAAAATCTGAAAAAATAATAGAATGTTCTTCTCATAAGGGTAGATATGTTTATAAAAAAGATTTCGGCGGAAACTCGATAGAGTGTCCATAAAATAATAATGAAAATTTCGTTATTTGGCGATTTATCCCCAGTTGGCGATGGAATAAAATTTCAAAAAATACTTTTTTATGTCAAATTCTCTTTAAGATAAAATGTTTCATATTGCACTTGTTTAAATAAATTTAGTTTAAATAACTTTAGTTTTGTTAGTTTTAGTTTATTTTAACTATAGTTCTGTCATTTTATGAATTTTCATCAAATTTATAATGAAAGTTAACTATGAATTTTTATGAATGAAAACAAAATTTTAATTAATATTCTTTCAATCTCAAAATTAAATCCAATTGAGTACTGTCGATTCAATTTTGTTGCTATGGAAACAAAAAGTTCTCCGATATTCAAATGGAAAACTGTAGCATTCTTCATCTGACCTTTATTTTGGAATAAGCTTAAATATATGAAAACATATTTTTCAATGTGAAAATATTTACAGTGATAAACTTAAATAACTGCAGCAACAAGCAACATAAATATGTAGTAAAAAAAAAAAAAAAGAATAAAAATAAATAAATATATGCATTAAATTCATCAAATGTTATTTACACGCATTCTCAAAATCAATTAGCAATCGATTTTCAGATGCATAAAAATCGTTTGCAGGAAAAGTGCTGCTCGCCAAATCGCATTACGCTTTCGTCTTTGCGCGCCAAATACAGGAAAGTATTTTTTTTTTGCAGTCTTTCTACTGTAATTCCGCCGCTAAATTTGACTGATCCTTTATTACATACACAAGTAGTTTAATTGGTACTTTTTTTTCAAAATATTCTGAGTATGCCCAGTAAGGAGACCTTCCTTGTAAGTACTTTTTTTAAATGAAAGTGATTTCACTTATTTTTTAATCTGCTGCTGAAAGGATTAAAATTGTGTAATATATCTGATTCATTTAATTTCAGATTAATTTTATGTCAATAATCGAATTTATTAGAAATATAACGTTAAAATACGTTATGTTATAGCCAATGTTTGTATACATGAGTGAAATTTCAAGGGTTTAAATTAAGGTTTACATATAAATTATATAAATTAAACTTATTTTACTTAAATATGCTATTACTACACGATTTCAATGTTAATTTTTAGTGTTTAGAAACTTTTTTCATTTAAATTCTGCAAATCATGCTTTTATCAAATTTAATTCATTATTTAATTATTAAATAATGAAAGAATATGTTTATATTTTATTAATTTGGCTCCAGAGCTTATAAATGTTCCGCTAAAATAACGTTGAAAAGAGAAATAGCGAAACGAAAAAACTCTTGGTTAATGCAAAGTGTACACAAATGATCACGCCGCCATTTTACCAACTGTGGCGCGAAAGGAAAACTGTCTAAGAGGGTGAGGTGTGCGTGTGTGGAGAGGGGGGGGGGACGTTGTGTAAGTTGCCATATAAAGAAAAATAAACATTTAACTATTTTTACTTCTTTAATATGCTACGTTTATCAATATCATTAATGTTATTATCTTATTGATATGATTTTACTTCATATCTCTCTTTCAAACGCATTTTTTTAGGGCGTCTGAAATTCAGAGTGATCAAAATTGTTTCCCCTGATTCCAAATATCTATTGCCCGAAAAGAAGTATACACAGACATATGTTATATAGTTTCTTGGAAAAGGTAACTGCAGTAATCTAGTTTTTTTTTTTTTTTTTTTTTTTTTTTTTTTTTATGAATACGAATTTCCTTAGTAAATTTCGGATAATGTAAAGCATATATTTCATTTCTCGATATGTGTTTTTCAATATTGCTCCATAAGGTTGTTATTCTGCCTATCAAAGTTTGACTATTACGAACTGGTATGACAAACATTCTGTCCTTGATTAAGGGGTCTCAGGACTCTTAAAGCTTCAAAAGTTTCGAAATTTAAAAATTTTTTAAATGTTAAACTCCTATCTTTTCTGAACATTTTTTCATATAATTGTTTTCTTGAAATTCCTATTAGAACAGAAGTTATGGCTTTTAGATTTATACACGTTCAATAGCTGAAGCGGCGTTTCCGAAACTTTGAAGCCATTTTTCTCCATTTAATGTTTTTGGGCATAACGCGCACGATATCTCAAAAACTTCTGAATATTTTTCCATGAAATTTTCAAAACATATGTTTCATGTTAGTCTGCATAAACTGAATCTAAAATTTATTTTTCATTGTTCAAAAAAATATCTTTTATGTGATTATACTGCTGAAATTTTCTAAATTTTGCATTAGCTAAATACAACTTTGCATTAAAAATATAAAAATGCTTTAAATACAAATTTATTTAGGTTCAGGATAATTATTAAAATCTGACGTATAAGTAAACACCAAAATTTTCATTCTAGTTGCAATATTTATTTTGTAATCGTGCGCTCAAGCTGTTATACCAATTTTCTGCTCGTCAATTGTCTGACAATTTGGAGCTCCCTGTAAATGCTAATTCTGCATCTTACAATTTTTAAATACATGAAATGAAAGTACATACTTATATCTTTTATCCCAATTTCAATTGTGTCCTGAAATCAAATACATTTTATGACATTAAATGTTGAAAATGGTCTCTTTTTTTTCATTCTTTCCAATTTTAAGAGTCATGAGACCCCACTAGAAAACAAGTGCTACAGGGAATATGTTCAAAATCTAGTACAAGGGTTTGGCATTATTCGTGATACAAAATGAACGTAAGTAGAGATTTATTGAGGTAACAGGTGTTCTTTAAAAGCTCGATTAATGCAGTTGCTATTTCCGCATATGTCGAAATACTGTACTAATTTTTTGCACAATACCTTTTAGTAATTAGGGAAATTTATGCGTATAAAAAATAACATATTTAAAAACATGTGTAATAAAAACTTATGGCCTAGCCTGTACATGTGTTTGTAAAACTGAGAAAATTGAGCTCTTTAAATTGACAGTAACCAATAAACAACTGTAAATAATAAACCATAAGGAAAAGAAATAATTATTGAAATGTTCTAAAAGATGCTCCATAATTGTTACTTCAAATGTCGAAAGCCCAGTAAAGCAAAGTTTTATTGATTTTTGCAGTAAAAAAAAATGTTTGTTGAAATGTTCTAAAAGATGTCAGAAGATAGTAGAACCATTATTATTATTTCAAATGTCCAAATCCCAGTAAAACAAAGTTTTGTTGATTTTTCTGCTTATGATTTTGATTACTTATTATTTGTTCTTTAAAAGGGGACTATGGTATTGATATGGACCTAGATGACTTGTAAAGAGATATTTATGCATTTAATAATTATTTTTTTGCCTGCCTGATTTTGTTTATTTTATTTTATTTTATTTGAATCATTGAATGCATTCCGCTGCCATAAAAGTATGCAGGCCAGCTGTAATGATTTAACACCACCTGCTAATCTGGCTCCAGCGTAATGTAACTATTTCCGATTAGCGATTAAATAAGACTGTTTGCGAATAGTGGTATTCCGTTCTGACCAGGATGGACAGACCTAATAAATTTCGTTTCGGTTAAACAAGCAATTTTACGGACTTATTAAGTGTAACCCAAAAGTGATATAAAAAGTTTAGAATTATGTTTTTTGTTCATTTTTTTTCTATTAGATTTTGAATCTGGATACTCGGGATTTATAGAATTACAGAAATTATAGAGATGCATTTCCAAAATGAACACTCAGAAATTACTCAACTTACAAAGATCCCCACGGAGGTAATCCACCCCTCGGGCATATCCTTTGTGCAGATAATTGGTCATCACAAACAACACCAACATAAAAAATGACTTAAAGATCCTATTGCAGATGTTTTGATGCAATATAGCGTCTCGCAGCGATGATAATCTAATTTAAGGGAGAGAGTGGAGACAGCAGTTGGGATATCACATGTAAATCAGCTGACACTGATGAACAGTTCCTCCACCCCTCACCAAATATTTTCTTAATTAAAATGTACATAAAGATAAATAAATAAAATCCGAATGATGTCTTTATCTCTAGTTCTATTCTAATTGTAAAAATAAACGAAAAGGATCGATTTAACTCGTATACATTTCTTTATTAAAATCGTGCACGGTTCATTTTGCCTGAAAGGATCATCGACATAATAAAAATTGCACTTTCTTTTGTTCTTAAAATGGCAACACCGACTTTTAAGATCTTATTTGAATTTCTTGGATGAAGGAACCCGAGAAAGGGCATAATTTACATAATTTTTCTTTAACATGAGTACACCTGTTGCAAAATCAAAGTTCGTGCAGTTTTTAATATGTAGACGATCCCTTATAAGAAAGTAAATATCATACTGCTACAAAGAATTTCAAACGAATAAACACAATTCGTTTATTTTTGAAATAGTTAGAACTGGATTTATAGCCATCGTTCGAATTTTTATCTGGGGGGCGGGGGGTCCATAGTTTTACCTCGAGAACTGCTGAAACGATTTCAATAAACTTAAAAAAAATCGCAGTAGTCGACTTATAAATGGATTGTTCTGCAAGAAATATAAATAAAAAATGAATAGTTAGAGGATTTAGGATAAAAAAAAAGCATATTTAGAAAAGCTGACATTGATGAACATTTCTCTCGATTTCTACTGAAGGAATTCTGATATTTTTTTAATAGTTTAGGCAGTAGCTGAAAAAAATCAATCGTTCGGCAAAAAAAAGTAATAATAATAATAATAATAATAATAATAATAAATAAATAAATAAATAAAAACGTAAATAAATAAATAAAACGATAGTTAAGCAATTTCTGAAACAACAGAATTCTAGATATTTAAAAGGTTCATTTTTACAAATTAAAATAACTATTACATTATCATTATATATTTAAAGTTATCATCACGGACCTGGAGAACGCCGAATGGATTAGCTAATATATAACTGTATATATAATGCATATTAATTAACTAATTATTATGCGATAATTTCTCATTTAATAGTAAAAGTAAAAGTATTAACATTGCGTCTAATCGATTATTATCGCAGTGAAAGTATTCCCTTTGGCCGCGCGGTTTTTAAGCACACATATCTATGTAGTATTTTTATTTTTTTTTTTATTTTTTTTTTTATGAATTTCTGTAACTGATACCACAGACGAACTTTATACTTTCTGAAGCTGCTAACTCTCCTTTTCTTCAGGTCAAATAATCCTATTTTGTTCAAGAACTTTTACTTAATAAAGAATGTCAAAGAAGTACCAAATTGTAAGAATTCACGTCTTTTTCAAATACTTGTTTATGTTTCAATTGCGCTTATTTGATAAAATCCGAAAGTTTGAGTTCGATTTTGTTGCTACTTTCCGTGCAACCGTCTATCGAAGATCTCGAGAGAATAAATTCAAAAATATCGCAAATGAAGTTAATTTAAGCGATAATGCTGACATGGAGCAATCCAATTCTGATGATAGTTCCGTCCAGGAACCTGGTAACTCTAAAAAACCTACTAATCCTTTCTATATCGAAATCGACCAAAATTGCACAACGCTAGCTCAACAAATTACCGAGATAAATTCTGAAAAACCAAAAATAGCTCTTAAAGGGGAACGCTTAGTAGTTCAATGTGCTTCGGACAATGACTTTAAACTAACACAGTGATGGCTAAATCAAAATAAGATAAAATATACTACTCTTGACCCTAGAGAGTTAAGACCGAAGAAAATGTGCATTAGGGGCCTCCCCTGTTATACAGATGTTAAACTAATAGAAGAAAGCCTTCGCGAGCATGGATTTGCAGTCACTAGGGCTGCCATGCTTAAAAATAGAAAGACTGGGCATCCTATGCCAATCTATATGGTAAATGTTATACCACGAAAAAACTTTGAGGAAATCTACAAAATTAACGTGATCCACTACATTTCTGTTAAAATTGAAGCCTTTACTTCAAAAAATAAAGTTAGACAATGCTATCGGTGTCAAGGGTATGGACATGCCTCAGAGGTGTGCGGCTTTGACGCCAAATGTGTCAAATGTGGGGAATTACACTTAAGCACTGCTTGTGTGCACAAAGGTAGAATTAAACCTACATGCACTAATTGTGGCCTTGGACATCCCGCGAATTTCCGCGGGTGCCCTAAAAACCCGTACAGACTTGAAAATAAACATAACAGAAAAACTACACGTAATAGCGTCAGCAATCTCTCCTCGGAAACACAAATTCTTGCCGAAATCTTTAAAGATTATAACTACACCAAAAAACCTTTGACTAATCTTCCCTCAACCAGTACTAGCATGATAAATTCCGAAACTAATGTTAATGATACCTCAAATACCCTTTCCTCTCCTACTACTGAAAATACGAATAATACTCAAAATTTGAAAATTCCAGTAAATTACTCTAATGATATTAAAGATATACTTACCACCTTCAATGAAATAAAGGAAGTTTTTCAATTTACAAAATTTTTAAGCTGCATCAAAAACATTTCAACTCAAACCGAAAAAATTGATAACCCTATGCAAAAAGTAATAGGGATCATCAATGAATTCGATAAACTTGCTAACCTTCTCAACTTAAATGAAGAATAACTTCATTCCCTGCTAAACTATTTCCTTTTTTCCCTGTCTTTCTGTCTTTTGTGTGCTTTAAAAAAAACTTTTAAGCTGTTTTTCTTATGCTTTTCAAATTCTTTATTAGTTTTACCTTTTTGTGCTTTAATTACACTATCTTGGTCTCCTCATATAACCTTTTATCATCGAGTTACCAGACTGGGCGGGCGCCGTCCTTCTTTCCCCTTGTTCCCCTATACATTTTGTGTTTTTTTCAGTCCTGTTAGTCTGAACTCTCCTCAATGTTGTTTTTTATTATTGTTTTTTCCTATCTTTTGTGCATTTTCTTATAAACTTTAATCTCTCTTTTTTCTTTTTTCTGTAAATATGTAAATACTTCATTTTTTATAAACTTGTGTATCTTGCTTTGTTATAATTGTGTTAAACTAATGTATGGTCTCTGAATTGAGTCTTTTTTTTACGGGGCTTCCTTTGGTAGCTTTTTCGCCTGTCCTGGACATTTTTGGATCATATGGAACTTTTTTTTTTTTTTTTTTTTTTTACCTGCTAGTTATACTAACAATTTTTTCTTTTAAAAATTGTCTATACTTTTAGTTTACTCTCTATTTTTTCGTGGCTACTAGCCGCGTTTAAACGCTCTTTTTTCTAAGGCTCCCATTGCATTGTAAAACCATCTACTCTTAGCCTGGATGCAAAGTTGCCACGCAACTAGGGAATCCATACACCAGCTCTATTGTTCCATTGTTCCATTATATGAATGGTAATAAATGCTTCTATCTTGTTACCGAAGTGCTCTGCCTTCGGAATATATATCAAAATAAGTTTGTTAAAACTAGGAAGGACATTTTCACTCATTTTGAGGAGTCAACTCAAAGCGTTATAAGTAAGCGAACAAACTTAATGCTGGAATCAGGCGTAAATTAACACAGTTGCGCCACCTTGTGGACGGAGTGATAATTCACATACGCGGGCTTTTAGTGTGGCGCGTATTTTCAAAATCTTCAGTCATTCTTGGAAATGAGTTTTATTTGCCACATTTGTTGCAAAATAAGCGCGTAGCGAGAGGGGCATCCAAACGCACTTCACCCCACGAAGTTTTCTTCGCCTTATCAGAACAGGTACTGAACAGGTAATCAGCATTGAGGGGTTTCCTAGCTGTTATCAGCTTAACACCCAGACTAGGAAATTAGAATGTCTTATGTTTTAATGAGCCATTGGGATAAAGTTAAACTGTAGCAATGCTACTATAAGAATAAAAGAAGTTAACAAGAGAAAAATAAGAAATTTAAGGAAAAAAGGAATAAAATTAAATTTAAGTAAAAACTTAAGAAGAAAGAAAGTTAACAATAAATCTTAAAAAATTTACATGAGTCTTAAAGTAATTAAAGTCTAACTGTAGTTGTAAAACTACTGTAAGGAATTTTGAAAGTTAAAGTTAGTACTGTTCAGTGAAACACTCACCAAGCAAGGGCAAGAAAAGCTAGGGTGGCAAGACCACAACATCCAACCAAAAAAGGGACAATTCAGGGCCATACATTTTATTTTTTAAGTTTTTCAATTTTTATGGTCTCTATGTATATAGAGAATTTTTTTTTTTTTTTTTTTTTTTTTTTTTTTTTTAAAGAAAAGTATAAAAAGAAAATAAGAGAAGGCAAAAATAGCGTGGAGAACTCAGATGTTACTGAGTGTCCATAATTATGGAAAACCTGGGCCGTTTCCGATGGTGGGGTTCAAAAGCGTCATAATCCGGTAGCTCCGCTACAATTTCATTAGGGAGGTCAAAAATTTTATCATAAATTTTTTTGGCTAAGTCGTTTATGCGCTTACGTAATGTAGTAGTTTTAAGGTCTCTTCGGACCGTGGAGTTGCGAAGGTAACGAGATGCGTTACGGACAGTACGCAGATTGGAATTGTGCAAGCGACTAAGGTTGTCCATAGTGGTCTTACAAGTGAAGCCCCAGACCGGACTGGCATAGGTTATGATGGGAAGGATGCATGAGTTATAGAGGATTAATTTATTGTGAACAGACAAGGTTTTACTGTTAAGGAGAGGTTTTATAGAGTTAAAGGCTCCGGCGACTTTACCTCTGATGGAGAAAGTGTGCTTTTTCCAGGTTAAGCGGCGGTCCAGAATGACCCCAAGATACTTAGCTTGGTCTGACCAAGGGATAATAGTGTTGTTAATAATGATTCTGTTAGGGAAAATTATTTTGCGAGAGAAATATACTGCAGTAGTTTTAGTTTCATTTATGACAACGCGCCAAAGCATGCACCAGTTCATGAAGTCATCAACATGAGTCTGTAGGTACCTGTAAAGAGTATACGGGTGGCGTGCCGAAGCGTAAATACAGGTGTCGTCCGCATAAAAAGCGAGGTGAGTGTGCAAGGAGCGTGGGATATCGTTAAAGAAAATGTTAAATAAAAATGGGCCCAACACGCTCCCCTGAAGGATGCCCGCTAGGATAAGGAGAATAATAGAAAGAATGTTGTTTATGCGGACTTGAAAAGAGCGGTCGCAAAGGTACGAATATATTAAATGTATAAGTCTGGGATGAAAACCGAGCTGAATTAATTTGTAAATGAGGCCCATATGCCAGACCTTGTCAAATGCCTTTGCGACATCAAGAAAGATGGCAGCTGCGGGAATTTTTGCATTGAGTTTCTCGCTGAGAAACTCAACAACCCTAAGAAGCTGGTGTTGTGTTGAGTGTTTTGGGCGAAAGCCGAACTGCTCAGGCATGAGAATGTTGTGTTGCTGAATGAACTCCTGCAACTGGGCACGAATGACACGTTCCACCACTTTACTGATAGAAGGTAGCAAGGAGATAGGTCTGTAATTAGTGGGGTCTGACAGGTTAGTTCCAGGTTTTGGAATAGGAGAGATTATAGAAAGTTTCCAAGGTTTAGGGAAGTAGTTATGTTTTAAGATAGCATTAGTGAGGTCAGTGATATAGATTATGCAATTAGGAGGAAGGTTTCTAAGAGCAGAGTTAGTAATTTTATCGTATCCTGGGGTTTTACGCTTTTTGAGTTTTTTGATAATATTGTGGATAACAATAGGTTGAATTTTAGGGGGGGGGGATCTTGAGGGGGGGTAGCCAAAAAGTTCCGAACTGTCTGGTTAACATGATCAAGGTGAGCTTGGTTTGCAAGGGTAGGATTAGGAGAAAATTGGGTGGCATAAGAATTAGCAAGCATGTTAGCTTTCTCTTGGTCAGTATAAGCGGTAACATTATTAGAAGTGAGGGGGGGATGGAAGTGTAATGTTTATTCAGTTTGCGTTTAAGAATCCAAAGAGAGTTGTCCTCGTAAGATAAAGTTTTGAGAAAGTTGTTCCAACTTTTCTGTTTTTCTTTATAGAGACTGTTTTTGATTTTATTGTTTAACCTATTGAGAAGAGGTTTAATGGAGGGGTCTCTTGAACTTTGAAATTGTCGCCGGAGCCGATTGCGCTGTTTGATAAGGTTGTAAATATAACGGGGTGGGACAAAGGCAAAATTATTTTTGAAGGTGTTAAAAGTAGAAAAATTTTGAGCATTAGTGATATGAGAGTTGAGATGTCCAACAGCCGCATCAATGTCATCGGTATTATTAATATCAGGGAAGGTGATGTCCTGAGAGTTAAGGTAATTAGTAAATTTATTCCAGTCAATAGCCACGGAAGGGGGGGGGAGAAAGAGGATTAATAATATCTATTTTAAAGCAGACAGGCAGGTGATCAGAGGAGAGATCATTAATAACTGTAGAGTAGATAGGGTAAGGAAGATTTTTGGAAAGAGCAAGATCAATGATAGAGTCCCGGGCACCAGGCAGTTTGGAAATGTGTGTTGGTCTGGGTGGTGCATGAAGATGTAATTTTAAGTTTTGGACTAAGTTGTGAAGAGAGGTACCCCGCCGAGAATTGCCATGGCAGTTCCAGCGTCTGCTTTTGGCATTGTAATCGCCTACGAAAAAGCAGTGGTGATGTTGTGAAAAAAGCTGCGTAAGACTATTAACAGGTAAGTTACCAGTGGGTGGAGCATAAATAGAAGCTAATTTAATATTGATATGAGGAAGTTTAAGATTGATACTGGTATACTCAAGATCATTAAAGGTGTGGTTGTGCGATTGGTAGTGTGGAAGATGGTTCTTGATGTAAATAGCGGTACCTCCTCTGTGCGTACCATCCGCACGAGGTGTATGGAAAAGCCTGTACCCAGGGATGTTAATGTTGAAAGTGGGGTTGAAAGTCTCTTGTAAGAAGATAACGTCAATTTGGGGATGTTCGTGCATAAAGAGTTTAAGTTCGTTAAATTTATTCTGCAAGGAGTTACAGTTCCAGGAAAGAAAAATTAGTGAGGAAAAGGTAGAAGAGGAATTACTCATCATTAAATGTGTTAAATTCCGTGGCTAAAGTTTCTATAGCACTCATAAGGATGAGTATTTTTTCTATTGGGTCTTGTATATTTTTAGTTTGGTTAGCAATATTTTTGAAACATTGGATGAATTTGTTAAATTTTAGGAGTTCTTTCATCTCCTTGAAGGTCTTGAAAATTTCTTTTAAGTCATTAGCATAATTAGAACTACTGGGTTGTTCTGGTGTTGTTTTTTGAGTGTCAGTTGGCTTATTCGGTGTTGTGCTTTCGGGGTTAGTGTCTTGGCAGGGAGAAGGGAGCGGAGCCGGGGCTTCAGTAGGTTTTTCTTCTGGTTTTTTGGCCTCTGGCTCACGGACATAATTATGTGTTGATAAAAGTTCCGCCATAGCGTTCGGAATGATTTTTGGTTTTCTTTTCGGACGGTTTTGGGGTCTACTGTTTTTTATGGAACTGGGGGGTTTTGGGGCAACCACGGTAAGTAGCCACGTGCTCACCATAACAATTTGAACATTTGGGGATGATCTTTCCAATTTTATCGCACTGGGGAGTTAAATGCTCTTCCGAGCATTTGGCGCATTTTGGCGGCAGGCGGCAAATCTCGCTGGAATGACCAAATTTCTGGCAACTGTAGCATTGCTTTACGATGTTGGTGCCTTTAAATCGCTCAATATCTACTTTAATATAGCAAATTTCGTGAATTTGGTAGATTTCTTCGAATTTTTCACGTGGGAGTACATTGACGACGTAGAGGGGCATTGGTCGACCGGTCTTTCTACTTTTCATCATTGAGGCTCTATTGGCCACAAAATTATGTTCTTTAAGAGCTTCAATTATAACCTGGGGGTCGGTATATGGGGGAATTCCCCTAATGACGACTTTCCTGGGGCGCTGTTCCGCGGGGCTCAGGGTTGTGTAAGGAATTGTTTTAGAATCAAGATAGTCCTGTGTTTTTCGGAAATCTGCATTAGTTTTACAGTGGATTTTGAGTAATTCACCGTCTAGTTTAATCAGGGGATTGCTGTCGTTGAGTTTTTTAATCTCACTTGCAAGTTCCGTCCACTTGCCTTGAAACTCAATATAGAAGGGGTGGATTTTTGGTTTTTTAGGGACTACTTCAGTAGTGGAGCTACCGGCTGACTCTCCTTGGGAGGGCTCAGAAGAATCCATGTTATTATCGTCAAGGTATTTTTCAGATATATTGGCATATTTATTCTTTAAGGGAATATTAGATTTGAGATCATTTCTCCTACGTTTTAGTGTATTAGCAGGGGTGAAGCCGTCATCTGAGTTCACCACAATTGCCTTGAGTTTTGTTAAGATGTCGATTAGATCATAATCATGATCATAGATAAAAGTTTTAAACTCTCTTAGTTGACTTAATTTTAGGGGGTCAAATGGCTCATTGAACAAAAACATAAGATTATTGAGAAGATTACTCACGCTAGTCTTGTGTTGAGGATTCGTCAGGTAGTCATCTTTACTTAAAAGTCTCATTATGTAGCTATCACAATCTTGCAGGAATTGCTGTACAATCAGTCTTTGTACTTCATCCGCTACTCCAGGAAATTCCATCCACGCAGCAGCTAAATCAGATTTCTCCTCTCCATTCAGGATGCGGAGTGCATTGTCAGAAAATTTAAATGGGTCCTCAGTACCCATTATTATCGTCGGTGAACCCTCTATATTTTACTACTATGATGCATCAAGTCCAGTAAACAGTCACCTATTCGTACGAACTAGTTTCTATTAAGTGTCACTATCAGCACCACAACTCATTCGAAGATACTTGCAAAAGATCCCGCAAGTTCTAAAAACATCGAACTGCGATTACGATCTCTTGAGAATAAAACGACCAGCAAACAGAAAACACGTCTGTTCTCGCCAAGAGGCACCAACCGAATGAGTCTCTGCCTTATCAGAGGCACTTCAGTTATTAATCAAGGTGAAAAAACTTTACAATTTTAGTGGTGTCAGTAAGAAAACAGTTACGTATCTACCTGTAGTTCACACTCCATCCGCTACGTGGCTCATGACCTTGATTGATGTGACCTCGCTTTTAATCTTGCGGTTACTTCTCCCATTTAAGATAGGACGCTTACTTATATCGCTTTGAGTCAACTCACTTGTCAAAGTAAGATTGGTTGGTTGATTGTAAAGATGACGCAATTCTACTTTTCGTATTAAATTTATCGCGCAGGAGAAAATATTTGAACGTATGCTTGAATTATTTTGGTTTTGATTTTAAACAGAGGCCTTTTATATTAAACTTTGTTGAATGTGAACTGGAAATAGCCAAACTAGATGTCTCTACGGGCTCAAATTCCCAGGCCTTGGCCAGTCCGGTCTGCAGAAAAAAAGTTGGGCTTGCCCATAGAAAAAAGTTTGGCCCGCCCCGGTAGAAAATTTAAAAGTTCATCCCATACAAAAAAAAAAAAAAAAAAAATTAATGGTCTGGCCCTCTAGAAAAACCTTATAAGTTCGAGTCGACCCCCATCTTGGCCCGAGATTAGACCGCCAGCAAAAAAATGTTAAAATCTCTGCCTAAGCCCGTCCCGACCTCACTACATTTCTAAACATGAATTTTTACTTCGATATGATTAAAAATTGTTCCGTACGAGGAGGTCTGACTAAAAATACTTATTTTATAATTTTTTATTTTTAAAGAAACATCTTGTGCTGCGATATTTATTTTTTTTTTTTAATCAATCTGTATCTGTATGTAAATGATTCAGTTAACATTAATATCGTAAATCCATATTCTATGTATTGGAGACTTAAGAAGCTGATAAAGACTGTACAGTAAATTTTTTTAAGATGGAATTGCTTAGGAAAGAAAAAATATGCGTTTTAGATAAGTTTCCTTCTTAGCAGATTTAAATGTATTATAATCTTTTCTCCCGTATTAATATAATCATCTGTGGGTGTGGGTGTGTGTATGGCGTTAGTTATTGTAGGGAAAATCTTCTAACACCGAATTCAAAAATATTTTAGATATTGTTGAAAATGTAATGCAAAAATATGCCCCCTCCCCCCCCAAAAAAACAAACTTATTTCCAAATCCACTCAAACTAAAATTATATATATAAAAAAAAAGAGGACCTGTATTAGTTTATTCAAACGTTGCTGGAAAATTTTAGCGATTATCATGGATCGTATAATTTTGGAGAAAAACGCAATTTTTCCGTTACACAGAAACTTTGCTTTGGGGGGCTCAGCGGAAGCATTTTTACTATAAAGTTATAAAATTGACACGCCTGACTATTGAGGTGATTTGGAATCAAATAGCGTTTTCCATTTTTTTAAATAAATAAATTTCTTATGAAGTAAAACAGACTTTTGTCAAGTAACAATAGATTTTTCTCCTTTCCCATGCTATCGTGTATCGAAATTCGATTCAAAATTCCAACTTTGACATTATTTTTTTTAAGATATTTTGACCAAAAAATGGATAACGCCATTTGATTACACAGTTTCTGAATAAGAAACCCTGTCAATTTCAAGCGTATCCGAACAACAATGAATTCAGTAATGGGTCAGAAAGTTGCTTCTTCGTATTTGAGCCTTAATAAATTACAGAAAAATATTTTTAAAAATCCTTTTATTATACAGCTTCAAAAGTTATGATGTTTTTATCTCACCCCCTCCCCACTTTTTTTTCTTCTAAATTATATTAAGTTCCTAATGAATGTTGAAGAGTCTACAGAGTCTAATCATTAACGTTGCTCTTGCTTTTGTGTATTTTCTGTCTTGCGAACACATATTGGTTTAAATTATGCTGCAAAAATTTCCCATAAATATGTACAGTCAAACCTCGTTATCACGAACACGCTTAACGCGAATTACTTTTAGCACGAGCTGTCTCCGATTGCCCCGTCCAGTTGTATGTAATGTATTTATGTTCGGATAACACGGACTACTTTTAACAAGAACAAAAAAATTTTCCCCTTGAGTGTTCGCGTTAACGAGGTTCGACTGTATACAGTTTTCTTTAAAAGAATCTTAATTGTATATAAGTAAAAATCGGAATTTTTTGTAGACATTGAGTAGGGCCGAAGCGTGTGTGATTTAATTGTTTTTTTGTTTTTTTACGGTCCGGGACAGAGCCGAACTTTTAATTTTTACATAGTGCCGAGATTACGCTCGGACCGTTCTGGATCTGGAAATCCGGCTCGTACATACCTCTAAATCAATTATGAATATCTGCAAATTTTCTATATTTATGAAAATAAAAATCTTTATACATTTGTAAAACGACATTTCTGAATAAATGTCATTTAAAAGTCTATCGAGACTTTGTCAGTGTCTAAGACACAATTGTGCTCCGCCCGCAGGGAGGTGGGGCGAGCGGTGGAGACTAAGTTAAAAAAAAGTTCTCATGTTTATACTTTTTATTTACTTCCTTTTAAAATTCTGTTTTTAAAACCATGATAATATATTGAGATACATCCACACAGACACACACACATCTTCCTTGTTTGCTGGGGGGGAAAAAAAGGAGGGACAGGATTCCGAAAATATCTTCTGTATCTATTTTTAAATAAGGAACGTTAAAAAAATCTGTTGGCTAAACTTTTAAAAATTATATGTAAATTATACCCGTTTTAAAATTACCTGCGAACATTTTTATTTATAAAACGGAGTTAAAATAATATATACGCAAACAAAAAAAGGATATTAACTTTTATCTAAAGTACATCTATTATAAAATAAATTCAGTAACTCAGTATATTTTAAACAACCTACTACTAAAGTAGATCTTTAATTATATTTCTTCTAAATTTTTATCCATATTACATGAGATGAAAGCAGTTGAAAATATCCCCCTAACTAGTCCTAATTCTGTTTTGCCAAAAAATACAAAAATAACATCTGTTTTGCTTAAACGTCTTTCCCCTATATACGGCGCCCAGGACAAGCACATCGTAAATTCAATTAATCTTTAACGAAATACCCTGCTGCCCTCCCTCTCCATTCATTCATACCGTCATCTTCCTAATCATACATGCACTACTCTGCTTTCTCCTTTCTCAAAATCCTCAATATAATATCAAGTCAAAACCATCATTCTTTGCTAAACAACCCAGCACGGATTCGAAGAGTTGAAATCTGATACAGAATGGAAAGCGCGGTTTTTGAAGAGTCGAAAATCCACCATTCAACTCTCGACTCTCCAAGTCTGTTACTGTGCAGTGTTGCCAGATGGGCTACTTTTTTTAATTCAGATTTCTTGATGGGCACCACTTTTTTGAAATAGTAAAATTCGCCTTGTTTAATGACATATTAATTAAGGCAAAAACATTTTACTTCAAGTAGCTCATTTCCCGTTCAGGTCTCTTTTATCCCGTTTTTAATGTCTCCCCCCCCCCCTGTTTTAAAGTGCTACCATCCAGGTCTTAGTTTGCTTTCCTGTTATTTCTCACAAGTCCTGATCCCGGGGATGTGTGGAGTTGTCCACAGGGGCTCGGTTAAAAAGGTGTTCGAAGTCGAAGTCGAAGTAAGGCAAAAACAAAGGGAATTTTACCGTTTCAAAAAAGTGGTGCCAGTCAAGAAATCTGAATTTTAAAAAAGTAGCCCACTGGCGACACTGTTACTGTGTTAAACTGATCTTACCACTAGAGTTGCTAAGGGTGGAAAAAACCTGGTTTATTCCCGGGAATAAACCGGGTTTTTTTGGGAGGGAAATTAAAAAAATTCCCGGGAGTTTTTCGAAAGTTCTAGGCATGCAATTTTTTAGTTTATTATTTTTATTTATTTTTAACAAATTTAATATTTGTCAATGTAAACAAAATGTTTTTTTTTTTTTTTTTTTTTTACAAATGTAAACAAAACCAATAACATAAATATAGAAAAATAGCTTCAGCTTACGTGAAAACTAACGAAATACCGTATATACTCGCGTATAAGTCGACACCCAAATTTGTGAAAAATATATGTTAAACACCAGTATTTTCGAGTAGTTAGCTTCGCCTTATTTAATCTTAGAAAATTCTCAGAAATTCTTCAGTTCGATAAAACAAAGATTTTTTTTTTCAAATATTGGTATTTAGTATATTAATCCTCTCGAATTTAGGGTCGACTTATACGCGAGTATATACGGTACGTTCTTCAGTTTCAGAAATATTAAGCAAGATAATTTAAAATATCATGAGTAATTTCATATTTTAATCGTCGATAAGTAAAGTGGGAGGGGCCTCATCTTGCCTGACAGGAATGTAAACATCACCCCTATTCGACGAATCAGATAATGTAAACAAAAAAAAAATGAAAAAAACTAAAAAAATCAATGCAAAAATACAACGCAACTCACTAGAAATTTAATATAGAGTATGCCTGAATAGCAAATATACAAGGATAATAGAAATTAATTTAATTTTTAAAGACCATATAAATTCACAGACGCCATTGTTGTAAGCTCATGAATTTCGATAAATTATACAAACTTAGGGCGTAAAATCATAAGTTTTGTGAATTCATAATGAAAAACCTATCTTATATTTTTCAGAACAGTGCCTGAAATTTCTTTAAAATAAAAATTTTAAATTGAAGAATAACTGGTTTAGTTTACCTTCAAAACTCCTGCAAAATTTCCAATATTCCCCGAAATTTCGGGTTTAATCCCTATAATTCTCTGGTTTATTTCCAAGCCTCAAAATCTGTGGGTTTTTTGCAATTTTACTTACCACTCTTTGAGTCGAGTTCGACTCCGAATCTAAAACTGGGTGGAAATTCAAGTTCGACTATTTAGAGTCGAAGGGCTCGAGGCAATTCATTTGGAGGAGTCGACAGTTCAACTCACTTGGAAGGAATCGAGATTTAGAGTCGACTCCCCACTCTTCGGCCAATTCTATTGCGTATTGAGTTCTGGCGTTTGGAGTTCTATCATGGAAATTCGGTAAACGTTTTGTTATTTGGGTGAAACCAAAAATACATGTGCTTTTCATGTCCAAAACTTTAATATTTTTTTTCTCAACTAATATACAATGAAATTCCAATTTTTAAATGCCATCTTTTAGAAAAAAACTATTCTTAATGGTACGAAATATGCTCTAGCCAATTTTATTGGTATTTATTGCACAATTTATCTATTCTTACACTTTATCTATTCTTAGCTATGAAAATTAGCTGTCCAAATGACTAGAGAGACAACTTTAAACACACTACAATTCTAAATATTATGAACAACACAATATTTATCGGTTTTTATTTAAATAACAGATATAGTACTTTAATAAATTTGTACTAATGAATTAAGATATGTATTTTGTAACTGCATAAGTTTAATTTAACATTTGCCCATGAAAATGAAACCTCTGTTACTTTATTTACATTTAGCAGAATAAATAATAAAAAAATTGTCCAACAAAGGGCGCTACTAATCTGTATTGCTCAAAGAACTTTCTAGAATAGAAGTCAAGTGCCATTTTTACTTTGTCTGCCACATGTTTAGAGTATAGAGCAGTATTATGAAGCTCTAAGGTGAGTGTGTTTTCTCTTTGTAACTTCTGTTACTCCAATTTTAGGTTTAAATATTGTTTTAAAAATAAAATTTCTCCTGAAATCCCAAAACACTAAGTAAAATAAGTTTATATAAATAAAAAAGTTATTTTTTAGAACATTATTATTTAAGAAAAAAAAAATTGTTTTTGCTTAAATGTAACCTCTGTTACAACTTTTGGTAACAGAGGTTACATTTTGTCCCAGAATATACATTTTTGTGGTACTTATTCTCATTCTTATTACTTATTTATATTTATTTTTGCAGTAGCACGTATTATTTATTTGGGGTATTTTCCAGATCTAAAAATGTCTCCTAAGAAAACAAGTTTTCAAGTTCTTGAATCTACTGCTGAAGCAGGGCCGAAACTAGGCGGGGGCAGAGGGGGCACGTGCCCCGGGCGCCGCTTTAACAGAAGGTGAAGGGGGCGCCAGAATGAAGATTTTGTTTGACGTTTGATACAAGAATGTATATATATACGAAATTTGTACAAAAATGTCTCGCAGCCGGAAAATTTAAAGGAAAACTTAATAAAATGCATTAAACTTTACAAATAGATAAAAAGATTCATCTACAATACAAAATTGCAAATGAATAAGAAAAAAGGCTTTTTTCATTCTCCCATTCCAAAAGTATCATGCCTTTCGCCTTCTATCTTTCACTTCCTGTGTAGGAAAATCACTACCATTTTTCAAGGTCAATCTCTATTGTCGGACAATGTCCACTACTGATAACTACCAAGTGCGAAGCGACCCCTCACAGTCTGAGTTTTCTATTAGATAAAAAAATTCCATGAAAGCAGTTTGTTGTTTTTCCGCTGAGCAGCGTTGAGTTTCTTTCTTTTTTTTTTTTTTTTTTTTTTTTCGTCTTGCTATGGGCGATGACTGCCCGGATAATAAAAAAAACAGGAGGGGAAATGCACAAAGTAAAATTCTTAGTAAAACCGTTTTTTAAGAGTACAGCATTTGTAGTGGTACCGTAAAAAATCTTGCACAGGGCGTCATATCTAGTAAAGCAAAGCCCCCCGCCTTTATCGCCCAAAATGCTTTTTTTTTCTCGTCTTTCTGGCATTTCTAGGCGTTTTGCCACTCTGCAGTGGCGTATCTAGACTCATCATTTCTGAGGGGGCTGAGGTGAGGTAAAAGTTTCTAAGAGGGAATCACAAGAAACGGGAAAAATTCCGCTTTAAACATTTTTTATCATAGCAGGTAACACATCTATTGCACAATAAACCTACTATGATGAAAAAATACAAACGTACAGCAAGATGTCTACCTCATTTAGGCTTATACAATAAAAAAAAAAAAATGAAAAAAAAAATCCCTTTGATTCCGTTTTCAAGGTTTTAATGAATCAATGTTTGGCAAAGCTGATTACGTAGTTCAGTTTTATATATTTTAAATTTAAAAATAACTTGTCTATTAGATACTTAGTAAAATTGTTTTTGTAAATTTACTTTGTAGTGAAGGGGGGGTGGGCGCCAAAATCCATGCTTGCCCCGGGCGCCAAAAAGGCTAGTTTCGGCCCTGTGCTGAAGAAAATTAAATTGTAGAAATAACACTAGATAAAATAATTAAAGGAACATACATACTAGTAGAATTTGTAGCTGAAAAAAAAAAGAGAAAAATGAAGTATTACTACATAGCCGTTACACAAGATGATTTAGAGTGCAAGTTATGTTTTTGAAAGCTTGTGATGATGCATTATCTATTTTTTAAATTCGATGACAATGATATTGCATACATACAGTTCGAACAGATCCAAAAAGGTTTGCCCATGCCAACTGTAGTACAGAAAGAGGCTGGATTTAGCCTCTGTTACTGGATGTAACCTCTGTTATTTGCAGAATTTTTCTATTTCTTTTTAATAATTGTAAACTGATAATAAACCAAATGTATTTATAACAAAGAATATGTTATGTACTTTAAATACAATTTAAAAAAATATTTTCTTTAAAACTAAAATAAGTGGTAATTATGAACTTTAACTTAGTTTTTTTTTTTTCTAAACGAGATAAAATTACACATATAATGATAATTAAATTTTATTATTTATTATTCATCATTCTAAAACTATTATTTTAAACTAAAGGACATTTTTTCTAAAGTAATATGTAAAAGATATATTTTTTGCTGAAATATTTGTATCATAAATTAAGCAAATACTGTCCAGTAACAGAGGTTACATTTTTCACGCTAGATATGACTTTGCAAGGTTATATTTTAATTGTAAAATTGATTTTTTTCTGTGCGGATGCTAATTTTGTGCAGCTTAAATATATATTTAAACATTTTTATAGTTATTTAGAAAATCTAGATAATAAAAAAAGATGAAAAAAAATCTTGAAAAGCACAAAGAAAATTGGTTTTACCCATTTGTGCCAAGCCCATGTTTCGCCTCCAATAGGCGAGGTACCGCCCACACCCACGTTTGATTCTCCTAGTGCAAATGCAAAAGTTAAAAAAAATTACTTATTAACAATATCATTACGAGTGAATTTATGCATCCCTCATATGAATGTAAAACAATTAAATGCACGAAAAATATCCCGTCCTATAACGCGCATCTACGATCTCAGACTGTATTTTCTATTTTTAGATATATTCAGTGCAATACATGCATACTCTTCTTCATTTATTTTATTAATTCTTTTTTTCTGCAAAGAAATCTTAACGAGATTGATAGCATGAAAGTACAATAAAAAGTATAAAAACTAGTACAAACATAAAAAGCTCAAGCGCAAAGAAAATAAAACCTTACTGCTAACTCCATCTGCTTAAATTCTCGCTAATCATTGAGAATCGTCCTTCATTCAAATAATCCTGTCTTCTTCTCTTGCTCATTAATATAGAAATCCCAATTCTTATGCTTCGCATTCGAGTTTCGATTTTTATGCATAACGAAAACCTGTAATATTTGACAAATATTCTTGTTTCAAAAGTGCGCAAATGAATATACTGTATTTGGGCGATTTCACATTCATTTAAGTGTATTTCCAATCTTCTGTTTTAAGGGGGACCGGGAAAGCAAAATTCAGCCAAAAAATCGATTTTCGAAATAGTTTAAACTTTTATCTTTCCAACGATGTGTCACACATGTTTATATATATATATATATATATATATATATATATATATATATATATATATATATATATATATATATATATATATGTATATATATATATATAAGCGTTGGAATTATTCATTCTTTCTAAGAGTACTTCACAGCTTAATGGCCATTTAAATCTTTAATTGACTTTTTCTCAAAACTTGGATTTTTCATGTTTATGTTCATTTTTTTCAATGTCTATTAAATTTAAAAACTCAGATTTTTATTTAATACGTATATTATGTTTTATTGTATACTTTATCACAGGGATTTAATGATTTGTTGAGAATTATTTATTTTAGGCAGTGAAATCGTACCGAAAATGCTAATTTAAAAGTGACTTTCAATAAATATTTAGTAATTAATTTTGAGTTTCACTCAGAAAGAAAATGGTTTGTTAAAATACGTAAATCATGTTATTTTAACTCCTCTATAAAATCTAGACGTCTATCTTATCTTTCACCATTTCTGAGAAAAAGGTACAGTCAATCAGGGTAACTTTGAACCACGGGGTGTAACTTTGCACCATCTCCTATTTTTCAATATTTTTGACTCTAAAAGACTAAATAAACTCCAGAACTGTGCTCTGTTGGCAAGGTTCTAAACTGGGATTTCTACTCTTTATTTTAGAAAATAAATTAGCAGTATTATGCGCAATTAATTGCATCATCTAACTATTTTTGTAAAGTACTGTTTTCAAGTTCATTTCGAATGCTGTTTTGAGGTTGTTGTAATCCAATTAAATTTTCATAGTAAGTAGCAATATACTCATTTATAAGACATATTATTATCTAAATGTAGTAAATGTGTTAATATTTTGTGATTATACATTTATTAATAGTTAATAAAATGCAAAATAAGAAGGCACGAACATTTTACCACATTTTCAGGGTAACTTTGAGCCGGCTCAAAGTTATACTGATGCTTATAATTTACTAATTATAGGTGCTACTGTCAGTGGCGCACCCAGGATTTTATCTTGGAGGGGGCCGAACGTTGGCAGCGAAACAAAATAAAATTAGAGGGGGGCAAAATTTCTCAAGTTTTGATTACAGTAGGAAATTACATGGAGACACTAATTAATCATAAAATTACCGTGATTAATTCAGTATCAATTAATTGGTTATTTATTTTAATTAAAATTATTATACTTAAAGTTTAATTTTATTAATAATTAAAAAAAGTACTAATTTTTGAATGTGCAGAAGTGAAACATTTAAACGCCTCATAAATAAACATTTATAGAATTTCCCATTTATATCTATCTGATTGTCAGACATATTGTAGTTTAAGAAAAATAGCCAAAATAGCTTTGACGAGATGAATTATTGGATGCAAATTTTTGGGCTAGTTCATTTAAATTTAACTCGTCACTCAGAATTGTATGGGAATTAATAAACTAATAGAGAATTTAATCTCTTGTGGGGTATGACAGTAAATTCTTGTAGAGGCATTGTCTCTAGTCGTGGAAAGGTTAGATGCTCCTACAGCCAGCGTGGCTTAACCGACTATGGGGCCAAGTTAAATGGATAAAAAAAATTACTTTAAAAATTCAATTAAAAATATTGTTACACATAAAATAAATTTTTTTTTATAAAGTTCTTGAATTACTTCAGTCGCAGTTACATTAATCTCTCTGTTTATATATAACAAAGCCAGCCCATTTAATCTTGATTTTATCATTGTGGATCTTAAGTAGGTTTTTAAAATGTGTAATGTAAAAAATTACCTTTCGCTGAGATAGGTTGTAACGGGAAGTGTTGCAAATATCTTTAGTTATTTGTAGGTGTTGGGGTGCAACATTTTATCCCATTTCGAAACTGCTTCAATAGCATTCTTGCATCGAGTTATTGAAAGCTATTTTTCAAATTTTCTGTCAAATTTTTGAATTCGGCATTCAAAAATTTCTGAATTTGAAGAAAGTAAATCATGCATATAAAATTCACACAATTGACGAAAATCTTTTATTTCACTAGCTGTTGGAGCACTTTTTCCATTATGTAGAAAAAATCAAAATGTTGCAATGCCGAGTGAAATGTCTATTGAATTGAGTGAACGCTTGAGCAACGAATGAGACAAAAATATTTTTTCTGAAATGCTGCTAGCTATAGAATTGGCTGGAACATTGGATCGTTTGTTTTGATGCAGTTTTTGGCATTTTAATGTCAATTTGAATGTTATTGGCTTTCATATAAGCTTATGATAAATATCCTTGAAAGAAATAATCTAAGGCTTTACGAATAGTATTTAAGTGAGCCACAACATAGTTAACGAAATTTCAGGCAACTAAAAGGTCACTGGCAGATTTTTGCAATAATTTAGACAATGATAAAGTGTATACTAATATATTCTGTAAGCTAAATAAAGAAATTAGGAAACCAAATTCACATAACGAATTTTTAAAAAGTTTTGCCTTAGAAGATGAATCTCTGTCTTCCCAAGATGCGATTGTTTCAAAGCGATCAATCACTGCATCATATAATTCTACCATGGTCATGATGGCTTTATGCAGTGGTGGGATTCAGCCGGTTCGCACCGGTTCGGTAGAACCGGTTGTTAATTTGTGTTGAGTTCGGCGAAACGGTTGTTAAAATGATACTTCAAATCCGAAAATCGCATTTACATTAATTTGCTTTCTTTAAATGTTTATCTGCACAACAATGTTTTCTAGGCATAACTCTGTGATAAGTCCTGATTAATCTCATTTAATAAAATTATATTTCATTTGAAACAATAATATATTTTTTCTTCATCAGTCCCGTAAGAGAAAATTCAACTTCAAAAAACGAAATTTGAGAGAATTTTGGTAAATAAATTGACAACCCTAGACTAATCCTAGTTATATGGCAAGATTATTAAAAATTACACGAACTATTTATCTATACTAATAAAAGAAAGTTTTGCTCTGTCTGTGTGTCTTTGTTTGGGCGATGGCTAGCAAAATCTACGGCACGTACGAGACTGAAAACTTTTGTGAGGCTAGCTCAAAATGTCTCCTGATGTACCTGAGACACAGAATTTTAAAATTCTAATAATTAGTTGAGTTATTAATTAAAAATCGCAACTCACTTTCATTAAAAACTCAGCTTGGTCCTTGGCGAGAAAGCAGAAATTCTGATGCCCGCACAGAAGCCTTGCGCATCAGTTGAAAATGAAGAACGAAAAGAAGAAATTTTGGGGGTATTTTGTCATTATTTATTAACTTACATTGACCAAATCGTTTAGTAAAGTTAAAAATGAAAGACATATTCTGAAAGATCTACGTCTCAAATGCCGCAATCAATTAGAAAAAAGGATCGCAGTTAACCGCTTAAAAAACAATTTTCAAAAGTCGTCGTTTTTCCAAAAAAAACCTTTTTCTCCGTTATTTCAACGTCCCTCCAGGGCCCAAAACAAATATGAATTTTAACCCTTTCAAATACACCGGTAAACGCAGGTCACTTCGCGCTTCACGAAGACAATATTTTTTCTACGCTAAAAATAACGAAACGTGCATATTTTAACAGAATCTTTTTACAGAATCTCAATAGACCAGATTTACATCACCTACAAAAATTTTGAAACATTCTAACAGGTAGAATTATTTCTTACAAAATAAAATGTGTGAAAATTTCGACGAAATCAGTAAAAATCTGAGTGTTTCGTCGGGGTTTCACTCCTTCAGGGCGAAATTTTAAAGGTACTGACAAACCAATATTATGTTCGTCAATCCGAAACCACCTTCCTATCAATGGGATAATCAGTTTTAAAAAATAGGAATTTTAACCCTTACAAATACACCAGCAAATGTAGGTCATTTCGCGCCTCACGGAGACGATACTTTTCTACGCTAAAAGTAATTAAACGACCGCAATTGAGCACAACCTTTTAAGAGTATCTCAAATTGATATGGTATTGAGATTCTCCATAGATCAGATTTACATCATCTACAAAAATTTTGAAACATTCGATCGGATAAAAATAATTTTTACATAATAAAATGTGTGAAATTTCGACGAAATCTGTGAAATCCCGAGTGTTTCTTCGGAGTTTCGCTCTCTTTCGGTGCGCATAGGTTCCACAAATCAAATTCCGCAGAAAATAAAGTACCAAATAGCACATACTTTCAATTAAATATTTTTTCATAAATTCAGATAAAATAGACTTAAAAGATATAAAATCATACAAATTTCAGGCTAATTTAAGGGTCATTCATCACGGGCCCAGGCAACGCTATTATTCGAATAAACGGTACTTTGCTTTGGCACGGAATGTTACCTGTTATCGCTGATCTATAGCTAATACTTAAATCGTCAGATTTAGATATATACTTCCAACTGCAGATTTTTTTATATTGTTCTTCATATCTTAGAAGTTATTTAAATGAAAGTGTAGTTATTTTCGTAAATGTAACAAATCCAAAATTTTGATAAGTTCCTCGAGACCTATAAGTTATATTTAGAAAAATATTTTTCCAGCTCTAGCAAATGAAAAGACATTGTATGATCTAAACTTGCCGAATCATGACACTTTGTATTTTGCGAATTTCCACCATTGTCTGGCCTTGTTCTTTTTTTTGTTTGTTTGTTTTTGTACTAAGAAATGGTAAAAATGCCTAAAATTTCTAAATGTCGTAACTCGAGAAGTTTTGGTCGTGCAAAATTTTGTCTCACTTGCTATAGCATGGATAATATTTTTCTAAATATCTTATATACAACTTTAGGTCATTAACATGGGTTAATTCTTAAACTTACCTTTCTGCTATTTTTATATTATATTGTTTTCAGGGCTTAGTTTGCGCCGGAGCCCACCAGAGCTTAGCTCCGATATTTCTCTGTTTTTAGTAAATATTTAAATATTCGTCGCAATTCACAGGAGCTCATAAATACAGGGCTCCGGAGCCCAGTGCAACAGCGCTTCCGAAAAACTGAAGCCTAAACACCCATTTCCTTTAGTTCCCATCGCCATGTTTTTGCATTCTTTTTTATCAAAACACTTATAAGGAGATGTTTCAACTCAATTTTTATATCAGTATTTGGGCTTGGGCTGGCTCAAGCTCAGTCTGAATTACATTCAAAATTTTATTTCTTCATGTATAGGGAAACAAATCCTCCTTAAAAATTACATATTCTATTTTATTTCAAATCATTTTAATGCTATTTTGGTCAGACTAAAGTGAAACAGGAATCGTATTTTCAAATTTATGTCTGGTATTGATGGCGGCGACGTGTTGATATGGCGCCAATCAAGAGACTGAACAATGAATTTTCTTACAGTTCAATTTTCTATTGTGACATTACGATAATTTTTAATTGGCTGGTTTATTTTATTTTTTGATTTACATATCGAACCTGAAAAAAATATTTTCTTTTTTATGTCAATGGGCATCAGCTTGAGGTTTTGTTTGTTTGAGGTGTTTAGTCTTTTATGTTGTACGAATATAAAACTCACGTTAGTGATTTTTCTGTTTATTTGTAACAAGAACGATGTCCATGCTAAGGCTCTGCTCAGCAGATTTACGAAGTTTACTTTCATTTGTAAGTAGATATAATTGCCATGTTTCGTTATTTTGATATAAAGCAATGGAGCAGTGTTACCTCTTTTTCTATAAAAGCATCGAATCTTTCCGATAACGGTGTCAAAATTTTCATTTAATCTGATTTTCAGGAACTAACTACGAAAGTTGTATGCGGAAGGAATCGATTATAATTTAAGGTAAGCATATTCTATAGGAAATTGAAAAACGCTGTTCCATTCTTCAGTATATAAATATTAATTTCTGTAAATTTCATTCATTTTTTTATAAAAATGCACAGCTGCGAACTATTCTTTTTTTTGTGTTAACACTATTTCTGAATCATATTCCTTATCATATTTAATCACAGAATTATTCAATTAATTAACTTTAAAATTAGACAAATATTTCTATTCGGAAGGAATGATAACTAAAAGCAGAAATAGTTGACAACTAAGTATATGCAGATAGATATAGTTAAAAATTTTATTGTGCTAAAGAAAACAAAAAGCTTTAAATTTTGCAAATAATGTACGAAATATAAATATGCAGATTGGAGTGACTGGGGGGGGGGGGAGCACGCTACGCTTGTTAGCATTGCAGAATATTAGGGTTCTTGTACTTTTTTTGTTAGAAATTCAGCCCTGATTGTTTTGATGCATTTTCTCATAGAAATTATGACCAGGGTTTCATGATTGCCGAATATTTATTAACGCCCTTTTATAGGGTAACATGTTTCAGGATTTTTTTCGCTGTACCAAAGGATCAAAGTTTTTTTTTAATGATGTTCTTATAACATTGGAAAGTGTTTCATAATATATGTGTGATGCTTCATTTTTCTTTCATTTCTGTACATCAAAAATCATTCGCGCAGCGAACCGTTTGTTAAATTATTTGAATCCCACCACTGGCTTTATGGCATCCCACCCACCTAGTTGGACAAACTTTTTGTAGTTTTTGGTTATTAATTTCCGGTGTATGTTTGCCAATATTGTTGAGGAGGACGTCTTGTCTATTTAGGAGTATTGAAAAATTCTGTGTCATTTCAATTATGCCAATGAGGTTTCTTATTTCTGTTCCAGATACAACATTTCACGTGCTAAATTTAAACTATGTGAGACCTAAATCCGTTAAACTTTCCGTTCATTGATGGGACACCATCATAACCTTGTCCTACGTGAATAGGACAAATCGATATCATATATGTCTTTAATCCTTCTAATATTTTGCCGGGCAAGTTTTTTCCTCCAGTGCTTACTACAGGAATAAATTGTAAGAATTCTTCACATATTTTGTTGTCATTCTCTTCATCAGACACACAAGGAAAGATGTTCAGTAGTAGGAATTTCACAAGTTTCACCATCAAGAAATGAGAGACATTTTTCCGAATTAATTTTTTCTACCAAACAATTCAAGATGATATTTTTACTCGCATTTATAGTTTTTGTATGTAACAGCTAATAAAGGTAGCGTTTTTGACAGAATGTTTAAAATGTTCAGTGAGGTTTTCATTCCCCCCATCGACTCTTGTTCTTAGTAAAGTTCAAAAGTTTGCTTCATTGGCGATTGCCACCTGCTCAATCGCATAAAATTACAATTTTTATAATCGGTTCCGATTTACTGCAACTTGTGATACCTGACCCACATCAATTTTTCTATCGACTGAAATGTATTTCCTTTTTAAATATTCTGTAGCTTTTCGCAAGTTGCAATAGCCGTGAAATGATATTGTTTTTTGTTGATTATTAAATTTCTCAATGGCTTTCTTCCAATTATTATAACTTTGCATGACCAACTACCCAGCTACTTCCGATTTAGATTTTCCAACGTTAGGAGGTTCAAAAAATACGCAATATTTACAATGTGCACTATTTTCAACTTGAGAATACACAGGCCAAGTATATTTTTTAAACCATGCGTGTTGAAAACTTTGTTTGTGATTTGCAGCTGTAGCACAGATTGCGGGAAAATTAAAACTTGTTTCTGGTTCCCACAACTCTTTCATAATATTTAAATTATCGTCAGTATCGAATGTTTGTTCTTTCAACAATACGATGTCTTACTAATTGCTTTCATCTAAGGAAATACTATTCTTCATGGTTGTTCGATGGCTTTGGCTGATTTGCGACTAGGGAAACGGAATCTAAATCGGTATTTATAGTGTTAATAACGTCGTTACTACTAGCATTTAAATCACCCTTTTTTATATTTTGAAATAATTCAATTTCAAAAAAATATTTTACACATTTAATTTGCAAATGTCACTGAAGAGTTTCCATGCAGATTACTTTTAGCAGCTGAAAAACTTGTTTGAAGATTAATATGATTGTCAATAAAGTCACTGCAAAATAGCCATGTAAAATACAAAATTCATTTTTGTGTAACGTTTGTGTACTCGCATATAACTCTGTATAGTATTCCATGTCCAAATAAAAGGAAAAGGAATGGTAAAGATGCGACCGAGCCAAGTGAGGGTTTTGGCACTATAATGATCCAAACCGAAGTTCACTATATTACATCTGGACTTTCTGAATCTAGACACTGGATCTCAATTGTTCGACTGGGAGAAACTTGAAATAAACACGATTCAGCTTTAATCACCAAAAGGATGTCATTTATTGGGGGGTGATAGCTTTCTTTGTAACTTTCTGCTTTCATTCTCGCAATTAAAAAAAAAGTTTTCTAAAACTGCATGCAATAATGGGGGAAAAACTGTTGAAGTCTTTTTTTTTTAACTGCATGGTAGCATTGCAGTGTAGCCAGCCGTATAATGAGAATTACCAATGATATATAGAAATGTGATCTCAAGCAAACGCGTTTCTCTAGTTGTGTATCTTTGAAATTGGCTGGGGAGACCCGGGTATTTATAGGGTGTCAATTAGCTTTTTACACAAACGCACACACACGAAAAACGAACTTTGATCTCGTAAATATTTTAGATATTTTTCTAGTGTTTTCTCCCTTTTCTTTTGGAGGGGGCCAGGGCCCCCTGGCCCCCTCCCTGGGTGCGCCACTGGCTACTGTCAAAAATTTCTTATATTTGCACGTATATCTTATATAAATGCCGAAAATGAACATTAGATATAACATGTAAATATTTTCACAAATATGTGTAAAATACATAAAATCCATTTAAAGGCGTTTTTCGGGGCGGAGCTACTCAAAATTGACATTCCATACATTCCACATTTTTTATTCTTCTTTGAATAATACTAATACAAGTATGTATTACTGTAACTATGGATATATTATTGAGTTAAAACATTGAAAACTGTTTTCCACTGCATTTTTAAGTTTTATATGAACAATAAAAAGGTGTTTTTTTTATTTCTAAATGTTAATGGTTCTCTTCTTCCACTTTTCTTATGTCTGATATTTCTTGTAATATCATAAATTATACAAATCTTGTGATGTTGGGAAATGTAAATTCGCAGTCTTTACATATTTGAAAACATTTTTTGGGGTTTAAAGTTGTCCTGGCTACAATACTTTTTTTTATAATGAATTATTTTATATAAAAATTTATCAATTATACGAGGGTTACTCTGAAATTATTGAGATATGCGTAGACAAGAATTTACAAAATAAAAATAATGGTCTAATTTAAAAATACGAAGTATTTTAACACAGCAGATGATTTTTTACTGACTTACTTCAACTTGTTTAGCGTAGAATAAATTTTAAACTGAAGAGAAAATGGAGTTGACGTGAGAACATTTTTGCGCTATGATTTTCTATGATTTTAATGCAGGATTAAATCAAGAAGAATGCGTTCAACGGTTGAAATTAGCATTTGGTGATGAATCTCCAGCTCGTGCTACTGTATTCAGATGGTTTACAGAATTTAGCAGAGGTCGCAATTTTCTTCAGGATGAAGAACACACAGGAAGGACGCCGTCGGCAGTAATCCCGGATAATGTGTCTGCCATACGAAAAATGTTAATGGATGACAATCGCTGTATCTATCAAATGATACAGAAGGAACTTAACATTGGATCCGCAGCCATACACAAAATTATTCATGAAGAATTGCATGTGAGAAAAGTAGTTTGCCGTTGGGTTCCCCATAATCTAACTGAGCACCAAAAAGAGGAGCGTGTCAGAATCAGTAAAGAAACTCTTAAATTGCTAAATGATGGTGGCCACCGCATCATTTCTAAAATTGTAACGGGTGAGAAAACGTACATACCGTTTTTTGGCGTTCCAACACGTCAAGAAAGGAAAGTATGGGTCTTTGAAGATGATCCCACGCCGACAATGGTGAAAAGACAATGCGCACTGAAAAAAGTGATGTATGCCGTTTTCTTCAGAAGTACGGGATTGGTCAAAGCCATCAAGTTGGAAGGACAGAAGACAGTAACAGCAAACTGGTATACCACTAAATGTCTTCCAGAAATTCTACAAGAAGTGAATGTTAGGGGACTAATGCTTCACCATGACAATGCATCTTCAGATACAGCCGCATTAACAGTTGAGTTTCTTAAACAAAAACGAATTAAAGTGATAGAACGTCTGCCGTATTCACCTGATCTAGCTATGTGTGACTTTTGGTTATTCTTTAATCTAAAAAAGAACTTACGTGGACGTCGTTTTCATTCAGAAGAAGAGATTGATGTGGCTATAAATGCATTTTTTTCCATTTATTCCAAGAAATGAATGGTTTGAGGCATTTAATCTGTGGAAAATTCGTATACAAAAGTGCATTGATGCTGAAGGAGACTACTTTGAACATACCTAAAATTTTGTAAGTATAACTTTAAAAACCTAGTTGTATCTCAAAAATTTCAGAGTGACCCTCGTATAAGCAAAAATATTACGTCTGCATTCCATCTTTAAAATATTTACATTAAAATTACAGACAATACATAAAACAATTAAAATTATTACATAAAAACACTAAAAACATATTAAAATTGGGACGTTTCGGACGTTTTATTTTAAACATAGATATTCCATCCTGCAATTTAAAGACATCGTCTACGGAATTCCGTGTGAGCAATGTGAAGCGGTTTATATTGGTGAATCTAGCAGGACACTTGAAATACGGCTTAAAGAGCATAAACAGGCATTTAGATGTAGAAATTTGAATTCAAAGATCGTTCAGCATACTATTGCAACCGACCATTTTCCAGATTTTAATAAAGCTTTTGTGATCCGATCCGGCTGCAACAATTACGCAGGGAGGGTGTTTTTAGAGGCCTGGCATACTAAAACCAAGGATTTAGCGATTAACGAAGCTGCATCTGTGCCGGCCGAGTATTCTATTTTATTTTAACTGTAACCTGAAATAGATGACTTTCTGTTGTGTTTTTCTTGTAACTGTTGATAGTGTTGACTTAACGTTTATAATTGGCTGAGGTGGGATCGTGATGATCCGAAACGTCCCAATTTTAATATGTTTTTAGTGTTTTTATGTAATAATTTTAACCCCTTGGGGACGAGCGACACGTATACGTGCCCCATGAAGCGCTCAGAATCCTTTCCTCACCAGTAAAATTTTACTGTAAAATTTGCCTTATTTAATCAGCGCATTTTCTCGATTCAAGAAGAAACAAATTTCTGTTTTTAAAAAACGGTGACAAAACATTAAAAATTTTGTAAAAGGTTCCCGTCCCGAAGGGGTTAATTGTTTTATGTATTGTCTGTGATTTTAATGTAAATATTTTAAAAATTTATCATATGGTGCAAAGTTACCCTAAATGGCTGGGTAACTTTGAACCACGCTAAAAATCCATTTTTTATTGCTTTTATCCTTATTTTTCCTTAATTTTTAATAGTCAAACAATAATTTAGGATCATTTCTTCTCTTTTATGCCCCTAGTTGCGACAATATTCTTCAAATAAGAGTGTGGCATATGAAAATAGAGATAATGCGGATCAAAGTTACCCTGAATGACTGTACATAAAGCTGGTGAATTTAACATGGCAGAGATAGGGCTTTCCCCGTCCCCTTAAACAAAGGACGGGTATTAAGTTACGAATTTATTAAATCTATAACAGCACAGGGAACAAAACCAAATTACAAGATAACAGCGATTAATTAAGTTAAGTGGATTCGGTACCCTTTAAAGAACTTTGAAGATTGCTTTTTACTTTTTTACGTGTACTTATTATATACACTTGTTGTTGGGTCGTTCGGAAAGTCGTGTCCCTTTTCGAAAATCAATTCGTACCGGAAAATTCTGCCCGGTAATTATTAGACATTAGATATCGAAATCAATGCCTAATAATTATATGATAGAATTGATATGAATTGATTTTCCCAAACGGAAGCGACTTTCCGAACGACCCAATATTATAGGTAATACTTCGAAAAACTGATTTTGGCAAGAAAAAAAAGCATTTTGTGGGTAAATATGGAAGAATTTTAATTAAAAAATATATATTTTTTTAAGTTTGCTGCTTTTTGATACATTACTGGGTTTAAAACACTAAAACTTCTTAAAACATTTGTTAAATCACTCCATTAATTTTTTGTATCTTCAGTACAGTGTACTTAATAAAATTAGGGATCGATTTTACAATTAATGAATTAGTTTCTGAGATGAAAAAAAAATATATATATACAAACATAGCATAGCTGCTATGTTTCATCCATGTGCTACCATCAACTCTTCTGTTTTTTTCGACCAGAAAAATTTAATAGAAAACTTTTGCCGTTTTTAATCGGCCAATCACGTCGATTTAAAAATGTAAAACTTTTCTATAAAATTTTTATGTTGAAAAAAAGCGTAAGATGTCGGCAGCTTCGACATAGTCAAAAACGGAGCAAAAAGCATGATTTTTCAACTTTTCGATTTTTTTTTTCACCATTATATTGCAAAATCCATCCCAAATTTTATTAAGTACTCTCTATTGAGGATACATAACTATAATGGGGTGATTTCACAAATATTTGTAGGAGTTTTAGTGTTTTAAATACAGTAATGCATTAAAAAAACAGCAAGCATTAAAACTTTTTACATAAAAAAAACCAGTTTTTATCCATAAAACGATATTTCTTCTTGTCAAAATCAGTTTTTCTATTATCTATAATAGCATGTGTATGTAGTAAATAAATGTACAGTAAAAAAAAAAAAAAAAAAAAAAAAAAAAAAAAAAAAAATCCAAGTCTTTCAAAAGGTACCGTGTTCCCTTAAAATTCTTGGGGTTGAATGTAGGCTTGAGATTAATGATTGGAATATAAATTACTTGTATTTTACAATATTCCTATATTCTCAATTATACTCAAAAGACTTATATTAAGTAATTAATATTACGTTGTAATTATTTACGATATATCCCACCTTAAGAGAGTTAGCATAATAAGCCGCATTTATTGTTATTATTATTTTTTTTTTTACTAACTTGGTAAATTTGATAATTTCAGCAATATAAAAGAAGAATTACCACAACATAGTAAATAAAAAAGTATAATTTATATCATAAAACGAATTTAGTTATATAATAAATAATTGCAAATAAAAAAGGAATAAAACGAAGATTTAGTAATTATGAGAACATGCTAATGTTCACAGCCGATCTTTTGATTTTTGAAATAACAAATTTCTTAGTACTATGATCATTCATTGAAAAAAAAATTCAAGTACATTGTTTACTTTATTTATTTATTAACTTTATAATTTTGGAAAGTATTCCTATTAATTATATATAATTATTAAATTTTTTATTACATTAAAAAATCAAGAAAGAAAATTTTAGATTATAATGTGAAAATGGAAAAATAATCTTACTTCCTGTATGTAATGTAAAATTTCAAAAGTTAATTCCAGATTTCTGTGATTCCATAAGGCAAAGATTAATGTTAAAAAAAATAATTGTAAAATAATATAGCGTTCTAAAAGGCGGGGGCTTGAGAATGCGCTCTAATAAAGTATGGTGAAATGAATCATCATCGAACAATATTGTTGGAACTGAATAATTTGAGGAGAGTAAATGGATTTTTGAATGTTTTTATATTAATATTTTTAAATGCTACAGCATTAAATGGTTAAATGGTAAATTTAGGTGCTATAGACTTGAAAATTTAAATGTAGTCTTGCTATACTAAAATGTAATAATATTTCTTTAAGGGTAGATATTTCGATGTCTCCAAGTTACTTGAAGTTTAAAAAATCTATACAAAAATTCTTCTTAAAAATTTCAGATATAAAAAATATGTATTTTTTAATTATTTAAACATGTGTCTCAACTAAAATTATTTTTTTTTAAATATTAAGTATGTTCCTGAAATATACCTAAGTATTACAAATATAAACTAAAAAGAAAAAAAAAAGGGGGGGGGGGTAACGTATTTAATCACATTAAAACAACTAATTAACATCCAATAGATAAAAGAAGTCTTTAATGGCTTTATTCTGAATTATTCAAACAAAATCAGTCATACATATGTGTTTGAATGCTTTAGAAAGCAGACCTGAGGGAAAAAAAATGGAACCTCTGTTAAAGACCTCGCCATACTAAATTCTCAGCTCGAGAAACCCCATGAAAACACGGGTTAGGTTCCCTTAAAACGACCCTCTACGAAGGGTATCCCCCTTTCCTTCTTCCTTATATCCCTCGTTTGCATAATCGGCCATTATAAGCTACACAACATACATACTTAATGCTCGGCTGAAGCCTTAAATCAAGGTGTAATGTGATTCCGGGATATGTAAATTGGAACGGAAATTCGATAAGAAATATTCAAATCAAATCGAAATAAACACAATTCACATTCCCCGAAACTACACCACGGCCGTAAAGTATAGTGATTGACAAATACGCGTGGTAATTAAGTTGAATTAATTTAAAGATAATAAACTTTTAAATAAATAAATATAAAGGGTAATTACTCACCCCAAGTTGAATATCACATATAAAACACACTCATAGTTGAAATGAATAAATAGTATATTCAAGTATTTTATTATAAATAGGAAACACGTTAAGATCTATCCGGATCCGGAGCACTTTTCTATATAATATTGAAAATAAGATAGTAAATTATTGTAAAAAGATATATAATATTTCATATTACATTAAATAATGATTCTGAACAGTCCTTTATATATATATATTGGTTTTTATAAATAAAAACAGTTCTTGAGCGGAATATACTTCATCAAAGTCTATAAGAGAAAGTCTAAATAACAGAATGGCAATGAGTTCTGTAAATAATAAAATCGTTAACTGTCTTATATATGAGAAATTATGGAAGTGTTGATCGCATCAGATAATTACAGCATAAGTTGATGAATTATTTGATGAAGAAATAATTTAGGTTAGTTTTCACAATGTGCCGTATTTATTTGTCCATTATGACACTACGAAGATCGTTGAGTTTAGATGCATAAAAATATAAAATAAATGGGATAGAATTATGATTCATGACGGAGAACACCAAAGATGCAAAAAGGAAAAATGGAAACATATTCACAATTTGTTGAATGGTTGATGCGATGCTGGTTCTCTGGTTTAAGATACTCCAGCATCCAACGGATGGCGGTGGAAAATTGACAATGAGAACAAGTAAAAATCCATCTTCCTTTCATCCAAATTTTGAGTGGTAAAAATTACTTAACTATTGTGGTGGGTGATGATTATTGTTTCGTACAGATATTTACTTTGCAATGTACAAGTGTCCTCCCATGGTGCGCTCACCGGGGCTTACGCCCAACGGTGAAAAAGAATCAAAAACTCCTGATTCGAAAGTCGGTCTTGAGTCTTCAGACAAAATTCTAAAACTGAAAACTTTTTGAAACGTCTGCCACATTCTGAGTGCGCTCGCGGCGAAAAGAGCCAATCAGAATACTACAAAAGACGGTATATCGATAATGAATCGATGGAAAATGCTTTTGAGCTGGAATAATCACCGTGGAATGGCAACACTCTTACGGGCGGGAGAGAAGGAATGTTTGCTGTATGTGTGGTCGTATGACGTAGAATGGAATTTCCGGCGTGTTCCGAGATAAGGAACATATTCTGAACTGAAAGCATGCTTTTTTGAGACACGATGTGAATAGAAAACAATTATGAATAAAGAAAAGTTTAGGAATTATTTTCACGTTTATCTGTTAAACTATTGTAGCAATTATGCTGAAATTTTAGCAGAGGAATGAGAAAAAAATATAGAATACCGTAAATGTAATTTCAAATTAAAAATAATTAAGAATAAAGATTTTAGAATTTAATATTTAAAAACTTAGTAAAATTTGTTGTCAAAATGAAAGATCGTAATTTGAAGTAGTTTATTAAAATAAACAAATTTAAACAAATTTAAATTTATGTAAATTTTAAATGAGGAATGTTATGTAAAGCTTTTATAACATAACACAAGGTAAAATACAGTCGGGCCTCTATTTAACGAACCTCTATTTTGCGAACTTTTTCTGGGAACCAAGAACATTTTGCGAATTTCTTCGTAAAATAACCTCCAAATAGCGAAGTGCATTCTCTATTTAACGAACTTTTTCGTAGGATCTAATTTTTTTTTCTAACTATTTCTCAAAATATTACTTAGTCATTTCAAACTTATTCTTTCTTTTAGCACATTTTATGATGATCAATGACCAGGAACAGGTCTTACCATGCACCTAACTCACCGAGAACACTAAAGCGGCTGTGATTCTTTGCTTTTCATACAAGAAGTGCAAACTTTCAATACCCCCTCTTTCAATACAAACTTTCAATACAATTTAATCCTCAATGGAGCTGTACCGTGTCCCTAAACTAGAGTCTCCCGTTTTCTAGATTGTTGATCAGTCGTGCTGGTAATTTCGGTTCTTTTAGCTCGAAAATATCAGAGCGAAAGTGCCTGAGCATCAAAAGGAAAAAAAAAAATGCTTGATGAGGTGGATAAAGGCGTAAAGAAAAAGAATATTGCTTTAAAATTTGGTGTTGCTCCAAACAGCTTATCAACCATAATAATAAACCGTGATTTTAATGTAAAATTAATTTTTTTAACTGAAAATACAATTTATTTTCAAACAAGGTTTTGTTTCATTTTTATTTCCCTTCCAGATTTATTTTTGATGGGTAAAATAAATAAAGCAAATAGATATATATTATAAAAAAAAGTGTGATCAATTACTTTTTTAAATTATATTTAGTGTTTATGGACTTAAAATATGTTTTATATAGTTTAAAGTATTTTAAAAGGTGACTCTCTATTTAACGAATTTTCCATATAACGAACTTTTTTTCGGGATTTAGCGACTTCGTTAAATAGAGATTCGACTGTACAAACAGTTTCGGAAAGAGTGGCAGCGATTTCCAAAGTCTTGAGAAAAAAGTAGCTTTTATGCTACCTTTAAGTATTTTGTAGAATATTACGTAAAATGTACTACAACTTAGACCAGAAGTGTCATTTCGAAACTTCTTAAGAAAGGGGATAAAAGTAATTTATTTTGTTGCGCACAGCAGAGAAGCAACTGATACTCACTCACATAGCTTCCGCATCGTTGATAGCAGTGTGTTATATGCAGTCGTTCAAATGGCACAAACGTATAAGCATTGGCTAAATGCACTGAAATAATTTTGCCTTTTCCTTTTTTAACCCCTCGGATGTTGTTTCTTGGTTAACGTTAAATTTCCTCTTAACAACAGTGACAATAATAATGATTATTTAAAATCAAAATATTTTTCGCGAAACTTCCATAAAATTAAGATATGTTGCTGAGCTAATAAAGGTTTTTAATTTTAATTTGTTTACATAATTTTCTTTAAAATTAATTAAAAAATAAATAAAAATGTATCTTGTACTCAGAGAACAATCGCCATTTTTTAATTTAATCTGTTATTCGACATTTGCGTGTACATAATTTGCATCTCAAAATTGTGCTATCGGAATCCACAGAATTCAAAGCATATCTGTAAAAATGCATAAAGACAGAAAAAAAAACTAATTTAAGGCGGAGCTAATCAAGTGACTTTTTTGAAAGTAGAGAAACTCCGCCTTAAATACTGCCTTTTTCTATACCTATGGTCTATGATTGGAAACTTGTTTAAGCTAAATTTTTAATTACGGTATTTAATTTCAACCCTTCGATGTCATCGAGGTGTGTGTCTCTCATACAGAGCCTTATAGTGATAATCAGAAATATTATTGAATTTTTTTCAATCGAGTCAAAATTCTGTAATGTGGGGATGCTCGTTACCTAGTATCATTAAACAGGGCCTCCCAGAAAAATACGAATGCTGTGTTATATACATGCGGGTATTTAATACTTGAAGAAATTTTTTGGGATTGCATTTAATACATTTAAAGTCGCTTTTTCATACGAATTAGGAACAATGCCATGATCATTTTATATGGCTAAATTTTCTAATTTAATTTTTACATTACATATGAACATCTACCACAATGGAGATGGGCGGAGAACAATAAAAGGTAGAGTATACATTTCTTTTTTTTTTTTTTCTTGTATGTGTATAATATGTTAGGTAATAAACTTTTTTCAGCGCATATTTTTTCAAAAAATGCATATAAAAGACATAAAATTACACCCACAAGCCGTCATCTAAAATTGTTAGGCAAAGAAAATTTAGATATATTAATATTACACTAAATTAATTTTAACACAAATATTCTAATTGTTAAATAGAATTGCTGATTAGTATTACCTGTGTAAGCATATGTATATAAATTCAGAGATTATTATTTATGATATTTAGGATGAATTGTTTCCTTTTCAGAGTTTGTCTAAATTTCAAGTAATTATTCTTAAGGAATTACAGTGACAGAAGCAATTTATATTTGAGTACTTTTAACGCGCAAAAAGCGTCACATATCAGCACTTTTGATGCTAAAAATCAGAAAAGGGAGGTTTCTTTTTTCAAAATGAAATATCAATTACAACACGGTATGCCAATAGTCCCGATTTTTCATGACGAAATAATTCCTTCAAATTTTCTTAGTACTATGCTAATTCGTTAGTCGCATCAAGTTGAATTTAATATAAATAAAAAAACAGTGAAGAAAAACCCATGAATAGCGGAATGTTTTTACAGTTCATTTCAAAGGAATCGTTTACAATTCTACCAACCTAGACGGAAACCTGTTTAAAACGTTTTTTTTTTTTTTTTCAAATTTCAGTGATCCTGTTATCAGAAGTTTTAACTAGCCCTTCAATGACAAACTCCCTCCCTATGAGACAGGATCATTCCATTTCTTTGGCAGGTGGGGAAAGGTAGAGCAGTCAATTGAAATGGTGGCTCCATCTATCAATTTCAAATTAAAATATAATAGCGGAACATTGAAGATATCATTTTTGTTTTGGCCCCACCAGTGGCCGAGAGGTTCTACTCTCGAAGCTGGTAGACGGGAGGTGCTGGGTTCGATCCCAATCGCGCCCGTCGGCCTAATCGTTCGGAGTTTTCGTGGTTTTCTTCGAACCTTGGTTCCCCAAGCGTTAATACGGGTTAGGTTCCCTTAAAAAGACCTCCACGGAAGGCACCCCCCCCCCCTTAGGGCCTATATCCCACGTGCAGATAATTGGCCGACATAAATACAACCAACCAACCATTTTTGTTTTGTTTTATTTATTATTTGGTTATTAAATAAAATGAGAGAAAATCATTTTTTTTTTTATTATTATTGAAATCGGATTTTTAAAATTCAAATCTCACTGATGTTATCTAGTTTAGCTGCAGTGATAGCGTCTCCTTGCTAAAATTATGTAACTACAGAAATGCAATTGGAGCAAGATTTAGCTAAATTTTGCTTTTTTGGCGAAAAATAAAAGTAAATAAAGTATCTAAAGCAGATTACTAAAATTTTTTCGTATTCGATTTCATAACCTTAAACTATCTTAAAATTGGTGAAAAATAAAAGTAAGTAACGTATCTAAAGCCATATTACTGATTTTCTTTTGTATTAGATTTCATAATTCTTTAACTTTAAACTATCTTAAAATTGTGTCATTTGTGCCTCCCCTTCCCCCTCATTATTTTTTGAGGTCAATATTTTATTCCTATAATCGTTAACCAAAATCTGTTCCGAGACGTCATCAAAATTAGTCGAAGTTGGCCTTGAAAAAGGCCTTTTGGCCTATAAAATCATTAGACATAGCGCAGGCTTAATCAAAATATTAAAACGAGGCAAATACGGATCCTATCGGTTCCTACTACATTCATTCCCTTCGTACCGCACGCCGCGACCACTCCCTACCTTTCCCCACCTGCTAAAAAAAAGGAATGATCCTGCCTCATAGGGAGGGAGTTTGTCATTGAAGGGCTAGTGAAGTTTTACTGTATTTGTATTCACAAAAATCTGTGTAAAGGAAACCTATTTATAACGAATTCAGTTCTAAAAATAAATATTTCATTGTCCCTATGCTAGGAATACTATACCTGCTTAACTGGATTTATATTTCATTCCCGAGGAAATCCGCTTTCAGAAGTTTTATTCTATAAGATTGTTGTGTTTACTGTGTACGAAAAAAATTACTAAGACGGAATCTCATGCGATAAGAGAGAAATTCCGTTTTAAACAGGCTTTCATTGTAGCGGGTATAATTGCAGGTTTTCCTGCTGTAGTGCGAATGACATTTTTACGTTTGAAACAGGAGTCCATTATAGGCAGGTTTTGTTATCCCAGAGTTTACTGTATTTTTAGTTCTCGGTTTAGAATCCGCAGTCTTTTTTTTTCTTTTTTTTCTTCCTATCCCGCTTTTCACGACACTGCAGCACACAATATTGCCTAGGAACCAAATAAACCATAGCCCTTGCGAAAACTTTATTTCTCTCAACCCAGTAATATTTAAAAATGTATGTTTATTGATAGTATACCTGCGTTTTATCAACACCTAAAATAAAATTACAGACTATCTCGTATCCGATGACCTCTCATTGGTCGTCGGTAAGGCCTATGAAAAATTTCACATATCTACATCTAGTACAGGACAGTGATGTGGAGGTTCAAACTGTGTTACGACAAGAAATATTTAGATGTTTTAAAAAGCTTATTATATGAAAAAAAATTGGTTAAAGATTAAGCTCTGTGCTGAGGCAGGGCGGAGAGAATAGGACATAGGATGTTTAATTTTATTAGAAAGCAAGAAATAGGACAAAATGATTCTGTAAGAGTCTTGAAAATTTAACCTTTGCAGGGACGATTTTTTTTATGGTGAGAAACAAAAATGACTTGATTTTTTTTTTTTTTTTTTTTTACGATTTATTCATTTTATATTAATAGGAATTTAAAAAAGAAAAAAAAAAGGTAAAATAATAAAATTTCACACACACACATACTTATAATAATAATAACGCCCACATTTGTGGCCGTTGAGTGTTAATGGTAATTTATGAGTGAAATGATTTCTTATAAAATAAAAAAAAACACTAACAGTAAATTTATTTCTTACATTTCTACAATTATTAAAACTTAATGTATTTAATATATCTGATATTATTTTTATTAAATATTAACGATTTGTTCAAAGAGCCAATCATCACTGACTGCCGAAAAATGACTTCATGCTTTTTCATCCCTAACTGTGCATCGGTGCAGCCAAACCATAAAATTTTTACTTCTTTTGTTGAAGGATTCGGTAGTAAATAAGTTGTTGTCAATTTTTTTTATTCTTTTTAATATTGACAGTAATTATAATTATAAAAAACTAAATGTCCACATATGTGGCCAAAGGTAGGAAGAGGTTAACTTTTGCATACTTTTGGTAAGGGAAGGAAGGGGAATAAGAATTTTAGAGGCGGTCATTTAAAAGAATGATTATTTATCATTACTGCAGATAAGCAGAACGATTTTCGAAAAGATGAAGAGTTTTAAACTTTGTGTGCTGGGAAGAAAAATGGCGTGAGCGAAAATTTCGAAAAAGAAAGATTTGATAATTTCGATGATTATTTTAAGAAATTTTGTGTGACGGGAAAAAGGGAGGAGTAGAAATTTCAGGAGGAGGGGCGTCGGTAAAATTTTAAGGAGAGCTGAGTGCAGACGATTTATTCACTTTTTTATTCATTATCAGAAGAAAATAAAAACTGCTGTTTGATTGGAAAGAATTCGAATTTTCAGTCCTGCAAAACTCATGCAATATGACTTTGTGGATGTATCAGAAAATTTCGCGTTCTTGACGGGGAATTTTCTTTTTTACATCAATTCTTTCTTTTTTATCTATTTTAGGACAATTTTAAACGGATAAAACGTATTAGAAAAGTATTAATTTATTTATTTGACTTAATCATTAAAAAATTAAGATTTAAGAAAAATCATCGATTTTGAAAATATTTGACATTGTCTACAATAGTTTAAATAAATATTTTTTATTTGCTTTTTGTGTGTGTGTGTGTGTGTGTGTTAGAATTTTTCCAATTGCTATCTATGTGTGCTGTAGACTTAAACTCATTAGCGCACATTCTTTCATTTAAAATGCATAAAAATAGCAAAATTCTTGAAAGTTATTCAATGAATGTATATTCAGAAAAAATTTATTTATTTTTATTTATCATTACTTTTTTGTGTATGAACTTCCTTTTACGGGAATATTTTTTTTCCTTCATTTTCTTTTCTTTTCTTTATTTTCCTTCTTTCTTCTCTTTTCTTTTCTTTTCTTTTTTTCTTTTTTTTTCCTTGGTCACTCCTGTATTAATTTCAAATGAAATTAAACGGGTGATGATGGGGGCGGGGGGATAATTTAATTTCTATGAAAATTACTTAGATTTTATTATCTTTAAGTAGTGTATTGATCCAAGTCGTTAAAATTATTGAATCTGCATGCTATCAACAATGTATTAACTTAAAAAATATATATTTTATAAAAGGGCTGCAAATATAATCTGAAGTAATCTCTTAAACAGAAAATAAAAAATCATGTATTATTTTTGTTACACTGAAGTTTATAAAACATTCTTTGCCTTCTTTTTTTTTTTTTTTTTTTTTTTTTTTTTTTTGTAAGGATCGTCACTTTATCTTAAACACTTAGTTTTAGGAGAAGTAAAAATATGGTAATTTCGAATGGCTGCCTGAAAATCAAGAACTATAAAATGATACAAATTAAAAAAATATATAAGTTATTCAGTAATTACTTGTACAAAAGCAAAGATAAATGGAAATGAAATCCATCTGAAAATTATAAAAACTCATGCAAGTTTTTATTTTTTTATTTCTCTTGAAAATAAAAGATACAATCCATAATAAAACATGTAATAAGAAAAAACTGCACGTAGAATTTTGGATAAATTGTACATTTAAGTAGATCAAAACTCACGGGCGAAAGAAAGTAAAATGGTCAAAGAAAATAAAAAGCGAATAAACGCAAATTTAATATTAAATTGCTATCTGAATTCGCGATACATAGGGGGCGAAAAGACCTTACAGAGTAATAGAAGTAATTTAGTTGAACTTGGGGTTGATAATATACTTATTAAGATTAATGATAAGATCTTCTAGGATGTTAGTTAGAATAAGAATTTAAAATACAATAGTTTTACGATATTCCTAGATTCTCATTTATATTTAACGTCTTTAATTAGATAATTAATATTGCGCTGTAATTATTTACGATGTATTCCACCTTAAGAGCGCCAGCATCCTTACCCGCATTTAATGATATTTTTAAGTGTAACTGGATAAATTTGCTGATTCTTCCTGTGTCAAAAAGAATTACCGGAAAATGCAAAATATTAGTGCATAAATTTATAACAAAGAGAATTTATTTACATTAATAAATATTTAGAAATAAAAAAAAATCAAATAAAATTTTATTTTTGAATAAATTTGCGTGTAAAAGCTAGATTGCATTCATTTTTAAGGCTTTGTTTCAGCTAATGGCTGTTTGAGAACAAAAAACACAGCCGGGCTAAGAAAAAAAAAATCTTGTCTTATTGTCGCTATGAACAGTTCAAATAAATTAAAATTAATAAAATTAGTAATGCCTCTTGCCCTTTAAATATAAATCTGACATCTACCGTAATCGCTGCATCATTTATCGAGTAGTTGATCAACAAAATTTGAAATGTCGATATTTTTCAAACTCTACCCCCCCCCCCCCCCTCCTCACTATCTCAAGTCCGGTCCTTTTTTTTTTCGTCCGTAATTTCTGTAAATATCTTTTTTTTTTTTTCCGCATTCAGATTATTTAATTTCTTATTTTTTGTCCTTTTCTTTGAAATTATGAAGGTATAAATATTCGTTTCAAAAACTAACAAAATAACGCATTTAAATCGGAAATAATTAATATAAATATATAATTGCAACAATAAATCGTAAACAATATTGGGTTGGGTTGATTGTTGACGGCCAATTATCTACACGAGGGATATAGGCCCTAGGGGGAGTGCCTTCCGTGAAGGTCTTTCTAAGGGAACCTAATCCGTATTAACGCATAGACATCCACGGTTCGAAGAAAACCACGAAAACTCCGAACGATTAGGTCGACGGGCGCGATTGGGTTCGAACCCAGCACCTCCCGTCTACCAGCTTCGAGAGCAGAACCTCTCAGCCACTGGTGGGGCATGTAAGCAATATTGAATTGTTGTAGTCTTTGAGAGGAAATGTTCTGAACGCTACCAGCAGATGGCAGCACCAAACTTATTATTTCCAAAATTGTAGTAAAAATAAACAATGTGCATAAATTAGCTGAAGAAAAAGAATGGTTTATGACAAAGCCAGGGCCGGCCCAAGAGGTGTGCGAAGTGTGCGACCGCACGGGCGCCTACCGGCGGAAGGGGAAGAGAGCACCGATAGATAATTTTAGATTCTACGTTTTTTTTTTTTTTTCTTTTTATAAATTCTCTATAACAAGGCTGGAATCATCTGGTGGGTCTACGGATCTGTTGAGCAGAGGGCCTTCTTTGTGTTTAAAGGCATTAAATTTTCACACACAGCGACTTCTGTATTCTTTAGTATTTGAGCAAAATGCAAACAAAGAACTTCAGAGTAACTTATCAGAGGAACTTAAAACGCGTAAAAATCCCTTTAAGCTAAAGACTCAAATTACTTTCCTTGAAAATGGGAAAGGACCACCCCCTATTCAACTCTGTTGCAATGATGCTGCCGCTTCCTTATGAGTGCCAATTTCTTTGGGCTGATTAATTTCGCCCCAACTGAGGGGCGCCAAATTTAGAGAGGCTCTAAATCGATTTATCTCGCATATTTTGATGATAAAAAGGAATTGTAGACCTTTTTTTTTTTTTTCTTGTCTGCGTATGTCTGAATACATTCTTTCATGAATTATTTTATTATATCCAAATAATAAAGAAAGAAAAAGTTTCTCTAAATACCCATTTTATACTTTACATGGTTGCCTACCTGAAAAGAGGCTCAACAGAATTAAATGGGAGCGGGGAAGGGGCGCCATATTTAGGGAGGCTTTAACTCGAAATTATCTCACATATTTTGACGTTTAATAAGAAATGTAGGCTTTTTTTCTTGTGTGTGTGTAAATTCTTTTGTAAAATATTTTTATTATATCTAAATAATGAAGAAAAAAAAGTTTATCTAAATGTTTCTAGAGATGGCTGAAACCCATGTTGTACTTTACATGGTTACATACCTGAAATGAGGCTCAGCAGCATTAAATGGGGGCGGGGGAGGGGCGCCATATTTACGGAGGCTTTAACTCGAAATTATCTCACATATTTTGACGATTAATAAGAATTGTAGGCTTTTTATTCTTGTGTGTGTGTGAATACATTCTTTTGTAAAATATTTTTATTATATCCAAATAATGAAGAAAAAGTTTCTCTAAATGTTTCTAGAGATGGCTCAAACCCATTTTGTACTTTACATAGTTACATACCTCAAATGAGGCTCAACAGGATTAAAGGGGGGGGGGGGGGGGCGCCATATTTAGGGAAGCTTCAATTTGAAATTATCTCATACACTTTGACGATTAATAAGAGCTGTAGACCTTTTTATTCTTGTGTGTGTGTGAATGCATTCTTTAGTAAAATATTTTTTATATCCAAATAATGAAGAAAGAAAAAGTTTCTTTAAATGTTTCTAGAGATGGCTCAAACCCACTTTGTACTTTACATGGTTACGTACCTGAAAGAAGGCTCAAAATGACTAAATGGAGGGGGGGGGGGGGGCAAATACATATACGAGACAGTACTATTTTATATTTTGTTGGTACCGAAATTAAATAGTTATAACGAAGAAATTACTTTAATTGGTGCGTTTGGTATTCATTAATTTTAAAAGTTAAATCTTTTAAACCTTTCTGAATCTTTGTTCATACATTTTCTATTCTAAACAAATCATTCTAACAAAAGAAAATTAAATTTAAAAAATCAAAAAGCCCAACTGCGTAAAAAGCGAACTAATTAATTATTTCTCATCAATGTTAAACTATTTTTTTTATATTACTTACCTATTTTTTTTTTTATTGACTTGCATTGATGACGCGTATAGATGTCTATGATGGTTAGAGTTGCAGTAAAGCTAGAGATCCTACCTACACAACTTCCAGGTTGTGTAATATTTAAACGGAGCTTCTGACTGTAAAATAGTCAATGAAACATCGTCTTCATTTTGAAAGGCCTATCCAATGATATGCCACTCAATAGGGTGCGTAAAAAAAGATTTCGTATATACCGCCATTTTTAATTTATAAAAACAAAATCTAGCCTATAACCATCGGACGGTTAAGACGAATGGATAGCGACCTCATTCATTAAAATCCATCCAGCCATTGGGATGTTTCGAGGGTATAAAGAAATCCACATACACAGATACGCGTGAAACACATAACCCTTCTTGGCAGTCGGGTAAAAAGATGAGCGAAAAAATACGTCACACGCATCAACAGTAGCTTTCGAAATTTTTGAATTTTCAGAAGTAAATGTTTAATAGTTTGATTAAATTTTCAATAGTGGGGTAGCGTTTAGCTAATTAACCACACACACGGAGACAATATGAGAGGGAAGGCGTGAGAGGCCAAAAGGGTGCATTGTAAAAAATTGAAAAATTTACTAATATCATCCTTCATTAAAAATATATATATATATATATATATATATATATATATATAATAATGTGCTTTATGATCATGGTCGATAATATAAACTGTTTCTCATAAGATATTAGTATTAAGTAAAAAGTTTAACAATAAGCAAATGCGGCAGTGAACAGGTGAATTAAAGCAAAAGACACAAACACATACAGAAATATTTATATTAGAGATCGAGATGAGACGGTCTCGGGCATTTTATATCGAAATTCGGGGTTGGGAGGGGTTAGGCTCAAAGTGAAAAATTTATTTATTAACAAATTGAAAAAAAAAATGGTAGAAACTTGAATAAAACGAGAATGTAGTATATGTTTCTTTAAAGAATTTTACAATCCTCTAAAAATCAGTTTGAAAGAAAACAAAATTATATGCTGAGATATAAAAAAATATTCAGTATCCACTGTCTACGTTCCTGTGTTAAGCGTATACTTTATTGATGGCCGGTAGCTTAGTGGTTAGCGCATTGCACACCCATACCACAGGTTTGAAGTTTGCCTCTGGTCCTGGGTGAGAATCATTTAACTTTTTATAACTCCGAAGTCGATTAAAATGGTTACAATACAAATCATGTTTGAGAACGAAACACCAAGGGTTTCGCAGCTACTTAACCATGAACATATGCAATAAACAGCATTTCAGAGTCCGTGTTCATTCTTATTTATTTAAAAGGCAAGATTTTATTTTTAATAAAATTTTCCCTAGAGTTAAGTGAGTTTACTAAGTTTATCGAAAGTTTTTATTATGATAAGTGAGTCCTTTTCACAATTCAGCATTTAAGAGTAGTGATCAGATCAAGATCAGTTTTAAATCTAAAAAAATTGATTTTCTTATTTTTGATAAAATTTTTGAATCAAAAAAAAGAGACTGAAAAAAATATTCAGATTAGATCTGGGTCAATTTGAAATTAATAATGTATACTTTAACACAGATTCAAATTGAATTTCAACTTTGCATGGGTTTTTACTACTTGTGCACATTGTAAAAAAAATGTTTTGAAAGATATATAATTTGTTTTCCACAAGATATGCATAAGAGGATTATAGTAAATTTTCTACTTAATTTTTCTACTGCTTAAAAGACGTAACATTTCTTTGTCGCAATTAGAACAAGTTATCTTCATGTAATAAACTATAAAAAGCACATTCTAGCCCCCCAAAATTAAATTTCCTCCACTTAATTGACAAAAACGTTGTTGAAAATGTAGGTAATAATCACTTTATATACACCTAGGCAACAGAAATGATCTATTTGCCAACGAAGCTATCATTATTATTTTTGTTATTTACAATGTACACAAGTAGAAAAAGAAAAACATAGTTTTGTGGAAAGTGCACCCTCAGTTATTAATTGGAGTCCGTCTTAAAGTACCCATTAACACTTTCCAACAAAGTTGGGAAGTGTTTATGATTTCGGTTTGTCTGTTCGCGCTCTAACTCTCGTAAATATACTCGGATTGCCCGGACATTTTTGGATGTTATAGACGTTTACCATAACACAATCCCTATTTCAGCATGTTTAGTTCATTTACAGAGACAGTCAAAATTATTCCGTTATATTACGGCCAACAGGGGTAAAAATTGTTTCAAATGATCTTTAATGATGTTATACGCTTTCAAACATAATGAAATTGATATGCATTTATGAAGCGCACGTTATAATTCATTTACAGGGCCACACAAAAGAATTACGTTACATAATGATATGGGGGAGGGAGGTTGTTTGTTGCGTGTTTTAATTATTTTAAACTATTTCATATATAATGAAATTTACATATATCGCTGAGTTTTACCATAAGTTATTTCATGTATAATACCAAGTGCATAGCATTTACAGGGACACACAAAGATTTCAGATATTGTATGGTATCCGAAGTGCTGTACATTACCGATGATTGCTGGAAATGAAATGCAGTTTTAATTGTGATATGTGCTTTTATGTTTCATTATATTTATGCATACTATATTATGTGAAATAAATGCTATAATTCATATACAGGACTACACAAAAGAATTCGTAAGGGATACTGGGTATCAGCGCAAATTGCTTAAATGTGGTTTTTAAATGAGTTATGCATTTTTACGCTGAATTGCATTTAGTTTACTAAAAAATGTTTGTAGAATATAAGTAAAATGATATACAAGGCCACACACAGAATTGAATACGTGGCCGTCTGTGGGTGATAATTTCTGGAAATGTGATATCAATAGTTTTAAGAGTGGTTTAGTTTGAATTAAATTGTAGCTAAATAGTGGCATGTAATAAAGGCACTAGATAAAATACAGGGCTATACAAATGTATTCAAGTATGTTTCCATTTATTAGTATAACTTGCTGAAAGTGGGATTTCAACCAGATATGCGTTTTCTTGCCAAACTAGATCTTCCTATTATATAGTATATATAACAATCAACAGATCAAATACAGGGCTGTTTAAAAGAATTGGAATACATATTTGGCTATGGACGGAAACTGCTGAAATTAGTTTTTAAATGTTTTATGCGTTTTCTTAAATGTTTACTTTGTTATCTTATTTACTTTATTTCCCTAAATTACGAAGTTTTGTTAAAGCATTCAGGAAGTGTTGGAAAGTGTTTCATAATCTATGCTTAATGCATGATTTTTCTTTCTTGTTTTTAATTTCAAATTGATTCGTTTGCGATTTGAATATTCTTGTGCGGCTTGTTTTGCCTGATCTAGAATTATATAATTTTTTGTTGTTGTTGTTTTAAGTATGAAAAACAATCGATTTTTTTTAAGATTTTAAAACTCACAACTCGCCAAATATAAATTTCCTTTATGCGTCCTGTAAACTAAATAACAAGACAGGGTGATAGTTTTCATCTTACATAATTGGTAATTTAGTACTATTCGGTTGAGTGTAGAAATATTTCAAATAATAAACATAACTATTCTAATAAAGTTTCTTATTTCAATAAATTCATTATTGTTATTTTTGTCCTATACCATGACATTGTTTCATTTTTTAATAACAATGTTACATATTTGGTTGATATTTAATATAAAATTAAGATCTCAAAGACAGGATTGAATACAGATACTTTTATCTATTTTTTACTCTTTTAAAATAATATTTTAAATAATTTAGAACATGCATATAAGTTTATGCACTAATTTTTTACGAATATTAAAAAAAAAAGCGAAGAAAAACCAAAAAGCCAAATATTTTTAATAGAGATGGGGGGTGGGGGCGCACAAGCGAATGCTCGCACGGACGCCAAAATGATCTTGGGCCTTGGACCGGCCCTGGACAAAACTGAGTTTTTATTACAGGGCTTTACATAAACTATAAGTTTTTAAATTACTACAGAAATAACTCAGATGTAGAAAATTAATAGTTTAAAAAATAAACCATAAGAAAAATTAAGTAATTGCAAACAATGGAGGGAAATATTCTGAAAGCAGGCAGCAGATGGCAGCACTAAACTTAATGCATCCGAACATCAAAATTTGAGTAAAGATACAATTTTTATAATTTACAGTGTAAGATTATTTAATTTTTTTATTTTTCATCATGGGTTTGTAAATAGGAAAATCAGAAAAAAATATATAAATAATGCAAAAGAAAGATTTCGATACGAAAAATCTTTTGGCTGTGCCGAAATACAAACTGTAGCTACTTTCTGAAATATTCGCGAATTATTATTTTTATTTTTATTTTTAATGGAAATAAAATGTTATTGTTGCTATTGAAAAGAAATTATTTATACCAACTTACATTCATCTCCCAGTGACTAAATTACGAATTTCTTTCAACAGTACGCAGAGTTTCCAAATTTTATGTGCAACAATTGGATTTAATTTGCTGCTATAATGTTCATAAATTAATATGAATCTAGAAGAATTTTCATGACGCTTTTTCTGTCATTATTAAAATTCCTTAATTTACTTCGAATAGCTTTTTTTTTTCTTTTTAGGTGTGATCGTAATTATATAAATACGTAGCACCTATAGTCGTTGTCCGGTCCCTCTGTCTGTCCGCCTATAACAACGCATAAACTACTCAACCGAATGGTTTGAAATTTAATATATATAATCGTTGTAGAATTTTGTCGAGTCATTTGAAATTTTATGAAAATCGAATCTAAACTTCAAAAGATATTAATAAAAGTTTTCTTCATTCTGTTAAATCCTGTCTTACGACACTAATTCAATGCTATTCCATGATAGGTCATGATTGTAGGTTGCCAGGGTGGTGACGTCCTATTATTTCTGTATTACTGAATTTAATATATATACAATAGAACCCCGCTAATTCGAAATTCCGGTTAATCCGAACCGATTTTATTTACAGGGTGAATGTCGGGGAAAACTTGTAGAGATTAGAATTAAACAAAAAACAGTAAAACATGTTTTTTATTCTTTAAACAGTTTGAATAAAATAAAGAAAGAATAATGTCAAAGCACAACAAATGTACACGAATATAAAATGAAAACGTGCACTGTAGGCTTACTCGTGGAAGCCATCTTAAAAAAAATTCGAATATAATTTTGTTTGCCAGTCACCATAAAATGCTTTACTAAAAGGCAAAAAGTATTTAATTCAGGTGATAGAAACTTATTTTTCCTTTCAACAGTTTGATTTCGCAAATTACCTCCAGAAATGTTTGTTTTCTCCTCGTCCACGTGTTGACTGAGCTATTTACTGTTTCGTAATTTTGAGCCGTTTGTAATGGGTTGTTACGTAATTCCTCATTCTGAATTTCCATTGGAATATCATAAACATCAGGAGTGATTTAACAACGTATACTAATTTTTCCGAAAGTCGTACCGGATTATCCAGTATGCCGGACCTTAGGATGCCGGATTATAGGATGGTTGCTGTACTACTGAGTACTTATAACTTACATTTTTTTAAGTATGCATTTTTTCTTTTCTTTATTTTATTGGAATTTCGGGTAATCCGAACAGGCCCCGGTCCCGATTAGTTTGGATTAGCGGGGTTCTACTGTATGTATAATTGTAATAAATTTTGTATTCATGCATTTTTGCATAAGAGTGCAGCAGCTATTGCACCAAGATTTGTTTATAAAACTAGTTATCGTATGAACGCGCCTCATTTGCCATGTTTGATGAACAGTTGCTGACTTTTTGTTTTTAAAGAACTATAAAATGCTTTTGAGATGCGGGAAAGTGCTATGAATATAAGAAAATTGTAAACAAATATTTGTTTTACGGATTGGTACTGATACACCCTGTATTTTAATCCGTTGTTTTATTTTCTTCGCCATTACACTACATTCAGCATTTTTAAAAAAGTATATTGAAAAAACAGTATACATCCTCTTATATTAATCGCAATTTAAATCAGATAAAAATAAACTTTTATGAAAAAATAATATCGGATGTCATTAGTACTTTTATAACATGCTAGCAACACCCCCCCCCCCTCCCCCCCTTCCTCGTCTTTGCTCTCGTAATTGTTCAAATATGCCAAGTGATATTCGCGTGCCTATTTCTATTAAAAGAAATTATACTGCTACAGATTTCTCAAAAATTACTAATTAAGCTTTATTTTGAGTAAATTACATTCCTTAACTGCATTAAGGAACCTAGAATTAAAGGAATGAGAAAAGCTGAAGTTAATTCAAAATAAATTATAATTTAAAATATATTTTGAAGGTTTTTCCGCTCACATCATTTTTCATTTGAAATTTCGAATTTTTTAGAAACCGTTTTTAGCGAGTGTTTACATTTTAAAAGTAACTGCCATGCCGAATTCCTGGCTGCTAGTTATCCTCACTTCTATAACAACTTATATCACGCAAAACGCAATTTTAGAATGTTCTTTTTTCCTGCGGGCTTTAAAATTTTTAAATACAGTAAACATCCTCTAATCCGGCATCATAAAGTCCGACGTACTGGATAATCCGGCACGACTTTCATAAAAAATGTATTCCTTGTTTATTCACTCCTGATGTTTGTAAAAATCTGATGAACCTTGAGAATGAGGAATGAAACAGGAAACATTGGAAAATTCATGGCTTAAACTTAGCCGAAAGTAATGGACGAAAAGATTGAAGTTACTGAAAGCTATACAGTTAACAATGAACTAGAAGATGTTTTAGATTGTTTGCTTTTAGAGAACTCCAAGTCACAACTGAATCGAGAAGAAATAAAAGAGTTTGTTGAAGCAGATTTTGATGAGCCAACAGAGAAAATTTTGACAGATGAGGCCATCAGTCAAAGTGTCCAACAGCTCCCAAATGCGTTGACTCTGATGAAGATGAAGTGGAGGAACCAAACAACATCTGTTAGAATAAAGCAGCTGATGCCTTGAATACATTTATCATTTATCAAGTTTTCAGAGTGTAGCAGTCATTCAATAATGTCGAAATTGTAAAACTCCATATTATACGAAATGACTTCATAAAAAAGAGAAAAAAGAAGACTGTTACAAAAGAAACTGATATTTAAAATTTGTTTTAGATGGTTTCTACGTGTAGGCCTACAATGCACGTTTTCACTTTACAGTTGTGTAGATATGTTGTCCATTACATTTTTGAGTATATTTTATTTTTCATTCATGCTGTTCAGAGAATAAAAAACATGCTTTACTGTCATTTTTGTTTAATTCTGACTTCTACTCGTTTTTTTCCCGACATTCATCCTGTAATCCGGAAAATATCGTAATCCAGCGTGCTTCAAGTCCCGAACGTGCCGGATTAGACGATATTTAGTGTAAATAAACAGCTCTGCGGGTGCATTTAAGTAAAGTAAGAGCCATTTTAAATTTCAAGTGTCTAAACCTAAAAATTATAGATAAATCATAGTTTAGAAAATGTTTATGACGTTTTCCTCTCATTTCACCCTTTTAAATTTCGAATTTTTTTAGAAACCTCTCTTAGCGAAGACTTAAAAATAAAATCTTAAAAATTACCACCATGCCAAACTTCAAATTTCTAACCTCAGCAGCATCATAAAAATCACAGCTTCATTTTAATAACTTTAATTTCATCTTTTAAATAACCATACTAAGCATATTTTGCACGTTTTCGGGATGAAAATTTTTGGGTGTTTCCATTTATTTTACTTTTATTTTACATTAATCTATCCTCCCTACCTGCATACACGTTTAAATACTCTTTAATGTTTTAAAATTTCCCTGCCCATTTTTGTTAATTTACATGGTTCGTACGGATACCGCTATTTCTCCAGGAAACTACCAGTATCTTTTTATAGAAAAAGGAATCAAAGTTAAACGCGCAAAATTTCGCCTTCTCATAAGAAGAGATTTTCTATAAGAAAATACTGGTGCCGAAAAATTTTCTGGTCTGCAAAATTCAAGGAGACGTACGAACCATGATTTATCATACAAAATAAATAATCATTAATCGATATTTTAATTCTCACCGCCCCAACTTCTCACACGGCAAAAGATGTTTCTAGTGTGATAATTTTGTAGGATTGCCATTTGTTTTTTTCTTTTGTATTCTACTTAAATCCATTCACTCTGACAGAACACAAGTTAAAAAAATTTTTAATGTTTAAAAAATTTCCTGCCCGATTTTGTTAATTTACTATAAAAATAAATAACCATTCATCTACCCCCACGTTTATTTAAAAGAGTATGATGCAGATTTTTTAGCTGACCATAATACACTGTAATTTTAAATATAATGCATAACATATAGCTGAACATATACAGGATAGTTAAAGAAAAAATAGTAAATACAGAACTTGTGTGGAAATATAAATTATTTAATTTAAAAACAACGTTTAAACACACAATAAAATAAGTTGATTTGATCAGACGTTAACGTTTCGTGAGTACTAGGACTCACATCCTCAGTGTAAAAAACTTTAAAAACAATATCCCCCCAACTACATGAACAACATGATCTATAAATTTAAAGACTCCTTGGTTAATGATTTATCTAGTACACCATACATCTCAACTTTCTGGGTGGATCTGTTGTGTCACGACACTTCACTTCCGCATTAATTTCATTGGCTGTTAGAACTTGATGATCTTTTGGTGTTTTGTTTTGACATTTGGATTTTCTCCGTTCATGTAGTTGGGGGGATATTGTTTTTAAAGTTTTTTACACTTAGGATGTGAGTCCTAGTACTCACGAAATGTTAATATCTGATCAAATCAACTTATTTTATTGTGTGTTTAAACGTTGTTTTAAATTAAATAATTTAAAGAAAAAATACTTTGAATTACAGAGATTAGCTGCTTTCATGAAACCATAGTAAATCATGAGAATCATCATAATCTTCTGACAATTTATTTTGCATTATTTTAAAAGCTTGTGCGTCTGAGTATTTCATAATTCTCAATGTTAATAACGTATATAAAATATAGAAACTCTCTGAAAAACGGATACCTCTGGACCGCATAATTTGTCCAATCTACACAGGTAAAAGCGATTCTAGAATGTCCATTATGGAGATTTTATTCCCTCTCACTCGAGATATATATATATAAACGAGTATATATTTATAATTTTAAATGCAATCTAAAACTTACGTTTTGTTAAAAATATTTCTCTTCTGCTTTTGCAATGATACGCTTTATATAGGTAAAGCAGCAACATCCAAAATGTTATGAAGGAATAATTATATGCAAATCAATCGCTCCGCCTACTGTAGTTTCATTCTCCGAATTATATCACAATCAGGGATGTAGTACAGAAAAGATGAAGGTATACGCCCTATACTGTCTGGAATTGTGTAAGTATACCCTCTGTTTCTCTAATAAAGCTATAGCGTATATTCTAGCTATGAAAGTTGATAACCTTATGCCTTCACTACAACACTGATTGCAATAAAGTGATAATCTACACTATCAACTAAAGTATATTTAGGATTTTTTTTTTTTTCAAAAATTCATTTTAAATGTACTCTTTGGCAGTTTTGGTTGGAATTGAAAGTTTAATCTAAAAGTCAGAAATTAAGTCGGCAATTACTATAACGGAGGTTAATACGTTTGCAAAAATTTTCGTTTAATAAATATAAAAGCATACAAATTCGAGGTATGCAAAAACAGGTCGGAGCGTGCGCCACGTGTACGCAGCCAAAGGAAACGGGACCCCCAAATTTAGCTTTGGTTGAATCGATTGTTGTTTAAAAATATAAAGTCATGCAAATTCAAGGGCGAACACTGCCGGAGCGAGTGGGCCCCCAACATTAGATTAGCTTGGAAAATTTTCCCCATAAAAAAAAAAAAATCATTAAACACTGATTTTAGTTTATTAAAGATTATTATCAATGATTCGGAGAACGCCGCGTGGATCAGCTATATATATATATATATATATATATATATATATATATATATATATATATATATATATATATATATATATATAGTTTATATAAATTAATTACTTATTATGCGAGAATTCCTTATTTAAGAGCATAAGTATAAATTTCGAATATTACGATTGCCATAGAAGTACCGTGCGGTACTTAAGCACAAGCACCTATTTACCTTTTTAATGAATTTTTGTAACTATTTCCGCAATCCAACTTAATCCTTCCCACAGTTGTTAATCCTCCGTTTTTCCCGAGTCAAACAATCCCACTTTGTTCCGGAACTTTAACTTCATGAAGATGTCAAATAAGCATAGCTGCCAACTCTTACGCTTATTTGTACCCTAAAAATTTTATAGAAAGTTTTTCCATTTTAAATCTCTGCAATCGGCCGATTAAAAAAGGTAAAAAATACTATTAAATTTTTCTGGTACAGAAAAGCATATTAGTTGGCAGTTGTGCAAATAAGTATCAAATGGTTCAGGCCTTTTTCAAATATTTGTTTAAGTTTAAAATGCTTTTATTTGACATAGAATAATATCCGAAAATTGGCAGCTGTGCCCCTTTATTTAGAGGAAGTTTGAGTTCGATCTCGCTGCTACTTTCCGTTCAATCGTCCGTAGAAGATCTCCTGAGATTTTACACTTTAAATATGAAAAAAGTAAATAAATAAAAAAAGTAAATAAATAAAAAAAGTAAATAAATAAAAAAAAAAGAAAACTGCCCAGTTAAACTGATGGCATTGAGCTCACAGGCTATTCACACTAATTGTATATTATACTCTTATTTCAAAAAATAATGCACCTCGAAAAATAAAAGAAGGGATTAGTCCCCGTTGCCCACCTTTATACTTAACCAAAGAACCTCCAAATCTAATCAGGGAAGCTCCTTAACATAATAAACTGGTATACCAAATTTGAAGAAAATCAGATAATTCTGCATGAAAGAACCATTTCGTTAAATTAAGGGGGGTATTAGATTCCCCATTTCTCTCTTTATGCTGAACCAATGAACCTTAAAATCTAATCAGAAAAGCCCCTTATCAGAATGAACCTAGAAAAAAAATTAAAATAAATTAGATAATTTTGCATGAAAACCATTTATCTAAATTAAGGGAGGTGCAATTTCCCCCCTTTCCCTCTTTTATACTTAACGAATGAACCTCTAAATCAAATGGAGGAAGCCATATCGGAATAACCTGGTATATCAAATTTGAAGCAAATCGAATAATCCTGTATGAAAACCCATCTATCTAAATTAAGGGGAGACTAGCACCCGTCCCTCCTTTATACTTAACCAATAAATCTCCAAATCTAATCAAGGCAGCTCCTTAACATAATAAACCGGTATACGAAATTTGGAGCAAATCGAATAACTCTGCATGAAAAACCCATTTATCTAGTTTAAGGGGGGATCGTCTAGCCACCCTTTTCCTCCCTTTATACTTAACTAATGAACCTCCAAATCTAATCAAGCCATCTCCTTAACATAATAAACCGGTACACCAAATTTGCAGCTAATCGAATAATTCTACATGAAAAACACATTTATCTTAATTAAGGAGGGTAGCCGCCCCTTTCCCTCCTTTATGCATAATAATGATCTTCCAAATCTAATCAGGGAAGCTGCTTAACATAATTAACCGGTGTACCAAATTTATAGCAAATCGCATATTTCTGCATGAAAAACCCGTTTATCTAATATGAGGGGGGGAGCCCCCTTTCCTCCCTTTACATGTAACTAATGAACCTCCAAATCTAATCAAGGCAGCTCCTTAACATAATAAACCGGTATACCAAATTTGGAGCAAATCGTATAATTCTACATGAAAAACCCATTTATCTAAATTAAGTGGGGATGGGGGATAGCCCCCTTTCCCCCCTTTATACTTAAGTAATGAGCTTCCAAATCTAATCAGGGAAGCTCCTTAACATAATAAACCGATATACCAAATTTGGAGCAAATCGAATGCATCCGCATGAAAAACCCATTTATCTAAATTAAGGGGGGGGGGGGGGGTACTAGCCCCCTTTTCCCCCTTTATCCTTAACCAATGAACCCCAAAAACTAATCAGGGAAGCACCTTATCAAAATGAACCTAGAAAAAAAATTTGAAGCAAATCGGATATTTCTATCAAGAGTTATCGCGTTACGTACATACGCACACACGTACGTACGTACATACAGAACCGGCGGAAACATAACCTCTCAGGCTTTGATAGCCTGTGAGCTGAAAATTATTAACTTTAAAAAATACGTACTATCGTTTGGTCAAATCTGTATGTCATTTTTATTAATTATGTTTACAGTGGTTTTTATTAGGATTGTATCTTAAACTGACTTTTCAAGTATCGGTTTAATATCAAACAACTATGTTTGGAAATGGATTATTATATTAACATCAGTAACATTTAAAGAATAAAGTCTATTTATTAAAATACGCAATTTCTTATGTAGCATCCATCGTCTCCCGCAACCGCAACAAAAGAGCACCGAAACAAAGCCGCCCCAAGACTACAACCCAAACACAAGGTTTCGTGACGTCACGACGCGGGGCTTAGATCAGCCGTGGAGAGCGCATGCGTTATTAAAACATATTAATTCTTTCCCCTATATTTCAACTTATTATCACAGCATATGGGAAAAAAATAAAAACTTATAGTTTAAAGACGCTAATTAAGTGCTTTTTGATCAATTTCGATCACTCGAAACAATAATAATAAGGATAACACAAAAACAATATTTGTGAAATAATATCACTGTGTCAATGAAAATGTGCATCAGAATTAAAGTTATATTAAAGAAAATTCGTTCGTTAATGAAAAAAAAAATCCCAAGTATTAAATTTATTTTAATAGACAGTTTTGATTATTTATTCTACTTTGAAATTTAGAAACAATATCAATTATCTATTTGGTATATATTCAAAAACAAAACATTATACATTATTACATACACATATTTATATATATATATATATAAATTTGTAGTTTAAACACATAAATTGAATTATTTTGCTTTCAGTTATTTCAAAATAAATAAATAACAATAAGTGTGCCAATCAAAACCCACATTTAAAAATTAAATTAAAGTGGAAGAAAAGTGAATGTTAAATGAAACAAATTCAAGTTGTGTTCTGTTTTTATTTTTAATCGGGCTTGAAATTATACAGTAAATATCCTATTAAATATTAAGTGATTTGAAACCTGCATATAATAAATAGTAAAATTAAAGTATACATGAAATTAAGTATTCTTATAAATAAATTTTCGTACTGTAAACTTTACTTATCAGAAATGGGTAATTTTCCCATAAAATCCATTAAATTAAAAAACATAAAACCGTCATAATACTAAAACAATACAAGTTCATGAAACAGAAAATTATTAATTAGTTTTGTATTAGTTTGATATATTATGTAAGGTACAAGCAATAGATTTTTTAAAAAGTGTATTGACATATGAAGAGAAAAATAAAAGAAAGAAAGAAAAGACTTTCATCAATTGGAATTAAAATATTCCTAATTTATGTTCATTTTCCTCGAATGTTTAGGTAATAGCTGATAAAAAAAAAAAAAAAAAAAACATCGAAAAACACAAAAACCTACCACGAAAATATTTCATTTCCAAAATAATGTTGTGTAGGTTCTTAAATGTTTGTTCACATCATTTAAGCTTAAAATAATTAATTTTTATGAGATGAAAAGTATTTCCTGACTAGATCTAAAAGTAAATTTATAATTATAGAATAATAATTTTATTTATTGTTACTTTTAATTAAACATTAAAATGTATATGAAAACACATAGGATTTTTGCGAAGAAGGTGTGTGTGTGTGTGGGGGGGGGGGGGGCAACTACTGTTTTGCATAAGGGTACTAACAACCCTTCCTCTAGTTTTGTAAATAAATTGTTTACAGTTGTGGCAAAAATAGAGAGATTCAAAAACATTATCCCCATAGCTCTGTTTACGCAGTACATAAGCATTTATAATTTTACAAAAAATTATAAAAAGAATTTTTATTAAGATAGCAAACGTTTAAGATTGAAAAACAACAATAAATTGATACATGTATATCGATTGGGGTTTGCTTAAAAGAAGTAAACAAGATAAAAATGCTATGTATTCACAGCGACTTTTATGAAAATTTCTGAACAAATTAGAAAGAGAGGATGGTGTGACAAAATACAAATTAAATGATATAAGTCTTGACACGATTTAGGGATGTTTGTCATTTTAAATTATTGCTCTATGTGGAACGAAACAGAACTACAATAATATAGTTCCGTTTTGAGACACTGTATTATTGATAGAATCGTACTAGGATTTGCTAGTTAATTTATTTCAAAGAAATTAAAAATAAAAGATTTTGAACACAAGAAATAAAAATTGTGCTGATAGCATATAAATATAATTTGAAAATAAAACTTACCTTGAAAAGAATATGTTATCAGGCTGAGCAAAACACACGTGCACGTAAAATAGCAAGATACAAAATTCAAATGTTCGGGGCTGGCGCGTTGGCAGTTAGCCAGCTCCGGGCTGTGACGTCACACGTGGGGTGATGAAGGGCGTGTCTGGCTTGTAGTCTTGAGGCGGCTTTGTCTGAAAGCCTTCACTACTGAAAATACCCTTAGTTATCTAAACACTAATTATGTAAGCACTTACATATGTGTACATTGAGATTAATTAATGCTAAGCTAACTGTGCTGAGTAATTTAGTCTATTTCATTTTTGCCCCCGCTATCCCCGCAAATATAACAAATACAAATGTTTCATTATATACCCATTGTATACCAAAACATTTATTTTCCTTTTAAAAATCGATTTTTTGATAAAATAAAAAAATATTTATCGATTTTTATGAAAATTGGATATCTGGAATCAGCGTTTTATTTTGTGCGTAGATATGTTAATTTTAAATCGAAAACGCAATATTAAAAAAAAAAAAAAATCTATATACCTGTAAAATTTCCTACTTTGTTTAGTTACGTATAGTTTTGAAATAATTTGAAGTCCCGCTCGAAGAACGCTAAAAGTCTCAGGTGTACCATGACAAGCCTTCAACTACCCTCCCAAAAATTTTCAGTTTTTTACCTACAGTAGATTTCGCTAGCCACGGCACAAAATGACACACGCAGACGGAGTGAATCTTTTCTTTTATTGGTATAGATTAAAAAAGATGTTCCTTTAATTATTTTTCTCCTTAAATAACCGGCGAACTGAGACAGATGTAACGATCAAAAACGAAAGAAAGCTATTTTGTTCTGCAAAAATAATTAAGGGCACAGAATAATTTCATTTTGATATTTCAAAGATTTGCGCTTGCCGTTAAAAAAGCCTGAGGACTAAAATAAAATGAAAAGTAAGATGTGTTTTCGTATTTTTTTTTCTTTGCTTGAACTACATCACTGGTTTTGTTCGTGGTATTGAGAGTCGGTTTATAACGGTATGTGAACCAACATTTTCTGAAAGATTCTTTGGCCTTACCTGAAAATGGAAAATTTTATTCGATTTCGTATTTAAGGAATAAAAGTTCATACGGATATGTAGGATCTAAGAATGAAAATAACCCGTTTGTTTTTGAGAATACAAAACTATTGTGTGACAGAAAATGAGATTTCCTTATAGCCCACAGGGCTTACTTCCGTTAATGCGAATGCTGTCTTTTGCCGATACGAATGACCAATTTTCGAAAAAGTAGACATCTATTAATAGGCTTTTCATTCGTTTTAAATCTAAAATAAGAGCTGTTTCTTTTTATTAGCGTTCGTGTTTTTTTTTTAATCCTTAGCACCTACAGTCGTCGTCTGGTCCTTCCGTCTGTCCGCATACAACAGTGCAAAAACTACCCAAACGAATTGTTTGAAATTTAGTATGTATAATCGTTGAAAGAATTTTGTCGAGTCATTTCAAATTTTATGAAAATCGAATCAAAACTTAAAAGGCATATTGAGAACAGTTTTCTTCATTCTATTAATACATATCATACGTAATTAATTAAATATCCCGTGATAGGTCATGATTCTAGGTTGCCATGGTGATGACGTCCTTTTGAAGAGGGAGTCTTATTATTTATGTATGACTGAATTTTAATATATAGAATCGTAATGAATTTTGTATTTATGTATATTCGCATAAGAGTGCAACAGCTATTGCACCAATATCTGAATGTTTAAAAAACTAGATATAGTACGAATTACTAGACATTGGCCACGTTTGACGTACAATTTCGGACTTTTTTTTTTTACTGAAATTTTATACAATGAAACTGAAAATCATCTAATCCAAATGATCATGTGGTGTTCTATTATTCAAATGAGATAACATTGAAAATAATAGTTCACGCGTCTTTAGACGAAGGAAAGGGGGTTAAAACCCGAAATATATTCCTATATGAATGGTCCTGGTATGACATTAGTGTTTTATGCATATTACCTTGCTGCTTACATACACTTACTGTCCTTTAATTTAAAACTCACACCGGAAATTAAGTAATATTTTCCTTTTGTAATAAAATGTACTTGTTTTGTAATTTGTATTAAAAAAATCTTTAACAGTCGTGTACAGCAGAGATCTCTTTGATCTCGCTGTTGTTTAACAAATAGATGATAATTGTTCACGCCCATCAGTTACTCAATAAGGCATAAGGGACATTTGAACGGGATGAATGTAGCACCGTTATTTACATTGAAAATTCAGCATCCGCAATTCTAGTACGCAGCAGCTGACATTTCGTTCTATTTTCCATTCAAGTTTTCGAACTAGTGTCTCGCTGAAGACATCACGTGACCATACCTAGATTTCTGCCACCACATTAGCCTACTGTGCTTGGTGGTTGAATGGTTCGAGCAATGCATTTGTGTCTAAATACCATGTTTTTGAATCCCTCGTCTTCTTTTTATTCTCAAATTTTCTTTTACATCTTCATTAAAAACGTTTTATCGGTTAAAATATTCTATTTCAGGTTTGTTTTTTATTTATAAATATGTTATCGGTGAAATATTGTATTTCAGTTTTATTTTAAAAATTTTTATTTACATTTTTTTTTCTTGTTGCTTTATATTTTTCATGATGAATGGAGCATTTTTAATAAAAGTAAATTTTGATGTTAATAACTGTTAAAGATTTATTTTTATTGTTAAAATAAAATACTTACTTAAATATTCTATTTCAGAATTTTTTTTTCTACTTTTTGATTTTAAAATGTTACGCAAGGAATATTTTAATAAAATTTAATTGGGATATTAATAACAATTAGATTTATTTTTATTAAAAAAAATGAAATATTTATTTAAATACGGTAAAATGGGCAAAAAATTTTACTTTTAAGTGCATTTTAAGATTAAAAGTTTCATTTCAGTGCAATATTATCAAATTAAGCAAAGCATATTTAAAGATGTAAAAGAGCAGGTATCTAAGTAGGGTCATGTGGTGTCTGCCGCTAGACACTAGTAGGTTTCCATTACTATGACGTCACTGCGCGTGCTAAGGAGAATTCTCCCAACAGAAAGTACTCTGAAATCAATTATATCAAGGTACATACATTTGTTGGTTGGTTGATTTTTGACGGCCTACACTAGGGATATAGGCCCGAGGGGAGAGTGCCCTTCGTGGGGGGTCTTTCTAAGGGAACCTAAACCGTATTTACGCATGGAAATCCATGGCTCGAAGAAAACCACGAAAACTCCGAACGATTAGGCCGACGGGCGCGATTGGGATCGAACCCATTACCTCCCGCCTACAAGCTTTGAGAGCAGAACATACATTTGTTGCACTTTTTTAAAGAAGTGCCCATAATTCAAGTTAAGAAATTTTCTACATAACATTGAAAATGCGGCATTCGCAATGGCCTCATTTATTTACAGAATTCGTAATATGCGGATGTAAAAGTAAAGGAAATAATTTGTAACATGGTATGGTTTTAAAGTTACGCTAATATTTGAATAAAATTTGAGCAGCAATTATAAATTAGAAAATATTTTTAAAGTGTAATATTAATTTGGGTTTTTGATATTTTAATTATTATTACACAGCAAAAGTGATGCAAGTAAGAAAAAAGAAATTAAAAAAACGCTTTTAAGTATTTAGTATTATAGTTAAATGAAAAAACATTGAAATACTTTTTAAAAAGAAAAGAAAACAAAAAATAAATAAATAAAAAGAAAAGAACGCATGTATTCATTCAAACAATAAATGCAACATTGCAAATTTTTTGAAATACTAATAATTATTATAATGGAATATAATCTTATGGCAAAGAATGATAAAATAAAATAAGTAAACACTGATATTCTATGAATTTTTCTAATTCCACACAAAAAACTATAACTCTTGTACTGTATATATTCTATGAATTCACCATAGTATCTGTTTTGAAATATAATGCTATTCTTATCCATTTACAGAAAACGTAATTCTCTAAGGCATTTTTCAACCAAATCTCTAAAAGCATTCGACTACAATAAACTACTTGACAAATAGTCCACGCCTATCATGTAGTGGAAAGAAGGAGTGGTTGATAAACGCCTTCTTTAACTCCCATTCTCCAACAATGGGGGGGGGGGAGCACAAACGCGTATACCCGACGGTGACCATTTAGAGATAACAAATGCCGACCGTCTATACGCGTTCATAACGCTTTTAAAGCAGATATTTCTGGGCGCGTATAAGCGGCCATAACCCTTTAGAAGCACTTTATTTTGACCACGGATACGCGTCTGTGACCACTGAAGGGTTAAGACCCTGGCACCATTCAAGGGGCCCGCCCGCTACAGGGCCCTTTGAAGTTTTAGTGCACTAAATTGTTAATAAAATGCTTCTTTTCTATCCGATCTCCGTCGTTTTTGGAGTGAATTATCCTTTTCGTTTTCTGGCCTATTTCTACATTTCAGTTAAGACCCTGGAACACTTCATGGGGCCCGGTACAGGGCCCCTTGAAGTTTTAGTGCACTAAATTGTTAATAACATGCTTCTTTTCTATCCGTCGTTTTTGGAGTGAATTATCCTTTCATTTTCTGGCCCATTTCTACATTTCAGTTAAGACCCTTGAAGTTTTAGTGCACTAAATTGTTAATAACATGCCTCTTTTCTATCCGATCTAAGTCGTTTTTGGGGTAAATTCTCCTTTCAGTTTCTATCCCATTTCTACATTTCAGTTAAGACCCTGGCACCCTTGCAAGGCGCCCGGTGCAGGACCCTTGAAGTTTTAGTGCACTAAATTGTTAATAACATGCTTCTTTTCTATCCGATCTCCGTCGTTTTTGGGGTGAATTATCCTTTCATTTTCCGGCCCATTTCTACTTTTCAGTTAAGACCCTAGCACCCTTGCAAAGGGCCCGGCACAGAGCCCCTTGAAGTTTTAGTGCACTAAATTGTTAATAAATTGCTTCGTTTTTATCCGATCTTCATTTTTAGGATACTTTCTCCATTTAGTTATTCTCCCGTTTCTAAATTCCAGTTAAGACTATGGGCCCGTCTAGGGTCCCATAGGGCCCGACCCAGGACCCCTTAAATTTTCTGTGTGTCATGCGTTTTTCACACCCCAATTTTCTCATCTTCGCAGTGCGTAATTTTAAAGTTGAGTCTTGAACTCTTCTCCTTAGACCAACACTCACATATTTTTATTGGGGCCCTAAGGCCCTTTTTCAACATTTTCCCAATTTTTTGCACAGTTCTTTCAAATTATATTCTAATGATTAATTCACACCCTATACTTAATCTTGACTAATCGAAGATCTATAACGCTAAGTACTAAAACGTTGTAACATGTTTTCATGTTAGGGCCTTGTTCTCAACTATCAGTTTGCCCTTTTTGGACCCCCTATTATAGCTCACTTAAAAATAGTCCGATTCACTTGCTTTTTTTATAACAACTTCTTATAGGTTCTCCAGCTATTATATGAACGACAAAAAACTATTTCTGACTTCCACTACCACCAATTTTGAATATCAATCGTCTTGAGGCCCTTGGTGCATCTTCTTTAAAAATTATCCGAATTCCTTGCAATTTTCTTTACCATAGTTCTAGCGTCCTCATATTACATTAACAACTACTAAAAAGTGTATTTATACCAAACTACATGTCGCATAAATCCCTCCCCTCTTGGGGCCCGGTACAACCATAAGCTTTTGCACCATAAATTATTAATAAATTGCCCCTCTTAATTCGATCTTCATTTTTGGAACCATTTTTCCATTTAGTTATTTTCCAGTTTCTATGCATTTTTTACATCCTAATTTTCTAACCTTCTCATTGCATGATTTTAAAATTGAGTCTTGGACTCTTCCCCCTAGACCAGCACCCTCATATTTTTATTGGGGTTCTAGGGCCCCTTTTTAAGCATTTACCCCATTTTTGAGCATTTCTTTAAAATATTATTCAAGTGATTATTTCATACCCTATGATTAACTTTGACTAACTGACGGTCTAAAACGCTAAGTACTAAAACATTTAAACATGTTTTCATTTTAGAGCCCTGCTCTCAACTATCAGTTGGGCCCTTTTGGGCCCCCTGTTATAGCTCCTTTAAGAATGGTCCAATTCACGAACATTTTTTTTTCTAACAACTTCTTAGGCTCTCCAGCTACTACATGAACGACAAAAAAATATTTGTAGACTTCAGCTACCACCGATTTTGATTATTTATCGTCTTCTTCGGACCTTTATTGCAGCTTCTTTAAAAACTGTCCTATTTTATTGCAATTTTCTTTAACATAGTTTTAGCGTCTTCTAGCTACTTCAAAACCCCTAAAAAATTTTCTTGTACACAACTACATTCCAGTTAAGACCCCGGCCCCCAGGGCCCGGTCTTTCTGTATACCTCAGCTACCACCTTTTTCGAACACTAATCTCCTTTTTCAGCATCAACTTACGTCTACTCACTACAGCCATAAATTAAAAATCGCGTTACTTTAAAGGTAGCTTTAGATAAGGGATTTCACCGGTTTATTAAAAATCGTGTTAATGCTAACAGTAATTCATGAAATTTACAAGGTGAGGAGGCATCTTCCACCCCTTGGTGGCGCGTTATTTCCTGTGGTTTAAGGGCCCAATTTCAACGGGATTTGCTTCCTTCAACTTAGATTACAATTCAGCTGCATTCTGTATTATGAAATTTTATCTTAGACTTTAGTTACCAACATTTTCTAACATTAATGGTGCGTTCTTTTTTCTTTTTTTCTTTTTGATTCTGTGGGCTTGATTTCTACGAGGTCTAGCTCACTCAACTTGGTTTTCGATTGTCCCCGGAATATGCGGGCACTTCCGGTAAATAATACCCTAGGTAGTGGGGATCTAGATTACAGGTTCGTTCGGAAAGAAGTTTGATGATAACACACTAGACGCTGCGGAAGGCAATGGGGCCTCCGAAATTAGGTTCATTTAAAAGAGTTTCCAAAGATAAAAAATCATACAAACTTAAGTTTTGTTTAAGGTTATTATTTACAAACCTCGGGCAAAGCCGGGCGGGTCTGCTAGTACCTAATAAAATAAAATAAGTTTTACAATCAAATAGCATAACATCATTTATTTTATGTAAATTTTAAAATAAAAAGTGTCACAAATAAGTTTGAAAAAACAATAAAATGGAATATTTGAAAATTAGGATCCAAAAATAATAGGATAACACGTGGACTCAAACAGAAAGATTTGGGGCAGTCATACATTTGGCTCCCATGGTGACTAGGACCCGGTACCGGATTTTCTTCAGCATATGAAATGGTAGTAAAACGTAGTAAATGGTTGCAACCATTATAATACTATTTAAAATATCATTTTTTGAAACTTTTTCATAACTTTTTTGTATATTTTTTTCAAACTTTTTTGCAATTTTTTTTCACAAATTTTGTAATTTTTTTTTTATTATTTTCATGTTATATTTTTTTTTTTTTACTTTTGTAATTTTTTTTTTTGTAAAAATATTTTTTGTAAAAAAAATTTGTAAAAAAATTTTTTGTAAAAAAATTTTTTGTAAAAAATTTTTTTTGTAAAAATATTTTTTGTAAAAATATTTTTTTTCACTTTTGAAAAAAAAAAAAAATCTAAGTGTAATTTTTTTTTCCTACTTTTCTAAAAACTCACATTTGTAAGAAGAAAAAAATGTTATGTTGTATCTTTTTTTTTTTTTAATTTTGTGAAATTTTGTCTTTTACTCTTGCAAATTTTTTATTTTGTAAACATTTTTGTAAATATATCTAGAAAGCTTTGTGAACATGCATATTTTTTCATTCATCTGTTAATTTTTATCTGTTCTTTTGAAATTTTTTTAAGATGGGAAAGCGTTTTTCGTTTAAAATGTTAGGAGATATAAATAAACACGTCGATAAGTGCAGATAAAAGAATATTTATTATAACAATTTAAGGAATACATTATGAATAATATCCAAATTCATTGTGGTTACGAGAATCATGGGTAACAAAAATTTCTTTACATCCACTGTGTGCCTTCGAAATTTCAATTTTGGGATAATGTGGTAACTCTTATGCAAATAGGTTGAGTACATAGTCTAAATCTCTTCCTTGATTGTTAAATTCTTCAAACGTCTGGTTATTTCTTGAATATCTTCACAAAGTTTACATACAGCTGGTGATAGACTATATGATGTAGTATGCATTTTTGATTCATATTTTCTTGAAAACGGCTTTTGGCAATCTTCACAAGTATAGGGTTTTTCATCTGTATGGATCTGTGTATGTTCTTTTAAATTCCATTTACTTAAAAATTGTTTGTAGCAAATAGAACACATCTGTGAGAGAAATAAATGTAAACAATTAGAATTCTCTTCAATGATATGGATAAAAAACATTTGTTAAAGTACAAACAATAAAATATATTTGATTTTAAATTTACTCTAATTACGTTTCATATATGAATTATAGTATTTCATATCTAAGTACTTACATATTTATTATTCTTTAACTCTACATGTGCTAAGAGCGAATCATTCAGATCATCCATTTCTGATAAAGAGGATTGCTGCTGTTTTGATTCATCTTGCTGCAACATCTGTACAATAAAAGAAATATATTTATATACTTAGGAAAGGTTTAATATATAAGTAATCATTTATTTATTTATTTTTATTAATACATATATGTTGTAATGATATACTAAAACTTACTTTATTCACCAACAAAGAAATCGATTCCTCACTTGAATTAAAATCTGGAAATTTATCAGAGTTGCGCACTTAAAGTCACCTTCTCTTCCAAGTTTAACAGTTGAAATGAGAAATACTGCGCTGCTTTTCGAAAATTTATATTATTCTGAATCGTTTTGATCACGTGACAACTCACTCATGCGTACAAATCAGTAGTATAATATATGTTATCAAGAAATTATGTTCTAAGAATCTGATAATTATTAGAAAAGTGTGAAGCATAAATCATTCTGTGATATTGATAAGTGATGTAGTAAAAATTCATATAGTTTAGTTTTGAAAATAGGTCATTTAAAATATGAAATGTTAAAATTAAAGATTATATTCATGTAGGCTATGTATCAATAGAACTATAAACACAGTAGTATTAATATTTTAAGCAACTTGATGGATGATAATTCAGAAATCTTAGAAGTGTAAGATGAAACATATGATAATTTGATTAATAATATAGACTGAATAACTCGGACTAATTTTAATATATCAAGTGATTGTAGCAATAAGAAATGTCATGTAGGAGCAATTCATATAAGGTGAAAATTGAGTATAATCAATTTTTAACTCTATTGCTGTCCTAAGTCTATATCTATCTTAATTGTGTAATGTAAAAATATACAAGAGAAGAATCAAGTCCAATGTCGATAAATATTGTGGTATTGGTTTAAAAAATGAAAAATCAACGAATTTCACTGAATCAGAAAGTATAAAAATTTGATTAAATAATGTTTTGAGTATAAAAATTAAGTTCAAATGTGATAAATTATGGAAATTAGTTTGAAACTCTTATTTTTATATGTACAATCATGAAAAAAGAAAAACATTAATGTGAAATTTCCAGTTAAATAGTAATGTTTGCTAATAAGAAGGGATTATAGAATTTAATTGGGTAGATAAAATTTAGACGGAACATAATAAAATTATATGGTAAACGTTAGGTTTTTAATATGAAATTAATAAAATATAGTTAACTCGTGTTTCATTCGATAAGAAATTAAAAAATATATATATAAACTTAAAAAAATATACAATATGTATTTTAAAATTTTAGTAAAATCGTTTTGACTAGATGAGATAGAGTCAAGAAAAATCACAAGCTGATATGGCAAAAATAAACGACAAAAGCTTTTTCAGTTAAACAATATTTATTCATCATTTTCAACAGTTATAGGAGGACATATACATTTTTAAAATATACAGATATTCAAATCAAGTTTATGACTTAACAAAGTTTGCATTTTTTATTTATGCATGTTGATCAGATGATGAATAAACTCCCTCTGGAGATAAAAGATAATTTTACAGTGTTTACAACTATATTTCTTAGGGTGAACTTTTTTATGATGTAAAAATTCAACTTCATCGTACAATTTAATGTTGCAGTATTTACATTCATATTCCTTGGGATGAACTTTTTTATGTTTAGTTAAAGCAGACTTTGTTAAAAAAGAGTTGGAACATTTATCACAATCATAAAACTTCTTATGAGATCTCTTGTGAATTGTTAACAGACACTTTTGTAAATAATCTTTGCCGCATTGATCGCATTTATATGTAGTAGATGTCCTGGAATGAGTTACACTATGTCGTTTTAAATCACTGCTTTGAATGAATGTCTTTGAGCATATTTCACATTCAAAGGGCTTTTTCTTCAAATGGGATATTTGATGTCTGTTTAATGTATTCTTTTTGGAATAGGATTTCTCGCATTGATTGCAAGTAAAAGGTGGTTTTAGTTGTTCTGGTGAAGAGGGTATTATTTCAATGTTCGAAGCATGTACTTCTTGGCTGGGTATAGCTGATTTCATATCCTTTAAGTAAGATTGACTTAAATCTTCCTCTGTTAAAGACATTTCTTGCATATTACTCATTTTAGTTAAACTAGAGAATATAAGCTGACGTCTTCATATAACGAAAACAGCAAACAGTATGAAAAATTCCACTCGTTTCACTCAACGCTATAAAATTATAGGAGGCGCTGTTGTTTTTTAGCTCATAGGATTAGTTTGAAAAGCGAAAAACGCTGAATTTCGTTAAATCTGAAAGTACTGGATTTGATTAAATAATGCTTTGTGTATAAAAATTAAGCTCGAATATAGAAAAATCCAGTTAAATGTGATAGAAATAAGGATATTAATTTGTAAACTCTCATTTTTTATGCACATTCATGAAAATATTTTTTAAATGTGAAATTTTCAGTCATTGATTAGATTAAAATTAATTTATTTTTGTTTAATAATGAGTATTTCTTGAAGTGTGTCTTATTGAAAGTTTAAAATTCTACATAGCCAAAGTCTAAAAGGATGATAAAATCTCAAACTATTGTAAAAGTTAATCAAATTCGTTTAAATTCGTCTTTTTCATTAAAAATCATATTTTCCTTTTGTTATTTGTTCAATTATTAAAATTCATTAAGGTAATGGTTGTTCAAAAGCTAAAATATATGTTTAACGTTCCTCATTTAAGTTATTATTCTTATCTTGTAGCTGAAAAAAGAAAATCTAAAGAAATCTGTTTTTATTTTTCTTCTTAAAAATTGATATTTCCATTGTTTTGTTTAATTATTGATATTGAGGTTGAACGTGTTAAATACAGTTCGTTCTGTGATTAAACAAATTTTCTGTTAAAAGGGTTTATATAATTTCAAGTAAAAGCAATTTGAAAGTGAATACATACTATTTAATAAACAAAATTCTCGTATAGGAACTAGTGTTGAAAAACATGTGTTATGTTAAAAATGCACTTAATATTTACATATTGAAGTGAAATTTTTTAAATTGTGGCTAAGTATGTGAAATGTAGTTTCAGCACAGATATAGTTAATTCATCTGTTGATAAAATTGGGTATCCAATAATAAATAAATAATTATTCATTAAACTGTAAAATTATACTTGTAATAATGTAAAAATATTGATACTTTCTTTTATACATATTGAAAAATGGTCAAATCGTCAACATGTCGATATTTTGTAAACAAGTGACGTAACGCTATTGTATCCTCCTCCCTTCAAGGGGGAGAAATGCAGGATTTTCTTATGAGTTTGAAAAGAGCGTAGATGTAATTCATGAAAGGTGGGCGGGAAATCTGGTTATTTTTACATTTAGAAGAAGTGTGATGATGAAACATAATCCTACAGTAGTCTAAACACTGTAAAATCAATTAGGTTGGTGTAAAATTACTAAGTGTAAGATAAAAGTGGGTATTTACCTAGAAATATCCACATTTAAAATGTAGTAAAATTAAGTTAATTGGTTTGAAAACTCGAAATTTTATATGAAAATGATAAAATTAAAAGTCAATAACGAATAAAAACGTTGGATAGGTTCGAAGTATTATATAAAGATGTAAAAATCATTATTGGATTAATAAAATTAATCTTTTTTCTTTAAAAATTCGATATTATTCTTTGTTATTTGTTTAATTATCAAAATTTATTAAGGTAATGGTGGATCAAAAACTAAATTATATGTTTAAATTTTCCTTTTAAGATGATATTCTGATCTTGTAGTTGAATAAAATCTACAGAAATCAGCTTTTTTCCTAAGAAATTGATATTTTCCACTGTTTTGCTTAATTAATAATACTCATTAAGGTAAAGATTGTTAAAAATTCAAATATATGGTTAACCTTTTCCATTTAAGTTGATATTCTGGTCTTGTAGTTGAATAAAACCTACAGAAATCAGCTTTTTTCCTAAGAAATTGATATTTTCCACTGTTTTGCTTAATTAATAATACTCATTAAGGTAAAGATTGTTCAAAATTCAAATATATGTTTGACTTTCTCCATTTAAGTCGATATTCTGATCTTACTGTTAAAAGAAAATCTACAGAAATCAGCTTTTTCCCTTAAAAATTGTTATTTTCCATTGTTTTGCTTAATTAATAATACTCATTAAGGTAAAGGTTGTTCAAAATTCAAATATATGTTTAACTTTCTCCATTTAATTTGTTATTCTGATCTTACAATTGAAAGAAAATCTACAGAAATCAGCTTTTTCCCTTAAAAATTGTTATTTTCCATTGTTTTGCTTAATTAATAATACTCATTAAGTTAAAGGTTGTTCAAAATTCAAATGTATGTTTAACTTTCTCCATTTAAGAGTATATTCTGATCTTGTACTTGAAAAAATTCAGCTTTTTTCATTAAAAATTGATATTTTTCATTGTTTTGCTTAATTAATAATACTCATTAAGGTAAAGATTGTTCAAAATTCAAATATATGTTTAACTTTCTCCACTTAATTTGTTATTCTGATCTTACAATTGAAAGAAAATCTACAGAAATCAGCTTTTTCCTAAAAAATTGATATTTTCCATTGTTTTGCTTAATTAATAATACGCATTACGGTAAAGGTTGTTCAAAATTCAAATGTAAATTTAATCTTCATCTTATAGTATGATAATCTAGCCGATCTAACGTTCAACTCTCATGTTATAGCATGAAAATACTGTAAAAACGCCATTTTTCCCGCTAGGGGGCGGTATCGCAGGGGGCGCGGTGTCGGAGGGGGCACGGGAGGCGGTACCGCAGGCGGCACGGTGCCGCAGTGCCGCCTGCGGCTGAGCCCGAACTGTCGTTTTCCTACTACTAGCGGGGTTCTACTGTATATATAATCGTAATAAATTTTGTATTCATACATTTTTGCATAAGATTTCAGCAGTTATTGCACCAAGGTCTGTTTACAAAACTATTTATATTACGAACGCGCCTCATTTGCCACGTTTGACGAACAGTTTCTGACTTTTTATTTTTAAAGAACCATAAAATGCTTTTGAGATGCAGGAAAGGGCTAGGGCTAAGAATGTAGGAAAATTGTAAACAAATATTTGTTTATCGCTTTGGAACTGATACATCCTGTATTTTAATCCGATGTTTTATTTTCTTCATTACACTACATTCAGGATTTAAAATAATGCATATTTAAAAAAAGTATATCTCCTCTTATATTAATCGCAATGTAAATCAGCTAAAAATAAACTTTTATGAAAAAATTATATCGGAGCTCATTAGTACTTTTATAACATACTAGCAACCCCCCCCCCCCCCCCACACACACACACACCCTCGGCTTTGCTGGCGTAATTGTGGCAGTGTTGCCAGATAGTCAAAAGTCAATTTCCCCAAAATTTTTGAAATTTTCCCCAAATCACTGTTTTTTTCGGCAAAATTCCCCAACTCAATTTTTACTCAAAAATGGAATTTTTAAATTTTCAATTTATCACTATAAAAAATATTTAAGTAATTTGAGCTCAAAAATTTTCCCCAAATCAAGCCTTTTTTTGAAAAAATTCCCCATTTACAAAAAACAAACTTTTAAACCGGGCTGAATGCATATTCTGTAGCTACATTAAGAGAATGAGAGATATATTTTGCAGTGACAAGTTATTTTACGTTTGTTTTTAAAAGTATTGTCTAACAATGTTGGACTAGTGTTACATTAGCTCCATGGCTTTAGACAATCTCTTATCAGTTGGGATTTGAATGAATCCGAGATGGTACGCTGTTTTAATTATTTTTGTCCTCCCTATACTGAAGTACATAATCATAATGCAAAGTATTTTCGCTGTATCAATCGATGTGCTTTTATATATCATAAGAGAAAAATATCTATTTTCCACATATTTAAATAATTTTTTTTTTAAAGTACGGCGAAGAAATTTTTCGTTAAAGTCCTGCAGGTTTAAGCTGCTTAAGGCTTTAGAGTCTCATGCATCTGTAATATGTGTAAACTGTAATGTAACATAGTAAACAACGAACACGACCACATCCAAGAGAATAATGATTGATATTTTCGATTTCTGAATTGTATTTTCGTTTTTCAAATTAAAATTGAGTTTGAGACAGATCCAGTTTTTCTACAGGACCAAAAAGAAATCTTGACGGAAAATAGTAAAAAAACGAAATCCCCAGGTTTTTCCCCCAAATTTTTTTAGTCCCCAAAAATTTCCCCACGAACTTCTTGTCCCCAAAAAATTCCCCTAGAGGTTCAAAATTCCCCAAAATGGGGACAAAATCCCCAATCTGGCAACACTGAATTGTGGAAATATGCCAAGTGACATTTGTGTGCCTATTTCTATTAGAAGGAATTATACTGCTACAGATATCTCAAAAATTACTAATTAAGCCATATTTTGAGTAAATTACATTCCTAAACTGCACTAAGCGAACCTAGAATTAAAGGAATGAGAAAAGCTGAAGTTAATTCCAAATAATTTATAATTTAAAATGTATTTTGAAGGTTTTCTGGTCACATCATTTTTCATTTCAAATTTCGAATTTTTTAGAAACCGTTTTTAGCGAGTGTTTACATTTTAAAAGTAACTGCTGTGCCAAATTCCAGGCTTCTAGTTATCCAAACTTTTATAACAGCTTATATCACGGAAAATGCTATTTTAGAATGATCCTTTTTCCTGCGCGCTTTAAATGTTTTAAATAAAGTAAACATACTCTAATCCGGCATCCTAATCTCCGGCATACTGGATCATCTGGCACGACTTTCGGAAAATAACAGTATTCCTTGTTTAATTACTCCTGATGTTTATAACAATCTGATGTAACTTCAGAATGAGATATGAAACAGGAAACATTGTTGTAGTTACTGAAAGCTATACAGTTGAGAATGAACTAGAAGATGTCTTAAGTTGTTTGTCTTGAGAGAACTCCATGTCACAACTGAATCGAGAAGAAACAAAAGAGTGGATTGAAGCAGATTTTGATGAGCCAACAGAGAAAATTTTGTCAGATGAGGCTATCAGTCAAAGTGCCCAACAGCCCCCAAATACGTTGACTCTGATAAAGATCAAGGTTATTAGACTAAAGGCTGGCTCGTAACTTTTCGCCCAATTGGATGGGTCTCTCTCTGCTACGTCACAAGAATCCACAGTCGGAATCCATCTTGTGCTAATAGCGTTATATACAGTTTAATTGTTATGCAATTTTAAGGGAGTGGGGGATTTTCAATACTTTTTTTTGCACGTGTAAAGGAATAAGAGACCTTAGTTTAAAAACTACATAGAAGAAAATTAATAAGTTTTAAAATCTTTACAGTGACATGGAGGCAAAAAAATAAAACATTTTTGAAAAAAGAGAAAAAAACAGTTACAGCTGCAATGTATTCTCTCTCACTCTTTCTCTTTTATTTTGTTATTATGATTTATTTTTTACTTACTACATGACAATTTCTTTTTATATATATATTTATTAAATTAGTAAAATAGTGGGTTGCAACTTGAATTCATTTAATTAAAATGTACGTTTGCGGAATTTCTACAAATTAGAAAAACAAAACAACTTCTCAGTATTACGTTTATAAAAAGTAATAAGTTTTAAAATATTTGTAAGTTGTAATAAGTAAAAATTTAATTTAAAAAATCAAAACACCCCTCTGCGTAAAAAGCGAACTAATTAATTATTTCTATGTGAAACTATTTTTTATATTACTTACCTTTTTTTTATTTACTTGTATTGATGACTTTTTAGTTGTGTTTAATTGTTAGTTCCCATCTATAAACACCGTTTTGATGAGAAATATACAGGGTGGTTATAATTAAACTTCCCCTATAAACAGCATGCTGCAGCGCGAACGGGTGACCGGAATGCAACTAAATTTGGTATATATAGACTATAGATGAGATGCGCTCACGTAATTTCGAAAAAAAAAATTAGTTCCAAAATGTCCACCAGAGGGCGCCTTTGCCGGAAAAACATTAAATTTAACACAATAAACGGCCAAAATAGAATCCAGAAACAATATTAACACTTATTGACTATTTTCTGATCTGTTTTGGTTGTTTATTGTGTTAAATTTAATGTTTTTTTCCGGAAAAAGTGCCCCCTGGTGGACATTTTGGAACTATTTTTTTTCGAAGTTCCGTGAGCGCATTTCGTGTATATAGTCTATACACCAAATTTCGCTGCATTCCGTTCACCCGTTTGCGATGTAGGATGCTATTTATAGGGGGAGTTTAATTATAACCACCCTGTATATGTCTATGAAAGTTGGAATTACAGTAAAGCTAGAGATCCTTCTTACACAAATTCCAGGTTGTGTAATATTTAAACGGAGCTTGTGACTGTAAAATAGTCAATGAAACATCGTCTTCATTTTGAAAGACCTATCCAAAGATATGCCACTCAATAGAGTGCGTATTTTTTTTTTTCGTCTCTACCGCCATTTTTAATTTTATGGCCGCCATTTTGAATTTCTAAAAACAAAATCTAGCCTATAACCATAGAACGGTTAAGACGAATCGATAGAGACCTCATTCATTAAAATCCATTCAATCGTTGGGCTGCTTCGAAGATAAAAAGAAATCCACATACCCAGATACGCGTGAAACACATAACCCTTCTTGGCAGTCGGGTAAAAAGCGCTAAAAAATACTTAAACATTATGATTCTTTTAAAGCATATTAGTAAAGTACAAAGTCAAAAATTCGGAATCCTCCGGAACTGGTCGATTGGACTTTTCCAAATTTTGGATCATTTGCGTAATTAAAAAAAAAAAAAAAAAAAAGAAAGAAAGAAAGAAAGAAAACTTTATCCACCTTCACCGGCGAATTACTTACGCATTGGAAAGCCTTTTAATACTAAAAAGAAAACAATTGATTAATAATTAAAAGAAAATAAATTAAAATAACGCTAAAGCAGATATTTTAATTGAAGAATATCTGTTTTTCAAAAAGATAAAGAAAAAAACTACCACAATCACACCAATTTTTTTATTTAATTTTTTACGTGGTTTTTAACTCTGCAAACTTTAGATGCATAATTTTTTTTTTTTCTTTCTTCACGTTTCGTGGCGATTTTTCCGCATTAGTAAAAGGAATCCGGTTTTAATCTTTTAGTATTATAAATGCCTTCTTTTTAATAAAGTTTATTCAGAATTCGTGCAGCGATTTTTAATTTTTTAGGATTTTTTTTCCGCGTGATTTTTAGAGATTTTTTTGACATTCGTAAAAGGAATTCGGTTTCAAACTTTTAGCTTAATATAATAAATTTTAACCTCTGCGATTTTCGAAGTTTTAGCAACTGTTTTATGCGATTATTAGCGGTTCATTTTACGTTTCGCTAAAATAAAAACGCCAATTACGAAAATGTCCGGATTTAGGAGTTTTCCGAATTTCGGACCTCCTGATTTGAGACTTTGTACTGTATATAAAACACATAGTACCTTCCTACAGGTTTTTATTTTTTATTTTTAGCCAAGTATTGGCTATTTCCAGAGGCAGATGCAAATGAATGGGAAAGGGGGGGAGGGGGTAGTGGAGAAATTAGCCCTCACAATAATTATTAATACCATCAATTTTTTATATTTAATATATCAATAATTTTAAAAAAATAATATTTACAATTCAACTGTTCACATATTATTTACAATTTAAAGCATTTGATTTTATATAATAAAGAAAACACTAATGAAAAATAAAACAACTATACAATAGTTTCTCTCTCTCTCTCTCTCTCTCTTTTTTTTACACAATTCCTATTGCTAAATTTTAATTTTATTTTTAATGATTTCATATCTTCTGACTTAGCATTTAAATATTTTACGCGGGTAAAGACTCGTAATTTAGAAATATAAGTTTAACTTACTGTCGATATTTAAATTGGCTGTTTTTGATTATATGTATTCAATAGTTTTCTTTAAAATATCTTTCTTTTCATTGAATGTCTCTTTATGAAATAAAATATTAAAAGAGAGCTTCAAATTCAAGTTTTTATGTATTTGTCTTCAAATCTAAAAAAAAAAAAAAAAAAAAAAAAAAAAAAAATTTTGGACGAACAAAAATAAACAAAGCAAACATGGGTTACGGCCGACAGGAAAATAGGGATTCTTGGATTCTTGTGACGTATGATCCTACATAGCAACGAGAGTGAGCGGAACGGAGTCCTTAGTGACGAGCCAACTTTATATGTCTAATAAACTTGGATGAAGATGATGTGGAGGAGACAAATAACATCTGTTAGAATCAAGCAGGTGATACCTTGAATACATTTATCATTTATCAAGTTTTCGTTGTGTAGCAGTTCATTCAATAATGTCGAAATTGTGAAACTCCGTATTATACGAAATGATTTCCTAAAAAAGAGAAAAAAGAAGACTGTTACGAAACAAACTGATATTTAAAATTTATTTTAGATGATTTCTACGAGTAGGCCTACAATGCACGTTTTCACTTTACATTAGTGTAGATATGTTGTTCTTTACATTTTTGAGTATTTTTATATTTTTCATTCAAGCTGTTCAGAGAATAAAAAACATACTTTATGTCATTTTTGTTACTTCTATACGTTTTTTCCCGACATTCATCCTGTAATCCGGCATGCTTCAAGTTCCGAACGTGCCGGATTAGAGGATATTTACTGCAATAAATAGTTCTGCGTGTGCATTTCGGTCTCTAAAGTAAGAGCCCTTTTAAATTCCAAGTGTCTAGATCTAAAAATTACAGATAAATCATAGTTTAGAAAGTTTTTATGATGTTTCCCTCTCATTTCACCCTTTTATATTTCGAATTTTTTTTAGAAAACTCTCTTAGCGAAGACTTAAAAATAAAATCTTAAAAATTACAACCATGCCAAACTTAAAATTTCTAGCCCCAGCAGCATCATAAAAATCACAGCTTAATTTTAATATCAACTTTTAAATAACCACAATAAGCATATTTTGCGTGTTTCCAGGGTGAAAATTTTTGGGTGTTTCCATTTATTTTACTTTTATTTTACATAAATCTACCCTCCCTCCCTGCATTCACGATTAAAAACTCTTTAATGTTTTAAAATTTCCCTGCCCATTTTTTTCAATTCACATTGTTCGTACGGTTACCGCTATTTCTCCAGGAAAACTACCAGTATATTTTTATAGAAAAAGGAATCTAGGTTAAACGTGCAAAATTTCGCCTTCTTTTAAGAAGAGATTTTCTATAACAAAATACTGGTGCCGAAATATTTTCTGGTCTGCAAAATTGAAGGAGGTGTACGAACCATGATTTACTACAAAAAATAAATAATCATTAACCCCTTAATTCTCGCTCCCGTCATATTCACGGGCTGTGTCTTTTACTCAAATTGTTAGATTCCCACCAGTTTTATAAAATAGTGTAATTGGCTTTATTTTAGCATCGTTTTGCCTGTCATTAAATAAGGTGGATATTTCTTTTTCAAAAAAGTGGTGCCAATAAGCAATTTGAATTTTTAAACCGCAATTTAATCCGAGCGTTAAGGGGTTAATCGATATTTTAATCCTCACCACCCCCAACTCTTCACACTGCAAAAGATATTTCTAGAGTGATAATTTGTAGGGTTTTCATTTTTCTTTTCTTTTGTATTCTACCTAAATCCATTTTCTCTCACAGAATACAAGTTTAAAAATTCTTTAATGATTTAAAAATTCTCCTGCTCAATTTTGATAATACATTGTATGCGGGAAATTTTTCAAAAATGAGCACTAAATTTACGTTCAAAAATGCCACTGTAAATTAAAACGAGTTCACAAACAATAAAAAGCACGCATTCTTGGATTACTCCTTCTTTTTTCGTCCGTACAAAATTTCGGGTACCAGTAATAATTTCTGTCCCCAACCCAGAAAAACGTACTAGTACGTGTCCCGTATACAATGTGTTAATTTACTATAAAAATAAATAACCATTCATCTAAAACCACGTTTATTTAAAAGAGTATGATACAGATTTGTTAGCTGACCGCAACACACAGTAATTTTAAATGTAATGTAAAATCTATAGCTGAACATTATACAGCATATTTAAAGAAAAAATACTTTGAATTACAGAGATTAGCAACTTTTATGAAACCATATTAAAACCTTCTGACAATTAATTTTGCATTACTTTAAAAGCTTGTGCTTCTGAGTATTTTATAATTTTCAGTATTAATTACAAATATAAAATATAGAAACTCTCTGAAAAACGGATACCTCTGGACCGCATAATTTGGCCGCTCTACAGAGGTAATAACATACATTCTGGAGTGTCCATTATGGAGATTTTATTCTCTCTCACTCGATATATATGTTATATAAAAATTTTTACTTTTACTATTCATTTAAATTATTCTAAATTGCCGGCATATTCATTATTTCCTTTTTTTTAATACGCTCTATTATTTATTTCTAGTTAAATTCCTATATTTTTAAAACGCGTATCTTAATAATAGATTTATTCCAAAACGTAATCTAAACTTTTTATCCCTTCATTAATTTTTATCGTCTACCAAACTGTAAAGTTCTGAACGCAGTTATTTATTTTTCGAATGTTTATCAAAGCCATTTTTACATATTTCTTCTATTTCATCTCATTTTCCCGCCCGCTAGGAGACAGGCTTTTCACATCGAAATTCTTCCATTAGCGGCGTCGGGATTCTTTCCTGTGACGTTTCTTGATCGCTCTCCATTGGCTGAGTGCAGTTTCACTTCGAAGCTCGTTCGTGTTTTTGGTTGGGTTAGCCTGAAGTTTCCATTTCAATCGGATTTCCTCCACGCATCCTAATAAATAGTTCGAGCATGAGCTCAGAACAAGATTTTTTGTGCTGTTTGATTGTTTACATAACCTGTTACCCGGTGTCCTAAGCCATGTAGAATAATCATTTCGTGAATTAACATCTATTTCGCATGAGTAACTAGTTCATGCTCGAGTGGAATGCTCTGATTTCTCATCCTGTGAGTATTGTTTAGTGTTGGTATGTTCTGATGGAATAAACAGTTTTCCTATGACTACGTTTCCAGGTTTTTTAATTGGGAAAACCCCCGATTTCTTCATGCGCCTTTTTTCACCACTCCCGCGGCCTAACCTGCCTTGTCTTCATCATAAATAAATAAGTGTTTGATTGGACTCTAGAAATATTAACCTCGCTCTACAGCTGCTAAATCATCACAGAGTTGACACCTCCACTAGCAATGCTTGTGCTAAGTGGTAGGATTGCTATACAACATCACCAACGGTTGATTAAAATGTGGTACGACTCCAGTAATATGTAATAAAAAGCACTACGTGATTTTTCGACTTAAGCTATTAAATTGTTTCGTAATATATATATATATATATACGAGTATATATTTATAATTTTAAATGCAATCTAAAATTTACGTTTTCTTAAAAATATTTCTCTTCTGATTTTGCAATGATACGCTTTATGTAGGTAAAGCAGCAATATCCAAAATGTTAGGAAGGAATAATTATCTGCAAATCAATCGCTCCGCCTACTGTAGTTTTATTCTAGGAATTATATCGCAATCAGTGATGTAGTGGAGGAAAGACGAAGGTATGCGCCCTATACCGTCTGGAATTGTGTAAGTATACCCTCTGTTTCACAAATAAAGCTATAGTGTATATTCTAGCTATGAAAGTTGACAACCTTATGCGTTGACTACAACACTGATTGCAATAAAGTGATAATGTACACTATCAACTAAAGTATATTAAGGATTTTTTTTTCTTTTTCCCAAATTCACTTTAAAAGTACACTTATTCAGTTTTGGTCGGAATTGAAAGTTTAATCTAAAAGTCGGAAATTAAATCGGCAATTACTATCACGGAGGTTAATACGTTTGGAAGGATTTTCGTTTAATAAATATAAAAGCATACGAATTCTAGGTTTGTGTGCAAAAACAGGCCGGAGCGTGCGTCACGTGTACACAGCCAAAGGAAGTGGGACCCCCAATTTTAGGTTTGTTTGGATCGATTGTTGTTTACAAATATAAAGTCATGCAAATTCGAGAGCGTACACTGCCGGAGCCCGTGGACCCCCAAAATTATATTAACTTGGAAAAATTTCCCCTTAAAACAATAAATCATTAAACACTGATTTTAGTTTATTTAAGATTATTATCGTAGATCAGGAAAACGCCGGGTCGATCAGCTTATACAGTACTCAGCAAAAGTTTAGACAATGATCAATTATGCTTCTGTAGTGAGAAGTATGTAACGAATTGTTGGAACTCAACTGTCATATATTAGTGGGGACTTATCTTTCATACACAAACAATAAATTTTAATTTATACACATTACATAATATATAATGACAAAAAAAAAAAAAAAACAAATTTAACATTGTAGCAAAAGTATAGACAATTTGTCTGTTAACAGAAAAGTATCCATAAATTAAATTCGAACTGCACCTACATTGTCTGCTATTAATGCAACAACGTGAGTTCCCATCGAAAAAACTAAACCCTGCATCACTTGGTGGTCCATTTCGTACCAAACAGGTTCAACAGCAGATCGAAGTTCATTATTGAGGAGTATTGTAAAAAAAAATGCATAAATCGTATGAGATATGATGCCACAAAAATTTTCGATTGGATTCAGATCAGGGCTACACGCGGGCCAATCGAGAACAGTAATATTTTGAGAGTTAAATTATTTTTTTGATTTGTATGCTACATGAATAGACGCATTATCTTGCTCAAATGTATACTTTGGAAAGCTAAAACTTCACCAAATGGCTTTCCAATGTATGTATGTAGTCTTACGCTGCTTGGCGACCATGAAAACTCCAGAGATACTTGAGAATTAAAACAAAGCGAGGCCCAAATCATTAACTCTTTCGAGGGTGGTGTCCTTAAAAAGCACACTTAATTTTAATTCCAAAACTGACAGACGGCACCAAGAAGAATTAATTAAAATTTTCCTTTTACAATATACGTGAAAATAAGCAAGTTCGTACTTTCTAATAAATTCGTTTATAAATTCTGATTTCAGTCCATTATTTCATTAGTTTTATAAACAGAATTACTCCGCGACGGAAAGGGGTCAATTTGTTGTGAGATTTCAAGGCTGGTTGTTTTATCATTTTCATGTAAATTAATGCACATCTTTCTATAATTCATCTACGAAGTAACCGTTGACACAGAAAGCTCTGACTCACTTTTAATGCGATTAGCAGTCATCATTTTGCCTAGATACCAGTTTACGGTTCCTTCAATAATCTCGTTTTCTGGCCACACGAGGCCTTCCAGATTTATGTTTTGCTTTGAAAGAGTCACCCTTAGACAGTACTTAAGGGTGCTGATCACTTACAATCTCGTTTTCCGTTCTCCATGTAAACCTATGGGAATATTTTCTCTCACTTTTCTAAGGATATCTCATGAAAAAATTGAGATTTTTGAATTTTGTTTTCTGTATGCAATTCTTAAAACTTGTCACTTTTCATCCTAGTTTTCATTTTATATTAAAACTAATTTTAAATATTTGATTTTGCATGAAATATTTGGAGCATGACCAAAATAATTTCTACCTCTCATTAAACTGTAAATTCTGGCACTTCTATTAGGTCGTTTGGAAATTTAAAAAAACACGAAAAAATGTACAGTTTCTAATTTATCCACTGATATAAAAATATTTCATTTCAATTAATTAGGGAGGGAGCTATAATTAAAACAAAACGCATATATTTCTATTCTGATGATTTCAGTGTCTTCCCCCACGATGCAATTCATCATTCTACGTGAAAGGACGCCCCGTCGCGTCTGCTCCGACTCCTGACACTAGGGGGGGGGGGGGGGAGTAGGTAGGGGAAGTAGACAGAAGGTTTCAACCAACACAAGACGCATTTTGCTTCCCTTAGAAAATTTTGAAGAGACACGGAATTGAGAAAGCAGCGGACTCCAAAATTTATATTGAATTAATTCCATTAATATATATATATATGTTTCATAAAAATATCTTTCATAGCAAATTAATTTTTCATGTAATACACCAGTAGTTTAAACCACATGATCACAATTTTTCAGTTTTTTGTCCATTATTTTAAATGTATGTTTATTATTTTACATATTGAATTTGAATAATATTTAATTTGAGTTGAATATGCACAACATTAAAATATTAGTAATTTAAACCATTGGCAAAATTGAAAGAAGTATTTCAAAATATTGATATTTTATACTGAGCATTACATATACCGTATTTTATGGAAGAAACGCCGCGGCGTTTACGAGTTTGAAAGTTATTTTTTTGTCAAGTGCGACGTTTACGATTTTTTTTTTTTTCGCGCGCATAAAATTGGGATAAAATAAAAATTCATTAATCCCATGAATAATAATATATATTGTTATAAGACTGTTCTCAAGCCCCCTGCTCAACAACGCGAAACCTTCTGACTTCACCGATTATGAAAACTGTGACATTTCGGATGATGATACTGAACAACTGAACCATACAGGTGGACAAAGAAAATCTACTACTCTTCCACTCAGATATTGACAACTCAGAGTTTGAGGGTTTCAAGTTGAAGCTAAAAAGGGCTAAAGTGCATGCGACGTAAAAAGCGTGCTAAGTTGCGACGGCTACTTAAAAAAATGTGGAGCGCCTAAGGAGAGGGTCCGCGTCGCGCGCTGTGGATGGCTTTAATGCCAATTGACGTCTTCTTAATAAAAAAAAATTACATAAAAATGTTTAAAACCTGATTTAAATATTTTAAATAAAATTTTAAAATCCTAAATTATTAAAAATGAGGCACTCTACACTGTTCAGAAAACTTTGATTAAAGCTAGGTCAATGAGATACTGTCGACAAAAGTAGTGTTCCCACAGGTGCGGCGTTTACGATATTTTTAATCTTATTTAGACCAATTTTGAGGGGTGCGGCGCTTACGACGGGTGCGGCGTTTCTTCCATAAAATACGGTACTTGTTGAATTCAACATTTTTATGTTGATACTATGCAACATCATTTTTGCATATTGTTCTTGATTGTGTCCAATTTTCCTGTTCATAGTATATATAAGGGAACATAAAAAAAAAGTTTTATTAGCTATATGTGGACTCGAATGAGGCACTCTTTGGAATAATATTTATAGCATTGGTGAGTTTGAATTATAATAGGCAATTTTAAAATACAGGGTCACAATTTCTTAAATACAGTATTTAAGCATTCAAACGGCGTGGGGGGGGGGGGGGTGTCGGCATGTGGAAGTAGATGTTTAGAAGACTACTTACAAATAGTTATTTCAAAATAATATAGTATTGTAAACTTAGTGTTCAGGAAGAAAATGAAAGGAAGGGAGGGGGGGGGGGTAGTAAACATTTTGGAAGAGGTAAGGCGGTTGTGGCAGAGTATCAAAATAAATAAATAAATAAAAATGAGGAGTGGACAAAGGTGTTTTTGCCTGAATTAAATTTCAACTTAATATATTACATGCATAAAAATGTATAGGTAATGTGCTAAAATAGGCTGTACAATAGAATGCAAGTACGTTTCCGTATATTGATAGTGAATTTTCAACTGTGTCATGCGTTTTTTTATTATACTAAATTTTAGCAGACTGTGTAGAATATATACAAATAACATGAACATGTACAAAAATGTACAAATGTATCATATACAGAGCTCCACTGATGAATTCAAGTACCTTTCCGACCGTGGACGGTAATTACTGATATCCGATTTTCAAATGTGCTATGTGCTTTCTAAAATGCTTTCTTGGCTATCTTATTTACATTATTAAATGGCGAAGTCTTGATAAAGCATTTTGGAAGTGTTGGAAAGTCTTTTATAATCTATGCTTGAAGCATGATTTTTCTTTCTTATTATTTAATGAATATATATATTTTTACGTATTAAAACTATACTCTTATATTTATTTTTTAATTGAATATACAGGGTGTCCGGTCTCAACGGTGTCCAATGGCTAATTCCTAAACCGTTAGTCATAGACATATAGTTCCAATTACAAAAATGTTTTAAATCAGGTAAAGACATATTTTAAAAGCGATTTGGGTCAATAAAAACTTTTCTTAAAAAATTATGAAGTTTAAATTTTTATACGGTTCCCCGGTCCTATAAATTATATTTAGTAAATTTTTGCTATTACACTGACAAGTAAGTCAAAAAAAGTCCCATTCATATAACACTAAAATTGTGCGAGTTATGAAACTTTAAAAATGCATGACTTATGCCACTTCTCTGCTCCGAAAATAAATGAATTCGGCTTGGCTTTGAGGGATCACATACCAAGTGCTTAAAGTAATCGAAGATCTTATTTCATGTGTATCTGCGCTTTGAAAAAAAATCGTACAAGCATTACGATTAAGTTAACATTTATTAAGTTTTAGATTGGCTAAAATAACATATGTTTTATTTTGTCAGGATTTGAGACTGTTTCTTTTATAATTTCTTTTAACAAAAATCATGTTATTTTTATAAGTTTCTTCAACGATCGTATGTATGTTTTTCCAGTTCAAAATTTTTACTAGAACTTTAATTCACTTTCAAATATCCGATCGAGATTACATTTTACATACTGGCACAAATCCGATAACAATCTAATATCATTATGATTTTCGGTGGTTACCATTTATACTTATTTTACAGGATAACGCAAAAAATCTCGGATAGATTACCGCCAAGAAGTTTAAGAAAAAGTTTTAGATGAGGTAATACAAGACTGCGATTTTTTATTTTTTTATTTTTATGTATTTTTTAGCACTGAATTCGAAAATTACCTTAATTTTTAACCATCCTGCCAGGATATTTCGCACATCATAAATTGTCGAATTTAAAGAATAACAAAAATCGGATATTATAAAGTAGAGGAGATGGTTGTATTTTTTAACTTTTGATAATTGATTTTTACGCACCTTTTAGCACTGAAACTGAAAATGACCTTCATTTTTAACCATCACGTTAGAATTTTTTTTTGCACATCGTAAATGTGTAAGTTAAAATATAGCGAAAATCTCATAATATAAAACATATGTAAACCATTTTTTATTTTATTATATTACATTTTATTTTATTTCATTTTATTCAATAATTTATTCGATATTTTTGCTTGTCTTGGAATTCTTACAGCTAAACAGCTGAGTGGTCTAATGAGATGGGGGGGGGGGGGATATTTAATTTTAACTGTGAACTTTTTAACTTTGAAATTTGCAATTTGCGAAAAATCCGGATACGATGGTTAAAAATGATGGCCAATTTTGGTTTCAGCGGGGTACAGAATACATAAGAATCAATTATCAAAAGCTAAGGAACATGAAATAAACCAAATTTTGCAGTCTAGAGCAATCAAATAATATTTTAAAATACGTATCATTTTGTAAAGAACTGAGGCTGTTAATTTAGCATAATTTTATTTAACATAAATTATGTTTTTTCTTTCTTCTTAAATGTTTATTACAAATTGTATATTTTGCATTAATATGTCAGAATGATTAAAGATTTCAAATTTATATTGCGATGTTAATTTTACTCTCAACCATTTTTTAATATATCTGACGAAATTATATTTCGACTAAATTTGCGAATGACCCCCAATTTGAAGCAAAAAATATGCTCCAACTTTAAACAGCTATTACTCGGTCAATTTTAATCGTAGAATAATGGGACTTTTTTTGTATTACTTGTCAGTGTAAAAGGAAAATTTTACTAAATATAACTTATAGGACCGGGGGACCGTATAAAAATTTAAATTTCGTAATTTTTTAAGACATGTTTTTATTGACCCAAATCGCTTTTAAAATATTTCTTTACCTGATTTAAAACATTTTCGTAATTGGAACTATATGTCAATGACTAACGGTTTAGGAATTAGCCATTGGACACCATTGAGACCGGACACCCTGTATATATATATATATATATATATAAGATAGAGTCAATTATCAAAAGCTAAGGAACATAACACAACTCAAATTTTGCAACCTAATAGCATTTTATAATATGTATAATTCTGTAAAGAAATTAGACTATTGCTGTTCACCATATTATTTAACAAAAATTCAGTTATTTTTCCCCTCTTATTTGTTTAGTACAAATTGTATATTTTGCATTAATATGTCGGAATGATTATAGATTTCAAATTTATATTACAATTTTTCTCTCAACTTTTTTTTTTTTTTTTTAAATACAGCTGACGATATTTCTACTAAATTTGTGAATGACCGCTATTTCGCAGTAAAAAAAATGCTCCAACTTTAAACAGCTATTATTTGGTCAGTTTTAATCGTGGAATAATGGCTCTTTTTTTTTTTTTTTTTTTTTTTTTTTTTTTTTTTTTGTCTTACTTGTCAGTGTAATATAGGAAAAATTTACTAAATATTACTTATAGGACCCGGGGCGGGGAACCGCATAAAAAATAAATTTTCATATTAAAAAAAATCTTTTTATTGACCGAAATCGCTTTTAAAATACTTCTTTACTTCATTTAAAACATTTTTGTAATTGGAACTATATGTCTATGTATAACGGTTTAGGAATCAGCCATTGAACATAATCGAGAGTGAACCCCCTGTATACGGTGCGTCACCCTATCACAGTCAACTTTTTCTTTTTTGTTTCCTTTTGAGCATTTTAAACACACACATTTTTAAACATACACATTTTACAATCACATAATTTTAAAAAAATGAATATTAATTGAGAATTTAAATATGCAGCGCAAACATATTATGTTTCTTGTTTTCACTTTCAGTTAACATTGTTGTGGATATTTTTGGTGGAAGTAAGTCGTGGGATGGGTGGGAACTCAGCATGCACATTACAAATTTTCATTCAATGATTTTTTTGTCTCACTTGTGCAATGTATTAATATGCACTCTATATTCTGGCATTTTGTTTTTGTGAATCATATATATGTTGCTGCAGCTTTGTTGCATTTATATTGAATATTGTATCCTTTAATTGAATAGATGACAATGCCAGAATTAACTGAAAATTAATTATATGTATTGCGCTTAGAAATTTTGGATATTTGTTAATAATGTCAATTTTTTTGAAAAATGATCAGAAAAAGAAAAGAAAAGAATTTGTTAAAATGTGTGGAAAATAGCTGAGAACTTTCCTAATGTATGAGAAAACTACTATGGTATATTTTGGGTAATTAATGTTTAAAAAATAATTTTTAGTGTTAAGTTTTAATCTACATATAAAATATATATATATATGCTTTATTTAAATACTCTGTAAGAAAAAAGAAAGTTCGGGTGATATTTACATTCGGATGTAACTATATACATACAGAAATAATACAGAAATTATAGTACTTTCTTTGTTTAATATAACAAAATTCTTACAAACTCAAGGTAAGGTTAACAAAGCTTCGGGGGAAAATATAATAATAATAATTTTTTGAGGAATCATTCCATTGAGGAATCATTCTTTAATTAAAATTTCCAATCACGTAATTAAAAAAAATTAATATCATTTGAAAATTTAAATATGCAGAGCAAACATATTATGTTTTTACTTTCCTTTCAGTTAATATTGTTATAGATATTTTTGGTGGGAGCAAGGTTGAGTAGGAGGGGGGTACTTAGCATGCGCAATACTAATATTCATTTAATGATTTTTTCCTCATTTCTATACATATTAATATTATACTTTGATATTTTGTCTTTGTTAATCGTATATACATTGCTGCATGTATGTTGTATCTATATTTAATATTGTATCCTTTGATTGAATGGAGAATTAATGAAGATATCGTTACATGTATTGGAATTCGTAATTTTCAATATTTCTTAATAATATTAATTTTATTAAAAGATGATCAAAATTAAATGAAATAACTTTCAAATTTTGAATTTATGACCGCTAATATGAGTTATTGGAAATCTTATATTATGCTTTTGTCAAATAAAGCTGTATTAAAAAACATTACTTGAAGTATTTTTTGTATTATTTATGTTCATTTTGCACTGTAGTTTAATTTCATTATATAAATACTTAAATACGTGCCAATATATTGAATAACTTCGATAATCGGAGATATTTTGATAAAATTATCTTACAACCTTTTATTTATTTATTTATTTATTTTTTGGGCACTTTTATGTGGAGAGGGGGGGGGGGGAGAATACATTGAGAATTCAACAGATTTTCTTTGTCTTACCCAGTGAGAAATACCGATGGCTGTATCTATTATCATTCATAAAAATAGGTCCAAAATCTCAACGAAATATCAAATTTTAAAGTGTTCAATAAATTTGTGGAATATTTTTAAATATATCATATAGAAAAAATGAATGTGTAACTCAGACTAAAATCTTCACTCTGTCCATATTTTCTTTACCTGATGATTTATAACAATATTTTTATCTATAAACAAACTTATATAAAAAAAAAATACATATTGCAGTAATTAATTATAATCAATTGTGCTTTGATTTTTCAGTAGTAAATTAATGTTGCTTTACATAAACAAAAGAAAAAAATCACAAACACTGAATATTACGTAATAAATTATGAAAACGAGTCATAGACAAGTTGATTTAATAAATATTTGTTTAAAATTTAAGATGGTTAAATTTGAAGGTAAACATGAACATATAATAAACATAATATAAAGTAAGGTGAAACATCAAAATCATTTTAGACAGCAAAATGACATTGGATCACTTTTTATTGCATATTTAAATTTTTATCAAACATTTTCTAAAATTTAGGCATTTATAAAAGTCGAAATTATTCAGTTGAAACTTATTCCTTGATGGAATTCCTGGTTGCGTCGCTGTAATAATAATAATAATAATAACAGTAAAATTGTTCAATGTGATCTCGTGTATTTTAAAAACTGCAAAAGAAATTGAAGTACTAATATTTCCCTACTAACAAAAATAGCTGCTATAGGAGAACTTTCCGTTCCTACTAGCTCATAAATTTTGTCAACAGACAACCGATAAGATCTCTTGGACTTCACGCCAATTAAAGGTACACGCCTCTCTGACAGCTGGCAGGGGGGTAGGAACGGTCCAGCATATGAGCTGAACGCGATATTTTTCGCCAGTGACCAGCGCCCTTAATAGATAGACTTCTTTGGACGATTCAAAGTGGCTGAAATTTCTGAAAAAGCCTTCCCTTTCGATTTCAGCTTCCATGCTTTAATTACTTCATCTGACTGAAAATTTCTAGCTTGCGGCATCTTCACTAACCGATATTATCGCGAGGTGCACTTAAATACTTCATGCATATGACGTCATAAGTTTGAAATTTGCCTTTTTCCGTCAACAGTTGCCAAAAAATCACAAAAGTGTCTAAACTTTTGCAATATGCAAATTTAACTTTTTTCAGTTAAATTAAATAATATCCTGCATTAAAACCGTTATTTTTGTCCTAAAACATTTAAAATATATTAAAAAATAAATACAGCTATTTGTATAACCCAAGTGTTCGTACTTTTTATTTAAAGGTTAAAAATCACAGTGTCTAAACTTTTGCTGAGCAGTGTATGTATATATATATATATATATATATATATATATATATATATATATATATATATATATATATATATAGTTTATGTAAATTAATTATTATTATGCGAGAATTCCTCATTTAAGAGCATAAGTAAAAGTATTAATTTCGAATTGATTACGATAGCAATAGAAGTACTGTTCGGTACTGAAGCACAAGCACCTATTTACCTTTTTAATGAATTTTTGTAACTATTTCCACAATCCAACTTAATCCTTTCCCCAGTTGTTAACCCTCCGTTTTTTCCAAGTCAAACAATCCCTCTTTGTTCCAGAACTTTGACTTCATAAAGATGTCAAATAAGCATAGCTGCCAACTCTTACGCTTATTTGTACCATAAAAATTTTATAATAAATTTTACCTTTTTAAATCGCCGTAATCGGCCGATTAAAGAAGGCAAAAACTTCTATTAATTTTTTCCGGTACAAAAAAGGGGAAGCGTTGCAAATAAGTACCAAATGGTAAGGATTCACGCCTTTTTCAAATAATATTTGTTTAAGTTTAAAATGCGTTTATTTGACATAGAATAATATCCGAATGTTGGAAGCTGTTCCCCTTTATTTAGAGGAAGTTTGAGTTCGATCTCGCTGCTACCTTCCGTTCAATCGCCCGTAGAAGAAGATTTCCTGAGACTTTAGACTTCAAATATGAAAAAAGTAAATAAAAAATGATTAACTTTAAAAAATACGTACCATCTTTTGGTCCAATCTGTATGCTATTTTTAGCAATTATGTTTACAGGGGTTTTTATTAGGATTGTATTTTAAACTGACTTTTCAAGTACCGGTGTAATAACAAACAACTATATTTGGAAATGGTTTATTAAATTCACATCAATAACATTTAAAGAATAAAGTTTATTTAAATAAATTCGCAGTTTAATATATAGGTATTTTTTAAGTTTGGTTTCGTTTCCCGCTGCCGAAGAGCCCTGAAAGCCTTCGGTTCGGAAAATATCCTTAATTATCTACACTCTAGTGTTGGGTAGGAGAAGTACTCACATAGTATGGAGACCTATCAGAGAAGCAACTCTCATTTAGGGATGTGTAGAGAAACGTGGAACAGGTTCCTAGGAACAGTTCCAAGAGAAAAAACGAAGGAACTGTTTCTCTTCGCCAAAAGGAACCGTTCCTTTCGAACTAAAATTCCATCTGTCGCCAAAGCAAACGTTGTCACACTTTTCTCTCACTTGCGATTGGTTGATGATGTCAAAAGGTTTCCAAACAATGAGAAACATCATTAAAGTATCAAATGCTAGATGCCAGAAAAGGGGAAAATCGCCTGATTAACGATGCCAAATCCGAGGAGCAGTTTAAAAGGAACATATCTTTGGGAAAAAAAACTTCTCGTTTCTGTTTCTCATCATTGCGCAGCCGCGGAAAAACGCAAGGAACAGATAGTGGAATGTGGAATGGAGCAGGAACAGGAGCAGATCGAGAAACGTACTTCAGGAACATGTTTTTTTTTTTTGCTGTTTCTTCTTTGTTCGTATCATTTTAGAGGTATTTTGCTTGGATTAGTGTGTGTGAGGGACGGGAGAGAGAGGGGGGGGGGGGTGATAAGAAGCTCTGGTAAGAAAGGAACTTTGTTGGTGCCAGGTTGAAAATACAGTTTTCACTTTGACATGAGGACATGACGGATAGAATTTGTCGGTCACTTATAGATTAGACAAATAAAGGAAAGGGGGGAAGGTCTCTTAACCCTTTTTCTTACTGAAAATACGTCAGATTAAACGTCTTTTGCATTTTCATGAATTTAGTACTATAATTTAATATGCATTATTAATGTAAAAAATAATTACTATTTTTTAACCATAAGATATTTATTTTGTATTTAATACATAAAAATTTCAATTTACACATTTAATACACAAAAATGTAAATTTCTTTTTTATTGTGAGTATCGAATTATGATAATAATATTTCTTTTCGTTCTTAATATTTGTTCAACAAATGTATGAATATTAATAGGCACATAAAAATCAATACTAGTATTAATAATAGTAATAATAAACGGTTTCGTTTACATCTGAATGAAGGTCTCCAGTCTGCCCCCCCCCCCCCAACTCTAAATTTGTTACTATAACTAAAGATTATTTTTTAACTATTTTATAAACACGATTTTTGCGCAGCTGAATAATAAGGATAAGTTAAAATAGCAAAAGGAATGAGGTTAAATTAACGTTAATACAATAATAATAATAAAACAGCACTAGTAAGGTTATTTGTAAGGTAAAAGTTGAATGCTATTTCTAGAAAATGAACAAAACTCTAACAAACGAATCAATAAAAACTTTTAATTTATGAAGAAATCCACAAAGAATGTTTAAAAGTTTAAAAAATGTAATTTTAATTAAATAAGCAGCTCAATAAATGTTATTATTTAAATTCAGTTTTTAAATTTGTATTACAAAATATTTCAGCAAAAAATTTCATTTTAAATCTTGAAGTTAAAAGAATTAAGGAATATTGCTGTAAATTCTTAAAAAGGGTATTTAAAAAAACTGTAATCGAACGGTTTTTCAATTTTCGATAAATGGACTACATTTTGAGCTATTAGCTATTGTTGTATCATGATGGTAGTTTTTCCTCTACTCCGCACTGTCGCGTCCGGAAATTCGGTTAAAGATATCAAATTCCCAGAATTTTCTGAAACACCTACCTTTTTTTTGAAAAAGGGGGAAAAACCCATTCGATTAGCTAATTTTTGAGCAAAAGTACCTAGTAATTTTATGCGTTTGCGAATAAAAATGAAATGAAGAATGTGTCAGAAAGAACACAGTTTAGATTTGAGAACAGACTTAAGAAAATCAAGAAAGTATACGTGAGGTCAGATATTTTTTAATTCATATAGCTTTAAAAAAAAAAAAAAAAAGAGAGAAGCTAGCTAGTTCAGTTAAACAAATTGTTCGGGAAAAATTCATTATATATTATGCGTATTTTCCGATTTTCATAGACATCAGGTAGAAAAATATAGTTTATTATTAGTATTGTATTTATAGAATTTTAATTATGATGACCAATGAAATCAAAAGAAAACATTCCTTAAATACCTTTTTTATTTTAGCTTTTCTTGAAAAATAAAGATATTTTATCATGAGTTGTTTTATGGATTCAAGTCAATTGGATAAACAATTCTTTAGAAGATTTCGCAAAAATAAATAAATAAAATAAAATAAATAAATAAAAAGAATGCAAGGAAGAAACTGCATCCAGTTTGAAGTTACAAATCTTTCTTGATGTATTCACTAGAAATATTTCCGGTGTCAGCTTAATAATGTATGCTAAAAAACTTTGAAGCAGTGCCAGATATGTTCTTAATTAATCGCTATCGGAATTAAGGTTTACAGAAGCAGCTGCTAAACACTGAGAATATATGCATTTAAAAAATTCCTTAGATTCTATTAGAAACAAGATTGAGAAGTTTTTAAACGATTTTTTTTACGCAATTTTGAAATACATAACCAAGGACCAACACAACCAACACACAAAAAAAAAATCACGGTGGCACTAGATTTTGATGTTATTGTTGTCGGTGTTATTTATGACGGCCGATTATCTGCACGAGGGATATGGGCCCGAGGGGGAGTGCCCTCCGTGGGGGTCTTTCTAAGGGAACCTAACCCGTATTTACGTATGGAAACCCAAGGTTCGAAGAAAACCCCGAAAAACTCCGAACGATTAGGCCGACGAGCGCGATTGGGTTCGAGCACAGCCCCTCCCGCCTATCACCTTCGAGAGCAGAGCCTCTCGGCCACTGGTGGGGCCGCACTAGATTTTGGAACGAATATGTCTGTCATCAATTGCCTAGTCTGTTTTTTCTTTAAATCGGGTATATGCACATGAAATAGAACTTTGAAGAATTAAATCATTTTATTATCTTTTTTTGTCGAGGACCCCCCCCCCCCCCCCCATCTGCCGTTTAAGATAATTTTAAACTCATGAACTTACGATAAACAGAATTAAATATTGTCTTCAACGACAGATTTAGTGAGAGGAAGCTTACCCCTTCCCCAAAATTCCTTAATTTACTTTTCTCTTACTGTATAATTATTTTAAGTTACTTGAAAAATAAATAAATAATATTCATTTTTTTAAATCATCTGATAAAAAGAAAATTTAGTTAATTGAACTTGGAACCCTCACTTTCCCCTCCCTGCCCCCCCCCCTTCCCGCCTTCTTAGAGCCATATCTCAATTCTTGGCATTATTTTCAATTTTTAGCTTGCTAATTTTAATAAGAAATCTCAAAAAATTTAGTTTATCTAATCCTATTAGTTTATGTTTAGAACTAATAAGTTTGAAAAAGAGTATTTCACGGAATTTAATTATTGGATTATCTTAAAGCCAGTTTCGAGTCAAATGCTAACATAGTATTTATCGCAGTTGTTTTAAATATTGGCCATGGTGTCCATTTTTACATTACAAATATTATTAAATGTATTTTTTATTATTATTATTATTTCATTTCTTTTTCAAGCAGCATCCTCTTCATTTTTTGTATAATCAAAATTTCCACTTGAAACTCAAAAGTAAAAAAAAAAAAAAAAAAAAAAAGAGAGAGAAAAGAAAAAGAAAAAATAACATGATGTATCCAGATTTTTTTTGCATCCGAAACCCTCATTGCTTTAAACTCCCTTCCTCAGTGTTATGTATTCAGTAAAGAAAAGAGGGTTTTTAGACTTTTTTTAATCCCTGACACCGAACAATCAATCAATGCTCTGTGAGTGCAACAGTCCCAGGAACAGGTCTTGGTGTCTTCGTTACTCTTCTCGTTCGTTACGAGATCACGTGACCTGTTCCTTTGGAACGGGTAAAAGGAACAGTTCCAGGTTCTGAAGGAACGGTACGTTTTCGTTTTTCAAATGGTGCAGGAACGCCCATCCCTACTCTCATTACTACAATGGCAATATCTTTAACATGGGATTACGCATACACGGTAGTGATTGCTGAGGATAACGCGGGAACTACGGCCATAACAGAAGCCAGGTTGCTAATACGGCGATATATCGCTTTCTTGGCGACAAGTGAGAGAAGAAAAAAAAACAGCGACTGCTTGCTGCTCCTAGTTTTGAAATTTATGAATAGAGATTTATTTTAACAATCTGAAGTTTGGAAACAATTGGAATTAAACTTTACTTTAAAATAAGTGTTGTGATAAAACAAAGTATTTTTTCCCCATGTTTGAAAGGATAACTTGATTTTTTTTTTTCAAACAAATTTATATTTTTAAATATATTTTATATTGTTTGTTAATATTTTTATACTTAACAAATAAAAGTATTTTTACATATAATTCTGTGCTATTCGCGTGAATTATTTGTTTTGAACATTAAAATAAATTATGATTTAAATTAATTAACTAAAAATAAGCCAAATAAAGTTATTTTATTTGTAAAATATGAAAAAATATATATATATAAATCAAAGATTAAAATAAATTGTAATATTTTCAAAAGATATTCCAAGGCTTTAATGAACTTCAGATTTAGTAAAGGTTTTATTCAGCATTAATCTACCCTATATATATAAAATCCTAATGAAACGAATTTATGAAACGGAAATATGAATCGACTGATTATGTTTCATGGCGATTTCTCCTAAAATATGGAATACTTTGTGATGAAATTAACACCAAAAATCAATATTGAGTCGCAGATTTCAAAACTGGTGTTAGAATTTTTAAATTCGAATTAGTTTTCGAAATATTAATTTTTTTTCTAATGTTATATACATTTTTCTAATGATGACAACTCAAATTCCCTGCTTTATTTTTTTTAACGAAATGAAAAGAAAAATATTAGGCACAGATGTCATATACGCACCGGGGTACCTAATTGGAGCCAAAATGGCATTATTTTGGTTGACATGGTAACCCGGCTATTGTTGTTTATTGAATAATTTAAGTATTGCGCGGCAGCGCATTACTTATTTATTTCCAATGTCCCTTCTCAATGTTAATTTAACATATTAAAACCTATGGAGATCATAACTTTTTGATTTTTTCTTCCTACCTTTTTGTCCCTGATGCCACACATTTTTTGTTCTTTGTTAATTTTAATAATATTATAAATTTGAAGTGTAAAAACATTTACCTGATATCAGATAGAAAACGGATGATAAAATGCCTTTGCATATGGGTGGATTATAACACAGAAAGTAGCACAGGGTATGTTTTATTTAAATTATTCAATTATTTTTCTGAATAATTACAATTTTCGCTATTTTCATTCAGAATCAATGGACATTTTCCCGTGAAATTTAACATTATTAACCATTTGGAAAAATCGTTATTGTCCTCGTATATATATATATCATGATAATTAGATCTAGTTTAATTCACATATATCTTAATTTCTATTGAAGAATCCATTATAGCAATTCTATAAATGAAGTACATCTAATTTTTCTAGTAAAAGGAATCTGTAGAGTTTCTGTAATTATATACAGGGTGTCCCTTATTGCTAATCCATAAACAGTCAATTTTAGAGGGACATTTCCAATTGCAATTTTCTTTTTAAAGATTTTTGTTAATCACCTTAGAAGTCATTGAAAAGTCAACATTTTTTTTTTTTTTTTTTTTTTTTTTTTTTTTTTTTGGTAAACGTTTATGTTTGGTTCCTTGGATGTATGAATTTTTATTTCAAAAGACATATTTTTTGGTTCTGTCACAGAAAATAAAATTCATTACACTTTTATGGGGAAAAAGAAAAGGATAATTTGAAATTGAAAGTTCTTCCGCAACTAAAAATATGTTTTAGTGCTGGAAAACAATGAAAAAATTTTAATAATTCAATAAAATTTGAAACATTTTTGCAATTGGATACATTACTATAAAAAGTACAGCTTATTATTTGGTAGGAATTAATGAAGAATGAAAGAGATATAGCATACCTTCAATTTTTATTCATTTTCTTTCTATATTTGTATGAAACTGGGAATCAATTATCATTAAGGCTGTTCTTAACTGCTCTGCTCAACAAGCGCAAAAAGTTTTGACACTTTTACCAATTCATTTTTTAACGAAAAGATATAAAATTGGAAGGCCTGACTATGGAAGCGTTTTGGAATCGAACTGTTTTTTTTTTCATTTTTGGATAAATAAATTAACTATTGAGATATAAGCGATTTTGATCATGTGGCAAAGACGTTTTGCCCCCTTCGCTGGCTCGTTTTTCTGCTTCTTCGGGAACTTCAGTTCAAAACGTCAATTTTGACACTATTTTCTGAAAGATCTATTGTGTTTGCAAGAAAATGGAAAAAACAGCTCGATTATATAGTTTCTGAACAACAACACCTGCTAGTTTCATGCATTTCAGACCAAAAATAAATTAAAACTTATGTCATAAAGTTGCCCTTTTGAATTTGAGAACAGCCTTAATGGCTTACCAAACACAGTGGAGCAATGTATATGTTTTTTCAGAAACTGACTCTTAAAAATATGCAACCACAAAAACATATTGCACTCTTGCTTCAAAAGTGCCACAATTCCAAAAAATCCATTTTTAAGAAAATGCTGTCGTTTTTTGGCTGTATTTTCAGTGCACTATCTGGCACTTCAGATGATTGTTAGAGGCGTGAAAAACCAAGCTGAATGGTAGCCACAACTCAAAAATACCAATTTTTGAGTTGGGGCATTTATGAAGAAAGGGTGATTTGAAAATGAAAGTAAACACACAGATCTGATACATAAGATTTCACTATAATAAAATAATTTTATTTAATATTGCTAAATATTTTAACATTATTAACCCCTTCGCGACGGGAGCCTTTTACGAAATGTTTATTACTTTGCTACCGGTTTTAAAAAACAGAAGTGTGTGCCTATTCAAATCGGGAAAATGCTCTGATTAAATAAGGTAAATTTTACAGTCAAATTTTACTGGTGCGGATAAACGAGGTTTCTTAGGCCTATTTCCGGCACGTATACGTGTCGCTCGTCCCCAAGGGGTTAAATATCTGCACAATGGAGATAATTATTTAATTAACTTGAAGATAATTTTAAATTTCACAAATAATAAACATACAACCAGTGCTCCAAATAATTAATTTCAGAATTTCATTTAATTTTCCTTCTGTAACAAATACATCGTACAATGGAAATTCCAAATAGCACACAGTCAAACAAAAATTGATAGTTAAAAATCTTTATTTTTCTTGTTATTATTATTTATCTTGACGAAAGAAAAAAATATTCATACTATGTTGATTTAAAATTTCATGGAGAATTTCTCAGAAAAGTGTATAGAAACTAAAACATATGACAAAGACTGTGAATGCTTCTTTTTCGTTCTAAATGAGAAAAGCAAAATATATCAATACTATTTACTGATAATTTTTTTTATCATATGCTCTAATGTTATGAATTCTATTTAGTACAAAACGGGGGTGTGCAGAAAGACTGCAAGCCTCGGTAGTAATTCGAATATGGGCCCTCTCCACCACATCATAATACAATGAGACATGCTAAGACGAAACACAATCAATCAGTAAAAATATAGTTGTTGTTGTAGTATTTTAAGGAAGTTTAATTGCATAATATACTTTTTGGCAGTATCATGAAATTTTCTGTTTGAACCAGGATTCCGTTACAAACAGGTAAATATAAAAATAGCAATTTTAGCCTTTTTATTTTTATTATTTGTTAGATATTTTAGCCAACGAGGGCCAAAGCCAGATCCTCTGGGAGAGCCAGGTCCCAGTAATTTGTACCAGCTCTACCCCCTCAGTATGAGCCTACAAAACAATAATCACTACATAATAACAAAGTACATTCGGTTTAAATTTTAATATATATTTATTATTTTGACTGTTTATTTTTTATTAATAGTAACTTTTGTAAACATTTTTAACCTGTCATTCAAATCTTGAAAAAAAAAAAAAAAAAAAAAAAATAGTTTCAGAATTTCAAAATAAGAACAGTTGTAAAATAAGATAAGCTTCAAGCTTTTTTTTTTTTTTTTTTTTTTTTTTTTCTTGTTTAATGAAATTATACCATTAAAGAAAAAAGTACTAAATCTATTTCAACACTTTAAGTGTTAGATAATTTTGGTGTTGAAATGTTTAAAAGTGCAACAGGCAAAAATCTGTTAAGGAAAAAAAATAATAATAAAATAAATAAAACATGGTTCAACAAATTGGTTCATAATATCAAAGCTTTCTAATTTTTATGAAAATTTCATACATTATATCTCTCATTTATGATTGTTTATATGTATATTTGCTTACCTTTTCTGTTTAAATAAAAAAGAAACTGCCCATTAACAAACTTCCATTATACTGGTGTTTATTATGTCTTATGTATAACAGTAGCAAACAAAATCAAACAATGGAATTTTCAGACAGATTTTTAATGTTTAGTGGGATACCTTTCTGATAATCTTTTATTTAGGATACACAAACAACCAATTGGGTGTAGTAATGAGTCACTTGTAAAGGATGGAGAAAATTATTTTGCTTAAAAAACACATGAAAAATGTATTCAAATGTGAAAAAATAAAACATTTTATATATATATATGTGTAATATAAACAAAGGCGTTTCCAAAGGTTAGGTCACGGGAGTCATGATCCCCCGCTGAACACCAAAAAAACATTCCAAAGATCATTTTAAAAATGAAATATACAGTAGAGTCATGATTATCAGAGTCCCGCTTAGCTGAGTTATTTTCTTCTGATGGAGAAAAAAAAATATAGCCATTTTTTTCCCATTCTCACAAGAAAATCAGAGTTCTAACTTTTTACGGCTGCACTTTCATCTTCACCTAACACTTCATTTATAATGGCTGCTTGTTTCATAATAATGGAAGCCGTAAGTCCATCAGAAGAAAATGATCCATTCCAAAGGTATAAGTTCGATAGAAAAAATTATTTAATACTTTGAGACTAGAAGAGGCTAAACCTGCAATTTTCATAGCACTAATAGAATCGCATAGCTGCCGATTTGTACGCTTTTATTACCTCTAAATTTTGATAAATTTTTTTGCCATATTTAATCGCTGACAATTGTTATACCTTTTAAACTGAATTTGAGGAAGTGACAGCCAATTGTTCCCTTGTGACGACATTTCTGTGGCTGTCAACTCGTAAAACTTCGCTAAAAATGCTAACTTGGACGACGTTTTCTGAATGAATCTTTGCCTTTATAAGAAAATGGGAAAATTTAATTTCTTGGAATCTGAACAAAATCGGTAAAAATTTTTATTTTTACGAATATTAATGTAATTTTTTTATATTTACGAATGAAAATGACTTCGTGAAAGTATCAGAAAAGTAGTTTGTTTGAATTTGAGAATAGCTTTCAATGTAAAAAAATATCATAAAGAGATGTGATCCTCCCCCATCCAAAAAAAAAAGAAAATCCATGACCCCCTCTAAATGGTGAGCTGCATCCGCCCTTGAATATGAAGTACACAGATATTTCTCCTAAGATTAATACTAATATTTTATTTAGCTAGTCCTCTCAAAGTGAAACTAAATAAATAAAAATCTAATCTTAATTATGTTTACTATATATTTACTATAATACTTTAATTTATTCATTTATTGACAGAGATTTATATTTGTCATTGCAATGTTAAAATATTTGCTGTTTGTTATTACCTGGTGCTAGATGGATGTGAAAAAAAGAGTTGGCGAGATTGAAAATTTTTTGCGAAATTTGGCGCCATTGTGTTCCGGCTAACATAAGAATATTGAATTTAATGTATTTTCGCGATATTTTATTTGACTCTAAAATCAGGGCTCCCAAATGGTCCGCCAACTGAATACCAATAAATTTTAACAGAAAATTTTATGGTAGTTTTGCGCTGGAATTAACTTTCAAAGGTGATTCCGGGGCGGTTTTTAAGAAAAATCTAAAAAGAAAATTTTTCTAAAATAAAATTGGTATTCAGTTGGCGGACCATTTGGGAGCCCTGTAAAATAAATGCATTTTTTTTTTTTTTTGTAATTATTTTATTTAAGAATTTATTATTTTAAATTAGAATTTGGAATTGGCTTCTTACAACATTTTATATAATTACAATTCTCAGTATTGTTAAAAAGGTGATGAAATAAATAAATTAAAATTCCTTTAGAAGAATAATGCACTTTGATAAAAAAGTTATTATTTGAATAGCGACATTCCAATGTATATTCGTCTGAAAAATAAGTAGTGTTCGGAAAGTAATTATAATCGTGATAAATAAATATATATATATATATATATATGTGTGAATGTGTGAGAGAGAGAGAGAGAGATTTTAGTTTCTGAAGATCTTGATTATATAATGAATTCTTTAGTAACTAGTATTTGGAAATTTCCAAAACTAATGAGTATGATATTCATTAAAATTAAACTTGGTGAAATGATGACCGCATGTTACGGTCTTGATGATCCCATGTTGGAATGCCATGCTCGATGATCGAAATCTCTTACAGCAAGAAGAAATAATCAAATGAAGAAAAGTAAAAAGAATATAATTCATCTTAAATATGTACTGATGAAAAAAAAAAAAGAAACTCACCCCAGAATTATAGTGTTATAAACTTTTATATAAAAAGAAAACAGGTTCGAGTGTCAAGCTTGTTCATAAGGTTAAGCTTGTTCTTAAAATATTTTAATTTCATGAAATACGGCAGTAGTAACTGCTGTTATGTTATAAAACTGAACTGAACCTTAATTGACATATCTAGTAGCGGATAGGGATGTGGAGGTTCAAACTGTGTTAAGACAAAAAGGATTTAGAGGTTTTGAAAAACATATTATTAAAAAAAAAAAAAAAAAGTTTTAAAGATTAAGCTCTGTGCTGTAGCATGGCGGAGAGATTAGGAGATTGGATGTTTATTTTTTTTAGGAAAGCAAGAAATAGGACAAAATGGTTTTGTGAATTAAAGAGGTTTGAAAATTTAACGGGTAATTCGCAATATACTCTCCTTCGATAACTGCGCAAAGGTGGCAACCCCGGTTTATCTGGCAGCTCCTCGGACGTCACTAAATATGGCAACCCTAAGACGAGAGCTCCGTTTTAAAATCCTTTATTCGTATGCCGTTTTCTGATTGGACGCTTTTAATTTGTTAAAGGATCTTTTATTGGACGTAAGATAAAGCTTTTACCTGTATTTTTGAGCTTTTACTGAATTTGAATTATGTATGAAAGAGAGGCTGATTGTTTCAAGATATTCTTTATTTTCTTTCATTCTTCTCTTTTCTCTCTTTTTTTTTTTTTTTTTTTTCAACCATTTGGAAAAATGATTATTGTTCTCTGTCAGGGTAGTAAATCAAAAACATATCTGAAGCGTTTTATTGGTTGAATCCGCATTTTGTTCATTTTCTGATTGGTCTATACAGTAATCTGTATTTTCCCTTTACTTTCAACAGAGTTGGATACTTCTGTTGCCACTATGACAAAAAGCAATTAAAACTACAAAAAAAAAAAAGAAAAAAAAATTAATAACTCAGAAACAAATTGAGATACAGCTTTGAAACAAATTGCATTTAAAAGTACATTTTTTTTTCTCTATACGACGGTGTAAAAAGTAATATTGTGGGATGTTTAGAAATTTGAGAATGAAATTTCATTTAAAATTGGTCGTCAGATTTCTTGGAAATCTGACAATGGAAAAGCCTTTTCCCGAACAACCAATGAAATGCTTGTATAATACGTAAGTTTCAGGAAATCTGACGAGTCGCAGGCGATTTTTGTCGCTTGCAATTTTTACGCGTAATAAGACTATTAATGTTTAATTCATGGCGTACGTAATGTATGATCAACTCCGTGCGATTTTTTATGTCTTAAATTTTAGTCTTTGAAAAAATCATTTTCCAAATGGTCGTTGTAATTTGTTAAATTACTTTTTAAATAATTTTTTTTGTTTTCTTTTTTTTTGGTCGCGTCTGTATTAATTTCAAATGAAATTAAAGGGGAGGTGATGGGGGCGGGGGGTGGGGGGAATTAATTTCCATGCAAATTACTTCGATTTTATTATCTTTAAGTAGTGTCTTGATCCAAGCCGCTAAATATGTTGAATCTGCATGCTATCAACTATGTATTAACTTAAAAAATATATTTCTTAAAAAAGGGCTGCAAATATAATCTGAAGTAATCTCTTAAACAGAAAATCAAAAATCATGTATTATTTTTGTTACACTAAAAGTTTATAAAATATATATATATATATTTTTTTAAGGATTGTTACTTCATCTTAAACACTTAGTTTTAAGAAAAGTAAAAATATGGTAATTAGGAAAGGCTGCCTGAAAAGCAAGAACTATAAATTGATATAAATTTTAAGAATATAAAAAATATATAAGTTATTCAGTAATTACTTGTAGAAAAGCAGAGATAAATGGAAATGAAATCCATCTGAACATTATAAAAACTCATGCAAGTTTTTATTTTGTTATTTCTATTGAAAATAAAAGATACAAGCCATAATAAAACATGTAATAAGAAAAAATTGCACATAGGATTTTGGATAAATATACATTTAAGTAGATCAAAACTCATGGGCGAAAGAAATTAAAATGGCCAAAGAAAATAAAAAGCGGAATAAACGCAAATTTAATATTAAATTATTGTCTGAATTCGCGATACATAGGGGACGAAAAGACCTTACAGGGTAATAGAAGTAATTTATTTGAACTTGGGGTTGATCATATACTTATTAAGATTAATGATAAGATCCTCTAGGAGGTTACTTAGAATAAGAATTTAAAATACAATTGTTTTACGATATTCCCAGATTCTCATTTATATTTAAAGTCTTTAATTAGATAATTAATATTGCCCTGTAATTATTTACAATGTATTCCACCTTAACAGCGCCAGCATCATTACCCGCATTTAATGGCATTTTTAAGTCTAACTGGATAAATTTGGTGATTTCTCCTGTATCAAAGAATTACCGGAAAATGCAAAATATTAGTGCACGAATTTATAACATAAAGACAATTTATTTACATTAATAAATATTTAAAAATAAAAAGAACATCAAATAAAATTTTATTTTTGAATAAATTTGTGTGTAAAAGCTAGATTGCATTCATTTTTAAGGCTGTGTTTCAGCTAATGGCTGTTTGAAAACCAATAACACAGCCAGGATTTAAAAAAAAAAAAAAAAAAAAAAAAAAAAAACAATTTAACAAATAACAACGACCCTTTGGAAAATGATTTTTTCAAAGACTAAAATTTAAGACATAAAAAATAGCACGGAATTGATCATATATTACGTATGCCATGAATTAAACATTAATAGTGTTATTAAACGCAAAAATTGCAAGCGACAGAAATCGCCTGCGACTCGTACGTGTTATCCACTTGAAACTTACGTATTATCCAAGCATTTCATTGCCTGTTCGGGAAAAGGCTTTTCCATCGTCAAATTTCCAAGAAATCTGACGGCCAATTTTAAATGAAATTTATTTCTTAAACTTCTAAACATCCCACACTATTACTTTTTATATCGCCGTATAGAGAAAAAAAATATACTTTTAAATGCAATTTGTTTGAAAGCTGTATCTCAATTTGTTTCTGAGTTATTAATTTTTTTCTTTTTTTTTTTTCTTTTTTTTTTTTTTTGTAGTTTTCATTACCTTTTTGTCATAGTGGCAACACTCTGTTGTCCATCTCTGTTGAAAGTAAAGGGAAATACATATAACTGTATAGACCAATCAGAAAACGAATAAAATGATTATTCAACCAATAAAAACCTTCAGATATGCTTTTGATTTCCTACCCTGACGAGGACAATAATCATTTTTCCAAATGGTTAAAAAAAAAAAAAAAAAAAAAAAAAAAAAAAAAAAAAAAAAACTTGCCTTATTGTCGTTATGAGCAGTTCAAATAAATTAAATTAAATAAAATTAGTAATGCCTCTTGTGCTTTAAATATAAATCTAACATATACCGTATCCACTGCATCATCTATCGAGTAGTTGATCAACAAAATTTGAAAGGTCTTTATTTTTCAAACTCTAACACCCCCCCCCCCCCTCTCCTCTTCTCTCAAGTCTTGTCCTTTTCTTTCTACGTCCGTAATTTCTGTAAAGATCTTTTTTTGTGTTTTCTGCATTCAGATTATTTAATTTCTAATCTTCTGTCCTTTTCTTTGAAATTATGAAGCTGTAAATATACGTTTCAAAAACTAACAAAATAACGCATTTAAATCGGAAATAATTAATATAAATAATTGTAACAATAAATCGTAAATAATATTAAATTGTTATAGTCTTAGAGAGGGAATGTTCTAAAAACTACCAGCAGATGGCAGCACCAAACTTATTTTTTCTGAAATTGTAGTAAAAATAAACAATGTACATAAATTAGCTGAACAAAAACAATGTTTTATGACAAAACTAAGTTTCGAATACTTTACATAAACTATACTTCTATATACTAACTTCTACTTTACATAAACTATAAGTTTTGAAATTAATACCGAAATAACTCATTTAAATCAGAAGTAAATAATTAATAGTTTAAAAAATAATCCATAAGCAAAATTAAATAATTGCAGGATTGGAGGGAAATATTCTGAAAGCAGACAGCAGATGGCAGCACTAAACTTAATGTCTCCGGTTGGTTGGTTGGTTGTATTTATGTCGGCCAATTATCAGCACGTGGGATATGGGCCCTAAGGAGGAGGAGTGCCTTCCGTGGAGGTCTTTCTAAGGGAACCTAACCCGTATTAACGCTTGGAGAACCAAGGTTCGAAGAAAACCACGAAAACTCCGAACGATTAGGCTGACGGGCGCGATTGTGATCGAACCCAGCACCTCCCGTCTACCAGCTTCGAGAGCAGAGCCTCTCGGCCACATAATGTGTCCGATCATCAAAATTTTAGTGAAGATACAATTTTTGTTTTTTACAGTGTAAAATTATTTAAATTTCTTATTTTTCATTATGGGCTTGTAAATGGTAGAGGACGAAAATCGAAAAAAAATACGTATATAATGCAAAAGAAAGATTTCGATACGAAAAATCATTTGGCTGTGCGGAAATACACACTGTAGCTACTTTCTGAAATATTCCCGAATTTTATTTTTTATTTTTAATGCAAATAAAATGTTCTTGATGCTATTGAAAATAAGTTATTTATACCAACTTGCATTAATCACCCAGTGACTAAATCACGAATTTCTTTCAGCAGTACGCAGAGTTTCCAAATTTTATGTGCATCAGTTGGATTTAATTTGCTGCTGTAACGTTCATAAATTTATATGGATCTAGAAGAATTTTCAAGAGGCTTTTTCTGTCATGCATAAAATCCCTTAATTTACTTAAAATAGCTTTTTTTTTTTTGGGGGGGGGGGTGATCGTAATTATATAAATACGTAGCACCTACAGTCGTTGTCCGGTCCGTCCGTCTGCCCGCCTGTAACAACGCATAAACTACCCAATCGAATGGTTTGAAATTTAATATATATAATCGTTGTAGAATTTTGTCGAGTCATTTGAAATTTTAGGAAAATCGAATCTAAACTTCAAAAGATATTCATAAAAGTTTTCTTCATTCTATTAAATCCTATCCTACGTCATAAATTCAATGCTATCCCATGATAGGTCATGATTCTAGGTTGCCAGGATGATGACGTCCTATTTTAGAGAGAGTCCTGTTATTTCCGCCTTACTGAATTTAATATATATACAGTAGAAACCCGCTAATCCGAAATTCCGGTTAATCCGAACCGATTTTATTTAAACGGTGAATATCGGGGAAGACTTGTAGAAGCTAGAATTAAAAAAAAAAACCCAGTAAAGCATGTTTTTTTATTTTTTAAACAGCTTTAATAGAATAAAAAAATAATAACGTAAATGCACAACAAATGTACACGAATATAAAATTAAAACGTGCACTATAGACCTACTCGTAGAAGACATCTTAAAAAAATCTCAAATATCAGTTTGTTTGCCACTCACTATAAAATTCTTTACTAAAAGGCAAAAAGTAATTCAGATGTTAAAAACTTATTTTGCCTTTCAACAGTTTGATTTCGCAAATTACCTACAGAAATGTTTGTTTTCTCCTCTTCGACGTGTTGACTGAGCTATTTACTGATTCGCGATTTTGAATCTGAAGTTCCATTGGATTATTGTAAACACCAGGATTGATTTAACAATATATACTACTTTTTCCGAAAGTCGTGCCGGTTTATCCAGCATGCCGGACCTTAGGATACCAGATTAGAGGATTATTACTGTACTACTGAGTACTTATAACTTACTTTTTTTTTTTAAGAATGCACTTTTTCTTTTCTTTTTTTATCGGAATTTCGGGTAATCCGATTTTTTTGTAATCCGAACAGGCACCGGTCCCAACTAGTTCGGATTAGCGAGGTTCTTCTATATATGTAATCGTAATAAATTTTGTATTCATGCACTTTTACATAAGTGCTTTTGCTTGTTAGATAAACTTTACCTCACTACATTTCTAAACATGAAATTTTACGTCGATAGGATTAAAAATTGTTCCGTACGAGGAGGTCTGACCAAAAATACTTATTTTATCTTTTTCTTTTTTTTTTTTTTTTTTTTTTTTTTCCCTTTTTAACCCTCCGTCTACCAGACGGGTCCAATGGACCCGATGGGTACATTCGAAATATTTATTCTAACCAGAAATTTCTTTAAAATAAACTAAATATGTAAACCAGATAATAATGAGTTAAGTAAATAAGTTCAATAGTTTTAAATAAGAATTCTGATGTGTAATATTTTTATAAAACTTGAGTAAAATTTTCGGTAGTTCTAGGGTTAAAGAAACATCTTGTGCTGCGATATTTATTTTTTTAATGAATCTCTTTTTAATGAAAAAAATAGATTTTCATGCTACCTTAAAATATTTTGTAGAATGTTATGTACAATGTACTACGACTTAGACCAGAAGTGTCATTTCGAAACTTCTAAAGAAAGGGGATAAAAGTATTTTATTTTGTTGAGCACAACAGAGAAGCAACTGATACTCACATAGCTTCCACATCGTTGATAGCAGCGTGTTATTTACAGTCGTTCAAATGGCACAATCGGATAAGCACTGGCTAAATGCACTGAACTAATTTTGTCTTTTACCTTTTTAACCCCTCGGATGTTGTTTCTTGGTTAACGTTAAATTTCCTCTTAACAACAGTGACAATAATAATGATTATTTAAAATCAAAATATTTTTCGTGAAACTTCCATAAAATTAAGGTATGTTGCTGAGCTAATAAAGGTTTTTAATTGTAATTTGTTTACATAATTTTCTTCAAAATTAATTAAAAAATGAATAAAAATGTATCCTATACCCAGAGAACAATGGCTATTTTTTAATTTAATCTGTTATTCGACATTTGCGTCTACATAATTTGCATCTCAAAATTGTGCTATCGGAATCCACAGAATTCAAAGCATATCTGTAAAAATGCATAAGGACAGAAAAAAAAAACTAATTTAAGGCGGAGTTAATCAAGTGACTAATTTGAAAGTAGAGAAACTCCGCCTTAAATACTGCCTTTTTCTATACCTATGGTCTATGATTGGAAACTTGTTTGAGCTAAATTTTTAATTACGGTATTTAATTTCAACCCTTCGATGTCATCGAGGTGTGTGTCTCTCATACAGAGCCTTATAGTGATAATCAGATATATTATTGAAATTTTTTCAATCGAGTCAAAATTCTGTAATGTGGGGATGCTCGTTACCTAGTATCATTAAACAGGGCCTCCCAGAAAAATACGAATGCTGTGTTATATACATGCGGGTATTTAATACTTGAAGAAATTTTTTGCGATTGCATTTAATACATTTAAAGTCGCTTTTTCATACGAACTAGGAACAATGCCATGATCATTTTATATTGTTAAATTTTCTAATTTAATTTTACATTACATATGAACACCTACCACAATGGAGATGGGCGGAGAATAATAAAGGGTAGGGTATAGATTTTTGTTGTTGTTGTTGTTGTTGTTTTTCGTATGTGTATAATATGTTAGGTAACAAACTTTTTTCAGCGCATAATATGTTTTCAAAAAATGCATATAAAAAAAATAAAATCACACCCACAAGCCGTCATCTAAAACTGTTAGGCAAAGAAAATTTAGATATATTAATATTACACTATATTAATTTTAACACAAATTTTCTAATTGGTAAATAGAACTGCTGTATTAGTATTATCTGTGTAAGCATATACAGTGGCGGTCAAAAGTTTCCGGCCAGCATAAAATTTTTGGTTAATTTGTAAGTATACCCATATGAAGAGGAATCTCAAAGTGATACTTACACACTTTATTGACATAACAGTTAAGAACTTATTTATGGAATAAAAATTAAATATTAATAAATTTAATTGACAAAATTAATTGCTAACGAAAACGCATGTTCTCAAAAGTTTCCGGCCACCTTGGCAAGTTCGAAAAAAAAATGGTGTTATAGCAGAAAATAACAGTGATCAACAACATTTACAATTAGTATTTTGTATTAATACATTTAGCAATAAGTACTGCGGCGCAGCAGTGTAGCATCGATTCAATGAACGGTTGTAGATCATCAATGTTAAGTTTTGTCCACGGTTCTTGCAATTTTTGTGAAAATACTGCTGAATTTGAATATTTATAATTCCACGCACGTTTTCAAGCTAGTTTCAAAGATTTTCTATTGGATTCAAATCGGATGATTGGGCTGTCAATTACAAAAGCGGATTTTTTTGTGCGAAAGCCACTGCTGTATGCTTTATGCACTGCTGTATGCCACTTGCATGTATGCTTTTGGTCGTTATCATGACGAAACAAATAGTTGCGACCACAATTTTTCCTCCAATGAGGCAGCAAATGATCTTGCAAGATATCCTTATGCATTAAACTATTCATCTTGCCGCGGATTTCAAATAACGGACAGGCGCATTTTCCAGAAAATTCTCCCCACAACATAACGTGTCCTCCGCCGTGCTTCATTGTAGGAATAATATATCTCGCATCTTATCTTTTGTTTTTAGGTCGTCGGTTATAATGTTTTTTATCACTACCAAAAAGATTGAACGTCGATTCATCGGAAAATAGTACTTTTTTCCAGTTTTCACTTGACCAGTCTTTGTATTCCTTGGCAAACGCCAGTCGGGTCCTCTGAATTTTTTTACTTATGAAAGGTTTTTTAACACCGACTGTTCCATAAAGTTCTACGTCACATAAGCGCCTTGATACTGTAGACAGACTTATTTTAACAATATTTTAACACCATAAATCGCGTGGAATTGCAGCGGGATTTTTACGCGGGTCATCAAGTGCTTTTCTTCTGATAATTCTGTCTACAAGAATAGTCGTTTTCCGGAGTCCCCCGGACCTTGGCAAGTTCCGAAGGCCACGACCATCTTTATATTTTTTTAAAATATCGTTTATAGCAAATTTTCTGATCGACAACTTTGCCGCAATCTCACGAGAGGATTGTCCCTTTAGCGACAAACAAATCGCTCGTTTAGGAACAATAAATTGTTAAAATTTTCATTTTTGAATTTCAAATGCATTATTCACGTTGATTAATTAACAACCATGGCAAAAAGAAAAAAAAAAAAATTAGCGATAGCAAAAACTAATAGATGACCAATGGCCGGAAACTTTTGCACGCGCGAATTTCGAATTCCTCCCCTTTGCATCAAGTTTCTTAAGTATCCAATCAAAATGATCACGTGGTCAGAGGTAATTTACTTATTCCTAACTTTTGGAGCAATTGTGCTTCTTCTTCACTAAAATGTTCTATCAAACATATCAAAAAAACTAACTGGCCGGAAACTTTTGACCGCCACTGTATATATATTAATTAAGAGATTATTATTTGTGATATTTAGGATGAATTGTTTCCTTTTTCAAAGTTTGTCTAAATTTCAAGTAATTATTCTTAAGGAATTACATTGACCGAAGCAATTTATATTTGAGTACTTTTAACACGCAAAAAGCGTCAAAAATCAGCAGTTTTGATGCTAAATATCAGAAAAGGGAAGTTTCTTTTTTCGAAATGAACTATCAATCACAACACGGTATGCCATTAGTCCCGATTTTTCATGATGAAATAATTCTTTCAAATTTTCTTCGTACTATGCTAATTCGTTAGTCGCTTCAAGTTGAACTTAATATAAATAAAAAAACTATGAAGAAAAAACCTATGAATAGCGGAATGTTTTTACAGTTCATTTCAAAGGAATCGTTTACAATTCTACCAGCCTAGACAGAAACCTGTTTAAAACGGAATGATTTTCGTATTTCAGTGATCCTGTCATCAGAAGTTTTACTCTATTTGTATTCACAAAAATCTGTGTAAAGGAAACCTATTTATAACGAATTCAGTTCTAAAAATAAATATTTCATTGTCCCTATGCTAGGAATACTATACCTGCTTAACTGGATTTATATTTCATTCCGCTTACAGAAGTTTTATTCTATAAGATTGTTGTGTTTATTGTGTACGAAAAAAACTAATAAGAAGGAATCTCATGTGATAAGAAATTCCGTTTTAAACAGGCTTCCATTATAGCGGGTATAATTGCAGGTATTCCTGCTGTAGTGCGAATGACATTTTTACATTTGAAACAGGAGTCCATTATAGGCAGGTTTTGTTGTCCCAGGGTTTACTGTATTTTTAGTTCTCGATTTAGAATCCGCAGTCTTTTTTTTTCCCCCTCTCTATCCCGCTTTTCACGACACTGGAGCACACAATATTGCATAGAAACCAAATAAACCACAGCCCCTGCGAAAACTTTATTTTTCCCATACCAGTTAATATTTAAAAAGTATGTTTATTGATAATATACGTACGTTTCATCGCCACCTAAAATTAAATTACAGACTATCTCGTATCCGATGACCTCTCATTGGTCGTCGGCAAAGCCTATGAATAAACCTTCGATAAATGGAGGAAATTTAGTGATTTGAAAATACCGAGGGTAAAATTTCGCATTTGATATTTAGCTGTCAAAAAGTAAAGTACTATCTTCTTTCGTTTCAAATATTCAAGTTATAATTTTGGTTTAATATTTTCTTAACCCCTTCGGGACGAGCGTCCTTTATAGAATCTTTAATCACCAGTTTTTAAAAAACAGAAATTTTTGGCTAATTGAATCGGGATTAGTAAGGCAAAATTTACAATAAAAATTTACTTGTGAGAACAATCCCCAATTCTGAGCAACTTACGCGGCACGAATACCGGTCGCTCGTCCCCAAGTGGTTAAGTATGCCAGGTACTTGGTGCTAAGTTAAAAACTGTAATAACTACACATTTCAGTAAAATAAACGATTCTATCGCTTCCCTAAAGAAAAAACAGGTTTTCCATTTTAAACTTATTGTTTCGTTTTTAACGAAACTTTTTTCGGATTTAGGCTAGGCCTAAAATCATTGTGGCCCAGTGTATTTAAAATATTTTTAAAAATGAATAAAATAATAATTAATGTTTTATAATGTCTGTATAAATTGTATAGATTTTTTTTTTAAACCATGTACTAAATTATATTTAATGTTGTAGAAAAATAGCACATTCTAATTTTAATAAAATGGAATACTTTATTCATTTACCCGTTGTTCTTTATTATATATATTTTTTTCTTTTGGTGACTTCATTTTTATTTATAAAATTGTTCAGTTCTCATGACAATTTTCTATAAATGTTTTCATGATTGTATTTAGAACCAAAAATAATTGAAAACATGCTAAAAAAATCCTCTGCAAATAAATTCACTAAGTTAGATATTACTTAAATGAAATATTTTTAAGCTTAACTAGGATAATTTAGTCTCTTACTTATTGTTCTTAATTATGATTTTTTTAGTGAGCCAATAAAAAGGAACTTAGAAGGTGACATCATTTGTTAGTTCTCTCATAGGTGGTGACCAAAAATCTGACACTAATTAAATTTTTTCTCGGGGAAGGAAAATTATTGAGAAGTTAGAGGCATTCTGTGAAAAGGAGTCGTGTGTGGAGTTGCTCACAAGGACGAGGGGAGGATAATTTCTTGCGTAGCCGATAGCACGAACGGTGCTGCATATTTGCGTTGAGCCAGGGACTCAGGACGGGGCCGTCGGGAAACATCTTTCTTCTCTAAAGTATAGCTCGTATATGTTAACGACATACGAATTTTATATATTTTTTTTCTTATTTTCTACTTAACCCAGAGTTCAATAAATATTTTTTTGTTTAACTGCTGAAGTAGAATAGAATGCTTTTCACCCGCTACTGATCATTTCATTGATGGAGAAGCATTTTTTATACATTAAATACAAAGAATTGTTCAGAAAATGGTGGAAAAGTTAGAAATTTCAGTCAATTTTAGAAACAATTGCTTATAAATTTAATATAGGGTAGATGTGCCAGCAATGGACACCCTTAAGAATTTCTTTTTAAATTATTTTTTTTATTAATAGTTATAATTATAATACATATTCTATTTATTTTTTTTTATTATTATTATTATTTTTGAATATTACAATTAACTATCAACGATATTTAACCATTGTTATAGTTTCATTTCCCAATATGAATGGAAATTTTATTTTAAATAACAGAAATATATCAAAACACCAAAAGTCCAGTAATGGACACCCTCTGGTCAAGTAATGGACAATTTCCGTTCCAGTAATGGACGCCACAAAAAATAATAGATATAATTGTGTTTATGACTTTATTCAGAACCAGAATTTAATGAAACCATACTAATGAAACAAAATAGTTATCTACTTATTATAAAAGCTGAGTGCACGTGACCGACGGAACGATGCCGGTGCGAACCACTCTGGTCTGCGAAACGACCGTAGCTAAACGCCATGTTAGGCTTAATGAAAAACATATCTTAACATATGACAGCTAAATGATAATTTTTTCCACTTAAAATCATGTCTGTTCAGCATATTTTCATATAAAACATGTGTATCATATCCATTTCTAACGTATTAAGTTCTAAATTAAAATTAAGCTATTAGAAATCAAATCTAAACAAACGATACTGTTGCCATTCAGATTCAAATTCCAGCAAATTAAGAAACAAATGAATGACTCTTTGACGATTCATCAAAAAAAAAATACGGCTAACATCTGATTCTGCTTTAAATATATTTTTTAAAGCATATTAAAGCCTTTAAGTTTTTTGAAATGCGTTTTTCAATGCGTTTACATTTATAAGCAGCAATTTTATTTACGACTGTTTACATTTACAAGCAGTCAGTTTACGACATACATATGAAATATTACGTAATTTATTGAATAAATATTTTAAAAAACATTATTTAATGATTATTCATCATTATTCATATGAATCATTCATATGAATATTGATTCATATCAATGATTCATATATTTCACTCTTCTGTAGTGGCAACAGTGAAACGCTGTTTCTTTAGGAAAAACAACAGAGGGATAAACGTGCTGATTTTTCGCCACTACTCGCTTTCATCTGTCAATAGTTATTTTTGAATGTTTTAAAAGTTTTTTTAATTTTTATTATGGGCTTTCGGAAAGAAGGCGCCAATTGACCAGGAAAAGAATTGCGCGATCGCGGCAATCAACGGATTTCTCAGTTTGCCTGATAAACTCAGCTGAGTTTACACCGAACAGAATTAAACACCCATATACACAATTTTTTGTTTATTTTTTATCTAAACTATGCATATTTCAAGTTCATGTTCATAAAGTGTTTATCACTCACAGGAACGTTTCATTATAATAAAGATTTAAAAATCAAAATTACATTTTTTTTTTAATTTTACTAAATTTTTGTACCGTTAAAAAACATAGCTTTTTGTATGTGTACTACTTTCAATGATGCACATAATGGTGTTTTAGTTTTGGCCAAATATATGAATCAAATTTTAAAGTTTCATCTAAAATTAAAAAATAAACATCTGATTTTTTAAAGAAATGCCATATGTTTTTTGTTTTATTTTTAAGTTTCTTATTTCACCTATGCTGCATTTTTTAAGCTGAATTTAATATATTTCTGTGAATTATTTTTTGCTGTTTGAAAAATGCAACAGCTTTTTTTTTTTTCAACTATGCATATATTTTTTAAAGCATTTACAGACATGCCACTTTCCAGCGAAAACAGGGAATTCCATTTTTTCGGCACAATTTATCATCCCTGGGATTGATGCAAATCAGTATTAAAATTTGTTGACATTTTTAGGACGAGAAGGGGGGGGGGGTGGTAGCAGAATTTGACAAAATAAAAATGCGAGTACAAGCAACTGCAATTTGAGTTTATTTCTAATCCTTTCCCATGACCTGTGCCTTTAGTCCATGTATAGAAACAAACAGGATGAAAAAAACATATAGCCAGGAGCTTGCAAAAATCATCAAAATATCGTAGAAAAAGGGTGGTGTCATCAAACGAATATGAATTCCATCAAAGGATCGCAGAAAAAAGCACAATTTTTCCCAAAGGGTCCTTTAGTATGCAAGTTTCGTCTAAGGATCATGGAATATGTGAATGTCGCCAAATAATCGTGGAAAAAACATGAATTTCATCAGATGACTGCAGAAAAAATGCATTATTTGATCAAAGTATCGCGAAAAACGTGAATTTCGTCAAATAATCACAGAAAAAATATGTTTTGATTAGAGGATCACAGAGAAAACGAGATTTTCATCGAAAGGTTGCAAAAGTGTAAGTTTCAACATAAGAACCTAAAAAGAAATGTAAATTTTGAAATCGGGGGATCTTGAAGCTTATTGGTTCATCAGTATCAGGTGAACCGTTAGTCAGCTAAATTTTCTGTTACGTAACTAATTTGCTGCATACATTCGGATGCACCTGTGCTTCTGTCAACATATTTTGATTGTAAGGTAAGTCTCGCTTGCTCTGCTGTTTATTTCTTTTTTTTTTTATTAGGATTTTTGCATTAGCTGTTTAAAATGCACCCTTTATTGGTGAATATATCGATTTTTACATTGTTTACTGTTTTAGAGACAGACGATTCAGCCAACGGCTGCCGAAAAAATTCAGAGTCTGAAAACATCGAGGGTGTATTACCAAACATCCATCAAAATTTAAATTTAATTCAGTTAGAAGAGAAGTACCATACCTTGACGATGTTTCAGACCCTGACTAGGATCCCTTTTTCTAAACATTAAATTATTGATTTTTTTTTTAATTTTAACTGATTGTTTTTTATGTAAATATTTGAAACTTTTTTTGTATGAAACTCCCCCTTTTTTTTATGAATCGCCGTCTCATTTATTGGTATTTCTTTATATTTATCCTTTTACTTTTATTTTACGTTTCATAAATTTTTTGGCAGTTGTGAGCGAGATTTTAACTGCATTCGTAACAAATTTTTCAAGATGGCAGTAAAACTTCGTTTTTAAATCTTTATGTTACTTATAAATCCATGTTTTTACATCATTTTCTATTTTTTTGTGCAAATCATTGATTTATAAATAACATAAAGATTTAAAAATTGAGTTTTTCCGTCACCTTGAAAAGATTTTTGGCACAATTTTTTTCGTCAAGCGGCACAGGATGCGAAACTCTTCCCTGAATTTTGTCAAAGAAACGTGAGAGGTGTAATTCATCAAAAAGGCGCAGGAAAAACGTGAATTTTGCAACAAATCCCGATAAAAACACTCATTTCGTGAAAGGATTGTGGTAAAAACAGTCATTTTTTTAAAAGGTTGCGAAAAAAACATGAATTTCATCAGAGATGTGCAGAAAAAACGAGAATTTCACCATAAACATTAAATTATTGATTTTTTTTTTTGTTTGTAAATTTTAACTGATTGTTTGTTTTTTGTGTAAGTATTTTTAGTTTTTTTATATATATTTTTTTCTGTATGAAACTCCCTTTTTCCTGAATCGCCGTCTCATTTATTGGTATTTATTTATATTTATCTTTTTATTTTATATTAGTAAGTTTTTTGGTAGTTGTGAGCAAGATTTTACCGGCATTCGTAACAAATTTTTCAAGATGGCGGAAAAACTTCAGTTTTAAATCTTTGTTATTTATAAATCCATGTTTTTACATCATTTTCTATTTTTTGGGCAAAATCATTGATTTATAAATAACAAAGATTTAAAAATGATGTTTTTCTGCCATCTTGAAAAGATTTTTGGCAAGATTTTGAATAATTTTTTTTTGCCAAGTGGCACTCTTCCCTGAATTTTGTCAAAGAAACGCGAGAGGTGTAATTCGTCAAAAGGGCGCAGAAAAAAAGCAAAATTTTCAACAAATCCCGATAAAAACACTCATTTCGTCAAAAGGCTGCGAAAAAAACACGAATTTCATCAAAGATGTGCAGAAAAAATGAGAATTTTGCCATAGGGTTGTTGGAAAAAGCTCTCCCCCCCCCCCCCCCGCATGAGGTGGTTCATATTTTCTTCATTTGAAGGTTGACTTTTACAAACACTATTTTTTTTAATGCTTTTGAGGACTTACCACTATCTGAATAATCATGCATATCAATCACCTGTTTAATTGAGTCTGACTTAATGTTGTAAACTTACAATAACACTTTCCCGTCATTTTTGACGGGGCCATATGCTAGTTTTCAAATAAATTTAATAATTAGGATATCAATAATTAATCAAATATTTGCGAGAATTATTCATTGTTTAAATTAATTATTGTGAGTAGCACAAGATCAATATTTTAAGATGGATATATTATTTTGATAGATGATTTGTACTAAATGTCACGGAATTACAGCTATCAAATTATTAAGACAGTGAGGGGCTTAGAGGAGTAATAAGAAAATAAAAAGTTTTGGGATATTAGTGCATAGATTCGTATATTTCCCCCTTTCTTGTATTTTTAACAGTTAAACTACCCGAAATTACTTGATATATTACATGTAGTAATTAGTATTACAATTATGAAAGAAATGATATTGAGGGATGAATCTTTAAAACCTTTAACCATCTGGCCCGGATTTTTCCGTTTCTAGAAATTCTGTTAAAATGGCTGTAGACAAAAATATTTTAAACAGAATTTTATTTTTAACCATTTATAGAAAGAAGTGATATTAAAGGTATTATAGCATTAAACTGCGATTAATAAATATATATACCATGGAATTTACAAGCATTCTTATAAAAATACAGGAAAACCCTCGGACGGTGAAAGGGTTAAAATAATTTCAAAATAAAACTGCAGAACTGACGTTTGACCACTGATCTGGAGATTTATTATCAAAATCGTTACTACTATAAATTATATTAATATTATATTGCTTTTTTTTTGTTGTTGTTTTTGTCAGAGATGAATAAGCAAACATTTAAGGTAGAGATGTTGTTAAGAATTTATTATTTTCTAACTGTTTTTATTTAAATGGGGAGGGATTGAGCACTATGTGCACCTCCTTTCTCTATGCCCATAAACAATATTCTCTATTTCCTGATTTGTTTTATTGATTGTCAGATCCTAAAATATGCAAGGCAGGGTTATAAAATAAATAACTTGATTAAAATATTGATAAAAATTTTTAACCATGCAAAATTATTTACAAGCAGTAATTTATAAAATTTTTCATGTTATTACATTCTGTTCAGTGTAATTTAAAAATTAAAATGTGATTATTTAGGTTTTCACTTAAGTGAAAAGATTTTATGCACTCTGAACGTTACAGAAATTGCATGTTTAGTAATATCTACATGTTGTGCCCCTTACTTGAAATTGACTAATTAAGCGTTACAGTAATGGACACGTGTCTTAAATTCTTAAAAATAAATGAAATTTTGTAAGTGACCATTAGAATATAGAATTCAAAGTTTTCTATTACTACCCAAACAAAAACATTCAAATTATGCAAGAAAATACAGAATATATGAATTTATTAAACGAAGCCAGTTCTTAGTATCTTCATTAAGATTTTCACTGAAAAACAGTGAAACTTTGAAACATTATTTTCTGCTTCCTGATTGGTATGACTTAAGAGTGTGAACTATAATAACCCAGATTATACAACATGCTAATGGAAGTTATAAAAAAAAAAAATTAAAGCTAAATTTTTATTGGTTATTTTTTTATGAGCCAAAAACATTAAAGGTTGTCCATTACTGGCACATCTACCTTATTTATCTTATTTTTTTTTTATGAAAAATTCTATTCGATTTTATAACTCTTGAATTTATGTAAATTTCAAGTACACAATAAAAAAGTCTTTGTTAGTGTTTCTGAAAATTTTACACTCTTTTGAAGTATTATAAATTTTGGGGTACTTATATATTATACGGGGCTGGGCCATACTCGCTGCCTTTTTTTTTTTCTTTTTTTTTTTTTTTTTTTTTTTTTTTTTTGTCTTTTACTTTCTTTATTTTAAATGCATTGTTAATATTATATTGTTCCCACATTAAAGGCAACTGCAGAAGTATACATACACATATATATATATATATAATAAGGTATAGCCCATAATGATATTCTATCAAATTTTCGCTTTTGATATTTATACTTTGTTATTTATTTTAATGTAATGTTTTGACGTAAAAGAGTACAAAATTAATTTTTTTTTTGTATTTAAAAAAAAAAAAAAAAAAAAAAAAAAAAAAAAAAAAAAGACTAGATCCTGGCACCTTAGAATTGCCAGGCCCTGGTCATTTGTACCAGCTTTATTCCATTTGTATGAATATGGACCTGAATCTGGCCCGGATAATATGTTAGTACCAATCTTTTTTAAGAACAGCCTTAAAGACATTTATTTCAAAATATTGCAAAATTATTATATTTCAGTATATTTAACGAAAACTATCTTATCACTAACTTAATTTTAAATTATATGTTTTAAAATGTATAAGTTTAAAAAAGTACAGCTAAGTTTTTAGGGTTTCGTTCATCTGACGAAACCCTATTCGTCTCGCTCCTTCTGTCTGTCCGTCCGTCTGTCAGTCTGTTTGTCTGTCACAGAGCCCGTTCTCAGAAACTATACATGTTGGAGACTTGAAATTTTGTATACTTATACATGAACAAAACACATCATACGACAAATAATAAAATTTTGAAAAAGTCGTACATTTAACCCTTTGGGCTCCCACATGTGTATTTTAAACAATTCTTTCTAAGTGAACCCTAATTAGGTTGGAGGAGTGAATTTTTGCATACTTATAGCTGAATACCTCAAATCAAACGACAAATCATAAAATTTTGAAAATGTCGTACATTTAACCCTTTGGGCTCCCACATGCGTATTTTAAACAATTATTTCTAAGTGAGTCCCTAATTAGGTTGGAGGCGTGAAATTTTGCATACTTATAACTGTGCACCTCGCATCAAACGACAAATCATAAAATTTTCCAAAAAGTCATACATTTAACCCTTTGGGCTCTCACGTGTGTATTTTAAACAATTCTTTCTAAGTGAGCCCCTAATTAGTTTGGAGGCGTGAAATTTTGCATACTTATAGCTAAGCACCTCACATCAAACGGCAAATAGTAAAATTTTGAAAACGTCGTACATTTAACATTTTGGGCTCGCACATGTGTGTTTTAAACAATTCTTTCTAAGTGACACCCTATTTAGGTTGGAGGCGTGAAATTTTGCATACTTATAACTGAACACCATCATGCGACAAATCATAAAAAATTTGAAAAGTCGTACATTTAACACTTTGGGCTCCCACATGCGTATTTTAAGCAATTCTTTCCAACTGAGCCCCTTATTAAATTGGAGATTTGAAATTTTGCATACTTATAGCAGAACACCTGAGGCCAGGCGACAAATCATAGAATCTTGAAAAAGTCTCACTTTAACTCTTTGAGCTACCACATATGTATTTTAAGCAATTCTTTCTAACAGAGCCCCTAATTAAGTTGGAGACATGAATTTTTGCATACGTATAGCTGAATACCTCAGAACACACGACAAATCATAAAATTTTCAAAAAGTCTTATATTATTTACTCCTCCATGCTCTAACTTGTATATTTTAAGCAATTTTTCTAACCTCCGCCCTTTTCACTCGGGGAGCACTTTTCCAACTTTTGTCGACACCACTTTGACCATTCTTTCATATTATGCACAATAGCCTTACATATTTTAGTTCCACTTTTTACCGCCAGGGGCACCTACTTATCCCGGGTTCTATCGGCCCAATCCTTCGACTAATATATATACGGATAGCATGTAAAATGAAGTTTCTTTCGGATAGAGGTTTGTTTAGAATAGAGTGCGCCCCTGGTTGCGAAAGTAAAGAAATATTAAACGAAACCCTCTGTACGATCTGTGATCACACTTACCCACTTGTTTGTATTAATATTATTTTTGTGCATTTAACTTTAAGAAAATGAAAAATAAATGTCTAACGGAACTGAGCTCAAAAAAAGAAAAAAAATGAGAAGAAAACTTATTCTTTCTTCAACTAGATATCGATATTTTTTTAATGATGATTTTTTTGACGAGGTTTATAACCATTATATATTCTGCAAATCTCAAAGTTCAGACAACAAATGATACCTAGTCATAGAAATTAGCAATTCACTTAAGGGTGTTCTCAAATCCAAAGGGAAAACTTTATGACACAAGTTTTGATTCATTTTTGTGCGGAAACGCATGAAATTGGCAAGTATTATTCAGAAACTATGTGATCGAAAAACTTTTTTCATTTTCTATTACTCGACAAATAATTTGTTTATCAAAAAATAGAAAAAGTCCGTTCCAAATTGCTTCCGTAGTTAGCACAGCCAATTTTGCTCCTTTATGCTTAAAAATGAGACAGTAAATGTGTTGGAAAGATTAAGGCTTGATGAGCAAAAGTCTTAAGATTTCACGAATCCACGGAGGTTCACGAGCCCGGGCAATGCCATGCAAGTCAGTTGGTGCACCAATACATATATACCAAATGGTTGTGAAATTGCAACAATGTAACTTTTTAGAGTCTTAAAGGTACTAAATGATTTATAAATAACTAGAAAACAGGAATTCTGCTTTTCAGAATTCAGTGTCGCTTTCCGATGAAAAAAAATATGTATGTAAATAAATATATATAGTACAAAATAAATTGCATTTTTAAAACTTCAAACACGCGCTTTTATTTTACATAAAATGATGTCATTCGCATCCGCTGAATAATTCCACATTTACGACCCAGTCTTAAACAACATCTACAGAAAAGAATGTATTTGACGTCACTATTACAGAATGCTACACAAATGCAGCAAAAAACAATTTCGTTCTTCAAGAAACTTGGCAAAACAGTTTATAAAACTCCAAGTTTTATCATAAAGCATTTTTTTAAAAAAATTTCAATGTAGCACATACTTTAATTATTTTTCTTTTGTTGTTATGGGAAAACGGCAACAAAAAGGTAAAAATCTACTATTTTCCAACTATTTTTCCTTTACTTTCTACAGAAATGGAGTACCTCAATTGCCAACTTAAAGAAATGGTGTTAAAAACTACACAAAAAATAATATCTCAAAAATAAACTGAGATGCAGTTTTCAAACAAATTGCATTTAAAAGTACTTTTTTCCCTTATACGACAGTATGAAAATTGAAAATGTGCGATGCTTAGAAGTTTAAAAAATTGCCGTAGAGATTATCCCGTACAATGATATATCTGCTTTGTTTTACGGGTGGTTTATATAACGGAACGTTATTTTTTGGAGACGACATTTTAATTGTTGGGAGAAAGAAATAGCATACTGGGGGCTAAAAAATAAGAGTGTAATATTTAAAAAAGAAATACTTTTATCAGTTAATAGTTTATATCAAATAATTTTTATATGTTGATAAATCAGTTTAGAAATCCTAAAAAGGTAGTTTTAGTAATGTTTTATTTGTTTTCTTTCCTATCGTCTTATCTTAAAGAGACAGAATTAGAAATCTGTATTTTTTTAATAAGTACAAGTACAATAGTAAGTACAATAATAAGTTTGTAATAAGTACAATAATAAAGTGTAATTGCTTGTGCTTTTTTATCAAATGTAATAAAGCAATCAGTTTTTCATAATACAGTTCAGTGCCAAAGAATGCATTGGGAATTTTTTGGGGGGGAAAATATGAATTCCAGTCCAAAAATTAAGCATCATTTTCAAGATAAACATTGAATGCTTATAAAAGTTTTTTTTTTTAAACTATTTTTACTTATTATTATACTTATTATTTTTATACTTTTACAGGATCGTGTAGAAAGCAGTGATGTTAAATACCAAGTATTTATTTTTAAGGGTATATACCCGGATAATTGTAAGAATTATTAATCTTTCGCCTATTACAAATAGTAATAAAGATAGGTTAGGCTTACCTTGTATTTTACTTGTTCAAGAAACGAAGGTCTTACTTCTCTCGGTGGCACAGACTAGCTTGTAGTAAATATAAGCATGACCACTAAAGAAATAGTCCAGCTTCACATTTTAAATAATATTATTAACAACATGACAGTACCATTTAGACGCTAAAGATTACAAAACATATAATAGCAAACGGCATCATTTACACAAGCAACAACCAACAGAAGAATGTAGAAGATTAAAAAAAAATGTAGGGGAGATGGGGACATTTTCACAAAAATATTTTTTTTTTAATTTTTTATAAGTTATAATCAGTATTATATATCACATTTAATATATTAGGTATTTGACAACATATACGAACAATATTTATCCTATAATATGATTTATTCAGAAAAATATTATGAAATGAAAAAAACGCTCCTCCCTGTCCCAAGTATCCCCACAGCAGGGATGAATGGGACACTAATAGGGATGGATGGGACACAAAGTTTTTCCTCCCTGTATTTAATTTTGCCAAATTAAAATTTGTAATTATAGCCTTATATGTAATTATATTTGTAATATATGATTTTACAGCACGAATCGATATATATTTTTTTTTCAACTACTTCTTTTATTGCACTTTTAACTTTTAATGCAGACTTCGGCTATCAATCTGTTCTTTTTTCCCACTTATGAGGCATCTTAGATTTGAAATGAAAGTGCAAAATGTCTTTTAAATATGGCATAGCTGATAATTTTCAATCATAACTTATTAATTAATATTAATTAAATGTATCTTAGAAACATGCAGAACGGAAATTATTGGGTCGATCGGAAAGTCGCGTCGTGTTGGGAAAATCAATTCGTACCGGAAAATTCTGTCCGGTAATTATTAGACATTAGATATCGGAATCAATGTCTAATAATTAAATGATAGAATTTTCCGGTACGAATTTATTTTCCCAACACAACACTACTTTCCGATCGACCCAATATGTTAGGGGTGGGAATTTATTTGTGCAACATTTCAAAATTCAATATAATTTCCCCCATTTGATCAATAAACATATACTATTTTTAACAATTTTAGAAATTTTGATTAAGTTTTAGTACCAATTTTTTGATAATCCATTAATAATTATTACAATACAATAAATAACATTCAGAAATTTTAAACAATAACAACTCATATAATACTATTTAATACTATTAATTAACGTAAATTATTAATTTATCAACCTATATAATACTATTTAGTTAAGGGGTCTTAGGACTCTTAAAATTGGAAAAATCGAAAAAAAAAGAGACCATTTTCAACATATAATATCTTAAAATGTAATTGATTTTAAGACCAAATTTTATATTGGGATGAAAGATATAAGTATGTTCTTTCATTTCATGCATTTGAAAAATTACAAGATGCAGAATTAAAATTTACAGTGGGCTCCAAAATGTGAGACATTTGACGAGCGGAAAATCGGCATAACAGATTATGCGCACGATTACAAAATAAATTTTGCAAGTAGAAGAAAAACATTGGGTCCTACTTATGCTTCACATTATAATAATTACTCTGAACCTAAATAAATTTGTATTTAAAGCATTTTTCTATTTTTAATACAAAGTTGTATTTAGTTAATGCAAAATTTAGAAATTTTCAAAAGTATAATCACCTATAAAGAATATATTTCTGAACAATAAAATAGAAATTTTAGGTTCAGTTTATACAGACTAACATAAAACATATGTTTTGAAAATTTCATGAAAAAATATTCAGAAGTTTTTGAGATATCGTGCGCGTTATTCCCAAAAACGTCATTTGGAGAAAATTGACTTCAAAGGTTCTGAAACGCCGCTTCAGCTATTGAGCGTGTATAATTCTAAAAGCCATAACTTCTGTTCTAACAGGAATTTCAAGGAAACATTTATACCAAAATGTTCAGAAAAGATAGTAGTTTAATATCTAAAAAATTAAAATTTTGAAAATTTTAAAGCTTTAAGAGTCTTGAGACCCCTTAATAAATAAAATTTTCAACATCTCTAAGGATGAATGAGAATGTCCCATTCCTCCCCATTTGAAATGGACTAATCATCCACATGATGCATATATTCCCTCTTAGTCTTCTCAGTCATGTTGCCTCAAAAATTATTTTGTCACAATAGTTACTATTCATTCATTTTAATCATCGATATTGAACCTTAAAATAAATAACTACAACATAGCTTAATTTTTTATATTGTATAAGATGTTTCACATCTTCAAATGTAAAAAAAAACTTACTTTTAAGCAGAGATTTCAGAAAATGCAACTTTGAAGGAAAATGAAAACAGCAATGTGGTCCTACTTTTAGTTCTGAAGCACACTGTGGTAGAGCCTTATATGTGGATAGGAAGCAATTTAAAATAAATGTTTATTGCCTGAAATATTGAGAATGTACCTTCCATCCCTTGTCCCATTCATCCCCTAGCACCCCTATATACATGTATCAACAAACCGTTTTTCCATGGAAACTATCTTAGGCCCCTAGCGGCAGAAAGAAAAGAGATATACGAATCACTAGATTACAGAATAAAATAAAAGAAGTATTTATAACAGTAAATACTCATTTTGGGTATTTACTTTTCCCTACCTGGGTATTTATTCTTCAAGCCATGAAAAACCCTCATATTTCTATTAGTTATAATAGATTAGTATAGGGTAAAGTGGGGACAGACGTTGCAGTTTTACTTTTCTTCTTGTAAAATGTACAATAAAGCGAAAAACAACAAACTAAGTGCCAGAAATAATTAACCAAACTCTTTAGAATCTTATTTCTACGTTAAACAAGTCAAAACCTTTTTAATAGAGTAGTCATCATTATTTTCCCAAATATCATTTTTTAACATCATTTTTTATGTGCTGGGTCAGATGCTGCATGGAGAAAAAAGTTAGGCTGTTTATTTTTTTCAAGCAAATCATATTTTTATTTTCTAAAACTACCTAAAATAAAAATAAATAACAGTAAACTTACAAAAATTATATATATCACTAAATTGTGAAAAGTTTTACGAATATGCAAAAGTGTAAGCTCAAAAAATAAAAGACAAAAAATGATTTTTAAACGAAAAACATTTGAATTTACGATAGAATAATTACTGGAAACAAGAGATGGGATCATTACAAAAAAGATATAAATCACTGGTTTACATCCAGGCGAACATTGCACTTTGCTCTTGATGTAAGTATTAGTTCCAGTCTATTTAGGCCCTAGTCTGTTTATTTTTACCTTTCTTCTCATTCTTTGATTTTGTATTTCCATTCGCCCACAATCACACGACACTTCCCGTTGCATAAGTAAAGTGAGCATTTTTCATTCAGCCACCGAATCAATATGATGCACTGAATCCTGTTCGCTTTAGACTTTGTTTCTTGTTAAGACTGCAGACACTCAGCACATTCAGAGTCATCAAATTCCAATCCAATACTGGCATCAGAATCCATAAGAAGAACAATTTCGTCATTGTCAGAAGATGACTCATATTTCATTTTCTTCCTCAAGTAAGGTGGTTTCAAGTTGATCTTTCCCTTCCTTCTTTTACACATTTTACTTCTGCCAAGCTGACGTTCTTTGACGCTTTCTAGTTTATTTTGCTTTTTATTTCCTTCTTCTTTTTTCTTGTTTATAAACTCTGTGCTTAATATTTGCATCCTTTTGGTTTCCCTTACTTTGCTGTATAGGTCTTTTGACCAATGAGAATTGTAAAAGGCCGACGTTTTCCTTATTTCCATATGGTGAACCAACATTGTTGCTCAGAATATTTTGATAAGTAGCAGAATGCGCTAATGAACATTCATTTAAATGTAATTTCTACTTAAATCGCAGTGATGAATTTATTGAACTGAAAAACAAAAATATATTTTGCGGCATCTGTCCCTCAACCTCGGTGCGGCATCTGTCCCATAGAGGCGGGTGAGATTTCGCGCCGCCATTTTGTGTCACGTGAGCAACGCGAGAGAAACTCAAGCACATGTCTGCATTCTAAGAGAATCTAGTCTACAGTTGCAATCGGTTTTGGGATGAAATCTCCGCTTATTTGGCTTAAAACATGTAATAAAACTTTATTAAAATAATTTTAGCAACTTACCACGCAGATTCTAAGCATAAAAACTGGCATGAAAATGTAAATACTATCTATTAAGCAGTGGAAACGCATACAACAAAGCACACAGCACAGAGGAACACTACGAACTTCTTAAATTGATCTAGGGAGCGCTAGCGTCGTCCACACAGTCCCTGCGACATCTGTCCCATCGCGGCTTCTACACCCACTTTACCCTAATTTGAATTATTTAGGTATTTGTGATTATTTAGGTACTTATAATGTCGATTATTCTACCCCTCGGGATTGCACTAACACTCTAAAGCGAAAACTGAGTTCCCGAAGCGGTCATCGCCATCGATTATTTTTAATAATAGACATTCAAAGACAGAAGGCCTCCGTTTTTAATTTCAGTTGTTTTAAGTGAATATGCACCCGTTTGTCATAAATTTTACAATATTTTTATTGAGAAAGAAATGGTAATAAATTTTATCTATCATCCGTTTTTAATGTAATATTAAATTACATACAGCCTAACTAAACATACCCAAACATGTGCTACAAATACATATATTTTTCACATAACAGCTTACCAATCCATTTTTGAAGAAAAAATAAATAGGTGGAAACTGATTACCGGTGGTACAAACTTCCACTAATTTTCCGAGAGTAACTTTTGTCTTATTTATACAGAAAATTCTGAGTTTAAATAAGGCGGCGATTAGTATTTAAAAAATAATGGTGAAAGTATGAAAAATAAAGGTGAAAAATAATGGTGGCCCGTTAGTAATCAGGCTAAGTTCGATCTAAGGATTTGGAACACTAAAAATTCATTACTTAAGGACAGAAATTCTCCATTGCATAAGACAAAAAATTATTATTGGAAATTAAAACGGCCTATGGAGGTGCTGCTCGCAGCCTTCGGTACAGGAAAATTGTCCCTTTAATTTCCCTTTAACTAATGCTAAAGTGCCATTGAAATAATTCCTTATTGTAAATGCATTTGAAAGTTTTAGATATTCAAATTCAGATAATTATTACCTTGTCATATAAGACAGAACATAAATGTCACAGGAAATCTGAAATTGTGCAAAGAATAATCATTCTGAACAAATTTAAAATACATGTAATGCAATGCGCTTTCACGGCCCTATCCTAAAACGAGAAGTTACATCTTTTCTCCACCAGATGGCGTATTCGAGCGCTTGAATCGCCAATCCGTGAATAGCGTACTAAAAAAAGGGAGAGTTGGCCCTTATGGGTTGGGTTGGGTTGGGTTGATTGTTGACGGCCAATTATCTACACGAGGGACATAGGCCCTAGGGGGAGTGCCTTCCGTGGAGGTCTTTCTGAGGGAACCTATTCCGTATTAACGCATGGAAGATCCACGGCTTGAAGAAAACCACGAAAACTCCGAACGATTAGGCCGACGGGCGTGATTGGGATCGAACCCAGCACCTTCCGTCTACCAGCTTCGAGAGCAGAACCTCTCGGCCACGTTGGCCCTTATGGAATCTAATGAAAAGACATCTTCATTATTATTATTTTTTTTTAATGAAGATAAATAAAATAATTCTAAAATCAGTGCCAAATGTATTCAGACAAAAACTGAGTGACTAGCGGCTCTTTCGAAGAGTGGCTCACTATGTAATGGATTAGTCCATTAATATAGTAGGTGAGGACAGAGGAATAGAACAGACGGGGAGAAATCACGTCCAGCCCCTGACCTCGGCTCTCGGCTTCGGTCTTATTTCCCCTTATACAGTCTAAAGAGCCTTGATCACACAACGTTGATGCTTAAAATAAAATAAAACATTGATCTTTCATGCTGAAAATAAGATTTTGTTTGATGCATTTTACATTGTTTCTCGTGTAACATATGATTTAGCAAATTTCTTTAGTAAATTATATTTTTTGTATATTCTCATTTACGTTACTGTCTGTTTGCTTGTAAATTTAGGGGAAGGTGGCCTAAAATGATCTCCTTAAGGGGAAAATTTGTGTAAAATAACATATCTGTTTGAGTAAAACTTTGGCCCTATGCTAATATGTTTTACACTATATTTTGCATTATAAACATATTTTAATAATATTTTAAACCCAAATTCAGTAATGAAACAAACAGATTTTTCAAAAAGTGTCCAAAGGATCATTTTTCCTTCACCAAAGGGCAAAATGACCCTTCATTTAAAAATAATTTTAAATTGTTTTTTATCGGCAAAACAAAGGATATAAAAGTAGTTATGGCAATACCTAATAAAATAAAATAAGTTTTACAATCAAATAACATACATCATTTATTTTATGTAAATTTTAAAATAAAAAGTGTCACAAATAAATTTGAAAAAACAATAAAATGGAATATTTGAAAATTATGATCCAAAAATAATAGGATAACACGTGGACTCAAACAGAAAGATTTGGGGCAGTCATACATTTGGCTAGGACCTGGTACCGGATTTTCTTCAGGATATGAAATGATAGTAAAACGATCCACATAATGGACCATTTTAACCGGTAACATGACCGTCCATTTTAGGTCATATAACTGGATGACGCCGAGAAACATAACAAACTTAGCAAGTGTAATTTACGTCTAAAAACATACTCAGTGGTGGAAAATTGACGCAGAGGAGGAGCCTATTAACACCACTAATATTTTATAGTATTCGTCACTTTAATAAAAACTCAGAAATTCTGCCATTAGATAAGCCTTAAAATATTACTAATATTTAGTGGTGTCAATAGGCTCCTCCCCTGCGCCAATTTTCCACTACTGCATACTCTATTAAGTAAACCAAGTTTTATTTCGCTACATGAAAGACTGCATATCTAAATAAATATGAAACTTAGTGCTTATCTTATAATTGATGTTATAAAACCCACTTTATCAAAGAATTCTATTTAAACACGTAAAACTGCAATCGCTTGAATACAGCCATTGCTTCTTCTTCACTTGGCACAATTACTTTATGTTTTACCCTTTAGATAGCGTGACCTGTCTAGAAGAAAACATATGTGGACCGTTTTACTAGCTAGGATCATTTTAGGCCACCTTCCCCTACTTAGAACGGTAGGACACATTTTACAAAAAAAAAAAATTTAACAGTTTTATACAGAAATGTTTATAAGCTTCTTTAATTTGGTCATTTATCATTTTCATACTGATATTAAAACAACAAATTTTATGATTAAAAAATATATTTTGTTATTATTAGATACTTTTTATATTATTACAAAGTACCCTTTTTTAAATTAATTTAATTGTAAAGAAAACTTGAGTTTAAGACTTTTAATTTTTCTCTTTTATTACACAAATTTCCTTAACAATTTAGTTAAAATTTATTTAAAAATTATTGTAGACAAACATTTTCTCAAATGACATCACTATTTTTTTTCCCAAAAATATTCTTTAATTATTATCCGAATTTGTATTGAAAACAGATTAAACATTTCTGATATATAGTAGAAATATTTAATCTTTTTTTTTTCTTGTAGTGATATCTTTCATCTTAAAAAATTGTTTTCATTTTGTCATCAAATTGTTTTCATAAGTTATTTTATCATTATAGACATTAGGAATGCATTGCCGATTTTCTTATTAGATGTGCGTGCTAAACAAAATTGTTTTGTTTTCGCAAAATCTTTTTCGATTCCTTAATTATATAATAATTGTCCTTTCTTTTTAGTATTTTTTTTAAATATTTTTATTGGTAGTAGTAGATTTTTGTGAGCAAAATTTATTGAAAACTGGACTTGTTTCTTTTTAATGAAATGGTTATTTATCATTCAAATTTTATGTAATATTACCATTATTTAAATTAATCGTAATTTATCTTTTGAATGTCCACACTAAGCATATTTTGCATATTTTTAGGGTGAGAATTTATGGCATTTCCATTTATTTTATTTTTATTCTACCTAAATCCACCCTCTCTCCCAGGATACACTTTTAAAACATGTTTAAAATGTTTTAGAATTTCCCTGTCCATTTTTGTTAATTTATTATAAAAAATTAATAATCATTAATCGATATCTTAATCCTACCCGCCCCCCCCCCCAACTCTTCACACAGCAAAATTTATTTATTTCTAAGGTAAGAACTAATCTAAGGTAAGAACTTGTAGGGTTTCCTTTATATATATATATATATATATATATATATATATATATTCTACGTAAATCCACCCTCTTTCACAGAAAACAAGATTATAAAACTCTTTAATGTTTTAAAATTTCTCTGCCAATTTTTGTTAATTTACAATTTAAAAAAATCATGCATCTACCCCCTCCCCGTCCCGAGATATTTTAAAGTTTGAAAAGGGAAGAGCAAAGCATTCTCGTCTTTTTTTTTTATTTATTTGACTTTTCCCTCTCCTTCTGCTTATCACTTTTATTAAAGTATAGGGATATTTTTCTTTTTAAATATTAGTATTGTAAAAAAGAAAAAAATTAAATTAAATTAAATAACACATTTTTTTTTACTATTTCATCATACTATATTAGTTTAAACAGTGTAATTACACACAGGATGTTTAGTTGCATTTCACGTGTAGTTACACCAATGCAAGAATTAAACAAAGCAATGCGTAACAGCACCAATGTAGGATAATCAAATGTAAAATTGTATAAACACAGGCTCATTCAATAACCTCAGATGTGAAATTTGACCAGTACCACATGCGGGATGCCGGAAGCCAGCAGCGTGCGAAGAGAAAACTGCGCCCGGGGCAAAGTCTCAATTTGGCGCCCCACTCCCCCCCCCCCCCCCCAACCTTTCGCAAATTTCCTTTGTGACAGGTGTTACAAAATTAAAAAACGCAGAAACAGAAAGAAATTTTACTGAATACATGTTTCGTGTTTACTTTGAAACTTTAGGTTTAATTTTACATAACGTAAGAGAAAATTGCACTTATATTTTGGCAAAGGGGATCTGAAAAATGGGAGTGGAAAAAATATATCTAACAGTACAGTATTACAATTTGGAATCCTCTTATATTCCAAGAAAGAAATCCCATGCTATTTTGAGAGTATATGTTTTTGTCACAAGCACAGACACAGAAAAGAGAAGGCTAACAAAAAGAGATTAAGACAAAGATCCAAAACATGTTTTGAAAAGAAATATGTCCTTATTCATAAATTTGTATTTCGGTGGTAGTGGTGGGGTGGGGGCTAAAGGTCAATACAATAACTTTGAAACGAAAAATGTACGTACTTAAATTGGGAAAAAATTCCCAATATGCAAATATATAATTTTTTTTACCAGAAAGAAGGGGAAAAAAGAGGTTTGTAGTATAAATTTGGCACCCCCTCAACATCCACGCCCGGGGCGACTGCCCCCTTCGCACGCACTACCATATGGCACGTTCTGTGCCATACAATTCAGATCGTAGCCGAGGTCAGGAACTATGCTAGACTCCCCATCTGCACTTATCTTCTTTCCCCATCTTCGATATTGGGACTTCTAAATGGACTAATCCGTTACATAATGAGAGGTGGCCTTCGAAAGAGCAGCTATTAACTGAGTGTGAAATTGAACTGCCGAAACGAACCGTTCAATTTTTTTCTTACGGGTTGGGTTGATTTTTGACGACCAATTATCGACTCGAGGGATATAGGCTCAGGGGGAGAGTTCCCCTCGTGGGGGGTCTTTTTAAGGGAACCTAACCCGCATGAAAATCCATGGTTTGAATAAAATCACGAAAACTCCAAACGATTAGGCCGACGGGAACGATTGGATTCGAACCCAGCACCTTCCGTCCAAAGAACGTACAGGAAAATAAGTTTCCGGCTTTGGAAACCGTAACTAACCGAAACAGTGCAAACAGCTCTGCTAGGAAACACACTCGAAGGGGAGATCCAATCATAGGCATTCTTCATTGCATCTACCAATTCGCCAAACTTTCTTGTAGTAAACCAAAGATAACACCTTCGCGCCAACTCCCCGCGAGAATCCAAAACGACATTTCTTGGTCAGTTTGACTTGTGACTTAACAGCGATTGGGATAGATTTTTTAATATGATCTGTTCATGTTCTGTTGTTATGATATATTTTCTGTATTGCTAATAGATAGCCGATGAATACGTACAATGGAAAAATCTTCGGTGATACAGCACTCTGTAAAATAATAAATTTTACGTATCGAAAGTTCCACTTTCACTCGAAATCTAACATAACAACTATCAGATTCATCTAACGTATTCTACGATCTTTGACCTTCAAGGGGTTTCTCCCTCGGAGAGAAGCTCCATCCACGAAAAGAGGGGGGAGGGGAGCGCACTGCTTTCGAGCGGACAGGGGAGAGCGGTGAGCACAGCGTTACTCCACATTTTGATAATTATCGCTACTGGCGATCACGCAAAAGCGCACCAAGTAAACCCCAGGTTATCTTTCGCCCCTTTATGCGGTTTCTACCGCTTAGCTGTTTGCACTGTTTCACTGAGTGTCGGGGATTTACATTGCGTCTATGAAAATTTCCCTTCTTCACGCTTCACTTTCTTTGTTCCGTCTACCAGCTTCGAGAGCAGAACCCCTTGGCCACTGGTGGGTCTTTTCTCACGGGGACGTAGAGTGCTTTTTAACAAAACAGCAGTAGCAGATACCGCGTGTCATTATGTATGCTATTTAAACATATTCAAAATTTATGCATCTTATAAGTTTAAACAATTACCATACAATAATTCTGTGTTGATAGTTTTTTTCGTCAGTGAATGTTTATGCTATAATTTAATCGAAATAAAATTAAAGAAAAACTTGCTTAAAAGTGTCATTTAAAATGAAAGATGTCACAAATATGAAAGATGTCATTACATAATATAATTTTTATAACACTTAAAATCTTTCACAATTTTCGCGTAGAGCACTATCGATCAGACCTTGATCGTCATCATGGCAGCTTTGCGTACTGATACATCCTAATCGTACTTCATCCTCGGCTGGACAACCAGGTAGTCCATACTACAGTGAAGGGGAAGGGGAGACAGTAAAAGAGTCCAATTTACATATCTTAGCTTCTCGTGTATGTGGTGAAAAAGTTTAATATTAATCTGGTAGCTAAAACAACAAAAAAAACTCAAAGATTTAATCCATAGCAAGATTGATCCTGTTCCTAATGTTGAAATTGCAGTTATTTACATAATTCTATTGTTAACCGTTTGAGGGGGCAAGCAATCGTGTTTCTATAATGTTGAATTGCCACTGGAAATTTAGAAAAATTTTATTTCAAAATAAGGAAAAGCAATTTTTCAACATTTTTTTCATTAAAGTTACAAAAGAAAAATTTATTTAAAAGTTTCTGGTGCAAATCTTAATTAAAATTAGGTGGGCCCCACAAGGGGTTAACTGAAACACAACAAGAAAAGGTATATACCGGAATGGCCAGACGGAAATTCAAGGATAAATTGAAAAAAATATGTAAGTAACATTAAGTTTACCAGACAAACCACAGCATTAGCAAGACTTAACCTACAGCAAAATTTAAATATCCATTTTAATGAAGCAAGAATAATTATTCCTACCTCCCATTATCATATATCGTTAATAAAAGAATCCATAGAAATTTTAATAAAAAAATAAGGCTATTAATGGTAATATCTCATATAACATTCCGAATACATGGTTAAATTTTTTTAAATAGAAGATATATTGTTAGGCTTGGATAAAAATGTTGAGTTTACTGTCCCCTTCCCCCTACCTCCCCACTGTAAATTGGACTCTTTTACTGTCTCCCCTCCCCTTCCACTGTAGTATGGACTAGCCTGGTTGTCCAGCAGAGGACGATGTACGATTAGGATGTATCAGTACGCAAAGCTGCCCTGATGACGATCAAGGTCTGATCGAAAGCTCTCGGCTCGAAAATTGCGAAAGTTTTTAAGTTTTTAAAAACTATATTATGTAATAACGTCTTTTATATTTGTGACAACTTTTATATTAAATCAGTGTTGCCAGATTGGGGACATTTTTAATTCAGATTATTTGACTACCACCATTTTTTTTAAATAGTGCAGTTCGCATTATTTTTCAGAATTTTTAACCTATTTTTAAATAAGCCGAATATTTCCATTTAAAAAAAAGCGGTGACAATCAACAATCTAAGGGCAAACAAGTCCCTAGTCTGGCAACACTATATTAAATGCACCTTTTAAGCAATGTTTCTTTTTATACATTTTGTACTATAATTTGAGCTATATAAATTATACTTCATTGCTTATGAAATATTTATCACATAAAAGATACGTCATCGAGAATAAGCTTTCGCCCGTGTAGTGGATGAAAATTACAATTTTATATCTATGAAACAAAAGCTTTCCAATATGTCTATTCCCTAATTCATTAACTCTATTACATATTAAAAAATCTAAAAAGTTTCAGGAACTAAAAACTAAATGGAATAACAAGTTTTTTCTATTTAGTTATATACGTTTTTATGTTATATTTTGAATCTCTAGATTGGCGTTTTCCCATACACGAACAAAAAGTAGCAGTGATAAAAATTTATTTTTTAAATCAAATCCCTTTATAGTTTTTGCTGAAATCGTGTCATTGAGATCGCTATTTCGGAGGATGAAAAGTACATCAAAATGTATCTTCAAAACTCACATCAAAATAGCTGTAATAAGACAGTTTAAGTCGCAATAACTGAGCTTTGCTCTTGAAAATAAAGTTGTATAACATCAGTTTAACAATGTAACTTAAAAGGTATAATTAAACTTTAGCCCCATAAGGAGGCTGGTCACCCAGCTTCCGATTTCCCCTCACTAATGTAAAGTCTGTGGGCATTGGATGCATTCGTCTATTTAAAATATCTCCTCGGGAAATTAAAATTTTTAACTTCCATTTTTTGTGCACACTTCCTAAAAGATGACTCTTTTTTTCTTAGTTTTCAAAATATTTCTAAAGTATAGACTTCATTTTATATGAAGTGTTAAAATCTTACTCGCAGTTTGCCCGCTTTTAACACGTAAAATTTTACATTCAGCATAGACTTTAGAAATATTTTGAAAACTGAGAAAAAAGAGATATCCTTTAAGAAGAGTGCTCAGAACAAAGATGTTAAAAATATGAATTTCCCGAGATGCTACAGTAGCGCTCAAAAGTATTTTGACAATCTTATATTCTCTCTTATTTTATTTAATATAAAAATGTAAAAGAAAATATATTCCCTATAATTGAGAACACAATGACTGCAGTTATTCAAATGTATCAAGTTTCAACTCGTTTGTTTACATTCGGCGCCACCGAAGAAATATGACTCCTCCTTAGCTCAAAAGTATTTTGACAATTAGTTAGCATTTAATTGTTGAAGGTGTCAGTGGCGCTATAGCTTCGATTAGTGTTTATATCGACTTATTGTGATTATTTTTAAATGCCGAAATGTAAAAAATATTGAAGTGATTCTAGAAAAGCCGCTGTAAATGCACTTAAGAAAGGTAGACGGCAAGCAGAATTAGCTCATTCTTTTAACCCCTTGGGGACGAGCGACACGTATACGTGCCGGAAATAGGCCTAAGAATCCTCGTTTATCCTCACCAGTAAAATTTTACTGTAAAACTTGCCTTATTTAATCCGAGCATTTTCCCAATTTGAATAGGCACAAACTTCTGTTTTTTAAAACCGGTAGCAAAGTAATAAACATTTCGTAAAAGACTCCCGTCGCGAAGGGGTTAACGGGTCTCGTCAACTTATTATTACATGGAATAAAGTTTTTAATGAACAGAAATACATCGAAAATAAGCCTCAAAGTGGCCATCCGAAAAAAACAACTTGCAATGTTGACTGTATTCTAAAAATGATATCTACAAGTGATTGTCGTAAGTCCGCTGTAATAATAAACAATTTGGAAATTGCTCGTCAAACGTGGCAAATGAGGTGCGTTCGTACTATAACTAGTTTTATAATTATTTTTTACACCCCATATAGTACTGAATGTATAATTTTTTGCACTTCATAAATTGCATAGTCTGTAGCATCATTAAAATGCACTTGCAATAACTTTTTTCCCATTCCCCGTAATGTAAAGAAAAACTTTTGTCTGTCCCTGTGATTAAACTATACATTTGTAAAACGGCATAACCCTTTCAGGTGCAAAGCAATGCCATTGCTAAAGTGTTGAATTTAATGACTGACACCGGAATTTGAAAACAAATTCATTTGTAAATGAGAAAAAGCTATATTTCACACACATAATAAACAGATTTTTTTTTAAACCAAAATTCCGGTGTCAATCATTAATTTCAACACTTTAGCAATGGAATTGCTTTGCCCCTGAAAGGGTTATTCCGTTTTACAAATGCAACTCTAGCCTTCGTATTCTTAGTAGATAACAAGCGTGTTTTTGCTGGTCTTCTGCCATGTAAACCATAGATGTTTAGGCGTCGTTTGACTGATGAAACGTGTATTTCTATGCCGTAATTTTTTTTTTTTTTTTTTTTTTTTTTTTTTATTGCCGTAATAAAAACATAAAGTAAGCCAATTTCCAGAACTACCATTAATTTTATCAGGTAAAATCCCCTATTTCCTGGACTATTAACTAGAAAGTAGTTTTATGTGACTACTGGTGGAAGAATTCCTACAAAATGGGACGTGGCTTAAGAGCGTAACTTAATTTTTTTAACTAATTTGGTACTTATTTAACCCCTTGAGGGGCACCGGTATATATTATATACCACCTACGATTAATAAAGTTTTACACCAGAAAAATTTTATTAAATTTTACTTTTCTAACTTTGGGGGAAAACAAAGGCTTTCTAAAAAATTTGATAATTCTGTCTATAATCTTCCTAACCAAATTATTGCGGAACTACCCGACTACGAAGTATCCGACCCCACTAATGGAAAACGCCCTAAATACTAGCTTTTGCTTAATGTTGAAGACTGAGTTTCCCTCATCTTCTGCTTTACTTGACCTTTCTATTTGTTCTGTCCTGTTTATAGTATTGAAAAAAAATTAACTGTTATCTACTATATTTTTCAGCATTCTATTAATTATACTATTGTATGGTCTCTGAAAGGAGTCTTTTTTTTATGGGGCACCTCCCCCCCCCCCCCACCGTAGCTTTTTCGCCTTTCCTTTCTTTTTTTTAGGGGGCACCTCCCCCCCCCCCCACCCCGTAGCTTTTTCGCCTTTCCTTTCTTTTTTTGGAACTAATGTAATTTTTCTTTTTTTCTTTTAAATTTTTTTTCTTTTTCTATTTGTTTTTTTCTTTTTTAAATCATGTTATACTAGTACTTAAGTACTTTTTTATTTTTTGCTAATCTTTTCTTATTTTTTTTAAAAGTAATTTTTAATTTTGTGTCTACCAGCCACGTCTAAACATTATTTTTTTTAAGGCTCCCTAATGTCCTTACAACACAATCACCTTTCCACTGGATGTAAAGTTGCTACGCAACTTGGTAGTCCATACAGCTGTTAACATTGCTCCAATGTTCCAGCCGGAAAATTGCTTTTACTTATTTTGAAATAGAATTTTTCAAAGATTCCGTTGGGAATTCAGCATTTCACAAACGTAATTGCTTGCCCCTCAAGGGGTTAAGGAGAGACGGAGGGATTGCTTCATAAGAAAACGTTGTTGATTAATAATATAGCACCCTGAAATCCCTGAAAAATGTTCAAACACGATCATAAAATCATCAGGATCAATAATCAGTACAAAAGTAATCAAATGTAGTAACTAATTTGGAACAGAAGGCGTGTCATGATAAAGCCAATTACACTATTTTATAAAACTGGTGGGAATCAAACAAGCCGAATAGAAAACACAGTCTGTGAATATCATGGGAGCGAAAAATAAAGGGTTAAAGTGTCAAAATTATCTAAACCTTAAAAGCAAAAATAATAATAACTTTGTCTAAATTTATTAATTTTTATAAGCACCTAGTTACTTTTAGTATGTGTAATTAATATACTATTTTGCACAAGATATTTAATTATAGGTGTATTCTATGTTATAGAGATAAATATCAACTTTTAAATGAACTTTTCTGGTATTCATAAAAGGTGCATTTTTCCCCTTTTCTTTTCTTTTTTTAAATGAAAATTCTAATAGATTTTTTTACATTTAATATAGTATATTTTTAGTTTGCTCTTTAACAGCACTAAAAAGCAATTTTATATGATTTTTTTAAAAAGTAATTGAATTTCTTAAGTACTGTTTACTCGTGAATATTTACCAGTATATCCTACAGATTGCTACTCATATTGCGATAAATAAATTTGCACTCATTAACCCCCCCCCCCCTTTTTTTTTTACTACTAGAATATAAATAAATTTACTAAACATTTTTTTCACTCGATTATTAAGTAATGTATCCTACAGATTTGTTATCTGACTGTAATGCAAACTATTTTTAAATGTAATGCAGAATATGTCACTGAACATTATACAATAAATTCAGAACTTTATTTTCATTCAAAAGACTGGCGTTATCATATTATAAATTGGAATGTTCTTAAAATTTCTTGATAATTCATTTTAAACTATTATTAAAACATGCGTATCTTAATGTTCAAAAATTAAGTTTGAAATTATAAAAAGATTTTATTTTTCAACGTGCTGTTTACTTCATTGTCATTTTAAATTTAATATTTTGCTTAATTTTCTTTAATTTAGCTTATATTTCTTCTTTGAAATATTTTCTTTTGCTTTACCGTAACGATATATATTTCACGCGAGAAAACTTCCGAATCGGTAAGTTGGGAAAAAATAATTATTTGAAAGAACAATCATTTCAAGCGTCATTTCCCAAAAACTGTTGCAATAATGCTGGTAATCTACAGCTACACAAACGATTCTAATATATCTAAATTTCTTTCAAAAATGTTAGCATTCATAAATATCGATTTCAAAATATAAATAAACAAATGAAAAAAAAAAAAGGGAAACACATTTCCGGTACGGTTAGGATGAATTTTTTCGTTCATACACTCCCGGAGTTAAAGAGAAATATATAATACAATAAAAAATCGAAATGAAAAATGTTCAGTAAAATTATTTGCTTGCAAAACTTTTCGCTCCTCCCATTTAAGTTTCATTTTCCTACATATCTAATTGTCTATTGTCTCTAATAAACTATTAGAGCAATATTACACTGCTCAGCAAAAGTTTAGACACTGGTGATTTTTAACCTTTAAATAAAAAATACGAGCACTTGGGTTATACAAATGGCTGTATTTATTTTTTAATATATTTTAAAAGTTTTAGGACAAAAATATTGGTTTTAATGTAGGATATTACTTAATTTAACTGAAAAAAGTGAAATTTGCATATTGCAAAAGTTTAGATACTTTTGTGATTTTTAGGCAACTAACTGTTCACGAAAAAACGCAAATTTCAAACTTATAACGTCATATGCATGAAGTATTTAAGTGAACCTTGCGATAGTATCGGTTAGTGAAGATGCCGCGAGCTAGAAATTTTCAGTCAGATGAAGTAATTAAAGTATGGAAGCTGAAATCGAAAGGGAAGACTGTTGCAGAAATTTCAGCTATTTTAAATCGTCCAAGGAAGTCTTTCTATTAAGTACTGTCTATGGGTGACTCTTTCAAAGCAAAACATAAATCTGGAAGGCCTCATGTGGCCAGAAAACGAGATTATAGAAGGATCCATAAACTGGTATCTAGACAAATGATGACTGCTTATTGCATTAAAAGTGAATCAGAGCTTTCTGTGTTAACGGATACTTTCGTAGATGAATTATAGAGAGATGTACATTAGTTTATATGAAAATGATAGAACAACCAGCCTTGAAATCTCACAACAAATTGACCCCTTTCCGTTGCGGAGTAACTCAGTTTATAAAACTGATGAAATAATGGACTGAACCCAGAATTTATAAATAAATTTATTAGGAAAATCGAACTTACTTATTTTCACGTACATTATAAAAGGAAAGTTTTAATTAAATCTTCTTGGTGCCGTATCTCAGTTTTTGAATTAAAATTAGGTGTCGTTTTTAAGGACACCGCCCTCGAAAGGGTTAATGATTTGAGCCTCACTTTGTTTTAATTCTCGAGTATCTCTGGAGTTTCTCAATGGTCGCCAAGCAGCTTAAGACTACATACATACATTGGAAAACAATTTACAGAAATTTGGTGAACTTTTAGCTCTTCCAAAGTATGTATTTGTGCAAGATAATGCGTCTATTCATGTTGCATACAAATCAAAAAATTAGTTTAACTCTCAAAATATTACTGTTCTTGACTGGCCCACGTGTAGTCCTGATCTGAATCTAATCCAAAACTTTTGTGACATCATATCTCACACGGTTTATGCAATTTTTTGACAATACTCCTCTGTAAATGAACTTCGGTCTGCTTTTGAACGTATTTGGTACGAAATAGAACCCCAAGTGATGCAGGATTTAGTTTCTTCGATGGGAACTCACAATTTTGCATTCATAGCAGACAATATAGGTCAAATTCGATTTTAATGTATTGATATTTTTCTGTTAACAGACAGATTGTCTATACTTTTGCCATAATGTTAATTTTTTTTTTTTTTTTTTTTTTTTTTGTCGTTATATATTATGTAAAGTGTATAGATTAAAATTTACTGTTTGTGTATGAAAGATAAGTCCCCAGTAATATATGACAGTTGAGTTACAACAATTCGTTACATACTTCTCAGTACAGAAGCGTAATCGATCATTGTCTAAACTTTTGCTGAGCACTGTATTTCAAGATTCCCACAGGTCTGTGGAATTCTGTACTATTATTTATGTACTATTATTTTCTTCACCTTGTACAATCGCAGAAATTCTTTTATTATTTTTTTTTTTTTAAAGAAATTTTCTCTTATATTTACACTATATTTATATGAAAAATAATAAACAAAGGAAAACTATTTTTGAAGAAAGATTAGGAGATGCATCCTCCTTTTCATAAGAACTGTTGTGGGAGGATCAAAACATCTTAGTACGATTATCATTAACCCATTTTAGGCCCAGCATAGAAATTTTATAAAATGTGGTATTATTTTCATTGAAATATGCTTAAATTACATTCATTAAGACAAAAAAAAAGTTTCATGCATAAAAAATAATATTTTATTTGAGAAATAAAATGCATTCGGCATTTTCGTGCATTCTGTCAATGGTGCGCTAACACACCATTAAATTTAAAATTAATATACGTATATTTTTTAATTTTTCATGACATTTGTTTTATTATTATTATATTTACAGAGCTTGCAACATTAATCCATTATAAAAACATATGATTAATCTCAAGTGGAATAATTACACATTTTCAAAAAGTCGAATTTGTCAATAACTCATAGGTGCCAAATTGCCACTAATCCTCCGTAATATGTGGGTTAATTTAACCCTGGTTTAATACATTTCGCACCGGAATTTTTTTTCAGAGATGAAATTAAATAAGTTCCACGTAGAAAACTGGAATTAAATAAATAAAGATTCATCAAATAATTTTTCTGGTTCGAAACTTCGTTAAACTGGGTTAAAGTAATCCACGCATTACGGAAGATTAGTGTGAGCTTGGCACCTCTGATAACTGTTTTAATTTTAAGAGACTAGCGTATTTTGAAAATTTCTCAACAGAAAGTGTTTACTCCAATTGAATTACTGATATTTTATACATGTCTCCAGATCCCTTAAAAATAGCACAAAAATAAAATTAGTGAAAAATATTCGTCACAGTGTTAATAAAAAAATATTTATTGAAATGGTGCGTTTACGCACCTTTGGCTGAAAATGGGTTAATGAATAATTTGAAAATAAATTCTCTTTACGTTGTTTTTTATGTCACAATTAAAAGTTCAAAAAGTGACAAAGTGAAAGAGATGAACTCCTAAGAATATATTTCAGCTATGTAGTCATTTGATAGACAGAAAAATTCGAATGTGCATTATTTTGGAAAATGCTTAATGTACACATATATACAAAAATTCCAATTTGCACTACACTATTTTTGAACAGTGTTTATTTTTATCTTTATTATATATATATATATATATATATATTGTATTATTGAATAACAGAAATTGGGAGTTTAAAAAAGGCGTATATTACTCCCCAAATTACTCGTTAGGAGAAAGTGTAAAAATTAGCAGTGCGAAAATCAAAATTTCAAAATTTACATTACAAAATTATTAAAAAAATAAATAAGAAACAATATCTTCTGTGACATTTTTGTTCTGAAAATGCCAGAATCATCACATCTATATGTTCGAACTCTGTATTTTAAACGTTTATAGAGAGTGTTTGTGGGAGAGGGTTGGGTCAAAGGTTGTGGTCGTTCATCGGATTCAATTCTTTGCTGAAACGTACTAAACTAAAACCATTGTTAGTCTCTGGGAGTTTTAAAGAAACATTCATGGTATAAGCCTATATTTTATGTCATATGTTTTTCAACTCTTTGAGAGGTAAGTAATTGTGTTTCGGTAATGTTACAATCATAACAGAAATTTCGAAAAAAACTTCAATTAATATTATTTTATTCACCAACGTCATAAAAGCAAATTTTATTAAAATATTTTGGTATAAATATTTATATCCGGTATGAATTAGGCGGGATAAAATATATCCCATTACCCTTTAAGGGTTTAACCCTTTGACGGGTGTTTAACATATATGCCCCATTAAATTTTAATTCCGAAATGCAATATTGGCACAGGATTTTTGAAGATTTTTTTTTTTTACTTGTATATATTACATGAAGAAATGCAGTTACTTATTTTCAATTAAGATTGACTATAAATCATGCAATCATGTTAAGTTTTTAGCAATACCTTGCTGCTGAATTGGTTAACAGAATTATTAGAACGCATTTGGGATCTAGAAAATCATACAGACAATGCAGGTAAAATACACAATGAATAAATAGATGAAAATCCGAACAATGGCTATAACTTCAGTTAATATTAATGAAAGCACAAAGAAAGAAAAGTGCATTTACAATTGGTCGAATGTTCTTTATAATTTTATATGGTTTGTTTTACCATATGATATTATCTACATAGTAAATCACAACCTAAATTTTATTAGTATCCATAATTTTTCTGCATATTTAAGTTCAGCATGTCAAGAAACGTCAACAGATAAATTCTCTGCAGATTTTAAATCAGGAGTTGGTAAGATACAAATTGTCGAGTTCGTAATTGTTGAAAAAATAGGCAATTAATGTTAAAGTAAAAATTTCGTTCTTCGAAAATAATTTGAACGATAACTTTTTTATTTCAGAACATTTTTGTTTTGCATGTTTATTTATTGAATCCCAGATATAAAAGCTCATGCACATTTTGAATTATAATATTTTACGAATGTTAATTCATAATTAGTTATCCTATAATGAAAATTATACACATAAATAGAAATATATACTTTTTTCCTCATCATTAAACGTTCGCGTAATCCTACCGGATAGGTTTATACAAAATTTTTAAGACAAATCTAAGTAGATTATTCTACGGGAAAAAAAAAAAAAAAAAGAAGGACTGAGTAGGAGAGGCCTGAAAATGTAATTTGGACAGTGTATTTACTGATTTTATAATTTGATTTTCGCAGCAATATTTTAACAATATGCTTCTTAAAATTTAAATGTATGAGGTTATATAAATCATACTCGATTATTAAAATCTAATAATCTTACAATGAATAACTACTGAAATAAGCACATACTATAAATGTCACAATGAATTATATATTCCAGTTTTCTTTTAGGTAAAGATCTTTTACTTTCAGAAATATTTTTGACTAAAAAAATCAAATTTATGTAAGCAGTAATATGATAGCTCACATGTAAGCAAAATCTTTTTTTTTTTTTTTTTACTTGAAATTTGGACTTCAAATTTAATATTCTTGAAAAGAAAATTCTTTATTACTTTTTTATAGTGAATGGATTTATTCTTTGACTATCTTTATTAAGTATTGTTATTGAAATAATGGTAGGGTTGAGCAGTTTTAATCTGTATTTTTAAATTATTTTAAAAGACACAAATATAATTTTTCTTTTTGTTTTAGAATGTTTACTTTTTTCCCCCCATACTTTAACCCTTTATGTCCCAAGTTATGAATTCATGAAAATTTCATCTTTCGTGAAAGTTTTAAACTACATTAGAAGATTTACACAAACATTTAATAAACTTTAGAATGATTTTGCTGCCAGTTAAAAAGAATTAATTAAATTTGAATTTATACGGATTTTGTGCAATATTTACAACTCCACTGAAATCTTTTATTTAAAATTTTAGTATTTTGTATAGTTAGGAAATATACAAATATAATGTTCTTACAATAAAAATATAGAAATGTTTCCGGACTGAAAATCCCCCCCCCCCCTCACACACACACACACCACCAATCTTCCAAACCCTAGAAAGCTGAAAAGTTGCAAAGGCAAAAAGTCATCCTTTTAAAAATATTTCATTTCGTGCTACCAATAATACTTTTGGAACAAGATAAAGTAAATAATCTAGAACTCATTCTAAACTGTATTACTACTAATCGACGTAATAAGTCGATTTCATAACAAGTTATTTAATACCTAAGATTATTTTTTATACGTTGATGTATGCGGACGGGATCTCTCTTATTAACACTCCTGTATTAAAATTTATTAATTACTGAAAACTTTCATCCAAAAGTAAATGTAAAATATAATAAAAAGGGGTCTACTCATCTCAACAGTAATTTAATAAATAAATACTTTATGTCAACGATATTATTTAAACTTATAATAAAACCTACGTTAAAAAAATTATCTATTCCTAAAGAAAATCTCAACATGGATCTAAAACTGATGAATAAATAACTCGAAATAACAATTCTTATAGCTTATAATAAATAACGTTCCAGAATTGATATTATAAAATGGTTGAGAAATACTGCCATAAAAACACTTAAACATACCAATTTAATAAAAATATATATAATTGAAATAAAATTGGGACTCACCTTAGAATATTTGTTTGACTTTACATAAGTATTTCCCTGTTCCAGATCTACTTTATTTATTTAAAGTTGATATCCGTAGAAATGAAAATGCAACCACTATAAGGACAATTTTTTTATACATTTATTATATGTATTTTGCCCTTTTCAAATGTGTTTCATTTTATATTTAACAGTAAAAACACTCTTTTTAAATTGAATTATAAATTCAAGATCATACACTATAAGTACGTGTTTTAGTTACACACGCTTGTAAGCTATTCTGTGGACTATACTACATGACTATATAGGGTAGGGGTAAGGGATTAGGACAATGGACGACTGACCGGGACGTCACAATCCAGTTTGCAGCTACTCTGGAGGCTTTCTTATAGGACGTGTTGGTTTGACAGTCAGCTGCACGGACATATTCATTATTCATTTCACATCAATAAATGTTTGAAATTAATTTGCTTTTATATTATACTCCATACTGTTGTGTATTCCTGATCCGAATATATGGTTCGTTGTTGTATCTGATGCGCCTTTTAAGGCTATCGGAAACCAATTAAAAGTTAAGACTTTTGAGTTTCGACCTTTGTTGTTAAAGTTGGGACTAAAGTTATTGTGTTTATTAGGACACTGAGTTTTGGACGTTTAAACAGCGTTCACCACATTTTAATGAGGGTTTTGCACACAAGAACAGAACTAAACTTGAGTAAGGAAAGAAGCCTTTCTCTCTCCGCTGTTTGGTGCTTACTCTGAGTGTAATAGTTGTAAGTACGAAGGGGAGGGCTGAATTTCGAAATAACAAATTTCTTAATAATAATATTTATCATTATCTACAGAACTAAATTCAAATTCATTATTTGTTTATTTATATTTATTTTTGGTTACTTTAAAAATTCTGAAATGCATTTCTATTAATTATACTCAATGATTACATTTTTCTACTATATTAAAATTGCATACTCACATATATCTTCCTATTTGGCCTACAGCTCGTGCATACATACAAGTATGCGCTTCCACGACGTTGATAGCAATGTGTTAGATGTTCTCATTTAAATGACATCATCGGATAAACATTGGCTAAATGCGTTGAACTAAACTACCCCCCCCCCCCTTCAGATGTTGTAGCTTGGCTAAGATTAAATTTCTTCTTATTACTTATTAAACATTATTATTACTATTTAAAATGAAAATATTTTTTGTACTTAAAAAATCTTTTTTCTCGAAACATCCATAAATCAAGATAGGTTGTAGAACTAATAAAGGTTTATAATTATAATTTTTTACATAATTTTCTTTCAAAGTAATTAAAATATAATTAAAAACGTATTTCATACTCAGAAAGCGATCACATTTTTTTATTAATCAATGATTCAACATGTGCGTCTATCAAGTCATTTGTATGTCTCGACATTGTGCTATCAAAATTCACGTAAACCCAAATATATCTATAAAACTGCATAAAGTGAAAAAAATACGAAATTTAAGGCGGGGCTACTCAATTGATATATTTGAAGGTTGAGAAACCCCGCCTTAAATAGCGTCTTTTCCTTTGCTTATGGCCTACAATTGGTAAAGAAACTGAAGTAAATTTTTTATAATACTATTACACAATTTCAACCCATCGATATTTTATAATATGCCATTGAGTTGTGTAACCCTCATACACATCCTGATAAATAATCAGATACTTTACTGCATACTTTTCAGCTGAGTCAAGTTGAAGTGTGTAATGTGGGGATTCACATTAGCGACTATCGTTACACTTTGTGTCCGGGAAATTACGAATGCAATACATTAATATACGTGGGTATTTAATGCTGAAGTAATTTTTCGTGATTGCACTTAATACATTTTGCGTCACTATTTCATGCAACCTGGTAATAATACATGCACACTCATATTGCTAAATTTTAGGCTTTGATTTTTACATTACAAATGAACATCTACCGCAATGGCTGGGCGGAGTTTAGGTGTATAGAACACTGAAGGGTGGAGTATAGATGTGACAAAAGCGTGTTTTTTAAAAGGATGACTCTTTTAGGTATAATATTTAAAAGTGATAGAGAAATGATATTTAGATAAAACAGTATTATGAACGAAGAATTGTGTACACTGTTATTTATATAACATAATTGCATTTTTTGTGTTATTTTCAACCTTTTTTTTAATTTAAATAAAATTTCTGACCTTCCATTTTTTAATAATTTCCTTTGGTAATTTTTTAATAACAAAATGTTCTTTTCACTTGGAAGGGGAAAAAATAGAAATAAAAATGGTTTTTAAGTCTAACGCTCTTTGTAACTACAAGCTCTCAGATACAAAATTATCTATTAAAAAATAAAAATTATTACTCTTTGAAAATCTTTTATGTCATTATTTAAGTACTTATTTCGTCAATTACAATTATTATTGAATATTCAAAGGTTGGACGCATCTGTTTTTAATTACCAATTATCCAAATAAATAAGTCATAATCTTAGCTTGTAGACTTCTTTGAAATACATATATTTTTTAAATTGTGAAATTATATATTCAAGCCTATTTTTATGCCTTTTTGTAACGTACAAAATATAGGACGCTAGGCACGAATGGATACAAATTTTTATTAGCCATTTAAGGGACAGTTATTTATTTATGTAAAGTCCTTTTCGAGATGATTATAAAACAAATTGTTTTTAAGCCTCAAATGCTATTATTCTTAGTTTATTATTACTAATACTTATAACGTTATTAGTCTCTGTAAAGAAATAAATGTAATTTTTTAGTAATTCATAAAAACACTAATTAAAGTATATAAAATACAATTTAAAAGCTTGTTTGATATTTAGATAAAATATATAATTATGAATATTATAATATTAGAAATATTATGCATATTCCGATATATAGTACGTTTACATTTTATCAAATAAATGCAAAAAGTTATTAGCGTAATTTTTTTTTAGTATTTTTCCAGTTGTTTTTGCAACATTTTAAAGTGATTTTATCAACAAATTTGAGAAGACAAAAATTCAGGCACAAATGGGTTAATAAACAGTTCTTGATAGACTGAGCATAAATTCTTCGATTATATATATATATATATATATGTATCACGCTATTCGCGAGTCTGTATCGAGTGGAACGTAAAGCTGTAAAACCTATAAAGGCAAAACCAGTCTATAACGAAAATAATTTATTTCATTTCCAATGAAATACCTTCAAATCTGCTACACGGTAACTTGCCTAAAACGGATTTTTTTTTCGCTTTTTAGTGATGTTGCCTTCTCAAGTTTTACTGTTCGTAGTTCAGTTAACCTTGTTTAAACGGAACCTGTTTCTAACAAAATTTTGTTAATAAGAATATTGTTACATTTACTGTAATAAAACCGGTTAAGACTTCGTGGGAGCGGAGAAAAATTCCGTGTCCAATAGTGTTTCATCTTAGCTGGTACCTAATTGTAGGCATTCCCATCGTAGTTAAAATGGAACTTTTACAGTTAAGACATGATTCCGTTATAAGCAAGTTCATATTTTTTTAGGATTTACGGAATTTTTGTGTGTCGATTTAGAAGCGACTGTGCGCCTTTTTTTCCCGTCTCTGTGATATAAGACCTGGACACAGGAGCGATATAGCGTCCAGTATTTGCGAATTATTCAAAATTCCTAAATATCACATTGGCACCAGTATTTTGTAAACAAAAGATTCGACTTATAATATACATAAAAAAAAAAAAAAAAGAAATTGCATCAACACTAGAACTATCTGAAATTTGAGCCAAGTTTTATAAAAATATTTCACACCAGAATTTTGATTTAAAACAGATTAACTTTATTATATAACATTTTTCTTCTTTGTATCTTTTAAACTTATTTCATAATCAAATTTCTGGTTTGAATCGAAACTTATTCATATGGTATCAGTCAAAATGACAGCTCACGGTGGTTCTAGTGTTAATCTATTTTCAAATAAATTTGCTTGAATATTCCGGTGGCAATGTGACATTTGGAGATTAAAATTACGTGGGAAGAAATTCACCCATCAAAGGGTTATTGAAATATGTCAGTTCTTGTTTGCATCGAAAAGCAATACAATTCATATATCTCTTATCTGAAACAAGCGTCTAGCCCTTGCACTCTCGCGACTATTTTTTTTTTTTTTAATGTGTCTGCGTGCGTGCGTGCGTATTGTGATTTGCAGTGATAGAAATTAGTGTAACAGAGTCGTTTGATTGTAATCACGTAGATGATAAGGGTGGAGTATCCATCTAGTAAGGCCAAGTTTGTGGGTTGTATCCTGGTTGTTTTAGACCTTTTGATGAATTTTTTTTCTAACCTTTTTATTTTATTATCAATTACTCTGATTTTTTTAATCGATTCTTGTTAATGAAACTTATTTTTAATATTTAATTTGTATATTTATTTACTTTTTTAAATGTACTATCAGTTAATAAAATAGTATCATTTTTAAAATCAATTCTTCTCACTGAAACTAAGTTTTAAGATTTAATATCACCAAAGGGCTATACTTAAAAATATAATTGAAATGAAACATATTGTTTAATGAAATTATAACGCAGGTTAAAATTACATAAAAATATTTATATGGTATAAGTTTAAATTATTGCATTAAAAATGTGTTTCTTTCTAACTATTAAAATATGGCCCTTAGGCAATATTAAATATTAAAACCTTGTTTCATTAAGAAGAAACGATCTAAAAAATTATAATATTTTATTACCTGGTAGTAAACTAATAAAGGTAAACATATAAATAAATAAAATTAAATATTATTAAAACTTAGTTTCTTTAACAATAATCAATTTAAAATAATTCAGAGTAACTGGTAATAAATCAATAAAGATAAATATAAAAATAAATAAAATTAAATATTTAGTTAAGTTAGATTTAAGAAAAATTCAGAGTAACCGATAATCTATACTCCTATTATAAAGAGGAAAAAATTGTTTATTTGTAGGAGGTAAGCTCAGGAACTACCGAACCGATTCCAAAAGTAATGGTATCAAAATGATGGTTTTAGTCCAACTTAGAACATAGGCTATATCTTATGTCGGTGCCACTACCCCAAAGGGATGCAGGAGCAAAAAACGTTCTAAAAATGCGATTTTTGCGTTACTGAAGGGCCTAGAAATATGAAATTTGGAATATTAGTTACTTATAAGATATAAATGATGTCTAAGAACAGTTCTTAAACAGTTCGAAATGTAAAAGGGGTGAAAATGAACAAAAAAGCGTTCTAAATGGTAGTTTCTACATAATCTCAGGAAATACCAAACCGATTTAAAAAGTAATGGTATCAAAATGATGGTGTTAGCCCAACTTAGAACATAGGCTATATTTTATGTCGGTGCCACTACCCCAAAGGGGGTGCAGGAGCAAAAAACGTTCTAAAAATGCGATTTTTGCGTTACTGAAGGGCCTAGAAATATGAAATTTGGTATATTAGTTACTTATAAGATATACATGATGTCTAAGAACAGTTTTTAAACAATTCGAAATTTAAAAGGGTTGAAAATACACCAAAAGCGTTCTAAAAAACGTTCTAAATGGTAGTTTCTACATAATCTAAGGAAATACCAAACCGATTTAAAAAGTAATGGTATCAAAATGATGGTGTTAGTTAAACTTAGAACATAGGCTCTATTTTATGTCGGTGCCACTAACCCAAAGGGGGTGCAGGAGCAAAAAACGTTCTAAAAATGCGATTTTTGCATTACTGAAGGGCCTAGAAATATGAAATTTGGAATATTAGTTACTTATAAGATATAAAAGATGTCTAAGAACAGTTCTTAAACAATTCGAAATTTAAAAGGGGTGAAAATGCACAAAAAGCGTTCTAAAAAACGTTCTAAATGGTAGTTTCTACATAATCTCAGGAAATACCAAACCGATTTAAAAAATATCGGTGTCGAAATGATAGTGGCAACGTTTGCTCCAAGATAGGCTATGTTTTATGTCGGTGCCACTACCCCAAAGTGGGTGTAGAAGCAAAAAACGTTCTAAAAATGCGATTTATGTGTTACTGAAGGGCCTAGAAATATGAAATTTGAAGTATCAGCTACTTATTAGATATAAAGGATTTCTAAGAACAGTTCTCGAACAATTCGAAGTTTAAAAGGGGTGAAAATGCGCGAGAAGCGTTCTAAAAAACGTTCTAAATGGTGATTTCTACTCAATCTCAGGAAATACCAAACCGATTAAAAAAATAATGGCGTCAAAATGATGGTGAAAACCCTTGCTCCAACATAGGCTATGTTTTATGTCGGTGCCACTACCCCAAAGGGGTGCAGGAGAAAAAAGTTCTAAATTGCGGTTTTTGCGTGACGGAAGGGCCTTGAATCGTGAAATTTAGAATGGTAGTTAGTTATAAGATATCAATGATCTCTAAGGACATTTCCTAAAAATGTCGAAATTTAAAAGGGGGAGTCAAAATGCGCAAAAAGCGTTGTAAAAAACGTTCTAAATTGGGATTTCTAGCAATCTCAGGAAATACTGAACCGATTTCAAATAAAATGGTGTAAAAATGATGGGGAAAGATCCCGCTCCAAGATAGGCTATATTTTATATCTGTTTCCACTACCCCAGAGGAGATGCAGGAGCAAAATGAGCGAAAAGTGTTCTAAAAACGTTCTAAATGCCGATTTGTCACCAGTATCTCAGGAAGAATCAAACTGATTTCAAAAGTAATGGTAAGAAATTGATGCTGACAGCCTCTGCTCTAACATAGATGCTATTTTAAGTCGGTATCACTATCACCTAGACGTTGCAGGAGCAAAAAACAGTTCCAAATTTCGATTTTTGTGATCGGTAGGGGCTAGCAACTTAAAATTAGGTAAGGTACATATTTATTACATATAAATTATCTTTAAGAACAGTTTCGAAAAAATTGGAAATTTAAAAAGGGGCGAAAAGCGTTCTAAATTGCGATTTCTACTCAATCTCAGGAAATCCCAATGATATTTCAAAAGTAATGGTTGCGAATCAATGGTGACAGTCCCTGCTATAACATAGGTTATATTTTATGTTGCTGTCACTACCATCTGAGGGTTGCAAAAGCAAAACATGTTCTAATTTGCGTTTTTTGCATAACTGAAGTGATCAACACTTTGAAGTATGGCATGGTATTTACTTACAAGATGCAACTGCTTTCTAAGAATTGTCGAAAGAAAATTTCAAATTTAAAAAGATGAAGTGAGCGGAAAGCGTTATAAATTACAATTTTTATGTAATCTTATCAAATACCAAACCGATTAAAAAAAAATAATGATGACAAATTGTTGGTGATAAAACCTGCTAAAACATAAGCTATATTTTATGTCTGTGCCACTACCACTAGAGGGTTTCAGTAGCTAAAAACTTTCTAAATTGCGATTTCTGTGATACTGAAAAGGCTAGAAACTTTAAATATGGCATGGTAGTTACTTATAAAATATAAATGCCCTCGAAGGACTGTCGAAAATAAATTCGAATTAAAAAGGGGTGAAGTGAAGGGGAGGTGCGAAAATCATTCTAAAAAAGTCCTAAATTACGATTTCAACGCAATTTCAGGGAATATAAACCAAATATAAGAGTAATAGTTGCGAATCAATGGTAACAGTCTCTGATCCTACACAAGCTATATTTTATGCCGATAATTCTACCACCTGGGGTTCACAGGAACAACAAACGCTCTAAAAAAGGCCTTTAAAAGCTTTCTAAATTACGTTTCTGTGGAATATTAGGAAATAACAAACCAATTTCAAAACTAATGTTGGCAAATTAATGGTGACAGTTCCTATTTCAACATAGCCCTTAATGTTGAGAGAGGTGGTAGGACTTGGAATTTGACATGATGGTTAATTTTAAGATGTAAGAAGATGGTTTCTAAAAAATTCAAAACTTCAAATGAATACTGAAATGAGCGTATTAACTCAGCATAAAAGTTTCAAAGTATTTTCTAAATTATTATTTATTCATTTTTATTTCGTTTTATTAATTTAAGTCTCATTTCTGCCTTATGCAGTGTACCAATGATGTTTAATCAAACTATGTTTTAAATGGTAATTTTTTTAATTATTCCTAAAAGTAATAAGTATCTTTTAATAAAATAAAATATTACCTTTTAATAAAATAAAAATTTAGTTTGTACCTTTTAATAAAAATTAGACATATAAATATCACTTAGCATATTTCAAATATTACGCGAGCAAAGCCGCGGGGTTTGCTAGTAAATCAATAAAGATATAAGGATAAATATATAATTAAATTAAATTAAATATTAAAACTTAGTTCTAATAACAAGAATCGATTAAAAGAAATTCAGGGTAACAGATAATAAATAAATAAAGATAGGAGCAAAATTATTAAAATATCTAAAACAAGGAGAGTACAGCTCGCAAACTTAGGGTTGGGTTAGGCTGATTTTTGACGGCCGATTATCTACTCGAGGGATATACCCCCAAGGGGGAGTGCCTTCCGTGGAGGCCTTTCTAAGGGAACTTAACCAGCATTTGCACCGTAAGGTTCGAAGAAAACCACGAAAACTCCGAACGGTTAGGCCGATGGACGCGATTGGGTTTGAATCCAGCATCTCCCGTCTACCAGTTTTCCGCAAACTTAGGATTACACGACATGTACTCTAATTATTATACCATATTGTCCACATGATTACAACAAAACAACTGCATTACATTCATTTCTCTCACAGTAGATCAAAGACTGTATCTGTACAGAGTGATCCGTTTATTGAATGTCCAACTGAAGGGACTAGACGCTTGTGGATAACATCTGTGATTATGTGGATCTGGGAAAATATTGAAGTTTATATGAGGTCGAATACATTTTTTAGAATGCTGCAAATGAAATGAGAAGGAGTAAAAAAAAAAAAAAAAAAAAATCCAGTTAAGTGAAGGAGGAAAAATGAGGTGTCGTATACTTTTTTTTTCGTTCAGTGCACGACGGTACTCAATTATACGATTTGGTGCCCCCGCGGCGGGTGCTTAGACCTGAAGTTAAGCTTTTCGAGATTGGCGACTTAGCATTTTTGTCATGAAAATATCAGCATAATTTTTTTTCCCAAGGGAGTTCGTCGATCGGAACTGTAGCTCGTAACCTCATTGGTTCTTGCCTTTGGCAGTGTCATAGTCTATATTGGCGATAATAACATTTGGCGAAGAGTACTTCTGGGGGTTTTGTATGAATTCTATTTTAAGCTGAATCGGTTTGAATGCATACTAGCGTTGAGGTATGACGTTTGTCTGTAAATCTGAGTACTTGAGTTCGAATCCAAGCATGCGGGAAGTTATTTAAATTTTTCAATGGTTAATTAAGTTATAAAAAATATTTTTTAATATTTAATTATTAACATAATATTATTAATTAATCCATTATTATTTAATATAATTTTGTGATAATATTAATATAATAATATTATTTATATTTAAAAAAATTATCATTTGTGATTAAAACTATATGCATTTTGTTTTTAAAGCTGCAGTTAGGAGAATATTAATATTTATATTTTAAAATTATAATAATTTTTAAAATATAATTAATATTATTAAAATAATTATTATTAATTAATTATTATATAATATAATTATGTAATAATATTAATATAACTATTATTATTATTATTAATTACTATATAACATAATTATATAATAATATTAATATTATTGTATTACTTATATTCTTTAAAAATTGTCGTTTGTGATTAAAACTATATGCATTTTGTTTTTCAAGCTGCAGTCCTAGGGAGAATATTACTATTTATATTAAAAATATTGTAATATTTTTTTAAATATAACTAACAATGCTATATTATTATATAATTATTAATATAGTATATTATAATATAGTATTAATTAATATTATTAATTAATTAGTTAATTATTATACAATTATACAATAACATTAATATAATTCTTCTTGGGACTGCAGCTTGAAAAACAAAATGTATATATAGTTTTTTTTAATCACAAATAGCATTTTAAAAATATATAAATAATATAATTATATTAATTAATTATTATATAATATAATTATGCAATAATATTAATATAACTATTATTAGTATTAATTATTATATAATATAATATAATTATATAATAATATTAATACAATTGTATTATTTATATTCTTTAAAAATTGTCATTTGTGATTAACACTATATATACATTTGGTTTTTCAAGCTGCAGTTCCAGGGAGTATATTACTATTTATATAAAAAATATTGTAATATTTTTTTAATATAAATAATATAATATTATTATATAATTATTAATATGATATATTATATAAAATTAATTATTATTATTAATTAATTAATTATATTATATAATTATACAATAACATTAATATAATTATATTATATTATTTATATTAAAATATATATATAATTTTTAAAAATATAAATAACATTTTTATATTACTATATAATTTATTAATTATTATATAATAATATTAATATAAGTATATTATTTATATCTTTTTTTAAATGCTATTTGTGATAAACAAAAAAGAAACTATATATATTTTATTTTTCAAGCTGCAGTTCCAGGAAGAATTTGCAGTTTTAATCCATAAAAAACCTTAAAATCCAAAATCCGGGAGGGGGGGGGGGGTTGAAGAAAAGGTTGGATTCCCTAACAATCCCATGAATTTGTAACTGTATGCTCTTATACCTTTATGGAATATAGTTCAAAATTATACATTACATGGAACCAAAAAAGAAAAAAATTACTTGTCTTTAATTTTTTATTTATTTTTGTCTTTGCTACTTAAATGTCATTTTAGTTGAAATTTTACACTTTAGTGTGTAATGTTAGTTTCTGGTGCAAATAAATTACTGTTTCGCAGTAGCATTAATTTGGTATGTATGTGTGTATGAATGTGTGTGCGGGGTGGGGTGGGGGGTGAGTTCTGTCTTTCATTTGACAAACAATCATTATAAAATATAGCGGCACAGTTAATATATATATTTTTTTTTCTGGAAGAAGTTATATACTTTGAACAATCATTATTAATACAAAGTGGAAAAACGAAAAAAAAAAAAGTTGTTGATTATGTGTAAAAATATTTTGTAATGAATACGTCAAATTTAAAACCCAACGTAAAGAAAACCCAAATATTTAGGATTAACAGCATTCAGTCTAAAGATTTATTATTTATTTAAAATAAGCTAACTGTATAATATAAATTTAGTTATAATTAGCATATAGTCTAAATATGTATTATTATTTATTTAAAATAGTCTAATCTAATTGTATAATATAAATGAAAAAAAAAAAATACATGAACATTTTATAATTATTAATATTTAATAATAATATTTATTAAATCAATGTAATAAATACATAGTAATAATTTTTATTAATAAATTAATATTGATTAAGATATATTAAACAATATAATAATAATAATATAAAAGCAGAAACAAATATTCTGTGCATTTAGTTATAAATAATCTGCATTTACAAATATAATATCAAATTCGCATAATATACATTTGTATTAGAAAAAAATATTTAATAAATAATAACAAAATTTAAGTATACTTAGTTACAAAATATATAACGTTTAAGAAAATTAATAATAATAATAATAATAAACTGAAGGCAAATATTACTAAATTTGTATTTATAAATATACAAAATACATTAAATAGCATCCTTCTAAAACCAAATTAACCCAATATTGCCTAAGTAAGTACATTCATTAAAAAGAAATTAAATAATTTTATTACAAAAAGCGATTTTAAGAAAAAGAAAAAAATCTTTCATTCGTCTTTATTTAATAAACAAAAATTAATATTAAGTATATACTTGGATATAAAAATATAGCGTTCAAAAAATTCATTAAAAATGTATTGAAGAGACATATTTCTAAATCATTATTTATAATTATACAAAATGCATTGAATAACATTCAACAGATTAACCATTATGTTATAAAAAACGCATTTTTGCTTTATTTTGTTTGTAATGTAGTTTCTCAAAACAAGTGCAAAATCGCCAAAACTGGTTGAACAACAGGCAGGACACTGGCAACCAACAACCAATAAGGTTGCGAGCTTCGGCTTGGAACGACGAACTCCCTTGGAAAAAAAAATTATGCAAAATATCATGTTGTTTATGTGGATTTCAGCGAAAAAAATGTAGTAATATGGTATCGATTAGATGTCGTTAACAAAAATAATGAAGGCGGGGACATAAACACTTATAAAGTAACTTTGAAAAAAAAAAGTTATAAAAAATTTATTTATTACAAAGTTGAAAAAAATAAGTTTCTGAATAAATCAGCAAATTTGGATTATCATCATAATAATAAACTTTTTTTTTTTATATGAAAGTGTTGATGCCAGGTATACCACTGGGGACTATACGCCATGTTTTACAGAAAATGAAAATGATTATTCTTCCACAATTGATGTCCGAGTCAATAATTGGTGGAAATATAAGTGCTTTCGGCAACTAAAAGATAAATTTCATAGAAAAATTATCTTTGCTTTAAAAATTTCTGCTAATTTTGCGCCAAACAATGCATGATTAACTACCCCATTTGTCGAGGACCCCAATTAAGAAAGCGCAGTCTTTAAAATGTAAAAAATTAATATAAAAATTGATTTTTTCACCTTTTGCTTTTAGTGACCTATTTATTATTGCACCATATTAACTATGTAGCTAAAATTCCATAAGAGGGTGTAACGCCATGGCTTAACCCTAGAACTACCGAAAATTTTACTCAAGTTTTATAAAAATATTACACATCAGAATTCTTATTTAAAACTATTGAACTTATTTACTTAACTCATTATTGTCTGGTTTAGATATTTAGTTTATTTTAAAGAAATTTCTGGTTAGAATAAATATTTCGAATGTACCCATCGGGTCCATTGGACCCGTCTGGTAGACGGAGGGTTAAAACAATAGCGATGTTAGCAACAATATGGTAGTGGTTTTAAAATTTGGGAAAGAAGATCTGTCTCCTTCATCAGTTTGAGAAATACTGAGGATTGCCCAATGGAAAAACTTTTGGATGTTGTATCGCAGCTCGTGAAAGCGTGCAGAAACGGACGAAAGTTAAAATATTCATGTCTATATTCTATGTTGCTTAGTAATAAAATTCCGGAGGAAAGTTCGATAGGCAATGGAACCCGATTACAAGACTGCAGCAAGATAATGCAAACGCCGAAGTCACCACACTTTGAACTTGCAGCTAACTTGTCGTGCAAGTTAAATTCACGCTATATCAAATTTATTGCAAATTAACGGCAAACAAGAAATAAAAAATACTGCAAAGTAGTAATCTTTCCACGCCCCATTATCTGCTTACAACTGTTAGAATATAAGTTTAACCCCTTTGGAGGGGTGCATAGACCATATCAGGTCAATTGATGCGAATACACCGTATGAAGGTGCATGCATCGTTTTCATCACCATAAACAAATTAAGGTAATATTTGAACTTTTCAGTACGAACCTTTTTGTATTTGATAAGTATAGCGTTTAGAAAAACCGGTGCCAGCGGAATAAAATTTCTGCAATTTCTGTGTATGTGCTGATTGTTTATTCTCTCAACAGAGGGAGTTTTTGTTTTTGTCACTTTAGTGAATTAATGACAGTCTTGCCATCAGTTACACAACAAACTACTCATGCAAGTAGGAGATGGTATACCTTGCGGAAAATTTGCTGCGAATTTCTCAATTCAAATTTGTCACGACAAGATAATGTTAGAAAAAATCAAACTTGCTGCTAATGTTCATGCTATCTGGGATAGTTTTTGCACTTTCCAGCGTAAGAATATTTAAATTTCTTATTTTTCGCTCTGTGTTTGTAAATGGTAAAGAAGGAAAAGCGGTAAAAATAAATGGTTTTTAAGAGAAAGATTTCGATTTGAAAAACTTTAGGCTGTGCCGAAATACAAACTGTAGCATAGGCGTATCCAGCCTTTTGAACGGGGGGGTGGGGGGTGCTCAGACTTTTTAACCTGAACATATTGGGTACAAACAATATTTATATAGTAAAGCCTGCTAAAACGGAACTCCACGAAACCGGTCGAATTTCCATTTTAGACAAGTTTTCATCTTACAAGGTATAATTGTGTGATATTTCTTTTAAAAAGGGCTCAAACGCAATTTTTGTTTGCGTGAGGAGGGATGTGACCCAGATAGCAATTTTAATTTGCAGAAAAATTTCAGCAATCTTACTTTGCAAACTTGCAAAGTTGCAGCAAGCTCAGCATGACAAGCCTGAATGTTCATAACAAGACTGCAACAAGATTAGTCAAACTCCGAAGTCACCATACTTTGAACTTGCAGCTAACTTGTCGTGCAAGTTGCAGTCTTGTTCTTCAAACTCATATCAAACTAGTAATATTGCCATGTCACATGATCTGCAAATGCATTGTAAACTTGCAATATTGTCATGACACACTATCTACAAATGCATTGCAAACTTGTATTCTTGTCATGTCAAGCTATCTGCAAGTATGCTGTAATTCCACAGCAATATTGTTATTTCTCTGACTTTTACGTGTAGTACAGGTAAAATAAGATTTTTTAAGACAACTAAAAGCCATTCACCAAAATTTGGGAAAAACTTCGTTTTGATACTCGAAATGAAAATCCGATGAGTCCTAAAAAATAAAGTTGTTTTACCATGTTTTGGGGGCAAAACACATTTTGAGCTCAGAGAGTGTGTGTGTGTGTGGGGGGGGGGGGGGGGGACTCAAAATATTTTATGTAGGTGAAGCAGGATATTGTTTATCATGTATTTTATAATTCCGAATTAAGTAAAATAATCCGCAAGTCGATACGATCATTTCTTACAAAGTTAGGCAGGTTTTATGAATACAAAGTCGAAAATTATACTTGTGCAGGTAAAATAGATTTTTACAATAATAACTGATTTTTATTCACGAAAATTTGAGAACAACATCGTTTTCGCACTAGAAATTAAGATACGTTGAGTCCCCCCCAAAATAATGTTGTTTATCGTATTTTTGAGCAAAAGTGGACATTTTAACTCGAGAGTCGGGGGGAGGACAGAATTCAACATTTTTTACATAGGTCAAGTCTGGTATAGTTTCATATGTATCTTTTAATTCTGATTCGAATAAAACCATCCGCAAATCGATGCGATCATTTGTTAGACAATTACAGCAGGTTTTATAAATACAAAGAGGAAAATTGTGCTTTATTTTTTAGCACAGTTTTATCACATTTATTTTACGTTCAAAACATGTTCTTTATATTATATTAAATCATTAAGTTTAATTATTATAATCTCAAAATCCTTAAATGTCTTCAAAATAGCAATAATCAAAATCAGAATCATTTGAGTTTACTCCAAAGCCATTAAAGTTTCCAAAATCCAGTTATAACCTGCCTTAACTTTGTAAAGAATGATTGTATCGGCTTGCGTACGGTGTCATTTGATTCAGAATTAAAGACATCATAACAAACGATACCCCATTTGACCTATTTAAAATAATTACAGTTCTACCTTACCGAGTTAAAGTCTCCCCTCCCCCTCAAAAAAAAAAAAAAAATCGATAAAACTACTTTACTTTTTGTGAACTTATTGAATCTTCATTTCTAGTGTCAAAATGAAGTTCCTACCAAATTTTCGTGAATGGCCATCAGTTACTGCTGTAAAAACCTTTTTTATTTGTAGTAAAGTATAATTTTCGACATCGGATTCATGAAAACTGCCGTAAATATGTAACGAATGATTGTATCGACTTGCAGATGGTATCATTCGATAAAAAAAGAAAGAATAATAATAAACGGTAACCTTCTGTTGACTTACTTAAAAATTTTTTAGCTTTCCCCTTCCCCTTCCCTGAGTTAAAAATGCCCCCCAAAAGATGGTTAAATCTTTTTGCGGATTCCAGTGTGAATTCGTAAGCTATCACAATTGCTTGCCACTCAAAGGGTTAAGGAAAGATCGGCTATTTTTGAGTTAGCCTGGAAAAGTGATAAATCCCCAAATATTGTTTCCCTTACCATCATTCATATTCCATTCATTTCATTTAAACACACAGCTTTCATTTCAAATATATTCCTTTAAAAAAATGTATCATACACTTAAAATACATTGTTTTGACCTACCTCAATTAAAACACAAAGTAGAAAAGTAACAGAAAACCGAAACATTTTATCTCAGAATCAAAGCATTGTTCCTTATTTACGCCCTCAAAAAATATTCAGAAAAAAAAATGCTAACAGGTTTGATTTTCTAAACAAACTTATATACATATTATTTATTGCTTGTCATTAAGAAATATTCATGGAACTTATTCCATTCTGAAATAAATTTCATAAATAGCTACCAACATACAAACTTTTATTGGATACACTACACAAACATTTCTCTAATAATTTGCATACATTAACATTAAATGTTTTTAAAGGCAAGTAAAAAAAAAAACTGCAATAAATTTTAAAAGGCAAAAGAACATCCTAAGGTAATTAGGAAATTAAACTAAAAATAGGATAATTGAATTTGCAAACTTAATAGCCATGTATTTCATCAAATAAAACTTATTTACGGATTTATTAAAATATTTCTTTTTTTACTGTAACATAAATAAATGTTTATTAGAAATACCACACATTCTGGATATTAGCACTGAATTTCAAAGGATTTTTTTTTTTTTTAATCCTAAGATTTTTTGCATGATACAACAGAAAAATACAGTTTAAATGTTTTTCAGGAAATAAGCATGCTTGCCTGTCTACTGATGAACTTTTTAGCTAATTTTATCAAAGATAATATAATTTATATGTTTTGCAGCCAAAATGTAATATGGCTAAAGCACTAGAAGCAAAGCTTATCGGGAAAGAAAAATTAACTTTAAACGTGAAATTCTCGTATATTTAAATTCAAATTAATTTCTCTCTCTCTCTATATATATATATAGGTGACATTTTGACGGCAAGTAGTTGGTATTGTCGAAAAAAAATGAGGGTTTCCATTCCTAAACAGCACAGGTGGCAACCGACTGGTTTTAAAATAATAAAGAAAAATTAAGAATTAACATAAGGCAGTCGCTTGAAACATTATTCACTTTATTTCCACACTCACGATTGAATCAAGGGAAGATGCTCACTCCTTCCATGGTAAAAAGAATAAAGTCTATTCTCATCTCACAATTAGTTTTAAAAACACTCCATCTCTTGACTGCGTTCTATTCTTTAATCCGTTAACGGAACAGATGTCATATTCGCCCCATATTGGCGCGATTTTTTTCGGTTGCCAATTTGGCGAAAACATCAACAGCATAAACAACGTAATCCGGGTTACCACATCAAGCAAAATAACGACACTTTGCGCAAGTTAAGTACCTGTTGCCTATATGATATTGGCGACAGAAAAAAATCGCGCCAATATGGGGCGAATATGACATCTGTACCCCGTTAACATCTAACATCTATCACCCATTACGATACCGTTTCTTCCTCAACAGAATAAAGTATTGTAATCTAAAAATTTTTTATGTCTGGTTTTCGGCGGATTTACACGTTTTAGGGGTCAGAAATCCCCAAAAAACATGTTTATACAAAATGTCTGTCTGTCCGTGTGTCGCCATTGTACCATCGAAAAGCATGAAGTTATGCATAGAATTGAGCCAATTTTGTGTGTATATTTTTGGCTATGGCAAGCAGGTCCTTCTTCAATATGGAAATATTCTGATGGAATGGGGCGCTGAAATAGCGATTTTTGTGCCATATTCTTTGTACCATCGAGTGTATAAAGTTATGCATAGAAATAAACCTAATTTATTATGTAATGTATTAGCTATGGCAAGCAGGTCCTCCCTGAATTTGATAAAATTCTGCTTGTATGGGGTGCTACAATAGCGATTTTTGTCCATTTTCCTTATTGCACCATCCAAAACTGTATAATCTATAGAAATGAACCAATTTTTTTGTCTTCCCTGATTTTAAAACAGGTCCTCCCTGAATTTAAAAATATTTTGCCGAAAAGGGGTTCTGTGATAGCGATTGTTGTATAATTTTCTTGTTTGTTTTTTTTTTTGTTGTTGTTTTTTGTTGTTTTTTGTTGTTTTTTTTAGTTCTATTGTCCATCGGCGGCTCGTGCAGCGACGGGAACTCGCGCCTTGCTAAGCCGGCTATTCGCAAACAGCTGACGTACAAAAGAATAACGAAAAACTTTTGATTTCAATAAATTTCATGATCGAGATTAACTCGTTTTTACTCCGATTAATTGAATGAAGTGCAAATTTAAGATGAATATCTAAGTTGGTATGGTATTGAACTAATGATATGGAAGTATTAACATATGTAGCTACTTTTTGAAATTTAAGCTGTATGAGATAGAAGAAAGTTTCGGGATTGACACATCCAACTGGTTTGGTAGTATATTTAGACATTCCTCATTAACTCAAAGCAGTATTGTAAATAATCTATTACAAGGGTATAGTTGCTACGATGTACCGTAAATTTTGGAAAGTTTGCCGTCCACCACTTTTGGCAGACATTAATCCATTTGAATACATTTATGCAAAAAAGACAAAAACGTTTCAACAAAGTTAAAATGTGCTAAATGAGTTTTGTTTAAAAAAGTTTTGTTCTAAGAAGGATTTTTTAGATTTTTTCCCCCTCTCAAAAATGAAAAATGTTTGATGCAACACAGTTAGAATCTTGATTTCGTGTCTACATGCATCAAACTTTCAGATTTTCATATTCAAATACAAACAAACCGACGAACCGAGAAAGCTTTCTTTTCTTTTTAAATATGTGAAACACACACGGAATTGTAGCTTGATTGTTACCTGGTGATCACTTCTCTCACCATCACGTCTCGGAAGCCTGTTTAAAATATCAGTTTTGATTTTTACAGAAAAATTCCAGTGCTGTTTGATTCTTAGAGAAGTTAAAAATACGTGAAATTTTACATGCGAACAGATGATGATGATTTTACGAATGTGTCAGAAGTAATATTTTGGGTGGAATTTGAGCTTTAACTAAAGTAAACAACTGCTCTTACATCCTGCTCAATCATCAACAATTTAAAACAAATCTTTCATAAATTAAGTTACATAATCTGCTTCCTTCGTAAATTTTTTTATTGTTTTCAATTTTGTAAAAAGGCACCTGGTTTATTTCTTCCGTTTATTTACTCTTGAGGCATTCGTGCCTGAGACACCAGTATATATATGTCACATTTTAACTAAATGACAGTATTCACTGAAATTAACTTTATTAAGTTTTATTTAAATAATCAAAAAGGTGGCAATCAATTTCCATAGCTGCTTACAGGTTAGACTTCAGATACCAAGTGGCGTAGAGGTATATCTCTGAAATTGCTCATCTCCTAGGGTTACCAGTTAAAAAGGGCCATGTGTTTCTATTAATTTAACGATAAAATGGATTAGTTGGCTACCCCGCCAAACCCGTGATTATCAGTCATTGGGCCCGTATCCAAATTGAGGGACGATTCATTACAAAAACTAATCAATAGGTCCAATCTTTATAATTTTCTTACAATTTCCCCCCTTTCCAGACAAGTCCCCGGGGATGGGCCGGCTTCCATACACGAGGGTCGCCTGGAAAGTATAAAGCATTCTTTATTAAAGGATGTTAAAATTTTGGAAGTGAATTACTTTTAATCGAGCTGCCTGGAGATGAGTTATTTCTTTCGTATAGTTAACATGTGATATCACAACAATAATAGAAATATTAAAAATAGTAAAAATAATACAAATAATAAGAATAATACCACTAAAATTTTCAATACCATAAACAATTGAACATGATAAAAATTAGTTATATTAATAACTGCAAGACACTGGTAATATTATATGCCAAATAAAATAATCAAAATAGGAAATATATTCTAGAATTGCTAAATCCAACATTACATATAAAATACAAACTTGAATGAAAATGTCTTGACTTCATTCAGTAGAGTGTAGACTCTCAAAATACAATTATACTATACTCATAAAGATGTAAATTCAACTATCAAATATCATCCAATAACAGTTCATATGATATCTGATACTTTACATAGATGGTGTTAACTTAAATTGATCGTTGGGCAAAAAGTACCTTAGTTTGGAGGCATGTATTACTTCATAGTCCTTCTTTGTCAACCAGTTAGGTTTATTTATTTTAAAACTTACATTAGACAACTTTTCAATAATTTGATATGGACCAGAAAAAGGCGGGCTTAACTTCCTGGTGTTCGGATAATGAAATTCTTCTGCAATTACGAGATCACCAGGTTTGAAAGGTGCTTCCACAAATTTTAGGTCATATCTGACTTTGTTTTTTAAATGGTGCTCACCAGTTCTTTGGAAAGCCTCTTTCCTGGCTTCCTCAACCGTAGGGTAATAGTTTTCATTGCCTAATACTGATGGATAAGGAAATTGGCCAAACATTAAGTATGCCGGGGGGTATTTGGTTACTGAATGCGGTGTATTATTGTACTCGTTAATCACATCCTCCAGAATTTTGGGCCATGGAATGTTTGAAGGTGTAGCATTGATTTTAAGTCTTAGTCGAGTGCAAATGGACTGATTTACGCGTTCATTTTTCCCATTACACTGGGGCCTGTGAGATGAAGTAAGTAATTTTTTTACATTATGTTTATGTACCCATTTACGCAGTTTAGACGCTGTAAAAGCAGGGTTTCTGTCCGTTAAAATTTTCTTGGGAAGTTGAATGCTAAAAATCTGTTTTAGAATATTAATATAAACTTCTGTTGTAACATTTTTAGAGGTAAAACCCCAAACATAACGAGTAGCGTGATCAATAGCTAAGTGCATGTATTTTTTTGTTGAATTGTAATAATTGAAGCCCCCTACTGTGTCTAATGATATTATATCAAAGGGTTGTTCTGCAGGAGGTAAGGCTTCAAGAAGGCCAAATTTAGGTTGGTGGGATTTCTTGTTTAGTTGGCAGACTTCACAATGTTTGACAAATTGCGTAATATCTTGTGTCATGCTGCTCCAGTAGTACTGTGGTGAAATTAAATTTAGCATTTTTTGAATTCCTGGATGGCCAAATTGATTATGGGTTGTTATTAATAATTTTTCTCTTAAGGAGAAAGGTACGACAATTTTTTGAAAACCCTTTTTGTGAATTACCAAAATGTCATTAAATTTTTGAAATTTAGGTCCTGTTACATTATCTAACTCTTGGTGTTCTTTAATTTCATCTAAGGTTAATAAATGAATGTGGGGATTTACGTTTGATAAAATGGGATTTCTTGAGAGCATGTCGGCTTCAAAATTTGTGGACCCTTTATTGTATTTTACGGTATAATCGTACATGCTTAATTTTAGTGACCATCTGAATAATCTACCGGTTAAATGTTTTATCTTTTTAAGCCATACTAAAGCAGCATGATCGGTATGTATTGTGAAAGGTTTTCCATGAAGATAATAATGGAATTTGTCAAGAGCATCGATTATGGCTAGACACTCCAATTCTGTGATGGCGTAATTTCGCTCGTAGGGCCTTAGTTGCCTTGAGTGGAATGCAATGGGATGTAAATCTCCATTTTCATCCATTTGTTTCAATACAGCACCTAAAGCTTCCTTCGAGGCATCAGTAAAAACATGGCATGGAAGATTAGGATTAAATAATCTCAAAATAGGTCTAGAAATTAATGCATTTTTAAGTAGTTCAAATGATTGCTGACAGATTTCTGACCATTCCCACGGAGTGTCTTTCTTTAATAATTTATTTAGAGGGGCTCTAATTTTAGCATACTTGTCAATGAATTTATGGTATACGTTTATGGATCCGAGGAATCTTTGTAATTCTTTAACATTTTTTGGAGGAATTAAATTTTTAATGGTTTCGGTATTAGCATTGTCTGGTTTTATTTGGCCATTACTAATTTCATAGCCAAGGAAGTCAATTTGAGATTTGGCAAAATTACATTTGGAAAGTTTTAGTTTTAGATTTTCTTGACGGCAAATATTGAATATAGTTTTAAGGTGAACCAAATGCTCGGCATAGGAGTCCGAATAAACTATAAAGTCATCGAAATAATTGGTAACGAAGTTGACCTTATGTTTATTTAGGATCCTTCTGAGAGCTCTTGCGAATTGAGCCGGAGCATTTTTGTATCCGAATGGGAGGACCAACCACTCGTAAAGTCCCTGATTGGTTACAAAGGCAAGTTTTTCTGTGTCTGAAGGATGGAGGGGGACGTGCCAGTAGCCAGAGGCTAAATCTAGCGTGGAAAAATATTTGGCATTGACAAGTCTGTCTAAAAGCCAGTCTATTCGCGGCAAAGGCTCTGAATCTGTCTTCGTAATGGCATTGATTTTCCTGTAATCAATACAGAGACGCGTTTTACCTTCTCCTTTTAGGTAGCTTTCTTTACAAAAAGCTACCTATTGCAGCCGTTCGGAGGAAAGCGATTTCAAAAAATTTTGGTATATTTTCATCGATCATGACCCCCAGACCCCGAAACCACCCTCCGTTCAAAATTGATATATATATATATATATATATATATATCAATATATATATATATATATATATCTGACATATGTCACACTGTAACTCTCGTATTTATGAACCGATTTGGATGTAATTCGGTGTGTACATAGTACATACCAATGTCTCGACCGAGTTCGTTGGCCAGCTTCATCCGCCATTTTGTTTCAAAATGGCGGCCATTTAAAAATTTTTAAAAAATTTAAAATTTGAAATGTGGTACCAAAAAATTGAAAATAGAAAAATATCTTTTTCTTATGTATTTGACCTTTACACAAAGACTCCGTAGCAGTTTTTGTTTTGTCTATATCTTAAAAAATGGCTGAGTTATAGCATTTTGAATTTCTAGCGAAGCTGACATTTTGAAACGTCCTGAATTTTGTCACGCGATAAAAGGCGTATTTATGAACCGATTTGGATGTAACTTCGTTTATACATAGTACAGACGAATGTCTCGAACGAGTTCGTTGGCCAGCTTCATCCGCCATCTTGTTTAAAAATGGCGGCCATTTAAAATTTTAAGAAAAATTTAAATTTGAAATGCGGTAGCAAAAAATTGAAAATTGAAAAAATATTTTTTTCTTATGTGTTTGACCTTAATAAAAAGATTCGGGAGCAGTTTTTGTTTCGTCTGTATCTTAAAAAATGGCTGAGTTATAGCATTTTGAATTTCTAGCGTGGCTGACATTTTGAAACGTCCTGATTTTTGCCACGTGATAACAGACGTATTTATCAACCGATTTGGATGTACCTTGGTGTGTACATAGTACATACAAATAACTCAACCGAGTTCGTTGACCAGCTTCATTCGCCATCTCGTTTCAAAATGTTGGTCATTTAAAAAAAATTTTAAAAAAATAAATTTAAAATGAAATACCAAAAATTTGGAAAATGAAAAAGATTTTTTTTGTATGTGTTTGACCTTAATACAAAGATTCCGGAACAGGTTTTGTTTCGTCTACATCTAAAAAAATGGCTGAGTTATAACATTTTGAATTTCTATTGTGGCTGACATTTTAAAACGACCTAATTTTTGTCACGCGATAACAGGAGTATTTATGAACCGATTTGAATGTAACTTGGTCTGTACATAGTACATACCAATGTCTCGACCGAGTTCGTTGGCCAGCTTCATTCGCCATCTTGTTTCAAAAGGTTTGCCATTTTTAAAAAAAAATGTAATTTAAAATTTAAAATGAGGTATTAAAAAATTGGAAAATGAAAAAGATTTTTTTATGTGTTTGGCCTTGATACAAAGATTCTGGAGCAGTTTTTGTTTCTGAAAATTTGTTCTTTTGTTTATATCTTAAAAAGTGGTTGAATTATAGCACTTTGAATTTCTACCATGGCTAACACTTTGAAACGATCTTGTATTTGTTACGCGATACCACACTTATTCGCTTATTTCGATGGAAGAAGGCATGTGGATAGTATACATCAATATCTCGACCAAGTTCGCTGGCCAGCTTCATCAGCCATCTTGTTTCAAGATGGCGGCCATTAAATTAAAAAAAAATTATATTTAAAGTGAGGTGCAAAAAAATTAGAAATTGAAAAAGGTTTCTTTCTTAAGTATTTGACCTTGATATAAGGATTCAGGAGCATTTTTTGTTTGTCTTTATCTTAAAAAATGGCTCAGATATAGCAGTTTCAATTTCTAAAGTGGGTGACATTTTGAAAAATCTGATTTTTTGCCTGCGACAGCACTCGTATATATCAACCGATTCAGATATGAGTGAGCATGTGCACAGCAATTACTAAGGTCTCGACCAAGTTCACTGGTTAGCCTCATCCACCATGTTGTCTTAAAATGGCAGGCACTTTAAGAAATCGCCGAATTTGGCAGCCAAATATAAGTGACTTTAAATAAAAGCAGCTTGGATAAAGCTGACTAATTTCGCGAAATTCTCATTCATAATGATTTAGTATTGATAAAAATTAGTATTGAATCTCCTACATTCGGTTTCCACTTAATTGAGCTTCGTGTGTTTGAATAATATAAGTTGGCTTTTTAAAAATAAGGAATATGAAAGCTACCTCTTCCTCCCGGCACTGGCCGGAAGGACTTTTTTATGTGCCATTGTCACGGGAGAGGAATAGGGGCTACAGGATTCCTTAATGAGTTTAGCATCCAGCAACTCCTGTACTTGTTTTTGAATTTCTGCATTATCTTTAGGTGATGTACGGTAAGGCCTAAGCGAGATAGGAAGTTCCGAGGTGAGAGTTACTCGCTGGGGTTCCCATCTGACTCTACCTACGTCGTACCGATTGCGTGCAAAAATATCTTTGAAGTCGCTCAGAAGCCCTTCCAATTGTAGGTTCTCTTCAGTAGTATAATGATTAAAAGTTATATCATCATAATCCGAGAGAGTTTGAGTATCAAGGCAACAATGTCCCTCTTGAGACAAACTTGCTTGATTTGATTTGGAAGGAAAACTAAGCGGCTTCTGGCAATTCATATCATCTGTTAACGTTAAGGTGTGGTTGAATGAACTTTCATGAGAAATTTGACCGGAAACGTTTTGGTCATTCATAATGATGACTCCATCTTGAGTCAGAGTATTTGAGGAAAAATCCATCGAGATATGGAATTTTTGTAATTCTGGGGTTCCCAGTATCGCATATGGTAAGTACGACCTTACTAGATATAAGGAGCTATTTTGCCTGATATTCCCTATTTGGAGGGGTACTTGAACTTTTTCGGAAATCTGGACCTGTCCCTGGGTTTGGTTAACATTAAGAGGATGGCAACTTTGAATAGACGTCATATCCAAAGCTGTAGCTAGATTTTCTGGAATGAGGGACAGAGTACTTCCGCTATCCAATAAAAAGGGTATTTGAACCTCATTATGACAAGTTTTTGGGTTTCTACGGTTTTCGTAATTTTTGCATTTGAGGTACCCGGGCACAATAAACCGTCATAAAGAATTCATGTGTATTCCTTGATCAGGGGAATACCCATGGGCGTTTTGGGGTTGAGTCTCATTACTGTGGGTTGCTAAGTTGGATGAAATTGTTGCTCCTGCATTTCCCTGAACATCATATTTATGTAGTAAAGTATGATGCTTTCGGTGGCAATTTTTACAACTCATCTTGGATGCACATTTACTTGCAAAATGGCCACTACGCAAACAATTTACACACAACTTATTCAATTGGATGGTTCTCCATCTGCTATCTACAGGCATAGTTATTAATTTTCTGCAAGTGTGGGTGGCATGCGAATCAAAGCAAACACCGCATTTACTATTTTCTAAATTTTTGTGGCCTTTCGATCTATCGGAAGAATCTCTGACATAAGTTATATTTCTTACATCTGTTTTAGTTGGGTTCTCTAAAGTTAACAAGCTTTTAGCTTGAATCTCTAAAAATTTTAGAAATTCCGTGAGATTAGGCATATTATTATGGGTAAGGGATAGTTCCCATCTCTCTTTGAGATTATCGCTTAATTTTCGAACTATGGTATAAATTATCATGTTATCCACTAAAGCATTTTGAGTAAGTTTTAAAGAATCTAGAATTCGAAGTGATTCATTGCAGGTATCTATTATATCGAAAATAGCTTTAGAGGAAGTGGAACAATTTTTCATATTTTTTAAATTGTATAACTTGTCTATTTGTGCTATGGCCAAATCCCTTATCTTATCGTAGCGAGCGCAAAGGGTGTCCCATGCATTTTTATAATTGACCTCCAAAAGAGGAAATCCGGAAATCAATTTATGGGCAGGACCCTTTACACTAGCTAAGAGGTATTGCAATTTAGAAACGGCTCCCAAATCTGGATTTCGATCTATAGTTGTGGTAAAAATCTCCTTAAAAGAGAGCCACTGATCAGCTTCTCCGTAAAAGGGTTTTAATTCAAATTTGGGAAGATTGACAGTTTTTTCAAAAACATTACTTGTATTTTTATTGTTATTCTCTGAACCACCCTCGTTAATGCTTAAACTCTTAGTTAATTTATTACGTGATGTATTTATTGCGATAGTTAATGCATCCAATTTAAGGGCAATTTCATTGTATTCCTCAATTATAGCTTCCGTTTCTGTTGTATCGCTCTCAAGAACGGCGTTTTCCTGATTTTTACTTAATTCTGTACTAATATCTTGCACCTGACCATGATACAAATCTAACTCTTCTAGAGTTATCGTCTGATCATCAATTTTGGGATTTATGATATTTTTTATACGGGTAATTTTTGCTTTGAGAACAGTTTTTTGTTTCTTAATATTTTCCATTTTGAATTAATTTTAAGATAACTTTTTAATAATCTAAATATTATAACACTCTTAATATCCGTCAAAATGTCTAAACATTCTCAACATAATATAAGCATGTGCATAAAAATGATAAAAAGAATAAAATAGTTAAAAATAATTAAAGAAATAAATATAGAAAACATGAATCATTTTTTTTTTCAAAAGATTGCAATGCTTTAAAACCATGGTTTTCATAAATACCAAAAATGAAAACATCACTGGAGATATACTACTTATTAAATCACTTACCTTAAATTATGTAATCAGAATAAAAATAAAAAATAATATGGATAATAATATTATATAAAAATAAATAACACTAGGGTACCCCATGAGCTCATACAGACACACACAAAATAAAAGGAAAAAACATTCCGCAAAAACGGAGAAGGAAAAAAAAATATATCTCTGTATTAAAGAACTGTAGTGCGCACTTATCATGAAATAAAAAGCAATGACAGCAACGATGCTATCTTTCACTGCATGAAATTTACTTTAAGAGGTGCTCTGAAGAAAATCACTATAAAATCATCAACACAACTGAAGAAGATGAATTCCACTTAGAGATTGCAGTTTTCATGTTGTGAAACTTTCACTGCACCGTTGAAACAAAATGCGGATATCACTGCTGCAATACTTGACTTTTAAAACGCAGAATATGTTGAAAATGATCTACATTTTGATCGATTTTAATTAAGCTGATATTCTTCAAAATATAGTAGAAGAAATGGGAAGACACTTTCTATAATAGAATTGAAGAGTTAAAAGCATATCACTGCTGACAGGTTCTTTGATGAGGCGAACTTCTTGTATTTACACTATTTGAAGGGGCAGAGTGAACACTTTCCCAGCACCCAATTGGGGCCTCTTTGAATGTTCAATCGGAGCTTATTCCGTATCGTGTAGCACCAAGAATTCTTTTTTTTTTCTTTTCTTTACTTCTCATGTTTTCCCGCTGAGCAGGTAGTATAATCCTGCCGACTCATATTACTGTCACATTTTAACTAAATGACAGTATTCACTGAAATTAACTTTATTAAGTTTTATTTAAATAATCAAAAAGGTGGCAATCAATTTCCATAGCTGCTTACAGGTTAGACTTCAGATACCAAGTGGCGTAGAGGTATATCTCTGAAATTGCTCATCTCCTAGGGTTACCAGTTAAAAAGGGCCATGTGTTTCTATTAATTTAACGATAAAATGGATTAGTTGGCTACCCCGCCAAACCCGTGATTATCAGTCATTGGGCCCGTATCCAAATTGAGGGACGATTCATTACAAAAACTAATCAATAGGTCCAATCTTTATAATTTTCTTACAATTATATATATATATATATATATATATACATTCACTTCAAGAAACACATATCTCCAATCTTCCAAATGACCGGAATGCACTGTTGTCACATTTTGCACAAGAGGGGAATTCAAACTTTAAGTGGAGGAAATTTTTATTCAGAGGATTCTTTCAGGAGAATTGCTATATGACAAACTTAAAGCTCTGCATCTGCACGGCCGGAGTTCAGTACAGGACGAAATAATGTCAAACTTTCAAACGGGCTGCGCAGATAAAAAAAAATTAAGAGGGCCTCGATGTACCAAGTTTTAAAGAAAATGTGTATGCATAAATATGTATGCAGCATTCTTTAAAAGAAAATCTTAATTATATGTTAAGAAAAATCGGATTTTTGTAGAAATTTAGCCATTCTGGGTTTTTCATTTTTTAAAGGCCCTAGGTTTAGACTTTTAGTTTTAAAACCAACCAAGATAGCTTTGTTTCATATTGGGGGATGTCCGGCCTTAGAAATTTCGGCCCGTGCAGTCCTCCAGACAACCTCCACCCTCTCTGAGGTGTTCTAACCCCTTCTAGTCATTTCAACTTCTTTCCACTTTCTTTCTACTACAAGAGTAAGAGTGACCAACAGCTACTGAGATAAGGATAAAATGAACTGCTAAGGAGCGAATTACACTTTCTCGCAATTGACTACAATTCCTGTTTTCAGAATTATCTCTTCCACATATATAAATTGCTTTTGTTAGGGAATAGAGGTAGTAACAATTCTAAAATTAAATTTCTTATACAAATATGGTATATTAAAAGTAACTTACTTTATAAATTAACATTTAAAGTAAAGTGCTTGTACAAATAATTGTAACTACTATTTAAATCATTTTTTATGGGTGCCTCACGGCGCCATTGAACCTTGTGCGGCGCCCTTCTACTTGACCATAATTGTGAACCGTTTTAATCCCCTCCAGTCACTTCCACGTCTTTTCACTTCCTTTTTACTACCAACGGTGACAAACAACTACACTGAGATAAGAAGGAAATAATTATACTTATAAGAATCGATTTACACTTACTGTCCCGCAATTCATTACAATTACTGTTTTCAGAATTTTCTCTTCTGCATGCATAAATTGTTTTTGTTGGGGAATAGAGATAGTGATTTAAACACTTTCTTTTGAGGGTGCCTGGCAGCGCCCTTAAACCTATGGCACCCTACTACTTGAATATGTTGGAAAACTGTGCTCATCCGCTAGTCACTTTCAGTTGTTTCCACACTTTCTTTCTACTGCTAAGGGTGACCAATCTAGATGAGAAGGAAATAATTGTATTTCTAAGGATCATATTCTAGCGCCTTGGGGCCCAGGGTCAAGTAAGCAGAGTTGGGCACTGTAGGCCCTGATCCTTCAGGGATTGTACAGCCACAGGTTTAGTTTTATTTTAAGGATCAAATGACATTTACAGTTCAGTAGTTGATTACAATTCCTGTTTTCGGAATTTTTTCTTCCGCATATTTATAAATTGTTTTTATTAGGAAATAGATGTAGTAATCTAAATTCCTTTTTTGTGGGTGCCTGACGGCGCCCTTAAACCTTCTGTGGCACCATACTAAACTAAACCAATCTCTGTGGCTATACAATCCATGAAGGGTCTGGGCCAACATTGCCCATCCCTGTTTTCTTGACCCTGAGCCCCGAGGTGCTATGCAGTATACGTCCAAATCAGGTGGTCAGTCAAACGCGGGACCCTTGGTGTTTAATTCCCAAGAAATCTTGGTACTCATTTCATCGACCCCGAAGGGATGAAAGGCTGAGTGGACCCTGTCCAGTCGGGAGTCGAACTCTTGGCCTGCAGCGCGGCTCTGGCCACTATGCCACTGGGCTTCGTGGCGCCCTACTATTGAACATATTTGTAAACTTTTCTAATCCCCCCAGGTACTTCTTTCCACTTTCTTTCTACTGCCAAGGGGGACCAACAACTACTGAGATAAGAAGGAAATAATTGTACTTCTATCCTGCAATTGATTACAATTCCTGCTTTCATTTTTTTTTTCATTCCAGATGTAAAAATTTTCTTCGGGATAGGGAGGGGGGTGTGTGTGGAGGAAGTAACAGGTATAAAATTGAATGCCTTATACAAGTTTTGTATGCAAAAAGTAACTCACTTTGTAATTTTAAATTTAAAATAAAATTATTTTATAATTACTTTTTACTACTGATAAACCCTTTTTTACGGGCACCTGACGGCGCCTATAAACCTTCTGTGGCGCCGTTATACTTGAACACATTGGGGGGGGGAGGCTCCCCCCCCCCTAAAGCTACGTCCCTGCTTTTTAGGTGTGATCGTAATTAAATAAATACGTAGCACCTACAGTCGTTGTCCGGTCCGTCCGTCTGTCCGCCTGTAACAGCGCATAAACTACCCAATCGAATGGTTTTAAATTTAATATATATAATCGTTGTAGAATTTTGTCGAGTTCTTGAAATTTTATGAAAATCGAATCAAAAGTTGAAAAGATATTAATAAAAGTTTTCTTCATTCTATTAAATCCTATCCTACATGATAAATTCAATGCTATGCCATGAATGGTCATGATTCTGTGTTGCCAAGATGATGACATCCTATTTTAGAGGGAGTCCTATTATTTCCGTATTACTGAATTTAATATATATATACAGTAGGACCCCACTAATCCGAAATTTCGGTTAATCCGAACCGATTTTATTTACAGGGTGAATGTCGGGGAAGAGTTGTCGAAGTTAAAATTAAACAAAAAACACTAAAGCATTTTTTTATTCTTTAAACAGCTTGAATAGAATAAAAAATAATAATGTAAAATTACAACAAATGTACAAGAATATAAAATAAAAACGTGTATTGTAGGCCTACTCGTAGAAGCCATCTTAAAAAAATCTCGAATATCAGTTTGTTTGCCATTCACTATAAAATTCTTTACTAAAAGGCAAAAAGTATTTAATTCAGGTGATAAAAACTTATTTTTCCTTTCAATAGTTTGATTTTGCAAATTACCTACAGAAATGTTTGTTTTTTCCTCGTCCACGTGTTGACTGAGCTATTTACTGATTTGCGATTTTGAACCGTTTGTAATGGGTTGTTACGTAATTCCTCATTCTGAAGTTCCATTGGAATATTATAAACATCAGGAGGGATTTAACAATGTATACTTTTTCCGAAAGTCGTGCCGGATTATCAAGTATGCCGGACCTTATGATACCGGATTACAGAATGGTTATTGTACTACTGAGTACTTATAATTTACATTTTTTTAAGAATGCATTTTTTCTTCTCCTTTTTTTATCGGAATTTCGGGAAATCCGAATTTTTTGTAATCCGAACAAGTACCGGTCCCAATTAGTTCGGATTAGCAGGGTGCTACTGTATATGTAATTGTAATAAATTTTGTATTCATGCAATTTTGCATAAGAGTGCAACAGCTATTGCACCAAGATTTGTTTATAAAACTAGTTACTGTACGAACACGCCCCATTTGCCACGTTTGACGAACAGTGTCTGACTTTTTATTTTTAAGGAGCTATAAAATGCTTTTGAGATGCAGGAAAGTGCTATGAATATAGGAAAATTGTAAAACAAATATATGTTTATTGGATTGGTACTGATACACCCTGTATTTTAATCCGATGTTTTATTTTCTTCATCATTACTCTACATTCAGGATTTAAAGAAAACTACAGCAGAACCTTGATTATCCGAAGTAATTGGGACCGACCCTCTTTCGGAAAATCGAATTTTTCGGATTGTCGAGAATGCTTAAATTTTAAGATTATTAAGAAGAAATATATGCAATATTTCTTATTATAGTAACAAGTGCTTATTTAAAATAAAACAATAGTAAAATAGAAACAAGAATAAATTACCTGAATTTTAATTTTGAAATTAAGTACCTTTTTCATACATCACAAGGGTTTGAAAAAATGTTTTGTTTGTCGGAATTTCGATTGCTTTTTGCTTTGAAGCTCTATCACGGTGTTTTTTAATATTATTAGTTCACCAGTATCACAGTTTTCCTGCTGCTCCAGCCATGCCAAACCTTTTGAAAAACATTCAAAAGCTTCAGAATTGCTATACTTTGTACGTTTTCTAGCTCAAGTTAAATTCGAAGGAACTGTAAGAAAGGGGATCGAAAATATTTATATGTAATCGTACTTTGAAAAGAACCGCTTGCACACAAGGAATATGACAGTTAAAAAAAAAAAAGGTTTCAAAATGGATTTTGCACACAGGAAATGTGATAGTAAAAAAAAAAAAAAAAAAAAAAAAAAAAAAAGCTTAAAAATGGATTTCGGTTAACCGAGAGCTTCGGTTAAAAGAGTTTCGTTTAAAAGAGGTTATACTGTATATTGAAAAAATATATATATCCTCTTATATTAATAACAATTTAAATCAGATAAAAATAAACTTTTATGAAAAAATTATATCGGAGCTCATTAGTACTTTTATAACATACTAGCAACACCCCCCCCCCCCTTTCCTCAGCTTTGCTCACGTAATTGTTGAAAAGCGTAATTGCCAAGTGATATTTGCGTGCCTATTTCTATTAGAGGAAATTATACTGCTACAGATGTCTCAAAAATTACTAATTAAGCCATATTTTGAGTAAGTTACATTCCTAAACTGCATTAAGAGAAGCTAGAATTAAAGGAATGTGAAAAGTTCCGAACGTGCCGGATTGGAGGTTATTTACTGCAATAAATAGTTCTGCGTGTGCATTCAGGTCTCTAAAGTAAGAGCCCTTTTAAATTCCAAGTGTCTAGAAGACCTAAAAATTACAGATAAATCATAGTTTAGAAAGTTTTTATGACGCTTCCCTCTCATTTCACCCTTTTAAATTTCGAATTTTTTTAGAGACCTCTCTTTGCGAGGACATAAAAATAAAATCTTAAAAATTACCACCATGCCAAACTTAAAATTTCTAGCCCCAGCAGCATCATAAAAATCACAGCTTCATTTTAATAACTTTAATTTCATCTTTTAAATAACCACACTAAGCATATTTTGCATGTTTTCGGGATGAAAATTTTAGGTGTTTCCATTTATTTTCCATTTATTTTATAGAAATCTACCCTTCCTCAATGCATACACGTTTAAAAACTCTTTAAAGTTTTAAAATTTCCCTGTCCATTTGTTTTAATTTATTATAAAAAATAAATAATCATTAATCGATATTTTAATCCTCACCGGCCCCAACTCTTCACACGGCAAAAGATATTCCTAGTGTGATAATTTGTAGGGTTTTCATTTTCCTTTTCTTTTGTGTTCTACTTAAATACAGAATACAAGTTTAAAAACTCTTTAATGTTTTAAAAATTTCCTGCTCGATTTTGTTAATTTACTATAAAAATGAATAACCATTCACGTTTATTTAAAAGAGTATGATACAGCTTTGTTAGCTGACCGCAACACACAGTAATTTTAAATGTAAAGCATAATATATAGCTGAACATTATACAGCATAGTTAAAGAAAAAATACTTAAATTAAAGAAATTAGCAGCTTTGATGAAACCATATTAAAACCTTCTGACAATTAATTTTGCATTATTTCAAAAGCTTGTGCTTCTGAGTATTTTATAATTTTCAATGTTAATTACAAATATAAAATATAGAAACGTTCTGAAAAACGGATACCTCTGGGCCGCATAATTTGTCCGTTCTACAGAGGTAAAAACATACATTCTGGAGTGTCCATTATGGAGATTTTATTCTCTCTCTCTTGATATGTATATGTATATGTACGAGTATATATTTATAATTTTAAATACAATCTAAAATTTACGTTTTCTTAAAAATATTTCTCTTCTCTTTTTGCAATGATGCGCTTTATATAGGTAAAGCAGCAATATTCAAAATGTTAGGAAGGAATAATTATCTCCAAATCAATCGCTCCGTCTACTGTAGTTTTATTCTGGGAATTATACTCAATCAGGGATGTAGTAGACGAAAGGCGAAGGTATACGCCCTATACCGTCTGGAATTTTGTAAGTATACCCTTTATTTCTCAAATAAAGCTGTAGAATATATTCTAGCTATGAAAGTTGATAACCTTATGCGTTGACTACAACGCTGAATGCAATAAAATAATAATCTAACTAGCGCCTTCGTCAACATCAAATTCTTCCGCTCAACTTCTCGCGCGCAGGTCTGTTGAGGAGCATTCGGTTACTTCACGAGGTTTGTTTACTCTTTCTTCATAGGATCAGTTTCGCTACGACCAACACCTGTCTTGCAGGAGTTGGTAGCTTGTCTTGCAGGTCGGCTCGCGGTCACTTGTTTTAATATCTGTACATTATTATGAAACTGTTTTGGTATGGTATGCGGCCACTTGTTTTAATATCTGTACATTATTATGAAACAGTTCTTCGAACTTAAAGTTATACAATTTTCAGTTGTATAAGTAATTTTGCTATAATAAGCGCTAATTATGTGATGAAAAATTTAAAAAAATGTAGCCCATTTGTTTTGATTGTTGGTATTAAGAAGTTTATACATTTTTATGCCGTGTTCTGAAATTTTTTGCAATTGACTTTAAAATATGAGCATAACTAAAATAATTAAAACACTGGATATGTATAGTGGTTACGTCTCCACAGTAGATATGTATACTTATAACATTTACTTGTATTACAAACATATTCACTTTACATCTGAAAACATTAGCTTGTACTTTATTTTCAGTTTTCAGTAGTTAATTACTGTATTAGTTTTCCATAACAATTAATTTGTCTTACTTTTGTATAGTAATTTAATTTTCTGAAGGCTCTTTTTTTCCCCCTTGATTCAAACACAGACTTGTATTTTCTAAGCCTTGCTTACTACTCACACCAGGTAATTATCCTCTTTAAATTAAAATGATATTTTATTTTTACTGAACCATGCTTTATTTCATTCTCTTATCAAATGAGCATAAATTATCGTGGTCTTTTATTTATTATTTTACAAGCTTTTATATAGTTAATAGTTATGTTCTTTTGAGAAATGATATGGATTTTTTTGTTTGTTTGTTTGTTTGCTTTTGCTAATTAATGGGAACGATATATATATCTATGTTATCCATCTTAAAATAAATAAGAAAATATTATAAAATAAATATAGTTTTTGTAAAATCTCATGATTTGTGTTCCATCCTCAAGATTAGTCTTTTATTTATTATTTTACAAGCTTTTATATAGTTAATAGTTATGTTCGTTTGAGAAATGATATGGATTTTTTTTGTGTTTGTTTGTTTGTCTGTTTTGCTTTTGCTAATTAATGGGAACGATATTTATATCTATGTTATCCATCTTAAAATAAATAAGAAAATATTATAAAATAAATAAATATAGTTTTCGTAAAGTCTCATGATTTGTGTTCCATCCTCAAGATTAGATTTTCATAAATATTGTTGCAGTTCATTGATTAATAAAAAAATAATTTTTTATTCATTCAAAATTGTTGCAATTCTTTGCTGGTATTTTATTCTAATTATTCACTCATTTGTGTAGCTGTCAATTTTTTATGTTTTATGAGCAAAATATTCAAATATATATGTATATAGTATACATATATTATATTGTGCATAAAGTAGCTACAGAAGTTTATGTAGACTTAATTTGATTCTGATTTATTATTTTATATATGAATGGGTTTGTGGTGACATCATAAATTCAACTCTAAGTCCATTCCTTTTTATGTTAAAACTGAGATGAAACTCTAATAAGATATCTGAAAATTTTTCGATATCGCTGAAAACTTTTCATATCCACTGCAAAAATTTTATCTATTTTATCTATATAAAAATTTAATTTAACTATATCACTGACATAAAGAAGAGCATTTTTTTTATGTACACCAGAATTTAGTCTACGTACAGGACCCAACTGAAAAATTAAAGTACATTTAATACTTTCTAACACATTTGAAGAGTATTTATGAATTCAGTTTATCAGTCTGTGCTGTAGTTCTCATAAACTCAAATTTCCATTTAATGGATATATGTTATTGAAATTAACTATAGCTTGTTTCCTATTGAAAATGGAGTGTGTAACATTTATAGGAGCAATGGGGGGAGATCGCTTGTGGTAAATTTGAATGATGTTACACTATTTCAAAAATGTAATTGATGTGCATTTATGAAATGCACTAAAGCATGCTTTCTGTACAGCATGGCATATAATAAAAACGAGATGGTCTCAGTCTGAGCTCAGTTTTTATCCAAGTCATCGATTGGTTATCAATGTTACAAATTTGTTGTTTAAAACTAATTTTCAGGGACATTAAAATTACTTAACATTGTCATGAGACAGCATTTAGAATTATAACTTATTTCTATGTAAGAAGAATTTTTTTTTAACTTCGGAAGAAGATTTTAAAATTTTATTAACATTTTTATACAATGTACTTTCAGCATCAGGTTCTGAAGACACAAAATTTTTTGTTCTTCGATTTCAAATACTCAAACTCGGGTAACAAAAAAAAAAAAAAAAAAAAGAAAAGAAAAGAAAAAGGGCAATTTAACAAATTACGACGACCATTTGGAAAATGATTTTTTCGAAGATTGAAATTTAAGACATAAAAAATCGCACGGAGTTGATCATACATTACGTACGTCATGAATTAAAAATTAATAGTGTTATTACACATAAAATTTGCAAGCGACAAAAATCGCCTGCGACTCGTCAGATTTCCTGAAACTTACGTATTATCCAAGCATTTCATTGGCTGTTCGGGAAAAGGCTTTACCATCGTCAGATTTCCAAGAAATCTGACGACCCATTTTAAATGAAATTTCATTCTTAAACTTCTAAACATCCCACAATATTACTTTTTACACCGTCGTATAGAGAAAAAAATGTACTTCTAAATGCAATTTATTTGAAAGCTGTATCTCAATATGTTTCTGAGTAATTATTATTTTTTTTTTTTTTGTAGTTTTTATTACTTTTTGTCATAGTGGCAAAAGAAGTATCCATCTCTGTTGAAAGTAAAGGGAAATACAGGTTACTGTATAAACCTATCAGAAAACGAATAAAATGCGGATTCAACCAATAAAAAGCTTCAGATATGCTTTTGATTTCCTACCCTGACGAGGACAATAACCATTTTTCCAAATAGTTTAAAAAAAAAAAAAAAAAAAAAAAAAAAAAGCCTGAATACTAATGTCAAAACATGTATCATCTATTTACACGGTCACTATAAGAATTTAATTAATGTCTATGAAGAAAAAAATAGGAGCATATTTTAACAATGTTACACTATTTCCAACATAATGAAATTGATATACATTATTGAAGTGTATATCAAGATGCTTACTGTAGAATACGATATCCATAATGGTTCATTCATTTACAGGGTGACAAAGGATTTTGATTGTAGTATGATGGCCGTACTGCCTGTGAGTGATAAAATCTGGAAGTGCATTTTCGAATGTGGTATGCATTTTTATGTTTAAATAAATTTTTGCATACTTTTGCAAATTAATATTGAAAAAATACTTTAAGTTCGATGAGGCAAATCCTCTTCACCCCCTTCTCTAAAAAAGAGAAATAATCAAGGAATGGGCCAAAGCCGCTATAAGAGCAGTGTCCTGGCACCTGGCGTTTATCACTGACATTGACTAGCAATCAGTAGAAAAACAAACAGAATTTTTTGAGGTACGTGTAAAATAGTATTGCTGGGTGCTGGACTGGAATAATTTCTGCTTGGAAAGAAATATATGCATGTATTTAATATATGGTTCCTTTTTTCATATTTTATATCTCGCTAGTTAGACAATAAAAATTGGAAAGAATGTATAACAAACCGCTAAGCGGAAATATTAGTTATATATTTAAATAATAATATTATTTAATATAAATTATATATGTTTAAATAAAAATATCAATTAATATTAATTATGTATGTAAATAAAAAAATTAATATAAATTATATAGTTTAAATAGTAATAATAATATAACGAAAAGAAGAAAATTTTTAATTATACTAAATCTACCACTACTTTATAATTAGAGATGAATCAGTAATTAGTAAAAGGCAAATTAATAGCGATTTTTATATATGAAGATAATGCTTGGTTTTAAAAGATGAGAACTTAAATATCAAATTAGTAGAATTTACTAATCTCTTACAACACTAACATAAAAATATTTTTAATGTAAGTGTAGGAGATATTGCATTTTAATAAATGGTCATTTAATTATTAAAATATAGCTTATATGAATTAAAGAAATTATTTTGATTATTGAAATTTATTTAAAATAAAATTTTATGCAATAAAAATTATTTAATTTTATTTAAGCTAATTTTAATTTCATTTTGTTTACTTACTCGTAAGTAAAAATTAATTTAATTAACTAATTGTAAATATAAAAATACAAGCTAGTGATCTTTATACTTTTTATAAATGTTCTTGATTAACTAATTCAATAAAGATTTAAAAAAAAAAAAAAAAAAACTCTACAAAAGATAAAACAGCAGCAAGTACACAACTTAAAATAAAACTATTAAAAGGTTTGGCTACATACTACGCTGCGCGGTTCATACACGGCTTTATCTTTCAATTTCCACGAAGTCCCTCTAGTCCAGGCAATAGAGACCGTATAGGGGCTCTACCTAGCAAAATTCATGGTAGTTCTGGAAAAAGGCATACTATATGTTTTTTGGGTCGCTGAATCCGAATTTGTAACTTTCCACCAAAATTTCCCCCAGCAACCCCCCCAAATTTTGGTAAAAAAGCCCCCAAAAAAGGTTTGTATTAAAAAAATCAAATTTTTTATTGTTTTAGGGGAAAAGTATCTAGAAATTCAGAAAGTAGACAAAATTTGATCCAAATTAGATATATGACATTATGACTTAGGATTCTGCCTCGGAACATGCGCGCGGTGCTGCGTGGACTAATTGCTCAATTCCACTTAACCACTCACACATTTACATTCGCCCTCCCATCTCCCCTCCGAACTTTCCTTATAAGGTTTACTTTAAGTTTTTGGGTCGCTGAATCCGAATTTTTAACTTCCCCCCAAAATTCCCCCCCCCCCCCCCGAAAACCCCCAAAATAGTTGTTATACTTAAATTTCTTATTGTTTTAGGGGAAAAGCATTACGAAATTCAGAAACTAGACAATATTTGCAACAAATAGGATATATGACATTATGACGTAGGATAAAAGGGGAGAGAGGGGGCTGCCTTGGAACATTCCCCGCGCGCTTTTCTCAAGAACCAAACTTTTTCAAAAAATCAATTTTTGGGGGGATTGCCGGGTGAAATTTTTTGGTGGGAAGTTACAAATTCGGATTCAGCGACCCAAAAAACATAAAGTGAATCGAAATGCAGAACTAGTATTAATTTTTCCAGGTAAAATACCCTATTGCCTTGGACTTCTTAACTTAGTGCACGTAGCGCCGCAGTGCATGCTCAGAGTCAGCCCTCCCCCACCCCGTTCATCCTACGTCATAATGTCATATATTCTATTTATTCAAATTTTGTCTAGTTTCTGAATTTCGTAATGCTTTTCTCCTAAAACAATAAGAAATTTAAGTTATAAACAACTATTTGGGGGGGGGGGGGTCGGCAGGAGGGAAATTTTGCGGGGAAGTTAAAAATTCGGATTCAGCGACCCAAAAAACTGAAAGTAAACCTTATAGAGAAAGTTCGGAGGGGAGATGGGAGGGTGAATGTAAACGTGTGAGTGGTTAAGTGTAATTGCACAACTTAGTTCACGCAGCACCGCGCGCATGTTCCGAGGCAGATCACCCCTTCCCCTTCATCCTAAGTCATAATGTCATGTATCTAATTTGTTGCAAATTTTATCTACTTTCTGAATTTCTAGATACTTTTCCCCTAAAACAATAAAAAATTTGATTTTTTTAATACAAACCTTTTTGGGGGGCTTTTTTACCAAAATTTGGGGGGTTGCCGGGGGAAATTTTGGTGGGAAGTTACAAATTCGGATTCAGCTACCCAAAAAACATATAGCAAGCTTTTTCCAGAACTACCATGAATTTTGCTAGGTAGAGTCCCTATACGGTCTCTATTGCCTGGACTAGAGGGACTTCGTTGAAATTGAAAGATAAAGCCGTGTATGAACCGCGCAGCGTAGTATGTAGCCAAACCTTTTAATAGTTTTATTTTAAGTTGTGTACTTGCTGCTGTTTTATCTTTTGTAGAGTTTTTTTTTTTTTAATCTTTATTGAATTAGTTAATCAAGAGCATTTATAAAAAGTAATAATCAGTAGCTTGTATTTTTTTATTTACAATTAGTTAATTAAATTAATTTTTACTCACAATTAAGTAAACAAAATGAAATTAAAATTAGCTTAAATAAAATTAAATAATTTTTATTGCATAAAATTTTATTTTAAATAAATTTTAACAATCAAAATAATTTCTTTAATTCATATAAGCTATATTTTATTAATTAAATGACCAATTATTAAAATGCAATATTTCCTACACTTACATTAAAAATATTTTTATGTTAGTGTTGTAAGAGATTAGTAAATTCTACTAATTTGATATTTAAGTTCTCATCTTTTAAAACCAAGCATTATCTTCATATATAAAAACCTCTATTAATTTGCCATTCCTTTTACTAATTACTGATTCCTGTAATTATAAAGCAGTGGAAGATTTAGTATAATTAAAAATTTTCTTCTATTCATTATATTATTATTACTATTTAAATATATAATTAATATTGATTTTAAATATATATAGATAATATTAATATTTAAATATGTACACTTTATGTTAAGTAATATTATTATTTAAATTATATAATTTATATTAATGTTTTTATTTACATACATAATTAATATTAATTGATATTTTTATTTAAACATATATAATTTATATTAAATAATATTATTATTTAAATATATAACTAATATTTCCGCTTAGCGGTTTGTTATACATTCTTTCCAATTTTTATTGTCTAACTAGCGAGATATAAAATGTGAAAAAAGGAACCATATATTAAATACATGCATATATTTCTTTCCAAGCAGAAATTATTCCAGTCCAGCACCCAGCAATACTATTTTACACGTACCTCAAAAAATTCTGTTTGACTAGCAATCAGTAGAAAAACAATGTCAGTGATAAGCGCCAGGTGCCAGGACACTGCTCTTATAGCGGCTTTGGCCCATTCCTTGATTATTTCTCTTTTTTAGAGAAGGGGGTGAAGCGGATTTGCCTCATCGAACTTAAAGTATTTTTTCAATATTAATTTGCAAAAGTATGCAAAAATTTATTTAAACATAAAAATGCATACCACATTCGAAAATACACTTCCAGATTTTATCACTCACAGGCAGTACGGCCATCATACTACAATCAAAATCCTTTGTCACCCTGTAAATGAATGAATCATTATGCATATCGTATTCTACAGTAAGCATCTTGATATACATCCCAATAATGTATATCAATTTCATTATTTTTGAAATAGTGTAACATTGTTAAAATATGGTCCAAAATTTTTTCTTCATAGACATTAATTAAATTTTTATAGTGACCGTGTAAATAGATGATACATGTTTTGACATTAGTATTCAGGCTTTTCTTTTCTTTTTTTCTTTTTTTTTTTTTTAACCATTTGGAAAAATAGTTATTGTCCTCGTCAGGGTAGGAAATCAAATGCATATCTGACGCTTTTTATTGGTTGAATCCGCATTTTATTCGTTTTCTGGTTGGTGTATACAGTAACCTCTATTTTTCTTTACTTTCAACAGAGATGGATACTTCTGTTGCCACTATGACAAAAAAGTAATAAAAACTACAAAAAAAAAAAAAAAAACTTAGAAACAAATTGAGATACAGCTTTCAAACAAATTGCATTTAAAAGAACATTTTTTTCTCTATACGACGGTGTAAAAAGTAATATCGTGGGATGTTTAGAAGTTTAAGAATGAAATTTCATTTAAAATTGGTTGATGATGCAAAAGCCTTTTACCGAACAGCCAATGAAATGCTTGGATAATACGTAAGTTTCAGGAAATCTGACGAGTCGCAGGTGATTTTTGTCGCTTGCAGTTTTTACGTGTAATGACACTATTAATGTTTAATTCATGGCGTACGTAATGTATGATCAACTCCGTGCGATTTTTCATGTCTTAAATTTTAGTCTTCGAAAAAATCATTTTCCAAATGGTCATTGTAATTTAATAAATTGTTTTTTTTTTCTTTTTTTTTTTGTTACCCGAGTTTGAGGATTTGAAATTGAAGACCAAAAAATGTTGTGTCATCAGAACATGATCGGCCCCCTGTCATTATTAAAACTAAATAGCCGATATGCGAGGTAGTCCAGGCAATAGGGAATTTTACCTAGCATTATTAATGGTAGTTCTGCAAATCAGCTTACTTTATTTTTTTTGGGTCGCTGAATCCGAATTTGTAACTTCCCACCAAAATTTCCCCCGGTAACCCCCCCCCCATATTTTGGTAAAAAGCCCCCCAAAAAAGGTTTGTATTAAAAAAATCAAATTTTTTATTGTTTTAGGGGAAAAGTATCTGGAAATTCAGAAAGTAGACAAAATTTGCAACAAATTAGATATATGAACATTATGACTTACGATGAAGGGGAAGGGGGGATCTGCATCGGAACATGCGCCCGGTTCTGCGTGACTAAGTTGTGCAATTCCACTTAACCACTCACACGTTTACATTCACCCTCCCATCTCCCCTCCGAACTTTCTCTATAAGGTTTACTTTCAGTTTTTTGGGTGGCTGAATCCAAATTCTTAACTTTCCCCCAAAATTTTCCTCCCGCCGAACCCCCCCCCCCCCCCCAAATAGTTGTTTATAACTTAAATTTCTTATTACTTTAGGGGAAAAGCATTACGAAATTCAGAAACTAGACAAAATTTGAACAAATAGAATATATGACATTATGACGTAGGATGAACGGGGAGGGGGAGGGCTGCCTCTGAGCATGCACTGCGGCGTAACGTGCACTAAGTTATGAAGTCCAGGCAATAGGGGATTTTACCTGGAAAAATTAATACTAGTTCTAGATTTCGACTCACTTTATGTTTTTTGGGTCGCTGAATCCGAATTTGTAACTTCCCACCAAAAAATTTCACCCAGCAACCCCCCCAAAAAATTGATTTTTTGAAAAAATTTGGCTTTTGAGAAAAGCGCGCGGGGATTGTTCCGAGGCAGCCCCCTCTCTCCCCTTTTATCCTACGTCATAATGTCATATATCCTATTTGTTGCAAATATTGTCTAGTTTCTGAATTTCGTAATGCTTTTTCCCAAAAACAATAAGAAATTTAAGTTAATAACAGCTATTTTGGGGGATTTTGGGGGAAGTTAAAAATTCGGATTTAGCGACCCAAAAACTTAAAGTAAACCTTATAAGGAAAGTTCGGAGGGGAGATGGGAGGGCGAATGTAAACGTGTGAGTGGTTAAGTGGAATTGCGCAACTTAGTCCACGCAGCACCGCGCGCATGTTCCGAGGTAGAATCCTAAGTCATAATGTCATATATCTAATTTGTTGCAAATTTTGTCCACTTTCTGAATTTCTAGATACTTTTCCCCTAAAACAATAAAAAATTAGATTTTTTTTAATACAAACCTTTTTTGGGGGCTTTTTAACCAAAATTTGGGGGGTTGCCAGGGGAAATGTTGGTGGGAAGTTACAAATTCGGATTCATCGACCCAAAAAACATAAAGTAAGCCGATTTCCAGAACTACCATTAATTTTGCTAGGCAAAATTCCCTATTGCCTGGACTACTCGGAGAAATGCGGGGATGCTCCTAAACAGACCTGTGCGCGAGAAGTTGCGCGGAAGAATTTGATGTTAACCAAGATGCTAGTGATAATCTACACTATCAACTAAAGTATATTTAGGATTTTTTTTTTTCTTTTTCACAAATTTACTTTAAAAGTACACCTAGGCAGTTTTGGTCGGAATTGAAAGTTTAATCTAAAAGTCGGAAATTAAGTCGGCAATTGCTATATCGGAGATTAATACGTTTGCAAAGATTTTCGTTTAATAAATATAAAAGCATACGAATTCGAGGTTTGTGTGTAAAAACAGGCCGGAGTGCTCACCACGTGTACACAGCCGAAGGAAGTGGAATCCCCAACTTTAGGTTTCTTTGGATCCATTGTTGTTTAAAAATATAAAGTCATGCAAATTCGAGGGCGTACAGTGCCGGAGCCAATGGGCCCCCAACATTAGATTAGCTTGGAAATTTTCAACTTGAAAAAATAAATCATTAAACACCGATTTTAGTTTATTTAAGATTGTTATCATGGATCCTGAGAACGCCGGGTGGATCAGCTTTTATATATATATATATATATATATATATATATAGTTTATATAAATTAATTAATTAATATGCGATAATTCCTCATTTAAGAGCATAAGTAAAAGTATTAATATCGAATTTTAATAATCTCCCTAGAAGTTCTGTGCGGTATTTAAGCACAAGCACCTAGTATTTACCTTATTAATGAATTTTTGTAACTATTTCAACAGTCCAACTTAATCCTTTCCAGAGTTGTTAACCATCCGTTTTTTCCGAGTCAAAAGAACACCACTTTGTTCCAGTACTTTGACTTTATAAAGATGTCAAATAAGCATAGCTGCAACTCTTACGTTTATTTTTACCATAAAAATTTGGTAGTAAATTTTCTTGGCACAAAAAGCGGAAAAGTTGGCAGCTGTGCAAAAAAGTACCAAATGGTAAGGATTCAAGCTTTTTTCAAATATTTCTTTAGGTTTAAAATGCGCTTATTTGACATGGAATAATATCCGAAAACAGGCAGCTGTGCCCCTTTATTTAAAGGAAGTTTGAGTTTGATCTCGCTGCTACTTTTCGTTCAATCGTCTGTAGATGATCTCCTGAGATTTTACACTTTAAATATGAAAAAAGAATATAAAAATTATTAACTTTAAAAAATACGGGCTATCTTTTGGTCCAATCTGTGTGTTATTTTTAGCAATTATGTTTACAGGGGTTTTTATTAGGATTGTATTTTAAACTGACTTTTCAAGTATCGGTGTAATAACAAACAACTATATTTGGAAATAGATTATTCAATTCACATCAGTAACATTTAAAGAATAAAGTTTATTTAAAAGGATACGCAACTGATGTAGTAATTTTGAATTTAGCTTCATTTCCTGCTACCGAAGAGTTCTGAAAGCCTTCGGTTCGGAAAATATCTTTAATTATCTACACTCTAATCATGTATATACTTACGTATGTGTAGTAGCGGATGGGGACAGCTTAATGCAACAATGTTAAAGAAATGCCTGCATCACAGCTGTCGACATTCAACATATCTAAGTTTGAAATCTTGACCGACGTACAGTGCCTAGAAGTATATTAGGTATTCACTTCAATGTACTATAACCAAAGTGAACGGAAAATTATGAAGGACCGCCCATTATTGTAGGTTTCGTCGAAAACCATTTGATGGAGACATATGCTTTGAAGTTTGCACAGAAAACAAATGCCTGTGTAAAAAATTTCTGTAGGAGTCTATAGTTATTCATTTGAAAAAAATATGTGGAAATCTACATAGACAACATAGAGATTGCTATAGAAAATTTTCTTTAGAACAATTTGTGTAAAAATTTATAAACATTGTACATTGCAATAGAAAATTTTCGTTAGAAGGATTCCATATTGAAATCTATTGATATTGATAAAATGAAACATTAGAAGGAAATCTGAAATTGCTGCTCTAGAATTATTTGTACTTAAAAAACTAATGTAAAACCTATGCTAAAATATTACAGTTGTTAGTTTTAATAATGTTTTTACGTGGAAAAATAAATTATGTAATTTTTAAATGAATGCTTGTATATTTTTTAAAAAGGTTTTTGAATTTCCGGTTTTTATAGGAATTTTATTTTTCCTTATTGAAAGAATACGAGTTTAATTTCAAAAGCAGATTCTAATTAGACACTTTTTATTTAAGTAATAATAATAATTATTATCATATATATATATATATATATATATACACACACAATACTAATAATAAGCTTATATGGCTAATTTATGTGTGTTACAAATTGTTTGTAGTGCATTAGTTTTTGAAGAAATGTACGCATATTTGTGATTTGAAATGAACAAAAAATATATATTTAATTTCTTAGGAAGCAAAATTCAATATATTGGGGTTATTAAAGCCTCCCTTTGCTGTTTTGTCCAAATGGAACACATGATTTTTAATACAGCGAAATTTAAGATTTCTTACTTTCTTTAAATTTCTTACCAGCTTTGAAATAATTTTTTGCAAATTTTCTAATAAACTTAATAATAAAAAGTATATTTAAATAAGTCAATCTTTGCTAAAAGAGTGTAAAAAAAGGCGATTGTGATTAAAAGAATATGATTGTTTTTGTCTAAAATCGTCACAACCAATCAAATTTTACATCTCTTATGTCGTCACTCACATACGTCACATAAGACACTCAGGCTACCGCGGTGGGTCCAATTCTTCTTTTTTTACAGACCGCTGAAGTCACGTGATGCTCTTTTCGCACACCTTCATGGGTGCATTAGAGCATCACGTGACACCAGCGGTCTGTAAAAAAAGAAGAATGGAGGATATTCCATCTACATTTTGTTCACGTGGTCAAGGTAAAAACTTCTATCGTAAAGAAGGGAAGGCTCCGTAGACGTGTAATGTAAATCCCAGCTAGCCAATGAAACGGTTCATGAGGGAAAGTAGTAGTATCTTCCCTTCTTATCAGTTAGAAGTTCCTTGGGTAAATTACCGGTATCACGTGACTTTTTTCAGCCTCGAACCCATATTTGGAATATCCTCCATTGGACCCACCGTGGTAGCCTGTCTTTTTCGTTAGCCTCAAGGCACTCTATGAGCTTGTTCAGCAACCACGACCACTTCGCCGGGCGCGAAGGAGACAGATGCATATGGAGTGGGATATATTTTAAACGTATAGTTACGGTGAACTTGGGAGCTAAATACTCAGCAGCTTTGTGTTACCCTCAGAGTAAAGATAATGAGAGATTATATGATACCTAACATTTGTATCAGATAAAAATAAGACAGGGTTCCGCAGAGTGTTTTTAAAAGAGAATAGCAATATATGCACAGAACGAATGTTTAGTTCCAAAGTTTTTGTCTAATCTATGGCAGCCTGCCAGAGCTTGGTGATAGCCTAGTCTTTTCCTTCGCTTGAAAAATAGTGCTTTTTTACAATTATAACTTTCATTTTGATGCATTTTCTGATAGAAATTTTGATGAGTACTTTGTAATCGTTGAATATTTGCTAAATAAATTATGTCCTTTTGGTAGTAAACTGCATATTAAAGCACATATTTCTCTTTTTCACTGTATTTAAAGATAAAACTTTTTTATTCATTATTTTATAACGTTGGAAATTATTTTTTAAATCTATGTGTAGCACAGTATTTTTCTTGAAACTTGAGAAGAAAGTCATTAGGGAGTACAACTGCTTGTTAAGTTATTTGAATTCCACCACTGTTTTTTTTTATGATGTAGTTTTTTTTTTTTTTTTTTTTTTTTTTTTTTTTTTTTTTTTTTGTCGAGTTGTTCAAGCGAATCAGTCAACCCACCAAAACGAGTGAAAACATAAACAAAAAAAGCCCAAGCACGTGATCATAACGACCACAGATTTTTTGTGGGTCAAGTGAGCGAAGACCGGGCTATAGTGCATAGAATACATAGTCTGGAAATCGGCTATCGCTGTAATACTTAAAAAAGCGCTAAAATATTGTATCCCTTAAATGTGCAACGATACTGCTGCAATATGCAGATCGTAGTGACATCTGCAGGATATTTTCTACAACTGCAAGAAATTGCTAGTCTATACAATGTAATACGAAAATCCCGCAGATGTCGCTGCGATCGATCTTGGGATTTTAGCAGTATCGTCGCACAGTTAAGGGATACAAATTTTTAGCACTGTTTGGATAGCATATTTCCACGCGACATTTCCATTTCCACTAGACTTCTGTTTTAGCGTACTTCAGAACCTGTTCTAGTGTCCTTAGAGCCGTTCTGATTGGCTGGTCCGATTCAGATGAAGTGGCTAGACGTCCGAGCACCGTTTGCACATATTCGGATGTTTGTTTTCAGCTATTTCGTTTCTGATACTACATGAGTTTTATTTGAATAATGTTTTTTTCCATTTTTAGATGATGAAGCTGTTATTTTCTACTTGAAAATATTCAAAAATACCTGTATAAAACATACCTCCATCATTTCCATACTAAAACTGTTTTTTTCCCCAAACATTTAAAGTTAAAGACCGTTTCATAAATTTTAAATGTTATTTATATTAAAAATTATATATAATTTATATTAAAAATGCATTGTCACTTTAAAACGCTGCAATTGCAGGGGAAATATTCATATCTAAACCATGAAAAAATATATAAAATCAGAGTTATTTTTGATCTATTTATTTTTGTAACACTGATAACACTGATAATAAAAATAACCCTGAAAAGTATTCTTTTTTTAGCACTGAATATGGAATTTTTAAATATGTTTCATGGAGGTATTGGAGGATTCAGTTGCAAATTCAGGGGACAGTTAGGCGGTATTCCCCCTCCCTTCCCCCCCCCCCCCCGCCAAAAAAAAGAAAAAAGTTTCTGATTTTATATTTTTTCATGATTTAGATATGCAAATTCTCCCTGCAACTGCGGCATTTTATAAGTGAAAATGCGTTTTTAATATAAATTATATATTTTTTAATAATTTTTAATACAAATAACATTTAAAATTTATGAAACAGTCTTTATGACTTTATCTTAAATGATTGAAAAAATAACTGTTTTAGTATGGAAATGCCGGAGGTGCGTTTTATACAGGTATTTTTGAATACTTTCAAGTGGAAAACAGCAGTTTCATCATCTAAAAATGGAAAATAACTTATTCAAATCAAACTTATGTAGCATCAGAAACGAAATAGTAGCTGAAAACAAGTATTCGAATATGTGCAAACGATGCTCGGACGGCTAGCCACTTTATCTGGAGCGTGCTAACCAATCAGAACGGCTCTGAAGGACGCTAGAACAGAAGTCTAGTGGAATTAGAAATGCCGCTATTTCTACACTAGGTATGGACCTTATGCACGCGACCTGAGATCGAGGCTAAAATTCGTCTGCTGGCGGTATTTACTGACGGTGTTTAGCATAGCAGTCTATGGAGTGCGAGTTATTAATGCTTGTTTGTTAAAAATACCGCAAAAAAATTCTTTGATGCAGCAGCATATCCGTAATATATTGTAATCAAAATTCAAAATGTTGTTCTGTATGCGAGAAAATGGAGGATATTCCATCTGCGTTTTAATCACGTGATCAAGGTAAAATCGTCAAGCGTAAAGAAGGGAAGGCTCCGTAGACGTGTAATGTAAATCCCCGCTAGCCAATGAAACTCATCAGGCAAAGCAGTCGCATCTTCCCTTCTTAACAATTACAATTTTCTTGGGTAAATTACCGGTATCACGTGACTTTTTTCAGCCTCGAACCCATATTTGGAATATCCCCCATTCCCCAAGTTTGCAAATTTTCAGTTAAAATGTATGCACTCAACCCGGGTCAAGGCTAAAGTCGTCTGTAAGCGGTGTTTGCGCCTGCGCATACTGGTATTCTGCCGGTGCAGTAACTAGAATAACAGATCGTCAGCTCTGGCGTCTGACGTTACCTGAATAGAGCATGGAAGAAGGAATACATGGAAGGGAAACAAACCCCTTTCCCATTAGAAGCAGGGAGAGGACTCGATGCCACCGGATTTCTTTGAGGGTCCCTCATTTCCCAGAATTCCCTGAGAGAATGGCAATAGTTTGGCGCGCCTATCGCTTATTTGGCCCTTTTTACACTCGACATTTTGTTCTTTTTAACGTTTCATCACAGAGTTAAAAAGAACGTGATATTGTGTTTGTTTACAGTAGAATAGATTATTTGACGTAGCGGGAAACTAACGTTTGGTAACTATACTTTCAAAGCTATTTTAACAGCTATGTATCTTGAAATTAACTATATAGAATTAAGACTTTTTAAAAATAATATTAATCGGCTGATTTTATATTTCAGTAGATATTTCCAACAGATCTAATTTATTTTAAATAACTCATCCAAAGTAAACTTTGGAGAATCAGTTTAAATTTGACATATATTTTTTAACTTTATTATTAAAAAGCTTATATACAAAATACAGCAACTTATAAAAATAAACGCAGACGTCTCCCCCCCCCCTTACCACCACCACCCAGTTTTAATAAAGTTTACCGGATTTATTTACGAAATTTTTAAATATATTCAGTTGTACATTGAACCCAAGTTATAAATAGGTCACCTTAAATTGTGCTTCTATAACATTTATGCGAAATAACTAAAAAAACAATTTCAAAGATGTAGTAAGTACTTTAATTTGAATGAATATTCTGTTACATGATTTGCATATATCTCCCTTAATTTTTATTTATTTTTGGGGGGGTGGGGGGAAGGAAGGAAATTTATTCTTCACAAGTGGCTTCATAAAAAAGATATTGTTTCCGTTCTTTTTCAAAACTTCTAATAGTAGGCATAAAATTGGGAAATATTTAAAAAGGCAGAATTTTTTTTCCATCTATACTAGGACGGGAAATCAGACACATTTTAAAAGTTATTTATACATTAAAATGAAATATAACTATATGTACCATTAACCTTATGAAAACATCCTTTCATTTTTAAAGTCTAAAAAAAACTTCAGTCTGGAAAGAGCTTTTAAATGAATCCATTTAGATGACTTTCAGATGCTTATAATAAGCTCATCCAGTGTTGTATTCAGATACTTTTCTCCGGGAGGGATTTCTGTGGCTCCGGGGGGGGGGGGGGGGGGATTGCACTTTTTGACCACTGAAAACACAAAATCTCAAATCTTCCGGGGGGGGGACATCTCATTCTCTGGGAGAGAATGTCCCTCCCGGGACACCCCCTGAAATCAATACTGAGCGCATCCCCTTTTTTGTGGGGAAGGGGGGGGGGGCACAGCAATTTAGAAAGAAGGACTTGAATAGAAAAATATCCAGCTATTAAATTTTCAGATCCCCCCCCCCCCTCCCTTTCTCTTACATGCTTCCAATATTTTTGAAAATCAATTCAGAGAATTGATTTATTTAGTCTTTTAATTCAGAGAATGTCCAAAATTTCTTCAACACTTTAATTCCTGTGTTAGGTTATTTTAATAAGCATTTAATGTTTTTTGCTGTTAAATTTCTGTTTTAAAAATTGTTTCGAAGGGAAATTCTGAAAAGAAAAAAAACTTAGTTTAGCTTGTTTTTTTTGTTTTTTTTTTTTTTTTTTGTAGACCATTTTTATTAAACCTGAACCTTATATAGGCTGGTTGGTTGTATTTATGACGGCCAATTATCTGCACGAGGGATATAGGCCCAGGGGGTCTTTCTAAGGGAACCTAACCCGTATTAACGCTTGGAAAAATCCAAGGTTCGAAGAAAACTCTGAACGATTAGGGGAGGGGGGGGGAGATTGCACTTTTTGACCACTGAAAACACAAAATCTCAAATCTTCCGGGGGGGGAGGGCATCTCATTGCTCTGGGAGGGAATGTCCCCCCCTGAAATCAATACTGAGCTCATCCCCTTTTTTGTGGGGAGGGGGGGGGGCACAGCAATTTAGAAAGAAGGACTTGAATAGAAAAATATCCAGTTATTAAATTTTCCAGATCACCCCCCCTCCCTCTCTCTTACATGCTTCCAATATTTTTGAAAATCAATTCAGAGAATTGATTTATTTAGTCTTTTAATTCAGGACAGTTTAATTTAATCAGACAATTTAAGAAAAAAAAAATCTTAGTTTAGCTTTTTTTTTTTTTTTTTTTTTTTTTTGTAGACCATTTTTATTAAACCTGAACCTTATATAGGCTGGTTGGTTGTATTGTATTAAGAAAAAAAATCTTAGTTGGAAAAATCCAAGGTTCGAAGAAAACCATGAAAACTCCGAACGATTAGGCCGACGGGCGCGATTGGGATCGAACCCAGCGCCTCCCGTCTACCAGCTTCAAGAGCAGAACCTCTCAGCCACTGGTGGGGCCCTTATATAGGCTGTACAAGCACATCTGTTCCAAAAATAGGTTATTTCTCAATTCCGTTCTGCAGCTTTGATGTTCAGAATCACTTTCCTGACTGCATTTATTTACTTATGTTAATGCAGCTTAAAACTTTCTGATACATTCATAGACTCAAAAACAAAATAGCATGAAACTAGTATGTTCAATATAAATGATTTGTGATCAAATAGATTTTTATTATTTTTAGATATCTCAAATTATTGCTCATTGCTGCCTTATAAAGAATTATTTCTTCATTTTTGCATCTGGAAATCCAATTCAAAATAACAAGTGCATCTAGATTTCATTGTTTTTAAATAAGAACAGCTACTGAGTTTACGTAGTTAATGAAAAAAAATGTGTTCAGTAAATATGCAATTAAATCATAATGCTACAGCTACAGGGCTGCCACATGCGACTAGTTTTTAATTCTAACTGGCACCACTTTCTCAAAACAAAAATCATTAACACACACTTTGACAACATTTGCAAGAGAAGTATACTTCAAAATTTATATTAGAAAAATACTGATGCAAGCCTGTGGCAGCCCTGCAGTTAGTACTAGCTTGTAGTGTATGTACATAATGTATTTAGTTTTAATTCATGGAGAGTAGTAAAATTTCGGAAAAACTTAAGGAATATTACATTTTACAAAATCTTAGAGGCAGTTAAAGATATTTTTAATATAAATTACACATTTATTTAAAAATTATACAGTTATATTACATTAAGATACTTTTCTTTGAAAAGAGAAACTTTAATATACATTCAATTTTTCAAGAAACTATTAAATTATTACATTTTTCGTTCTTTGGAAATTAATTTTTTGTTCTTAATCTCATGAATTTTGGTAGTGTTCTTACTGAGGAATTATGCAATCAAACTATTTTTCCTTTTTTTGTTTTTGGAGATGGTGAGAAAATGCTATCAAAATAGACATTTTTGTACCAAATATCCAGGTGCAATAGCACAGAAAAAGAAAGATGCAATTTATTTATCAAAAAATGAATTAAACTATTCGATAATAAATTCATTTAATAATCATGCATAAAAGTGTCACACCATTATGTTTACAAATGTGCACGAGAGCAAGTCTTCAGCCTTGGAGAGATTTTTGACCAATGGTAAATTATACTTTATATAGTGAAATAATAGCAATATTATTAGCAAAAACATTCCACATTTATTTTAAAAGATCAATTTTTAGCTACAATGCAAGACAAATTTAAATCTGCTGGACTATCCTCTTTCAGCAACACCTAATAGTCTTTGCTTGGATGAACTTCTTGCACCTATGTAACTGCGCGAGACTGTTTGATATTGTTGAGTAGAGAAAAAAAATAGTTTGAGAACCACTTAAGAAACAAATCAGATTAATTAAAAGAGTACACTTTAATGTTTGCATGTTGAGCAATTATTTAGAAAATTCATTTAAAAATATCCTAATTAATTCAATGAAATTACGAAACATTAGAAATATATATATATGTATTTTTAAAGAATTACATGAAATAAATAAAAGAAAACAAAATAATAATACAAAATACTTTATTGGATAAATAATTATAAAAGAAATGTAACTTTGCACAGAAAAATTGAGTTTTGCATTTTCACAGCAACAATAAAATTAAACAAATGATTAAACGATTTAAAACATTCTCTTAAAAATTACATAAACAACTTTCGTTTCTTTTCGAACTATAAAAAATGACAAATCAGAATTTGATAGCAAAAGTTCAGTGTACTCCAGATATCCAAATTCTTAGAAGCGTAGTGGTCAGCGCATCTGACTGCCCTGCAACAGGTTTGACTCTGGGTTGGTCAAGATTCACTCAGTCTTTCATCCTTTCTGGGTCGATAACATGAGTACCAAGCTTGCCTGTGAACTAAACACTGGGAGCTCCGCATTAGGCTGGCCACCTGACTGGGATATATGCTGTATACCTCAGGACCCATGCTCAAGAAAACAGGGTTGGGCACTGTAAGCCAGGAACTTTAACAGATAATTCAAGAGGTTTAATTTTTTAAATCTAATTCTTAAATCAAGACCTTAAGGGGAAAAAAAAATGTTAAAAATATTTTATTACTTAACTCAGTAGCAGTTAACCTTTTGACCACTGTGGGTGCATAAAATTTTTGTTTCAGAATGTTTTCATGTCTCAGATAAGAAAAATGTAAATATCAATAACTTAATACTTAAATTATACAATTTGAAATGTTTCCAAAATTGTTTTTAAATCAGTATGTTTATTAAAATACATTACTGGAATATACAATAAACTCAAAATATGCACAGCTCGTGATTAAGGACTTCACAGATTTTTGAATTTTTCAGATTTTAAACTTTCTGTTTTGCATTTTAAAATGCCATATATCTTTATGAAGTAATTGTTAATAAAAAAAATATTATGAAAAATTTCTCCAATAGAAATAAAATATTATATTAATAAAAATAAAATAATTTATTAAAAAGTTACCAAATTATTTATCTTAATTATATTGCTAGTTATTACTTAAACATTTAATCAATAGTTGTTTAAGAGTAACATTCCTTAAAATATCAAAATTTACAAAGAACTTTTTCAGTGGTGAAAAGGTTAAATTTCTTTTAAAGCAACTATTTACTGAAAATGATGCTAGAAAGCTCAGAGATTTAAGAGCTTTTTTTATTCATATCTATTTACTAGCAGCATTTGATAACATTAGATATAAATAAAGTATACCTACTAACCATAAGATCTAACCTTTTATGTTACAACTATAATTTCATAAATGATATGCTTGTATAACAAATGTCATTTTAAATATAAACAAAAAAACATACAAATTTAAGCCATTTAAATGGAATTTGAAGAGAAAATTTGTATCATGTGTATAAATAAATGTTTTGAAGGGAAGGGAGATGAAAATTTTAACTTTAGGTTAGTATTTTCCAATTGAATTATGATATTACTTGCCATAAAAATACTTTTTACATACAAAAAGGCATTATATTCACAATAGAATTTCTGGATGACATTTTTTTTTTTTTTTACACAAATTAAAATTTTTAAATTCATTATTTCAGCATTGAACAAATGCAGTTAATGGAGATGCATACGAAAGCTTATTTTCAGAAGCTGACATAGAAACATTATCTATTAATGATTTTACTAAAAATTTGACAGGAAAAATGAATATGAAAGTCATTCATTGAATAATTCCAGGAAAATAAACATTTTCCTGGAATTATTCAATGAAACATGCCCATAAAGATACCCTATTAATTCACAACAAAATTATAAAGTAAGGAAGTTTTATTTCAGGTTTAGTAAGTCTTAATAACGAAAAATGCTTGATTAAAATACATAAATATATTTGATTAAAAACTAGCAATAACCAGTGATATCACCAATATCTTGATTTATTTTTCAAAAATAAATTTATACTTCCTTCATGAAAAACTACTAGTTCAATCATTATCGAGAATTACATATTAAAATATTACATACGGAATGATATAAAACTGAAAAATTCTGTAATTTCCCTCTAGGCCAGGGACGGCGAACCTAGCACGTGTGCCAAAAGTGGCATGCGAAAGAATAATTTTGGCACGTTGTTAGTTGTGACTCTCAATCAATATAGAGTGATACTACACAAAATACACAAACTCTAGATTATCTTATCTTGACTAAATTTGATTTATTGGAAATTGAAGAATTTTAATTGTGGCTTTTTTAAATACCATAAATCACCACATTAGTAAATGTACCAATGATAAGATAATTTCAATTTAGAAATTAATTTCAGAGCTATTTAAAGAAACTGGTGTTTGATTTTTTAATATTTTTTCCATCTATCTTTGTCGGCAAGGTCATTAGTTTCTAAAATGAATAATACAAAAAATCAAATAAAAAGCAGTTGTCATATAAATCCAGTTCAGTTTGCATTCTGTTGAAATTAATTGAACCTGATATTAATTACTTTCTTTCTAAGATGCAACAACGCAATTAATCCCATATATATTTTTAATAATTTCTAGAATTTAATTTTTTTATGATTATTATAGTTCAATACCTCACCTGTATGTTACACATTTGTTTTTGCTTTGTTTAACTTAATGTTATTATTTAAAGATTTTTTTTTTCATGATTTTTTTCAATCTACTAAATTTGTTGGCATGTCAAGGCCCTGTAAAATCTTTTTGGAAACCAATTGGCACGCAGTTATAAAAAGGTTCGCCAACCCTGCTCTAGGCCATTATTTAAGGGCGCAGCACCATGCCTATTTTAAAATTGGCAAAATGCACCCTGCCCTTTTTATAATAGTGGAATGCACTCTTAGTTGTATCTAGTGATCTCTTGTAAAAAAAATCTTTCCTACTAACAGAGTCTTTTTAAATTAATACAGCCAACAGCTTGCAAAAGTCATAAACCTTCATTATTTCTTTACAAATAATAAAAGATATTATTAAATATCGTATAATTTTTACCGTTACTTAACAAAATAATTTATTTCAGTTGAAATAATGCCCTTTTTTTGCTAAACTAGTGCCCTTTTTCTGCTTTAGTTGTGCCTTTATTAATGGCTAGCACTCTGCCCTTTTAGTTTCTAGAGTGGACACTATTTAAACTCTATTGTTAAGCTCTTTTTTTGCTTGACAGAATGTTAATTCTCCACTTACCAGACAGGTAAATTCAAAAGGATTTTTCCCATGGAAAATACTGAAAACTAGTATATTTTGGAATCCAATATACTTTACATAGTATATTTATAGTCTGGTAGGGTAGGAGTCAATTAGTATTACAGAGTTAAACAAGCATGTTTAATTCTTTACAATATTTAACTTATTAATTAAAAATAATAGAATGAAAAAAAAAAAATTGTATGGCTGAATCCATATCAACTCAGGCAGGGGGGTTACCTTCATAGTCTCAGAAGTTTTTGAATTGAACATATGTTAAAATTTAAGAAAAAGTAAGATACTTGTATATTTTCATTTTGCCCCAAAAAATTCCTGGCCCGAGATACACGCCGCCAAAGATGACAACCCCGGCATCTTTCTCATTCGCGATTTTCAATAAAAAATTTAAAGTGCTCTATCTCTAGAACGATGCAAGATATTTTGTTGCGGTTTATTTTATTTTAAAGATAATATTCTTCTGTTTAAAATGATATACCCAATTTTGAAAAATGTATTCAACTTTTCTTGTGGCAGCCTTTTGAAAAAAAAATTTTTTTTTTCAAAAAAATTTTTTTTGGAAATGCCAATCCCAAAAGTTTTGATTTTTTTGCTGTTGATCAATACCATTGGGAACTACCTTCACTGTAAAGGAGAACTTCCACTTTTGAGTTTAACAAATTTTAGAAACGTTTAAAAAATTCAGAGAAGTTTACAGGAACTGTATATATACAGTTCCAGTAAAAGTCACTGAATTTTTGCTTATTTGTATCCTATTTGTAAGGATAAGCCTACTATATATCCTAAACAAGTTAGAAATTGCAATATCAAATGTGGCAAATGAGGTGCGTGCGTACTATAACTAGTTTTATAAATATTCAAATCTTGGTGCAATAAGTTACACTCTTGGGCAAAAAGGGCATGAATACAAAATTTATTATGATTCTACATATTAAATTCAGTAATACGGAAGTAATATGAATTCATCTTAAAAGGACTTAATCGCCATGGCAACCTAGAATCATTACCTATCATGGTATATCATTGAATCAATTATGTATTATAGGATTTTTAAATAGAATGAAGAAAAAACTTTTATTAATGTCTTTTATGTTTTAATTTGATTTTCATAGCATTTGAAGTGATACATACTTTATTTTCAATACAAAACATAGTAAAACAATCTCAATAACATATATCAATTACACAGCAATACAAAATATATTAATACAAGTTAGAGTTCAGACAGATGGGCAGACAAATCGAATCCATAAAGACTTTTATAACTATGTTGGAAATTGTTAAAAACACATAAATAGGTCGGAATTTGACTTTTAGAAATTTATGTCAATAGACAGAAGCATACTTGAATACTTTCATACAACCCTGTATTTTACCTACTATCTTTATATACATGCCACTATTTAGCTAATATTTAATTAAGTTTAAAACATCCTTAAAACCAGTGAAATCACACTTCCAGAGATTATCATCCATAGACGGCCATGTATCTAATTCTTTGTGTGGACCTGTATATCATTTTATCTATATTCTCCAAACATATCTTAGTATACTAAATGTAGTTCAGTGTAAAAATGCATAACTCATTTAAAAATTACCTTTAAGCTACTTGCATTCATACTCAGTAAACCCTTAAGATTTCTTTTGTGTAGCCCTGTATATGATCTACAGCATAAATATTTAATTAAACTTAAAAACTCATATCACAACTAAAAATGCACCTCTAGCAATCATTGCTAATGTACAGTATTTCCAATAAGGTAAAGTATCCGAAATCTTTTATGTGTCCCTGTAAACACTATGCACTTTCTATGACACAGGAAGTAATTTTTTGTAAACCTCTGCAATAAAGTATGTATCACTTCAAATGCTATGAAAATAAAATTAAAACATAAAAGACATTAATAAAAGTTTTCTTCATTCTATTTAAAAATCCTATAATACATAATTGATTCAATGATATACCATGATAGGCAATGATTCTAGGCTGCCATGGCGATTAAGTTCTTTTAAGATGGATTCATATTACTTCCGTATTACTGGATTTAATATATGGAATTACAGTAAATTTTGTATTCATGCCTTTTTGCCCAAGAGTGTAACACTTATTGCACCAAGATCTGAATATTTATAAAACTAGCTAATACTATGCACGCACCTCATTTGCCACATTTGATATTGCAATTTCTAACTTGTTTAGGATATATAGTAGGCTTATCCTTACAAATATGATACAAATAAGCAAAAATTCAGTGACTTTTACTGGAACTGTATATAAACAGTTCCTGTAAAATTCTCTGAATTTTTTAAATGTTTCTAAAATTTGTTAAATTTAAAAGTGGAAGTTCTCCTTTACAGTGAAGATAGTTCCCAATGGTATTGATCAACAGCAAAAAAAATCAAAATTTTTAGGATTGGCATCTTCGAAAAAAAAATTTTTTTTTCAAAAGATTGCCACAAGAAAAGTTGAATACATTTTTCAAAATTGGGTATATCATTTTAAACAGAAGAATATTATCTTTAAAATAAAAAAAAAAAACACAACAAAATATCTTGCACCGTTCTAGAGATAGAGCACTTCTAGTGTCATTGTAATGAAAATCAAAAGATGTAAAGACATGCATATACTTACAAAAATTTTAGTATCATCAGTCATTATAAATTATACTTCAGTAAGTAGAGTCAACAGGCAGCAAGAGACAAGAAAATTTGGCCAGAACAATGTCACTGAGGAATGCGAAATGTAAAAAACACTCAACATGCACTCAATGACACAATTTTGGCCACAAGAAGTGGTAGAAGACTTGTTAAGATTATAGGAATAAGATTCTGAAAAGAAATAATAAATACTTAAAACTAACCATGCAAAGTTTTAAACATGTTTAGAATAAAAGATTATGAACACATGCTAAAGAAATATTTATAGATATTCATCAAGATACTACACATGCATTTATAAGAATTTAATTACACCTATACAATTATATATTACTTTAAAATCACAATTAAATACCATTTTAAATAAAGGAAAACATTAATAGCCTCCTTCGAAAGGAACATTCCTTTAAAAACTCTGGTAGTGCACATAGCAAAGTAAGCCATTCTGATACAATTATATGTAAAGAGATTAGATAAAAATAAATTGCATAAGATATATTCACTTAGGAGATATGTAAACAAAAAACTTAATGAATTTTCAGAAAAACAGAAGGATTTAAAGCGTCAGAAAATAAAACTTGAAGGGGAGGGCTTATACATGCCACTTTTTCAAAAAAGGAAAATTTTACATATATGAGGGGGGGGGGGTGTATATTCAGAGAGTGGCTTACTTTCGATACTTTATGGTAACTAAAAAAATTGTCATTATTTGAATGGAGAAAGCTTGAGCCATATGACTCTTTCCTTTTTCTTTAATAATCCAGATTATGAAATCTGAAAGGGAGAATTACAAAAAAATAATGAAAGTTGGATATTTATTATCCGTTTAATATGCCAAAAACTTTGGAAGATGTCCATTGCTGGCACATTTACTCATCTTTTTAACTACAAAATATAATAAATCAAATTACAATTGCTTCAAATTAGTTTTTCTTCTCAATTAAACTCTATTGTTAAGTTTTAAAAAATACATTGCTACATTATATCACCGCAAACGTTCGTGTAAAGTTCTATCAACAAGCGTATTAGCTAAAAAATTCTTTAAAAAGTGATATAGAGGAAAAACAATTACAGCTACACCTAATAATTTTTAAACTATGCTGTTTAATTAAAAAAAAAAACTTTGAAAGACAAAAAAATAAATCTAAATTATTATTCTACTCATTCAGTATTACATTCATTTCAAAAACATGATAGATTAGAAAGAAAATTTTACGAAAGATCAGTCTGATAAAATCTAATAAATAAACAAACTTACTTATGAAATGTTATTCCTTTTTCCTTCTTCTTTTTATAACTGCCGCATTCTTTAAATGCGCAATACATCTTTCAAAAATTATAATTTAAAAATAAAAAATAAAGAAAAAGGAGATCTTGTTGACAGCAAAAATATTTGGCAGGTGCAATGGCAGAATCAGAGCGAGAGATAAAGGAAATGCCAAGTTATCGCCAATCGCCAATGTCAGCAGGGTTGCAAGGCAGTTTGAGGGTCCACCGTATCCCAGAATCCTCAGCTTTCTTCGGAGCTTGTTGGGCTTGTTATTATCCTTCTATCTATTTCCAACTTCTTTGGAATAGGGCATTTTGATATGACGTAAAAAAGGTAGAACACAAATTCTGCCAACTGCGCACTCGACTGCACATATTCTTGGCATCTTTTGAGTGAATTCAGGCTTACCATATTGGCTTCTTTTTCGCACATTATGCGATTGTCAAGTGCTTCTGTACAACTTTTTTTTTTTTAAGAAAATGCCGAAGTGTGAAGTGTCATTTTTTGCAAAACGTGTATTGTTGTTATCGTCTAGCGTATAGAAAAATAAATATAAACGGAGAAACATATACTAAGTAAGTGTTTTGCATATTTTTTTCTGTTTCATTTTCTTTCAGACTAGCTTTTATTTGGTATCTCGTATAATTTTTTTTTTGTTTATGTCAATATTAAAAAAATTTTCGTGTTAGATATGATCCTGTTACTTCTACTGCTGTTGCTCAGTGTAATTTTACGAATTTAATATTATGATTAAAAAATTTGTAGTCATATGTAGAGTAATATTAACATATATTAGAGGTAGGATATATCTTCGGATCAACGACATACACAAGATTGTTTTAGGTTGGAGGAGGAATGAAAAGTGCATAACTTTTTCAAAAAAAGTTGGTTCTTTGAAAATAAAAGACTTACCTAATTTTACAGATATCAAAAGCACATCTGTGAAAATAAGTATTCATGTACTTTTATTTAAAAGAAAATCGTCGTAACTGAAAGCTAACCCCCACACCAAAATATAAGTTATGTGCTTGAGTTGAACTCTTTTATTGTTGTTAAATATCAATAACTTACAAAACTGAATGTTTTCAGTGGATATGGTAAGCAGTGTTAGGGAATAAACGGTTAAAAATGAGGTGGATGAAATTGCAATAATCAGTTTAATCACAATCATTAACAGCTTTTTATATTTTTTCCATCTCTCAGTGCTTTTTAAAAAACTTCATACTTTTCTCAGAGATTAAGGGAGGGGTCGCAATCCTCTCCATGCTTCAGAATTCTAATACACAAAAATGTCAGTAGGGTATCTAGGATTTTGTTCCGAGAAAGTGGAGAGCTGGGAAATGATCTTGTGTACACAATTATGTAAAAAATACAGATTTTGAGGGGGAGGGAGGTACGGCTACTGTAGCCTCTCAGCTCCCTTCTTCTTGAATTTGTCCCTGATAAATGCTATTGCATATCGTCAGTGTTTTTTACTTTTATGAGTGGTCAAATTTTATATGCGTAATCCAAGCTGATGCATGAGCAATATGAAACGTGGGAAAAAATGCATGTGTATTCTTATTATTTCAACAATACGTGCGTTTATTTGTATTTGATTTTTATGTAGCATTTCTAAGAAGTTACAGCCTGAATGTATAGTGAGATGACTTTCATATAATAGACAGATTTTTTTTTTTTTTTACTCCCAATTTTTGATTAACTTTTAAATGTTTATAGGAGGCTGAATTTTAGTTACAGTAATGCAAAAAAAATTGTAATGTTGCCTGACTATGGGTAAGTAATTCATCTAGTAGACTTATTATAACTATGCGATACAGTGTTTGTATACCATTCTATGGTAAGGGTTTGACATAACTATTGTATATTTAACCCGTTTGCGATGAATGTCTTTTACAGAATTTTTAATCTTTTCCCACATAGCCTTTTTAGTTTGCAGAAGTCTTGCTTTGAAAACTTGCAAAGTTGCAGCAAGCTCAGCATGACAAGACTGAAATTTCATAACACAACTGCAGCAAGTTAATGCAAACGCCAAAGTCACCACACTTTGAACTTGCAGCTAACTTATCGTGCAAATTAAATTCATGCTGTGTCCAAGTTATTGCAAAATAACAGCAAAGAAGTAATCAAAAATACTGCAAACTTACTGCTAAGTAATAATCTTTCCATGCCACATCAACTGTTTAGAACTGTTAAGTTTAACCCCTTCGAAGGGGTCCATAGACCTGACCAGGTCTACTGATACATACACACCGTTAAGGTACATGCATTGTTTTTACCACCATAAATAAGTTAGGGTAATATTTGTACATTTCAATTCAATCTTTTTTTGGTATTTGATAAGTATAGCGTTTAATAAAAGCAGTGCCAAACGAATAAAATTTCTGTGTATCTGCTAATTATCTATTCTTTCAACAGAGGGATTTTTGCTTTCGTCACTTTTGTGAATTAAAGACAGTCTTGCCATCAGTTTCATAACAAACTACTCATGTAAGTGGGTGATGGTATACCCTGCGGAAGATTTACTGCGAATTTCTCACGACAATTTAATATCAGAAAAAATCAAACTTGCTGCTAATGTTCATGCTATCTGGGTTATCACCGGTTTTTCAAAACAGAAAATTTTGCCTAATTGAATTGAGAAAATGCCCTGATTAAATAAAGCAAAATTTACAATAAAAAATAACTGGTGGGAATAATCAAGGATTCTGAGCAATTTATGAGTCAGGTATATGTGATGCTCATCCCCAAGGTGTTAAATTGATCATTAATTTATCTCTCTCTCTCTCTCTAATAGGATATCATAGTTTTGGAAGATTGTGTTGCAGTTCATCTAAAGCCAAGAAGTAGTTGAAGCTTTCATGGTATTGTAGAAAAGATGAAGTTCCCTTAAGAACCACCTCTCTGAAGATGAACAGAAGAGGCCGAGAGCTTAAATCTGCTGTTACCTGACGTGATTGAAAAATAATATTCATACATTAAAAGCAATTATTGGCCTGGTGAAAATCTCTGGTGGATAGAGCCTTTTTCATTGATTTCATTGAAAAGTGGCCGTTCACTAGGGCGTTTTGCCCGGATCGTTACTCCGAAAAAAATGAGAAGAAACAGTAAGTTGATTTCATTTCTGTCTCTTAAACCATATTTACAATAACTCTCCTCTTTAAGTTCTCAAACTCTTATTTTCAAATGCCACTTTCATAAATTAAAATTTTTTTACCAATGAGATAGATTGTAAATACAACTTTGTTTTCAACAAAAGTAAGATTCTAATTTTTAAGGCCATGACAGGTTTTGAGATAGGCTTTTGCCCCCTCCCTTTCTATGCAGACTTAGATAAAATGTAAAACTGTCTGCAAACTCAAATAATTTCTTAAAAATTTTCTACAGAAAAATGCCATGCCCCTCCTAAGTCCTATATCGCCGCTAACAGCAAAAGTAAAAAAGTTTTCTTTACAATCCCTCAGATTACGTTACATGCTCTCCCCCCCCTCCCCCCCCCTCCAGTTTTCTGAATTAGACTTTATTGAAAAGAGGATAATGTTTACTAAGATATTAAAACCGAATTCCCCTTTCGAATGTAAAAAAGTCACTGCAAATCGCAGAGAAATGCTAAACAAGCGCATAAACTTTTGCTAAAATTTCCAACCAAATAAACTTTATTTAAAAGAGATCAACATTTAACATTTACTTTTCAACACAAAATTTATTTTTAATCTGTTAAATTAACCTGCAAAGCATAAAATAATCTGCAGCACCTGCTTCGGTACTGCACTGTTTCTGCTACCGGCCCTGGCAAAAAAAAAAAAAAAGCATTGTACTTGCCGTTCCGGCATAAGCCCCACACTTCCAATATTTTTAAGTTTTAAAAATATATATGCCACGGCGCTTCTTCCATGGTACATGGCAAATAATTTCTAGATAGCTTTTTTTATCTGCAGACCTTCTCACAAGTCTGCAATGGGCCTTGCAGATTCTCCGCCTGGGATCTTAATAATTTTTTTTTATGAAAAATTTGTAAAAAAAAAACCCCATCAGAACTGTTTGCAAACTTTGAAAATTTTCTGCAAACGGCGTTCGCATGTTCGTCTATATTATCTGACCCTGTTTCTATGTATGTAGGTTAGAAAGAAATGTCCAAATCAAATATTTTTTTTAATTCAAAGTTCATTCTAAATAGAATTTAAAATATTTAATTGGTGATTAAGTTACATTATTAAGTTAAATTATTGCATTTTTAAAATTTACGTGAAAAATTATAAACAAAAATCAATTTTAATTCTAGAATTCAACATTTTCGCATTTAAGTATATGAAGTCACAAATTATGTTAAATCTCTATTTTTGGTGATAAGAACAAAAAATTTTTTGCTGAATTTCAACCCCATGGCTCGAGATGTTGCATCATCTGTAGTACACCATTGACCTTATTAATAATCAGGATGGCCTGAAATTATTCCAAAATCCTACGGTGCTGAATTTTCCAGCGCAACCAGCTTATAGCGTCAGGTCATCGCTAGCAACCGTAACTGGGACGATCATTGATGGAAAAGCCGCATCGCTATCTTGTATATCTACATATGGGAAAAAATCAATTTAAAATAAAAAATGAACAGAATATTTGGTAGTTTTCGGTTAGCCGGCGCCAGTGTTATATATACATATTTATATACATACATATATGTAAATATACATATACACATGTTGTATATATACTATATATAAATATATATGTATATATACATACATGTATGTATATGTAACACTGGCACCCGGCTAACCAAAAAGTACCGAATATCTTTATGCTTCTTTTAAATTTTGACAAATGTCTTTAGCTATATATTTTGTAACAAAAAAAAAAAATTATGATAGCCGGGAAACAAAATATTTGTAAATGTAAATTTACTTTTTTTGTATAATTTTTTTTTCTTGAAATAAAATTCAGAATTTATTTATGTATTACTTTTTAAATGTAAATTCTTTTTAAAATTTAGGAAATTCGATTCAAAACTGCAGCTTTGACAGCATTTTCTAAAAAATCTTCTGCCTTTACAGAAAAAACAGTTAGATTACATAAATTGATTTAAGTCTATATTTTTAGTTAGAGAAATTTACTTTTTCTAGTCTTTCATTTTTGTTATTGATAAAAGATTCGACACACACATTAACTAGCAGAAGATTACAAAAAATAAACCTTTTCATAAAATGAGCTTGCTTTTCATTATCTTTTCTTTTCCGTGCCCTCCTGTTTCTATAATAATTTCACACTTTTTTCTTTTCCGGCATTTTGGTAATATAACTTTTAAATTAATATTTATCAATATAGAAAAAGAAGAATAAATAATTTCTATGATTCTCAATAAGACGTTACCCGTCAAAGGATCTGGTGCCAGCAACGGTTGCATTGTCATTGGACTACCTAGCCGGCAGAGTTTGGTACAAATTAATTCTAAAACTGCCAAAGTCAAAATTAATCACTAGTAGCCTTTCCCGATGGAGACGAGTTGAATAGGGGTTTGGTTTTGTCTACCACATCATAAGGACGCCAAGACATAAGGTCTGTATGTGAAAATTCAGTGTCCTTTAATTGTTGTTTAAACACAAACTAGACCCCTCTCCCACACCAAGCAGATCCCGGCCTGGGCCTGGCTATAAAAAAGGGTAAAGGTTAAAAAAAATAATATTTTTTATCAATGCTCTTTTGCTCGCTCCTTACATTGGTTGGCATGTTTGGCATATTCAGCCTACAGGTGAACCGAATATTTGGCTGAATGAATACTTTTACATTTTAAAGGCATTAAAATGTTAAATTTTAAAACCATCTATTGAAATGGTGGCAACTCATCAAGAATAACTTTTCTACTCTCTTTGATTCAGCAAGGAAGTTTTTAAATGCATCCTTGATCAGTAACTGGAGTTAGCAATCATTTGTAGAGATTGTAAACAAACAGACTATTCTTAAAATCTTTCAACAAACATTTCAATCCATTTATTCCATCAAAATTACAATACAATCAATCAAAAACACTAGGTATGTAACTACAAACCGAAATGAAATTTTCGTTCACAGCTTTATCAACAATGAAGGTATTTTAGCGAGATTTGTTTCATATTAATTTTGCTTCTATTAAAGGTGATGATTGAAATTGACTGAATTTTGACCAGCGACACAGTATAATTACTGTCAACTGCATTCTGAATAAAAAAATATCTAGGTCATAGTTGTTTAGATATGAATGGTGGCAATATACAGAACTTCTTATCATATCATATTTCACAGAAATCATAAGCAAGTCAGTTGAAAATATAGTTTTGATATCTTCATTATTGTTAAAGGAACAAACAAAAATCCATGTTTGATCTCGAGTGAGATGAGATACACTGTAATTATAACTGAATAAGAAAATTGTGATTTTGATTTCTTGGACAAAAATTGTGCTTTTTGATGTCTATTATCAAAACTCTGAACGTTTTTCTATTTTGTTTAGAAACACTCTTTTTGTGAAAAAAGAAAAAAAACAGATTATTTGCTAGACAATGGTCAAGAACCTGCATTGGTAGTTCATAAATGCCTATGAAAATCCTCATTAATGGTTAATTTTCTTAAGTGATACTTTACAAATAGTAAATAAATAAAGTAAAAAGATTCTCTTTTATTTAAATATGATTCTGTTTCTGATTATTCTGAATATGTTTATAAGTTGACAGTTAAAAGTAAAAGTTGTGTAAGATTTTTGAAAATATGTTTAAAATTTTTTTAAGTATTAGATTTGTACAAACATTTTGATATTCGGCATAACTGAATGAATATTCAGTAACATGGATGAATACTGAATAGATACCGAATATTCGGTGCATCTCAGGGCTCGAAATGGAAAAATCCACGAACCGAAACGCTATTTCAAAATTATTGTTGACTAATTTTTTTTTAAAGTACAGTACAGTCCCGCTTAACCGAGTTTCTGCTTTAACCCAGTTATTTTCTTTTGATGGACTGAGAGCTTCCATTATTATGAAACAGCCATTACAAATGAAGTGTTAGGTGAAGATGAAAGAGCAGCCGTAAAAAGTTAGAACTCTGATTTTTTGGTCAGAATGGGGGAAAAAATGGCCAGAAGAAAATAATCCATTCCAAAGGTATAAGTTCGATTTAAAAAACTATTTAATACTTTGAGCAGAAAGAAGAGGCTACACCTACAATTTTCATTTCACTAATAGAATCATATAGCTGCCAATTTGTACGGTTTTGTTATCTCTAAAATTGAATACAAATTTTTGCCGTATTTAATCGTTGACAATTGTTAGATTTCGGCGACTGAATTAGGCAAAATTTACTGGTAAGTTTTAGAGGGAAGAAAAAAATCTTAGAAATTGGTAGCTATGCAGTAGCGTCAGGCTCAGACTGGCCCCTCGTCCACGGAAAACTTCGCGCCCCTAAGTGCCTTAATCCGCTCCAATATTTTTTCCCAAGTTGTGCACATACATTCGGACTAGTGTACTAAATTTTGAGGATTCGTTTAGAAATAATCATCAGAATAATCATTAGGGATAATAGGCAAACAGCACAAGAGAGGTATTTTTTATCGCAAAGAAATTAAAAATACATCGAAGCAATTTCAGGATCGGAAACCATTGGTGGCATCTTTGAATACTATTGAGGGGGAAAACACGCAGAGAAAGCTTAGTAGCTACAGCGCCCTGGGCGAGATTTATTTCATCACTTCTTTGAATGATAGGTTTTAGATTTTAACCAAATATTTTGCATATTTTCAGGCCTTTAGCTTTTAGTACCTTGTTCCTACACTTTTAATGACGGCCATGATTGCTCCTACAATTGAAAATATCTTGAGAAAAGAATGTGATAAATATCAGAAGACAAAAAAACTATTTGTGCGGATTTCGTTTTTGGTTGAAAAACATGACCTTTTTTTTCGCGGAATACAAATTTGATAACACTTCTGGATTACAATCCCCCAAACTGTGGAATCCCGCGGTTAGCGTTTTTTCATTCGCAAAATCTACACCATAATTTTCAGTTAGTAATCTTTGTTTTATTTAATGACAGATTTTCCGTGGCTAAATAAATATTAGGAAATTCTAGTATGTATTTTAAATAAAAAGTTGTTTGAATTAAATCACGGAAAAATTATGATTAAATAAAGCGATGACTACTATTCAGAAATTATGATAGGTTTTTCGAAAAAAAAAACGCTGCCACGGGATCCTGCAGCTTGTATGAATACAATTCCTGGGGCATTTCTCTCAATTGTATAAACTTAAATATTTCCCTTGATAAGGGTATATATAAATATTATACAGACATACAAACAATAAATACAATAAACCCAACTGGAGTGAAAAATTAGCCAGAGCCAGGAATCGAACCCGGGACCACAGTATACAAGACTGCTGCTCTAACCACTGAGCTACTCCGGCCGATGCCTGAGTCTGCAATTTCTCACTCATAAACCATGTTGGGGAAGTCACCAGCCATCTATACGACAGCCTTGGATGACAGGACAACGATGAATAGATTTTACTATTACATCGATCTACGATAATTATAATAAAACACTCATACTACAATATATATTAAAACACACATACACACATAAATAACGTCTGCATTCAACAGTTAAAGGTATATATAAATATTATACAGACATACAAACAATAAATACAATAAACCCAACTGGAGTGAAAAATTAGCCAGAGCCAGGAATCGAACCCGGGACCACAGTATACAAGATTGCTGCTCTAAGGCTGTCGTATAGATGGCTGGTGACTTCCCCAACATGGTTTATTAGTGAGAAATTGCAGACTCAGGCATCAGCCGGAGTAGCTCAGTGGTTAGAGCAGCAGTCTTGTATACTGTGGTCCCGGGTTCAATTCCTGGCTCTGGCTAATTTTTCACTCCAGTTGGGTTTATTGTATTTATTGTTTGTATGTCTGTATAATATTTTTATATACCTTTAACTGTTGAATGCAGACGTTATTTATGTGTGTATGTGTGTTTTAATATATATTGTAGTATGAGTGTTTTATTATAATTTCCCTTGATCTCTAATTAGGATAAAAACTTTGCAAATCATAGGAAGAGGGTGCTGAAAAGAGTAAATTTACTCAATTATTTTAGAGATTTTTAGGCTAACAAAGTGGCATTTTTGGTGTACTTTCTGTGTATAATTTTTTTAGTAGTGCAACATTAATGCAGCATTTTACGGATACATAAAGTCATTTTTTTAAGGACACAAACGCAAAGTACCTCTTCCTACAAAATACATAACTCGCCTTATATAAATGTTGCAAGTGTAATAAGCATAATTTTCACAAGCAATTGTTATTTTCAAATTCCTTAATGGGATGTGGATTTGAATGTTTAAATATCCTTATGTTTCAACATTTAAATACCTTATAATATGTGGTACTTTTTATAAAAGAACAAAAGAAGCACAAGCTTTAGTTTTCAAAATTTCTACTTTTATATGAAAAGTATTATACGTATTTGTTTTAGATACAAAGAAATTTTAAGCGAAGTTTGCATACTGAATTTTTTTGTGTATCATGAGGGAGACACCAATAGATACCATTTTTTAAAATTCTACCTAAAAAAAACAAAAAAAAACTGTAGTAAATAAAAGGTAATTGTTGTCGGATTGTAACAGAAATTGAATTTATCTCATTTTAAACTGACTGATAAGTAATTCATTTTATAAAGAAGTATACTTAAAAAAAGGGTTGAAACCCTTAGCAGCACCGCAGCAACTCTAGTTGGTGCCTGGTGCGAAAAATTTTGTTAGTTTTTGTACAGATTTTCAGTGCGTCAATGGGGATAAATGAAATAAAAGTGGTTACCCTTGCTAATTCAGCTGAAAATCTTCGTAAAAAAGTCTATAGATACAACTGGCTGTAAATAATGTCTACTAATTATTGTTATATATAAATTATATTTCCGAACTCGTCTACATATTAAAAATTGCACCAATTCTGAAATTGCAAACAATAACGCCCATTTTTGGCACCTTATTTTTGGTTACTTTAATTTATTAATTTTTGCATGCAACAAAGAACAATCGTTTAAAACATCAATGTGTAAGTTTATAGCTAATTTGAATAATTAGTGTTTGAGATACGGAAAAATTTTGTCTTTCCATAATTTAAGGGGACCGTCTTCTTTTTTCAAAAGAGCCACTGAAAACAATCGTAGAAACTTAACAGAAATACTTTGTAAGATTTTATTTAATATAAAGTTTATAATAAATTTAAAATTCCTGTATCATTTGACTGGTGAGTAATTGAGTGTTTTCGGTTGTAACATATTTCATTTTATTTTCCGAAACTTATGGATAAACCCCTAACACTTTTTGTTTTATAACTGTATTCAGATTTAAGAAAATTGTATAAACTCTATCTTTTTATTTGCTGGTAAAGAATCAATTAGGGTATCAAAAGTGGATGTTACCATTTGAAAAATCAACGTTCACCATTTGAAAAATTAACGTTCGTGCATTTTTTAATACCTAGACAATCTCCAAATTGGTATCTATGTCGTTTTTATACAGCCATTTGCAAGAGAATTGGTAGGGGTGATCACTTTTTTCTCCGTGAGTCTTATAAGGTACCTATTAACAAAACAATAAAGTCCTATCCATCAGTCATCTACTACAAAGTAATCTGTGTTCAACTCGGAACTTTTAGATATTACTAGATTCGTTTTAAAAAATTGCGTAGCATTGTGTAGATTTGATAAAACTTTAAAATTGCACGGGTGATATATCGAAGTCTTCTATCTAGACTCAGAGATGTAATATTAAGCCACTTTTATTCTTGGTGCTGTGTGAATGTGTTAAACCTTCTCAAGCCAGGAAGAACACAAACAAGAAAAATTTACATGAGTTCGCTAAAATTTTTGCGCCCTCTGAAAATACAAGGTCTGCGCCCATTTCCCTGGCCCAGTCCGACCCTGAGTAGCGTAATACTGCAGCAATATTGGCATTCAACAAACAAAAAACTATCAAGGGCTTTTTCAAATAAACAATTTCATTCTCCGTTTTTCTTAAAAGTAACGGAAATGTACATCAAAGAAATGTTACTAGTACCATAAAAATGAATGAATTAACACTAGAAAGACAGTGACGGTCATTTTGACCGCTACCAAATGAATTTATTTCGGTTTGAACCAGAAATTTCTTTATAAAACTAGTTTTGAAGGTAATAAGGAAAAAACTAGTTAAATAAATAAGTTAATAATTTAAAATAAAAATTCTGGCGCGAATTTTTATAAAATTTGAGTAAAATTCCCCGTCTTTCAAGTAATAAATGTAAATTTTAAGTGAAAATTTATATTTGAGTGAAATTTATATCTCCTGAGTTGGTGATGATTTGTGTAAATCTGGTTTATACAAGTTTTTTGTTTATCTGAGGTGAGATTGGTCCATATTAACTCAGATAATCGGGACTTTACTGTATAGCAAATTTATATTTAACCATAGAAAAACTAATTTTTAAAAATGCATTACAGAGAGCATAGTAAGCTATATGTATGAAACTGTAATAATATTTTTTAGTAATTCCATGAATCAGAACAATATTTGTTACAATTTCACGAACCGGAACATCATTCCGGTTTGCTCTGGTACATTTCGAGCCCTGGTGCATCCCTAGTTCTAAGCAATACTTATTTTATTTTGCACCGAAATGCAACTTCTGTACTTCTTTATTTTGAGTGAATATATTGGAGCTTATAAATACTGTGTACCGAAACCAGTAGGAACAGTGTTGTATGTTGTAATTTGCTTGCTGGTTGAAAGAAAAAGATCCTTGGTGAGTAAGATTTTCCGAAAATTCCCCACCCACAAGATTATAAAAATATTTACTAGATTTTCTTACATATGCATATATGGACGGTGGTGCACCCAGAGGAGGGAGGGGGCAATCCCTGGCCCCCTCCAAAAAAAGTGAGGAACACTAGAAAAATATTTAAAATATTTACGGATCAAAGTTCGTTTGTGTGTGGGGGGGGGGGAGGAGAGGGCAGCATCTGCCTCCTTCCAAATCTCATTGGTCTAGGTTTACCTAGGTTCAGCTTACGTGTACAATGAGTGGAGAGTTTGGCTGTGTACTGTCTCATATATCAGCTATATATCTGCAAGCTTTATATGTTCATTGTGACTCACATAGTTTAAATTTAGCAATTGGAAATGCTGCATTTGTGATAGAAATAAGAAACTACATTGTAGACTGGGAGGTGTCAACACAGACAATCATCTCATCGAGCTGGAAGCTGAAATTCCAGGATTAGACAGAACTCGATTAGCATATTAAAATTCAACTGGTCTGCCAAAGCATATCTTGGTGGAAACCACCTTCAGACCCAATTTTAGTGGTTGACTTGTAGGTTTATCATTGTGTTTTCCTGCACCTAAAGGTATGAAAACATGAAGGACTGGGAGCACGAAAACACAATGACAAACCCTCGAGTCAGCTGCAAAAATCTGGTTTTCAGGTGTTTTCCACCAAGATATGACTTGGCAGACCAATTGCGTTTTAATATGTGAATAGAGTTTTAACTAATATTCGAATTCCAGCCTCCAACTCCATGAGGTGATTGTCTGCACTGCCGACTCCTGGTCTATTGGCATAATTGAAATGACAAACAATTTTTTTAATACTCCTAAGAGACAAGACGTCCGCCTCAACAATATTGACAAACATACTCCGGAAATTAATAAACAAAAACTACGAAAAGCTTGCCCAACTAGGTGGGTAGTATGCCATGAAGTCATCATGACCATGATAGAATTATATGACGTAGTGATTCATAGCCTTGAAACATCGCAACTTGAAAAGACAGAGACTAGTTTTCTATACAGAGCTGCAGAGTCGGTGGGAATTTTAACAGATCCGACTCCGACAACGCAGACTTGCTTGTAAAATGGATGACTCAGACTCCGGGAATTTTAAGAGATCTGACTCCGACTCTTTCGCTCAAAAATGGGTCCGACTCTGCAGCCCTGCTTCTAAGGCAAAACTTTTAAAAAATTCGTTGTGTATTAGGTTTCATAACTTCTTTATTTACCTTACAGAATATATTTACATACACTTTATGGACCAGAAGGAGGCTGCACAAACCATCACCTCATCGAGTTGATGGATGAAATTCCAGGATTAGTTAAAACTCGATTTGCATATTAAAATGCAACGAGTTTGTCAACTCATATCTTGGTGGTAAACACCTGCAAACCTGATTTTAGTGGCTGACTGGTAGGTTTACCATTGTGTTTTCTTGCTTCCAGTCTTCTATGTTTTCATACCTTTGGTTGCAGGAAATTGCAGGCAGACCAGTTGCATTTTAATATGCGAATTGATTTCTGTCTAATTCTGGAATTTCAGCCCTCAACTGGATAAGGCGATGGTCTGTTCATCTGCCTCCCGGGCTATTATCGCTGTCTAAATTATATCAAAAATGTGACAGTGACCTTTTAATTGCCTTAAATTTCATTAACAATGTTGTGGCTCACTTAAATCGTATTCGTAAAGCCCTTTCAAGAAAATTTTTGATGAAGCTTGTTTGAAAGACAGTAACTTTCATATTGACCTTAAAATGCCAAGAACTGCATCAAAACAAAAACAAAGATCCAATGTTCCAGCCGATTCTATAAAAGAGTATTTCAGGAGAAATATTTTTATTCCATTCGTTGATCAAATGTTGACTGAACTTAATGAACATTTGACTTGGCACCGCAACATTTTGAAAGTTTTTTTAATTCTTCTACCTAATGGAAAAGATGCTCCAACAGCAAATGAAATAAAAAATTTTCTTTAATTGTGTGAATTTTATGCGCATGATTTGCTTTCTACCAATTCAAAAATTTTGAACGCCAAATTCAAGTTGTGGTACAGAAAATTTTAAAAATCACTTTCATAACTCGATGCAAGAATGCCATTGAAGCAGTTTCGATATATGAGAAAATGTTGTACCTGAACATCTATAAATTACTAAAAATATTTGCAATGCTTCCCGTTACAACCTGTGTCAGCGAAAGGTCATTTTCAAACTCACGCATTTTAAAAATTTACTTAAGATCCACTATGACAGAATAAAGATTAAAAATGGGCTGCTTTATGATATATACATAAAGAGATTAATGTAACTGCAACTGAAGTAATTTGTAAAAAGAAAAATAGATTTTATTGTGTAACAATGTTTTTAATTGAATTTACTGAATTTTTTTATCTGTTCAATTCAACTCGCCTCCATAGTCGGCTGAGCCACGGTAGCAGTAGGAGCAGCTGCCTATAGGTCAAAATTGGGAAATTTCATTAGCGGCCACTGGCCGGTAGGACTAATTTTTAAAGTGGCCACTTTCTTTAAACTAGCGGCCACTTTTTTATTTCAAAATGCTAAACAGTAAAATTTCTATAAGTATTAATCTAAAACTGAGTAGCCCAAATAAATATGTTAATATAAATATACTGGAACCAAAAAAAGTTGATTCCTTGATGAAATGCAAGGAATTTTTTTAATCTCCTTGTAAAAAAGTGGCCGGAAGGTGGCCGCTGATAGACAATTTTTCACTAGCCACTTTTTTTCATTTTCTAGCCCTGTGGCCGGTGGCTAGTGCTAATTTTGACCTTTACAGCTGCCCTTTCCAAGACTAGAGGCAATGCCTTTCAAGAATTGACTGATGCCCAAAACAGATTAAATTCTCTATTAGTTTATTAATTCCCAAAAATTCTGACTGACAAATAAAGTTTAAATGAACTAGCCCAAAAATTTGCATCCAATAATTCATTTCGTCAAAGCTATTTTGAATATTTTCTTTTAAACTACAATATGTCTCACAGTCAGATAAATGTAAATAGGAAATTCTATAAATGTTTGTTTAAGGGCTCTTCGAGTATTTAACTTCTGCACATTCAAAAATTAGTGTACTTTTAAATTATTAATTTAATTAAATTTTAAATATAATTTTCATTAAAATAAATAAATTATTATTAAATACTGAATTAATTACGGTAATTTGATGATTAATTAGTGTCTCCTTGTAATTACCTATTGTAATCATAAGCAGAGAAATTTTTCCCTCACTAATTTTATTTTGTTTCGCCACCAATGCTCGGCACCTCCCATAAAAAAAATCCTGGGTGCACCACTGTATATGGATAGATATATTTAAAATATTATTTCTTTTTACTAAAGAAAAAAATGCTTAATTATTGCAAATAATGTATAAAATACTATATGCTGGTGAAGGGGGTGGGGGGTACAACTAAAGTTGTTAGTATTCCAAATTATTAGGTCTCCAGTTTTTTTTTAAATCAAGCAGCTAAAAATGAAATGTTTAAAACGGAACTTTTTCTTGGTTCCTTGCGATACTGTCTCGGCAGATTTTAGTATATTAGTTTTCTATTAAATAAAAAAAATTAATGATGAACTTCAAAGTAAAACGCATTACACATAATAGAAAAAGTGTAAAAAGATTTAAAACACTTTTCAGTTATGTGATACTTTAAATAACATACCTACAAAAGGGATTCAATTAAACACACTACACATAAACAAGGGTAAAAAGTTTTAAAATACTTTTCAGCTGTGTGATACTTTAAATAAAATATATCTATACAACAAAAGGGATTCAATTTGTTCACATTACTTAATATTTACGAAATATATAGGTATAATAAATATAGTATGTACAATAGGTGTTTCAAATGGAATATTTAATAAATATGCAAGTAATCGTATGCAGTATGTAAATCAATAGTGATTTTTTTGTAACTACAAATTTTCCCTTTCTTCGTAATAAATAATATTGAGTGAAAAAAGTATTTTTTTTTTATTACAGCTGCGTATGAAACCTTTTTCATCCACCATATATTTAATAAACATTTCGGCGATAACCTGTAATTCTGATTTTATTAATATTCTTCAATATATTAAATTATATAGTATTTATTATAAATTGTAAGAGTTGGTTGGTTGGTTGGTTGGTTGGTGCATACTGAGACCTGTGCTACAACCCGAAAGGGAGGCTTATGTCTCGGAAGTCCAATGTTGGGAAAGGCCGAAAGGACGGAAGGAACATGCAAGAAGCAGGAGTGCGAGATGCATATCGAAGACAGTAAGGTCAAGGAAGCGGGATCACAAACAGGCAGAACAAGGAAACATCAAAGCAAGTGCGGGAGAGCCAGACGGGAGAAACGGATGAGCGCAGTAACTCCATGGGGAGAAGAAAGGGCGGCCAACATGACGTCGCTATAGCTTGGGGAGGCGGGTAGTTTGAGGGTGAAAAAGAGCTGGCGGCGAGGGCTGTTGAGATATATGCAGTGAAGCAGCACATGTTCCGGGGTGTCTGGCTCGAAACAATGCCTGCAAAGTGGGGAGAAGACCTGGTTCACACGGAATAGACGCTTTCGAGTGAGGATCATCCCAGCCCTCCATCGGGCAATGAGGACATCTGTGGCCCGGGACGGAGTCCACAGAGAATAAGACCGGTCTGTTGAAAGGTGAGGATGGGAGGGCGCATAGTCACTGTTGAGCCACAAATAGTCGTTCTCAGTGAGCCAGTTCTTCTTGAGGTGGGAACGTAGGTCCTCCGGGGAAATCCATGGAATAGGCTGGCAAAGAAATGGACCATTTCTAGCCAAAGAATCAGCCCTCTCATTCGGGATGATGCCCTTGTGAGCGGGACACCAGACCAAGGTGATGGAGTAACCCATGTCACAACTGGATGAAATACTATGGATCAGGTGGAGAATAACCTTGGGCGAACGAAGAGAGTAAGCCTGGAGAGCACGCAGGACTGACAGGCTGTCTGTCAAAAGGAAGACTGTTCTATTAACAGGGAGCAGATGAGTAACGGCCATCCACAGGGCAATCGCCTCCGCAGTAAAGATGGAGTTATAATGGGGGATCAAGGCAGCAACTGCGAGGTTAGAGTCAGCATCCACTGCCGCCACCGACGTCTTCGCATCATCTTTGGAGGCATCTGAAGATAAGACAGCACAGGAGCGGTGGGCCTCGCGCCAGCGGGCCCACTCGCCAACCAGCACCCGGTCCGGGAGAGATATGTCCTGAAAGGGGAGACCCTCAGTGATGATGTGGAGGAACAGGTGCTGAGGAGGAGGAGGCCAGATGAAACGCATTATCTGGGATGAATCGAAACCATATGAGACAGTCAACTCGTCGCAGAGGCGAGACCATTTGGAACCAGGTCCAACAGGCAGAGGAGATCTGAGAGAGTCGCTGAGTGCGAGGCCTGGGGGCATGGCGAGCTGCCTTAAAAGGAAGGTCTTGGCCAGGAACAGGAGCCGGCTTTGGATAGTGGTCTCGCCAGCTTCACGGCGGAGGATCGGGATAGGGGTACACAAGGGGAGACCGGTAGCGGTGCGAAGAGCAGCATAATAGATTCTCTCCAGAGTCGTCATGGCAGTCTTATTGCAGTCGAAGAAGAGCGCACTTCCATACTCGATGAGGCTTCTCACGAGAGCGTTGACAATCCGCAACAAGTGGGTGCTAGCCACGCCTCTAGAATGACTTGCCACAGCCTTGATGTAGTTGAGACGGCGAAGAGCTTTAACACGGATCATCGAGAAATGTTGGCGAAAGTTGAGGGTGCGGCTGATCCAAATTCCCAAAATTTTCACTGAGGCACTCCACGGGACCTCCCGCCCAGCAACTATCGGAGGGATACCCGGGTCGCGGCGCCGCGAGAAGTTGATGGCCAAGCACTTTTCGGGAGAGATTCTCAACTTGTTAGCCGCGCACCACGTGCCTATCCTCTGAAGTGCATTGTTTAACTTGTCCCGAGCGCGACCCTCGTTGGGGCCGATGACGTACACAATAATATCGTCGGCATAGACTATGAGATAGATGCCGTCTTCCAGGATCTCCACGATATCAGTCAAGTAAATCAGAAAGAGGAGGGGGGAGAGCACACTCCCCTGGGGGACACCAAGACGACAAGGGCCCACCCCAGAAGTAGCCGACCTCCACCTAATCTGGATCCGACGGTCCGTGAGAAACTCTGCAATCCAACGACCCATACGTCCACGAATGCCCAAGGACGCCAACTTGTAGATAAGATTATCGATCCAAATCGAGTCATAGGCAGCCTTGATGTCCAAGCACACGGCAGCCACGAACTGGTTGAGCTCCCGTGCACGGCGCACATGGTCAACAAGAGTGCACAGGGCCGTAGTACAGTCCCTAAAGGGAAGGAAACCAAATTGGCTGGGAGGGAAAATATTTCGCCTGCCTGTCCAGACCAGGAGGCGACGGAGGATCATCCTCTCCATTACCTTGACGCAGACTGAAGTCAGTGCTATTGGTCTATACGAACTTGTATGCATAGCTGGTTTGCCCGGCTTACGAATCGGGATGATGGTAGCCAACTTCCAGGAGTCAGGAAGTGTTGAACTCTCAAAAGAAGCATTATACATCGAAAGGAGCTTTTGCCGATTGCCAGAGTGCAGGTTTTGCAGAAGACGAACGGAGATACCGTCAGCACCAGGGGAAGTAGGTCTAGTGCATTTAAGCGCATGCGACAGCTCCTCCAAAGAAAAGCGGGCATCCAAGGCGCAGTCGCCATCGCTAAGGTCAAAGGGCAGTGGCTCAAAGGCGTCCAATTGTTGGAAGTGGTGCAAAAACGCCTCGGACTGGAGATGTGCAGAAACAATTGTATGTGGGTTACACAGCACGTTGCCGCCGTGTGGAGACTCCCGATTCGCGAGGCGCTTCAAGATCTTGAAGATGCTACCACTCGTGCAACTATTACGACAGATCTTGTCCCAATATTGGCGGGACACAAGTTTAATGTGTCTCCGAAGCTTTGCAGCGAACAGCTTGTAGTTATTCCAGTGATCTCTAGAACAAGTCGAGCGGGCCCACTTCAGGGACCTCCGCTTCTGGCGCAAGAGAAATTGACAAGTGGCATCCCACCAAGGGGGGAGCAAGCGCGCCTGGGCACGCCGGACCACCCGGTGAGAGTTAATTGCCTGCTGGCACAAACGTTCAAACTTTGCATAGGAGGGATCCGGGGCATTCAATAGCTCATTGAGGCAGGCGCTTGCCCTAGACCAATTCACCGACGTCAGGCTAGGCCCGGTCGGGGTGATCATGCTGCTGGAGAAGATGCAAATAGGATGATGATCAGAGTCAAAAGTGTCGGGGTGAACATAAAAGTGAAAGTCCCTATGGAGGGAAGGAGATAACAAAGTCAAGTCCAACAGAGAGGAAGGACCATTGGGAGCAGAGCGGGTTGGTGAGTCCATGTTCAAGAAGCAAATCTCCTGAGTGGCGGACCAATCCAACAGCTGACGAGCTCTAGGAGGGAGCGGAGGGTCACGAGCCAGCATGTTTATGTTGAAGTCGCCCAACAGAATGATCGGTGAGTCGCACGTATCGATGACGCCAGACAGCCACTCCTCTGGAAAGATGCCCGAAGGGGAGTAGACATTCAACAACAAGATCCAGGAGCGATTTAGCCAGACTTTAACCGCCAAGACCTCGAACTCAGGCTGTGGACAGGGAGGCAGAGGCACAAGGAGAGCAGCCAAAGAGGCCTGAACGGCCGTCACAAGGCCACCACCACGGGCAGCCAAACGGTCCTTACGGAACACGTTCATGCCCGGGAGCACAAAGACATCCGATGGGGAAAGGAAAGTTTCCGGAAGGCAGATGATACGAGCCTGGGCGAAGGTAGGGGAGCGGAGCCAATGACCATTGGCCCGGACGCTCCGACAATTCCACTGAACTAACAAGTTGAGCATAAAGGAAAAACGCGGAGAAAAGGCCAAACAGGACCCAGACAGCCAGAGACCCATGAACCCCAGCCCAGGGACCCGGCAGCAGAAACCGAACACGAGAATGGCTCGTAAAACCAACCCAACACCGAGAAAACATGGCAGGACAAGACAAAAAAAACAACAAACAGCAACGCGAACATGCTTGCAGAAAAACAAGCACTAAAAACCCCCCAAAAGGGAACAAAAAGGAAAAAGAAACCTACCTCAACCACACTAGGTGATGGAGGCGCCAGGATCAGACTTGTTAAGCATTGAGGAGGGGTCATCCAAAATCCAGACATCCCCCGAGGAATAGTCCATACTTGGCAGTTGGAGAGGGGACAGGATGGGCATGGCTGTACACAATTTTTTGCTAGTTTTGTTGCGTGACGGCAGATGAGCCGGAGGAGTTGCAGGCCGCTGCTGTTTTCCAACAGGGCTCTGTGAGGGGGGAGGAGCACTTGGGACAAAAGCGTCCCGCAGGGCCCCGACAACCGACGAGGTGATAGTAGTCAACATATTTTGGCAGTTAATGGCCTGGGCTTCCAGGACCGACTGCATCATGGCAGCTATGTTTTCGGCGAAGCCTTGAAGCATGGCTTGGAGGTCAATTTTTGTAACGTAGTCAGCAGGCGGGGGAGGAGAAGCAGAGGCAACGTGGGCATATGATTCGGTCTTAGCATAAACACTGGCCGGAAATTGTTTCCGAGCCTCACTGAATGACAGGTGGTTTTCACTTTTGAACTTCAAAAATCTGGTTTCCTGGATGTACTTGGGACAGGCTTTATCCGTGACGCAGTGACTTCCTTTGCAATTGGCGCAAACCGGGGAATCAGCCGTACAAGGACCTGTGTGAGAAGCAGCGCACTGGCTACATACCCGATTGCTGCGGCAAGCGCGGGCGCCGTGTGTAAATTTCCAACAGTTTGAGCACTGCCTAGGTCTATCAATGAAAAGGGAGATTTTGTACACCTGGTACCACATTCTGACAACCTCAGGTATAGTGCAACCCAACTTCGTCACTAGGACGGTCGCAGTGGGGCCAGTGTCCTTACGTACGAATCGTCGCACCTCCAGAACCGGGATGCCAGAGTATTCCAGCTCCTCCGCTATGTCATTGCAATCCACTTGAGGATCCATGTTGTGCAGAAGAAATCTTGAGGTAATGTTGTCGGTTAACAACATGGCTGAGACCGGGATACCCAGAAGGGTTTTGATGTTTAAAGCTTGGACCGCCGTGACCGCATCATGAGTGTACAAAGTGAGCTTCCCTTGCCGAGACAGCCGAACAGTATCAATTCCCACGTGATTGTTAACTTGTGCAGCAATGGCGTCGCGTAAGGCTTTCGGGTGGGCTTTCGGAATAACACCCGTGTCAGCAGAAAAGATTATGGAAACTCCCGCTATACCCGCTTCATTAGCTTCATGGAAAATTTCGACTTGAGATTTGTTTTTGCGATATAATATAGCATTATTCTGCGAAAAGCCTTCCTCATCTTTCATGTCAACATTATCCACCTTCTCGTTACTACGTGCGGCCGCAGTATTTTCGACCACTTGAGTTTGGGGAGACCCCGACATTGAAACAACTCAGCAGTTATACGACATGAAAAAGAACAACACAGAAATACGAACACTTAGCAAGGGAAAAACCACGAAAGAGCTAGCCAAAAGCTCAATTAAACTAAATAACAAAAATATAATACAACCTGAAGGTAAAAGAAACCCTTCCCTTGAAGGAAGTAGGAAAGCGTGCACTCTTCACACGCAAAAACCAACAAACGACCACCACGGCAAAGTAAATATCGGAGCTGTTGCCAATACGCACCAACCTACTCCGACCAAAAAAAAACTCCTAAAAAACTAAATTGTAAGACTGATGTTATTAATTTTTTTGTTTACAAACTGCCGTAATACGAGGTTGCCAGAAAATCGCCAAGAAAATCACCAAAACTCCCTCCCATTAGCGGTGATGACGTCAAAAAGGTAGAAAAAGGTGGACGTCACGTGACTTGTTGCCGTATGTCGAAATAGTCTATAGAGTCCCTTCTAGGCGCTGTAACCGGGCGTAAAATTTGCTGCTGATCGGATTTATATCAGATCACGTGATACTTTTCATGAATGTTTTGGATTTTGTCTGAGTGCATATAGACATGTATTCCTATTACAAGAGACATTGTTTGGAATGATAAAAAGATTTAATCTTTTGGTTCCACCTGTTTCGAACCATAAAATTACAAAATAATTAGAATTTTTTTGAAGTATTTTTAACAAACAAGCATTAATAACTCACACTCCATAGACTGCTATGCTAAACACCGCCAGTAAATACCGCCAGCAGACGAATTTTAGCCCCGACCTCAGGTCGTGTGCATAAGGTCCATTCCTTACTTTTTTAAGACCTACTCCATGAGGTATATCTCCTGCGCCCGGGCGGTTCGATTTGCGTCGCTGAACAAGCTCTATATTACATTGCACTTGGACTTGGACTTGGAAGAGATATGGAGAGGAGTACCAGGAATCAGCGACTCCGCACCTCCGGTAGTAACCTGTGGTAGAAACATTCAAACCATAGCCAATGTCCAGAACATCTGGAAACGCGTAAAGGAAAAGCTCCCCAATATAAATATATATAAAAAAAAAAAAAAAAAAAAAGGCCATTTAAAGGCACCAAACAAAAAGATATAAAAATACAAAAATAAAAGTTAATGAAGTAAAAAAGGATTAATAGAAGATATTTAAAAGCAATAATTACAAATAAGAAAAAAACAAAATTTACAAGAAGTTAAGTAGTGAGCAACCAGGGAAAAATAACCCTATCAAAGCGACAGTAGTGGCCTAACCAGGGTCGATATTCTCAGGGAGATGAAGAGTGGCACGAGGTCTACGCCCTCGGGCCCGTTCATCATATACAGAAATATTATGGAAAACAGGATTAGGAATGTCAGGAATGCTATTGAAAAATTTTGTTGCTTGATTTTTGATGACAGATCTGATCGGTGGAACATTGACGTCATGGTGGATTGTAGTATTTCTCTTGAACCAAGGTGCACGGACGATACCACGAAGAGTTTTATTTTGAAGGATCTGAATTTTTTGAAGGTTTGTTTTAGCAGCAGAACCCCAGATCTGGGCACAGTAGAGAAGTATGGGGCGAAGAACTGTCTTATATAACAGTATTTTATTGCCCATACTCATCTCATCACTATACAGGAGATGGGCAAGATCGCGCTTAGCTTTATAGAACTTATGGATGCTATATTCGATGTGCTTACGCCAAGTAAGAGTACTGTCCAGGAAAACCCCAAGGTATTTAACTTCCCGTCCAAAGCTGACAAAGGAGCCATTAAGGTTGAGTGGAGGAGGGGTAGAACGCTTGCGAGTGAAGATGACTGCCTGTGATTTAGTAGGGTTAATTTTGATACGCCATTTAGTAAAGAATGATTCCAATTTGAGAATGTGTTGCTGTAGATACTCGTGCATAGTAAGGCAGTCCTTGTCACGAGCCATCACAGTGGTGTCGTCTGCATAAATGGCCAATAACGTATGTGGAGATGTAGGAATATCAGAAATGTAGGCTTTATAAAGCCGGGGCCCCAACTTAGAGCCTTGCGGCACACCCGCGTTAACCGGGCGAGGTGTAGAAAGGATATTGGCATAGCGGACGCAGAATGTTCTGCCGCGAAGGTACTTAAGAGTAAAGCGAACATGCGCCGTAGGGACTTTTAACTTTAATAATTTGTAAATCAGGCCAGGGAGCCAAACTGTGTCAAAAGCCTTCGCGACATCAATAAACAGTGAACCAACATACTCAGAGTTCTCGAGTCCATCAAAAATGAACTCAACCACTCTGAGCAATTGGTGTGCGGTAGAGTGTTTAGGCCTGAAGCCAAATTGTTCCAGCGCCCCCTAGATTATTCAAGCCGGAGTAGTGCAATAAAATTTTCTCGTGACGTCATCATAAGAGTCTCGATTTTGCTGAGCTTGGCCATAGCAAAGCATTACAGAAGTACCAAACATCTATAAAAAGAATTATTTTAATTCTGTTACAAATCTCTAATCGGTATGTATTGCTTTTATTTATAATCTTTAGAGTATTGCGAACATTTAGACATGTAATTTTATACATTTTATCAAATTATTATTATTTTAAATTTGTACTTTTTTTTATCTGTCATGTTTGTGCTAGTGCTGGGTGAGCGTTGTTAAGCCTAACATGAAATTGCTATATAGTTTCATTTTCTCTAAACTAAAATTGTTTTGTTACTTCACTTGATACTTTAAACTATTTTGTCAATAGATCGAATTCACTTTCAGATTTGTTTTGTGCATATTCGATTGAAAATTGGTGTTTTCTATATTAAACAATTTTTGGATTTGTTAGCATGTAGCCTATGTTGACTTTTAATTTTCTCAATAAAAACATTTTGCAGGTCAATCGCACGTATTAATATTTATTTCCAAGAATACTTTTAATTTCTAATAGTGATAGGATTTAGCAGTTTCATGTAATTCACAATATATTCGCAGATTTTGTATAAAGTATGTTTTTGTTATTGTTTATAAAATTCTTTTAAATATTTTTTCAGAAAATTTAAAATGGTATTAGGTGCGATCGCAGTTTACTCTCCTTCTTGGCGCAATTTTCAAAAATCGCCAAATTGGCGCATTTTCGCGTACTAACTCCCGGAGCGCTGCAACATCCGGGAGAGAGTACGCAAAATTATTATTTGTTTTCTCTTCTCGTATCTCGTATGTTTTGAAACAAGTACCTATCTAGACAAATGCTTAAAATGTGAAAATAGATATTCGATCAGTCACTTTTCTCTTATTTTAACCTGTATTTTTGAGTAAAAATAATACATAAAATTTCAAATTTTTTCGAAATACATTTAAAAAAAGATACATTTCATATTTTTAAAAATACATTTTATAAAATATACCTAAAAACAAAACTTTCACTTACCCAAATTATTAAAAAAGAGCGTTTGTTAACAGTAATGGGAGCAAAACAATGTTGTTGTTGTTTTTTTTTTATCAGAGGGGCCCCTTTTTTTTTTAATCAGGGGGGCTACCGCCCCCCTGAACCCCCCGTTTTTTTATTCATAATTTTACCTTGTGCTCTAGGATGTCATTCAAAAGCATCACTCAATCTGTCACTTTTAGTCATTCATAGCTTGGAACAATCAACCTTTCTTTCGTACATAATTCAATCAATGCTCAAAAATACAGGTAAAAATAAAAGAAAAATAACTGATCGAATATTTATTCTCACCTATCAAGCATTTATCCAGATAAGTACTTGTTTCAAAATATACAAGATTGAGAAAACAAATAATAAAAACACGCGACTGCGACACAAAGTGACAACTCTTCAACGGAAAATCCACTGCAGCAATATCAACGTTTTTCCAAACAAATTCAAAATGTTCCTTGATTCTCCTCTTTGTCCAATAAGAAAGCCTTTTACAAAAAAAACAAGCTTCCAATTCGGTCCAATTAGAAAGCAGCTTAGAAAACAAGGAGTTTAACCATCAACTCTCTCCGGAGAAATCTTAGGGTTGCCATATTTTGTGACGTCCAAGGAGCAGCCCGATTGCCACATTGGCGCAGTTATCGAAGGAGATTGGCGAAGGAGAGTATATTGCGAATTACCCTGGTAATTATATTGGGATTTTAAAGTAATATATAATTGTTTAGTTGTAACTAGATTCTTATAAATGCCTGCATAGTATCTTGATGAATATCTATTAATAATTCTTTAGCATGTGTTCATAATCTTTTATTCTAAACATGTTTAAAACTTTGCCCGGTTAGTTTTGAGTATTTATTATTTCTTTTCAGAATCTTATTCCTATAATCGTAACAATTCTTCCACCACTTCTTGAGGTCAACATTGTGCCACTGAGTGGATGTTGAGTGTTTTTCATTTCGCATTCCTCAGTGTCATTGCTCTGGCCAATTTTCTTCTCTCTTGCTGCCTGTTGACTCTACTTTTTAAAGTAATGTATAATGACTGATGATATTCAAATTTTCGTAAGTATATGCATGTCTTGACATCTTTTGATTTTCATTACGATGACATTAGCTCCTCAGGTATGTCTTGAATTATTTTCTGTTGCTATGTTCTGATATAAAAGTTTTTTTTTCATTCTTTTATTTTTAATAAGTTAAATATTGTAAAGAATTAAACATGCTTGTTTCTCTATAATACTAATTGACTTCTACTCTACCAGACTATAAATATACTAAGTAGGTACTATGTAAAATATATTGGATTCCAAAATATACCAATTTTCTGTATTTTCCATGAGAAAATCATCAATCATTTTGAATTTACCTGTCTGGTAAGCAGAGGATTAACATTTTTGTCAAACAACAAAACATGAATCCAGATAACTTAAATGTTTTAACTTTTCAAATCCTATTTAATTTCTGTATGAGGTAATAAATATCATATCGAAAGGCATCATAGTCACACCTAAGATTTTTTTAAATAGGTATGTTTTCAGGTATACAACTATCAGGTCTTTTTTGCATTACACACTTATTGATGTTTTAAAAACATTTCCAGACTTTATATAAATTAGAAACTAATATATATTGCACTTAGCATCAACACTTAATTAAGGAACATTCTAAATGTATTTTTCCCTTGAGTAATAAAATTGAAGATCAAGAAATTGAAAACAATTTTCTTTTTATACTTACAAAAATGAAATTATTGGATTTAGCATGAAGAAAATTGTGTTTTATACAACAAAATTTTAAATGCAAAATAATTTGTTTTTAAAAGAATTCATCTTAAAGCTTATGTGGATCGTTCTCCAAAAAGTATACTATTCCAGTCACAAAGCTTTTTTCAGTATTTGACATTAACATTTTTGAATTAATTTGTTTTTTATTGAAAGTGAAAGAAGACTAAATGTGTTGTCTGCATACATTTTTTATAGTTTGTTTTTTATTTCTTAGTACACAGTATGCGAGATCTCGCCTCTGTGTCATGTCACACACACAGGTTATTAAGGAAAATGTTTGATTACTTATTTAATTGAAAAAAATATATATAGTTAAATAATTATTCTGGCTATTACTATCTCAAGAGCATAGTTACTTTCTTTGTATTTTTGTTTTTTCTGAGTATAGAAAAGAATGTCACAAAATAAATTCTCACTTCCATGAACCAAACATTAAGTTGCATTTTCATGTTAATAAATGGTAAACATCTGATTTTATTTCTCATGATGCTGAAGTTAGTCAGTCCTAGTATGCTTGCTGTTGTTAAATTATAAATCAGAAATTTGTTTTTATACTCTGGTATTAGATTTTGTTATAAAAAAACAACCATGGTTATTGGAGATTCTCACATCCATGAACTGTAATTCAAGGTGACTAAATCAATACTAAGATATTATGCTTATGTAATTATATCAAAAGATGTTGATTTAAAGAACAAAAGATAAAAATTCTGAAAAAAAAAAAAAATATGTAGGTTAATATTTAGCGCATGTTCCTCATCTTCGTGAAACTCTTAATTTTGAAAATGTATATTTCAGAGAAAAATGCTTAACAAGAATTTACAATGACTGTAAATCAAAAAAGAATTTTAAAACTTTAAAAGAGAAGAACTGAATAACATGTAATAGATGGGTGATGAAAAGAAGCTCCAGATAGGAACAGTGATAGAAATTGCGAAATAAAAGGTAGGCATCAAATGACAACTATATACCGTAAATATCTTAGGCTCCAAATTAAAATTTTTAGTTGTAATTTCTAAAATTCATTTAACCTTACTTTAAGCTTATATTGCAAGCTACTTTTTAGAAAAGCACAAATACTTGTTTTTATTTAAAATTATTGAAGTTCTTAATCTCTATGATTATAACAACTGAAGAAACTATAAAACTGATATAAATCATTTTTAATTATTACTATGTTTAGAAATTAATAGAAAAGTGCACTAAATTATGTAAAACAAAATTAAAACTTGATAGAAAATCCAAAACAAAATTTTATCCAATGTTTTTAGTTACTATTGAATTTACTGTTTAGAAAAAAATAAATAAATAAATAAATAAATAATGCATCATGAAATTAAAAGGTGGACTAATATATATATATATTTTGCTATTTGTTAAATAAATGTTTAAAAAAATAGGTGCCAAATTTGACAAACAAAAATAATTTTGTAGTCATCAAATGCAATAATTTAGTTGCATTTGACGACAAATGACTGCTAATTTTGAACACTAGATTCGAGATGATGGATTTTTTTTTTTTATTATTCATTCCAAATAAATTCATTATGCATTCTTATATAAAATTGGTCCTTAGTTATATATCTAATAGAATAGTTTTTTATGCTTTGTCTCACTTACCCAAACATAACTGTAACAAAGTTCATCTCCATAATGATGTTAATAAAAAAAATTGTGTTTCTGAAAAAAAATAAATATAATGTAGCTGGGTCACTGCTGATGTTTACTTTCAGTAAGTGATAAGTTTCTAAAAATGATAACATTTGTCTTGTAAAACAAAATATTTTTCCGGGAAAATTTTTTATTAAAAATGTACACTTTTGGGAGGTTTTCTTTCATTGGTGGTTTCAAATAAATTTTGTCCCATATAATTATCGATTTTAAGTTTAAAAATCCAGCTTCAAACATAGATTTGGAAAGATGTTATCAGAGGCGTTGCGATGGGAAGAGGTGAGCCTCCCCCCTCCCCTCCCCAATATATGTGAACTTGGGAAATTCTAGATTCTTGAAGGACTTTTTATTTTTTTAATAATAGTAAAAGAAAAAAAAATGAAATTTTTATTGTTTTACTAACTACTTTTTTGAGTTCTGTACCAATAAACAAGTTAAATTATCAAAAGAAAGACAAAAGCAGCCAGACTCAATTTGTCAATTGTGTTTCTCTGTGCTACAAAAATATCATACATCTACGAGACCTTAATTTCCCTACTATTGTCCATCAGCAGTGTCTCTAATCTATTCCCTTTATTTCCTCCAAAACTTTGTTCCTTTCTCAAAATAACATGATGGTATTTTCATATGAAGTGCAATTATGACTTGTACACAATAGAAGACAAAAAATTTGCAAACCTTAGGCTAATGCTGGTTTTCTCTAAATATATGTTATTTTTCTAGGTTTAAATCTTACATTTACAGTATTGTTTGAAATTACTTCCTTAACTATTCATTTAGCAACTGTGTATCATAATATTTTCATTCTCAAAGATTCCAAGATAGGAAAATAGAAATTAATTTAGTTTTGATTTTAATTATTTAAATGAAAGAGGTGTATAACATTCATTAAATGAACAAGTAATTATAATTTTTGATTTTAGTTTGTGTTTTTCTTTGGAAAAGATTTTTTACATATAAGTATCATTAAACACACATTGAACATATAATTTCAGTTTGAAAGTAAAGCAATTTGTTTAAAGTTGGGAAATTTTATAAATGTCCCCCCCAAAAAATATTTGTAGCTACACCCCGATGTTATCATTGTCGGGGGAGGAATAAAAAATTCTTTTAAAGGCAAAAGTTCTTTATCTGTAGAACGACAGTCAATAACAGAAGAAAACTTCATTTATACCACACAATGTTATTTTTGAAAATAAATACTGGATATATATCTTTTGATACATATCCCCAAACCCTGGTCACACTTAAAATTAAAACTTTTAGTAGTTTCTTTAATATTAAGTTATAAAGTAGACTCCCTCAAATCCGCAAAGCTTGGGACCAGAGGTTGTGCAGATTTTAGAATTTTGCGGATTTCTGGTCTTTATTTTTTTTTTACATTTTTAAACAGTAATTTGAATGTAATAATGCAATCAAAATTATAATGAATGCTTGCAATATAGTAAAATAATTAAGTAATAAACTAAAAGGATTAAAAGTAAGATAATTTAAAATATGATTATTAAAAATAAAGGTCAAGTAAATAATATATAATAAATTATGCATAAATAAAGATGAGATATATTTTTCTTGAATTATTCAATAAAACTTTCCTCATGAAGGTTCAATATTAATTCATATCAAAAGCTAATTGTATCTAAAAAAAGGGCTCAAAACATTTTGACAAAATTTTGTATTATACCGTTTCTGAGCATGAAAAGACCATTGGGCTAAGGCAACATGTTCGAGAAAATTTGATTAGTGGGTCACTGTGGGTCAAGCTAATTGTATCTAAAAAACGGCTCAAAAATTTTTATTACATAGTTTCCCAGCATGAGAAGGCCATTGGGATAGGTCAAATGTTCGATAAATTTAGATTAGTGGGTTACTGTGGGTCAAGTTAATTCTATCTATGAAACGATTTTGACTAAATTTTGTATTCTATCGTTTTCGGGTTCGAGAAGAGTATTGGTTAGGTCGCATGTTAAAAAAAATTCTGTTAGTGGGTCATTTTGGGTCACTATGTCTCAGGATCATGCCAATTGTATCTAAACAGCAAGAATGAATGATACAATGAGAATAAAATAACGAATTGAACACAAGGTTAATTTTGACCGAGCTGAGCTCAGTCATCCCTGCTAGTGTGTATGAAGAAGCAAACAGTTTCAATACTTCTCTGTTAGTACAAGATTAGTTGTATGTGTTGCATTAGAGTGTTAAATGCAGTAAGCTACTTATTTCATGTCCACAAGTGTAATCAAATTATTTAATGCCACCTATAAATTATTTTTTTATTTGTGGAACATTTAAAAAAAAAAATAAACTGGTCATAGGTTTTGGAAAGATTGAACAATTTGGCAATTGATAAATTATAGTGACTCTATGATTACATTTTTTCAAGACAAAGTAATTCTGATTATTAGTTTTTGTTATAAAATCATATGATAAGTGTATCCTGAAGCTTCAAAAAGTTGGTATGACCAAAGAAAAAGTTTTACATAATGAAACTTGATTTCCAGAAGCTCACATTTCTTTCACTTTTTTAAAAAAAAATCTGAATTAACTGCTTCTTTAATTTAGTTACTTCTGCCGTGAAGATCTTGCACCTGCGGAGTTCAGTGAATCACGTTTAAGCCTTTGTATCACTGTGTTGCATATCTGCAAAACCAATGTTATTTATAATTTATACATTGGATTTTATAAGGCAATTTTATTTATTATCTCCCAACACAACAGTTAATGTAACTTGTTCATAGAATTGATCCAGTGCACCACTAATGGAAAAGTATCCAATTTCATTTTAAGCTAATGTTACTTGCTTGTAAATCAATAAATGTAATAATGTATATTGTTTCTAACAGAATACAACATGCCATATCACTGTGTAGTTCCTGGATGTCGAGTAAATTATCCTGGCGAACCTACAGCCAAGACATTTACATTCCCAAATAAGAACAAGCATCCGGAAAACTTAAAAAAATGGACTGCTGCAATACCCCGGGAAAACTTGATAGTTACAGCATCTTCGAGGGTAATTTAGTTTATTTGAGTTTGTTCTTTGAATAGTGTTTGTATTGCGTTACTATTAATGACAAAACAGTTTTCTTTTTTTTTTCTTTGAATTTTAATACCTCATCAATTAGAATTAGACATAACATGTAAAGTTACTTGTGTTGAAATCACTGAGCTCCACATATAAGAGGAGTTCTCAGCGTCAAAAGCTTGGAAGGCAAAAATAAAAACTAGTTTGCATTTTCAATGTTAGATATTAGTGCTCTCATTTACTATTATCCTATATTTGTATCTACTAATTTCGGTTTCTCTACTTAAGTTATATTTATGAAATTATTAAATGATTCTCTAATCATGTAAGGAAATTTGATAAACAGCATTTTTTGCCATAGATGCAAACTAAAATTACTGACCGCTGGAAATCATGTTGGGAAATAAAAAGACAGATCTCCTGTTATATATGGAGCTCAGTGGTTGAAATGTACTTTCTGTAAATTAAGATTTATCAGTGAACTTAATAATGTTGTTGAAAGCATTAAAATAGGCTAATGAATTTATAAAAAAAGGCTTGCTACTTTTAAACGTTTATTTTTCTTTTGCTAAAAAATCTTTTTTTTTTTTTTTTTTTTTTCCAAAAACAAATAATAATTATTTAATTAAATTTAACTTTTGATAGCTATATGCCATCAAGCTACTTTAATTTTATGAAAATTTTATGTTGCTGAAGCAAAATCAATAAAATAGTTAAATAGAAATCAAAAAGACTTATTTTCATAGAAGCATGGCTATATGAGTTAGTTCACAATGACCATCTTTAAAGCAGGGTTGCAAAAAAGCTGGCTAAAATTTAAAATAGCCATATCAGGGGCTTTTATTGGTTTTAACCGGCTTTTTTTTTGGCCAAAATTGGCTTTTAATTTTGAACTATACATTTTTAAGTGCTTCTAATTAGTTTTAATGACATTTAATTAACTTAGAATTTAATAAATAACCCAATTTCTCAATAATGAAGGCACACAAATATGAAGCTGTTAGTGATTTGTAGTCAGAATTGCAAATATGTCAGCTAAATTTTAAACGAGCTATACCAACTGCTTTATCTGGTTTACACTGACCTTTAATCCCACCCTTTTTTCCATATTTACTGCTTTATAAAATTAAAGAGGTGGTTACTATATTACATGTTTTATTACTTAACTAATTTTAAGAGCTATTAATATACAAGTCTTATTTTATTTCTCATAAACATTTAAAATCTAAATCATACATAAAGTCATAATAAAAACACCTGTTAAAATCAGTACATTCTTTTAAATAGCAATACACTTTTCAAAATTTTAATTCAACAAATTTTATTTGGAGAACATTTTTTTAGATTGCTCTGCATTCATGCTATGCACCTCCCAAATTTGCCCCTCTCCTTCCAGGGGGCATGAATGATGTTCGCCAAATTTAGAAAAGTGTCCCCCGAGTGTAAATTTGGGGGGAGGGGCTTGGGAGGAGTATAGCATGAATAAGTGGTCACGGGCCTTTTCAACAATATGTAACATGTGGGGCCAGTAAATGTTTAAAAAATGTCCTCCTTTGGGTCTACTCTCATGCCTCCTGGAATACATCCCCCCCCCCCCTCTCTTTGAAGTACTGTTTGCAGAAATGTGTTATTGTGCACGGTGACTATATAGAAAAGGACTAATACAGTATAGCAATTTCATAAATTTCACTCAATTATTTCTATGTGAGGGCAAAAACTTATTGATACACCCTCGTATATTCAGAGCTATGTAATATAGAATTTCAAAACACCACTTTGGAGTACAATTTATATTCCTTTTGATATTTATATTGTTTTTTTTTTCAGGCATGTAATGCCTTCACAGTTGCCTTCTAGCAGTTATAAAGACTTATTTATTTGATAAATTCAATAGAAACTTATAATTTTCTTAGTAGAATATATTTATAAGTGTATTAAAAATAAATTAATCCAAATTTAATATGAATTAGCTGCAAACTAACTTTAAAAAAATAAAAAGCAGCTTTTTCAATTAAAGCCGGCTTTTTTTAAGTGGTTAAAACCCAGAAAAGCCATCCAGCTTTTTTTGGCCTGGCTAAAAGCCAGCATCTTTGCTTTAACGTGTCTTCTTTTTATGCATCCTCTGTCTTCCAATTTATAACAGTATGAATTATCTGCTTTTAGTATTTGCATTTAGTTTTTTTTTTTTTTTTTTTAGAACTTGGTTAAAGAGAAATTGTTTAATTATTCATGTACTCCTTTGTACACAATTTTCATGATATGTGAACTTAGGATTTAATAAATTAAAACATAATAATTTTATATTTGATTTGTGATTGCAATGTTATGCAAGTCTTTTCTATGTATGAGTTACAAGGAAGTGTGTATAAAAATTCAATAAAATTGTAATTTTTAACCAAAATTAATAGTATTGTCCACTAAATGATCAATCTTGTACACACCCTTTTCATTAATCCCCCCCCCCCTTTTAAATCTTATCATCTGTGTTCATTCCTCAATTTTATAGTTCTTCAAAAGTACTACATTATTAAATCTGCAAGTTTAGGGAGCTTGATAAATTTCCTTTCTTCTATATATGTAATTTTGAATTTCAGGTTTGTGAGCGTCACTTTCCAGAAGGAAGTATTATTAAAGAAACAAGCATTTTTGATGAAAAGACGGGGAAAGTTATAACTGTTCCCCTTGAGAGATTCCGATTAAAAATGGATGCAGTCCCTTCAATTTTTCCTGATTTGCCAAAATATCTCTCTAAAGATATATCAATTCGGGAGGATCCAGAAATAAAACGAAGACGGAGGGAAGACGAACAACTTTCTTCAGCTCTGCAACAAAGTGTAATTAATGTTGAAGCTGAAAATAGAAAATTTCAATTTTCAAATTATGATGATTTTTTGAAGTGTTTGGATGCTCAAAATATCTCTTCTTTGTGGACTGTAGTGAAAAAAGGAACAATCACAATGTTCCTTATGATAACTCATGAAAATGCTCCATTTATTAAGTGTTCTGTGACAATAAATGATAAATTAGAGGCATCGATTTTTTTTTGGTAGCACAGAATTGACTGCATATGAAGGCAACATTTTGCCAGTAAATGTAAGTGATTTTAGGGAACTACTTAAAATTTTAGATTATGTTGAGGCTATCAGTACTGGAAAGCAGACAAATTATGGTATATCTGTATCAAAGCTTACTCAAGAATTGCTAAATGACCTGAAAAATTATTTTCCAGACAATGAAAATGCCATCGATTTTCTTTCAGAGCAGGTTACACTTATTGCTACTGATAAAGCAAAGCGCCGCTACTCCCCTGAGTTGGCTATTTTTTCTGTTATTTTTCATACAATATCGACGCATGGGTATAATTTCATAAAAAGTTCAGGAACTATCATATTGCCTCATCCTAAAACTATTCAAAATATTTGGTGCTAAATCAAATGTAAATCCACTTTATGAGCAATCTGATCCTAATTTTTTAATGTATGCAAAAGGTATGTTTCATACCCTCGAAAGTCATGAAAATATTGTTATATTGATAGTAGATGAGATTCATCTTAAATGTTTTTTTTTATTATAAGGGGGGTAACGTTGTGGGCATGGCATACAATGCAAGCATTGCTGCATCAAGTGCCCATGTTTTCATGGTTAGCAGTTTACTTTCACCTCATAAAGATGTCGTTCATATTTTGCCAGTAAAGACAATAGATGCTGAAGAGTTACATTTAATGATTAAAAAAGTTATTATGGGACTCGAAGACATTGGCTATTTCGTTATTGCTGTTACTACAGACAATCTTTCTGTCAATCGAAAGGCAATGTCTTATTTTGCTAAGGATGGAAGGGTCAGCCCTGTATATTTACATCCAAAGGGTGGGGGTAGGCCATTATTTTATGTTATAGATTCGGTCCATATTTTGAAATGTGTTAGGAATAATTGGCTTAACCAGAAGAATGCTGGAAAATGCATGTTTTATCCAGATTTTGATGCAATTCCCGAAATAAACATAAAAACAGCATCATTTGACACTTTAGAAAAACTGTATGAAAAAGAATCCAATAAACTTTTGACTTACAATTACTCACTTACTTTCAAATCACTTCATCCTTCGTCTTTTGAAAGACAAAATGTAAAACTTGCACTAAAGGTATTTAATGCTAGAGTTGTCAATTCTCTTAAAGAATTGGGACCCAAATACAATCTCCAGTTTTTTGATGACACAGCTAATTATATAGATTTAATTTCAAAGTGGTGGGAAATAGTCAATGTGAAAACTCCAAATAAGGGGCACCATAAAAGAGAAATTCTTATGAAGCCGATAACATCTTTAGAGGATGAAAATGTCAAATTTCTTGATTCATTTTTAGATTGGTTGGATATTTGGGAAAAAAGTAACTGTACTTCAGGAATTTTAACTAAAGACACACATGCAGCAATTACACAGACTACGAATGCACTCCGTAATATGGCTGACTACTGCATAAATGAACTAGGATTTAAGTATTTTCTTTGTGGAAAGGTTCAGACTGATCCATTAGAAAAAAGATTCAGCAAATATAGATATTTAGCAGGTAGTCAGTATAATGTATCTCTTCGTCAGATTTTTGAATGCGAGTCAAAATTACGATTACAGAAATATTTACCTTTATCATTATCTTCCAAAAAATTTGGGGAAATTTCAATCGAAAAAATTGATGTTCCATTACCATGGAATGAAATGGAGGAAATAACTATAGAGGATAATTCAGATTTTAATTATATAGATTTAGATGTAGATGATGACGAGTCAGTAATGCCAATTATTACATTTATTTCTGGTTATTGTGTATATGTAGTATGCAAGCATTTAAAATGTACGGATTGTCATGGTCTATTGTCTTTGGATAAAGATTTGGTTTGCCATGATGATCTGTACAAGTTAATTGCTTCTGCTGATAGGGGTGCTTTGAAATACCCAATATTGGAAATTGTAATAATTGTGCATTATTGTTATAATTTAATTAACAAAATTTTATCATCAAGTTTGGAGGAAAAATTTTTACGTATTGATAATCAAAGATCATATTTTGTTAATTTAGTAACCAAACAATTAAATAAAACTGAAGTTTTCCACTCTATTTTCACATGTGCTCAACACAATTCAGATAGTGTTAAGCAGAAAATTTTATTTAGCACAACAAATATATTATTAAATAACTATGTGAAGAAAAAAAATGATCTGCAACAAGTTAATAAAAACCAAAAACGAAAATTACAGACATTGCAGAATTAATTTAAACATTTTAGTGCAATAAAATTTATATTATTTATTTATATTATTATTTATATTTTTATAGTATTATTTATTTATTTATAATATTATTTATATTTTTATAGTATTATTTATATTATTATTTATAGTATTATTATTTATATTTGTTTATATTTTTATTTATATTATTTATTATATATATATATATATAGATACATATTTTTTTTACTGCAGTCTTATTCAGCATTTATTTAATTGTTAAAGAGTTTTTTTTATTTTTTATATAGGAAATATGGTTTAAAATACAGGTTGTTTATGAAGTTGATTTAATAATTTGGTGGAAATAATTTGGATAGTTTTAGGCTGAATTTCCTGAATTTTATTTAAAAAATTGTCAACTCAGATGTTATGCTTGTAAAATTACTTAATTTTTTTTATGTTATTGCATTCAACCTTAAGATTCATATAATGTGTGTGTGTGGGGGGGGGGGTCTTTTATTCTGTTAATCAAAGCAGATACTTTTATACCATAACTTGCAAAGTTTTGTACTGTCCTTCATAATATAAAATTTATATGGTTCATTATAAAATGATCAGTTTACATTTACAATATATGCAGTGAGAAGTGTTAATATAAAGACTGTCATTTTCTAGCACAGAACACTATTTAAATGTAAATATGCTTGAGTTTCATTTTAAGCTGAATGTTTCTGTTTTTCATTACATTTCATAAGAGATTTATTTTAGCATCCAATATCTTCAAACGTTAATGTAATGTTAATCATTACAATGGATAAGTTTTACGGAATTATTTTTTCTGCTTCTGATACAAAGCACCATTTCAACTTAAACAAGTCTGTATAATTTATGCATGTATCCTTGATTTTTTTTTTTATCTATTTGTATGTGAACTGTATATTTATTATTGTTCAACTGTCAGTTTTTTAAATGTATGTATATATTCTTTATGTTTAAAATTTGATAGCAATGTTTCATTTACATTATATGAACATTTCTAATGTTTATTCTATTATTATATAGAAACATTTCTACCAGAACATTTTAATATTTTTCTGTAATTGCATGTAAATTTGGATTAAAAATAATTTGAAGTACTTTGTAAAAATAAATACAATATTCATTTATAAAGGTTATGATTTTTTTTTCTTATCTAATTATGGGGACAGTTTACCTCAACATTGATCAAAAAATCAATTTTTGTTTTTAAATATTAAATGAAAGCCTGTTTAATTGTGAATATTTAGACACCTCATTTTTACCCATACAGAAATAAAATCGCGAAATTTTGTTAATACACCTACTCCAATTCCCTACACAAATAAAATCTTTAAGTGGCTTTTTCTCCATGTTCATATTTTCTTCACTTTCATGTTTTAAAAACGCTAAGGATTTTTTTGTATTTGAGATAGATATTTAATTTTTTTTGTATATGTTTTTAATTATATATCTGATAAATCTACATATGGAATTAGCCTTCAGGTTATTATTTTTTTTTTAAATAAAAGTATATGAAGATGTGTTAGATTTCATTGTTTTACATTATATAGGGTAGATGTGCCAGTAATGGATACCTCACCAAGTTTTTTGTTTATAAAAAAATAAACAATAAAAATTTTGCTTTTATATATTTTTTTCATAACTCCTCCTTGCACATTTTATAATCTGGGATATTGTTGACCTCTTAATCAAACCAATCAGTAAATACAATGTTTTGGTGTTCCATTGTTTTTCAGTGAAAATCTTAATGAACATGTTAAGAACTGACTTCACTTAAATAAATTTATATATTTATTTTCTTGCAAAATTTGCATGTTTTTGTAGTAATATAATTCTTTGAATTTTATACACTAATGGCTATTTACAAAATGTTATTTATTTTCAGCATTTTAAGACCAGTGTCTATTATTGGAATGCTTAATTAGTCAACTTCCAGTAATGGACATTACTAAGGCTAATGTCAGACGAACGTCTTTTTGCATGCTTTTTTCCTTATGTATTATCCCTACACAATGCTAGCAGCATTGTGTAGGGATAATACGTAAGGAAAAAAGCATGCAAAAAGACGTCTGTCTGCCTTAAAGTGCTATTTCAGTAATGTTCATAGTGCATAAAATCTCATTTTAACTGAAATGCTAAGTAGTTAAATTTAATCTTTGAACTGAACTTACCAGAATGTAATAAGAACAAAATTTTTATAAATAGCTGCTTTTAATTAATTTCATGTGATTAATAAATTTTTTAATGTTGTAATTAAACCATTATTATTATTTTTTTTTATATATATTTTCCTTGTATACTTTATAATATGACAATCAATCAAATCTATTAGAAGCAGAAAATATTCTTAAAGGGCCTAGGGAAAGGAGGGGCTCATTGGGTTCAAACTCTCTCTTATTTATTTAAATGGGAGATATGCCTTAAAAAATGTCTTTATTTAAAGACAATTTATTAAGTACACAAGTTGAAAAAAAAAATCTGTTTTAAATGTTTGATTATTCATTTCTGACAAAACTATTCTGTACATAAAAAAATACTATAATATTAAATTTATAGTAGTAATTTAATTATGAAACTAGTAAATCTGCAGATCAGTGGCTTCAAACATCAGTTATGCAGTTTTATTTTGAAATCATTTTATTTAGTATTTAAAACATTCAACCTGCAGTTTCATATTTGCAATACTGATTACTACAAGTAATATATCAAGTAGTTTCAGACAGTTTAAATGTTAAAAGTAATGGGAAATGTATAATTTCATGTACCACACTACAAACATTTTATTCAATTATTTATCTAAAATAAAATATCTATATTCAATTTCATCATCTAATGATACTGTTAAGAACAGAATCTCCGAATTATGAAAAAATGTTGAGAGCCAATGAATTGAACGTATAAAGTCCTTATTTCACATTATAGGTAGATCAGAGTTTAGACGTTTCCAATAATGCCAATTTGTTAGCTTTCGTTCATTATGAATTTGATAATAAGGTATGTAAAGATTTTTTTTTTTAAATCCAATCTTCACACAAATGCAGCGCTATTCACTTTTTTAGACAGTTTCATACAAGAAAAAGAAATAAATGAACTGGTCAAAACGTGTCGGAATAAGTCATTTACAGGCACATATACCCTATATCAGTAAAAAAAATTATGTTATATATATTAGATTAATCTGAAAATCCATATGCAGTCTTGTGCACTACACATTTGAAAATCTAAAAAAAAAATAATAATAATAAAAATAAAAAAAAGGGTAAAAATATTAATATTTAAAAAAGTAGTAGACATTTAAAAAAAAATTAAATTTTCTTAAACTATAAAAATTTTAAGTAAATATTCATTTAATTTTTTTTTCTTAAAATGTACTTTTAGTTGAACGTTTTAGTTGAAAGACAATGAGTTCCCTATTTGAACCATATTTTTTAAAATAAAAAAAACTGTTGAAAAGTTAAACTGTCTCATTAAACAAATTCAAAGAAGAAAACTTCAAATTAATGATTATTAAGTTAATATCATATAATGATATGAAGTTTTCTGATCTTCATTTATCAAAGTTAACTATAATATATTTTATTTAACAAAGTATATCTATTACTATAATTAGAATGTTTTCAAACATATAAAGAGTCATTAAAAATCTGTTTATTGAATTATTTATACCTCTCTTTTGATTTAAAACAAAAAGTTGTGTTTATTATTTTGTCATTGGCACTTTCTAAAGAATATAGGTACTGTACATATTTCTTGTGTCTTAATCTTATTTCTTATGTGTAACTCACTGAAATTATGATTATACAGCAATGTAATCCTCATATGAAAGTTCAAGGAAATTAGAGGTATCAATATATATTTTTATTCAAAATAAAAATAATTGTGAATTAAAACTATAGTTTTACATTATTACGATGAAAAATTTTGAGAGCTTCATTGTTAAGGCTTTAAAATTATAAATTTTAGAAGCTGATATGATCAGTGACTTTGTTTAAATTGATTTATTATATAAAAAATTAAATCATTTCATAAAAAAAAGTAATACAATAAATATGTACACTATGTTATCATGCACAGTTCAATGATATTACCGATGCACTATTAAATTTTTGTGTATGCTAAATATTAATGCTTATTTAAAATAATAATTTTTTATTTATTTGTGAAATTTCAAAAGACTGTTTCTTTTGTATTGCAAAAACATCTCATCATGATGTAAATCATATGAAATAATGTTTTAAAAATTTATGTAACACATAAATGTACATGTTGTTGCAACACTTTATTATATTCTTAATAATTGTATATATTGTAAATATTGCTTTACATTATGGATATCAGGAATTACAAAACATATGTACAAATGTATATAATATTGTGTGATTATAATAAAAGTAATGTGTATTTATATTGTCTGTCTTTTTTTTTTTTTTTTTTTTTTTTTTTTTTGTCTTCTAAATTTTTTCTAATAAGTTCTCAATTTTTTATGTAATAAATTCATATTATATTAAAGGTGAGGGCAAAATATAGAAATTGGGGCTCAAACATGATCATTTAAGCATAATAATGTATAAAAATTAAATTTTATACTTCACGATATTTTCCTACTATAGCTATGGAAACAAATCTAATTAGAAATAACAAAAATATGGTTCTCAGATGCAGCACAGTATCTTTTTGGTACTAAAATGACGATTTTATGCCTGGACAACCCAGCAATTTTTGTGAGATTTTCCTATGTAGGCAACCAAGTAAAACAGATTGTATTAACTATTATATAAAAATAAGCAATTTCATAATAAGTAAAACTAACATGCTATTTTTACATGCTTGCCCTAACAGATATGCGAAAATGGGGATTTCTCACCAAAATGCCCCGCTCCCCCCCCCCCCCCCACACACACACACAAAAAAAAAGTAAATGCCAATCGTGGTGCATTAGTGCCAAATACATATATTAATATTTTAACACTATGCCGTCCGGCGACACCACAGTGGTGACGTGCGCAAACTAGCGGTCAACGGCCAGTGACACCACAGTGGTGTCGTGCGCAAATTAGCTGCCAACGGCCGGCGACACCACTGTGATGTCGTGAGCACAGTATCGCTCAGTGTTCGGCGACAGCACTTTAGTACCTTTTGCTTTCTGCTGGTGCTTTGTTTCGGTAACAATCAAGTTTTTTATTTGTATAAGTTCTTGTGCCCTTTTATCATGGCAGACGGAGGAAACAATACAAATATTTACGACGAATGCACGGACGTCTTGTCTGACGTTCCGAACGACTTGGCCGATTGGGAGGACATTGAAAATCAAAAAAGTGAAGCAGAATCGTCGGAAGATAGTGAAATATTTCCAAGAAGAATTCGGCGAATGCTACGGTTGCCAACTGATTCAGATGAATCAGACGAAGAAGACAGTGCACAATGGTCAGAGTTTGATTTAAAGAGGACCAATAATGAATTTGAAGGATCTCTGGGTCCAAACATATTTCCCAAGGATACGCAGAGCATCGAGGATATCACAGGATTATGTATTGGGAACGATTTATTTGAATATATTTGCAATGAAACCAACAAGTACCACAGTCAAAATTGCGATAAAAGGAAACAGGATAAAAAAAATGCCAAATTTGTGGATGTTACGGCACTCAAACTGAGAAAATGATTTGGGCTTGCTATCCTTATGGGTATTGTAAAAAAAGCAAGGATCGATGATTATTGGTCAACGAATCCGTTGATAGACACACCGATATTTCGCAAAATGATGTCCCGCAACCGATTCAGACAAATATTATCATTTTTACATTTTTCTGACAACAACAATAAACCGAATAATGCCAACCGGCTTTTCAAAGTGCAATTCATAATTGATTACTTTTCCAAAAAGTTTAAAGAAAATTTTAATCTAAGTCAAAACATTTCAAATGATGAAGGAATGATACCGTTGCATGGACGGTTGAATTTTAAAGTTTACAATCCGTCGAAAATTATGAAATATGTCATACTCATTCGGATGATGTGTGATTCGATTACGGGATACAGTTCTTCATTCAAGATATATTCCGGTGACAAGTCAAGTGATCCGAATTGGAGCTGCTGGAGCCAAGCGAATAAATATTTACGAATCGTGCAGACGGCAAAGTGTTAAGATATTCCTGAAGTGTTATTCATGAAGAGCAGAATAAGGCTGAATGAAGACATTGGGCTTGGAAAACGGACAAGAATTTTTAAGAAGAAAATTAGGCCAGAGAAGTGTCACTGAGGAATGTGATGTAAAAATTTTTCAACATGCATTCTGCGACACTTTTTTGGCCTCAAAAGCTTCATGGCCATATGATTGAAGTGATGACATTCTGATTGACTTGTGAAGACTATAATGTTAAGATTCTGGAAAGAAAACATAAATGTTTAAAACTCAATGGACAAATTTTAACATGAAAGATTTTTAGTACTTTCTACAGAATTATTTATAATTATAGAAAAACTAGGTTTTATTTTGGACATAGTTTTAAAACTTAAATAATCACAGAAAATTTATAAAATGTCTTTTTTTTAGCCCCTGATATGGTAAGTCTTTCGGCCATCAATTAAAGTGTCGTCTCTAAAAAATAACTTTCCATTGTATAAGCCAGCCGTAAAACAAAGCAGATATGTATCATTGTATGGTTGAATACTCTACTGCAATTTTTGAGACTTCTAAGCATCACACATTTTCAATTTTCATACTGTCGTATTGGGGAAAAAGTACTATTTTATATATTCTTATATATTTTAAATACATTTTTATGATAAGTACTCTTCATGTGAAAAAAATTTCTACTTTTCATATTAAATTAGCTTAAGTAACTGTAAGTTAAATAAATACATTTATACAACTTTACATATACATTTTTATGCATTCATAATGAAATTTAACGATTGCATTATACCAGCCATACTCAACCTTTTATTCTTGTGGGCCACAAACAAGTGTTTCCAACGTTAGGCAAGTCACGACACTTAAAAAAGCATAATTAGAATAGTAAGATAACAGGAGTACAGCAAACTCTGTCTAATGTGGAATCAATCAGCCGGGCCGTGTGAAGAGAAAACTGCGCCGGGGCAAAGTTTCAATTTGGCACACCCACCCCTCTTTCTCTTTATGACAGTTGTCACAAACTTGATAAAGTGCTGAAACAGAAATAAATTCTATTGAATAAATATTTCGTGTGTACCTAACAATTTTAAAACGGTTTAATTTTAATTTAGAAATTCCGAAAAACTAAATAACATAAGAGAAAATTATATTTATTTGCTATAGATTGTGATGTTTCGCCACAGAGACAGATTTTTTCTAACCATTTTCATTTGTTAGCAATGCCTAATTTCTAACCAAAAAAAAAAGTACCGGAGCCCTAATATTCTGCAGTACTAACAACCATAGCTTCTGCCACCCCCACGCTGTCACTTCAATCCACATATTTATATTTTATACATTATTTGCAAATTTTAAAGGATTTATTTAGCAAAATAAAAAAATTTAATTCATCTATCTGCATAGAAATCTTTGCCTAATCTTAATGTTAATTAATCGCAGAATTATGCTATTAAATATGGTAAGGATTATGATTCGGAAATCATGTTCACTTAAAAAAGAAATAGTTTGCAACTAGGCATTTTTATAAAAAACAATGAAATTTACAAAAATTAATATTTATATTCTGAAGCGATCAATGTTTTTAAGTTTCCTATAAAAGGTGTATATCTTAAACTATAATCGATTCTTTCTGAATAACAATCTTTCCTGATGAGTCCCTAAAAATCAAATTAAATTAAAAATTTGACTCTGTTATCGGAGGTATTTGATACGTTTATAGAAAAAGAGGAAACACTGTTCGATTGCTCTTTATCAGAATAACAATACATGACAATTATATCTACTTACAAATGAAAGTGACTTCATAAATGTGCAGCATTCATGATGAAAAAAAAAAGAAAAATCCCTAACATTATTTCCACATAACGGTTCCCAGGGGTCACAACCCACAGTTTGAGAATCATTATCTTATTTTATTGTAATTTTATTTGTCATCCGTAGAAAAGATTAAAAAGGGCCAGATTAGTCATTAATTTATTTATGAAAATTTAAATAATATGTTATTTTGAAAAAATGTATTTGTTATTCTTTTTCCTTGACCATTGATTTGATGTTAATCAATACAATATATGAAGAGGAAAAAACTTATTTTTGTTTTAAAATAAAGAAAAAGTGTAAATCTCCGAGTTATAAAACCATGAGAACAATATTCAATTTGTAATAAATTCGATTAAAGTATGTTAGTATTATATATATAACAGCGTTTAAATTTAAAATTACCTACAATTTTACATTTTATCCAGAATGACTCCCAACAGCAAGAGGTATTGGCTAAATTTCGGTCTATTACAAAAAGCGTCAGTATATATGAACAGAAGTAGAAAACAAATCTGCTACGGGACCATATGGGTGTTAACATTTTATTATTATCATTTTACAAAACTATATACTTATAAACGATAATCAGTTCTGAACGCTTTAAAATAAAGACCATGAAAATACTTTTGTAATTAGCCAAAATACACACAAAAAAGAGCTTCAGTTTGGAAAGGCTATTAGTTTAAAAGTCATTTTCCTTATTAAGATTTTTGGCACTGCACATAACTTAAAATGCTTTTGTTTTTGTTCTTAAAATGGAAAAAGTCATTTTCCTCCAAGCCTTAGTCAGAAATTTCTTTTTAAAGTTAGGGTAGGGGACAATGCAATAACTTTGAAAATAAAAATGTACGTAATTACATTGGGGAAAAATTCCAAAGATGCATATTATATATGTTTTTTTTTTTTTTTTTTTTTTCACAAATAAAAATAGAAAAAAGAATAACCTTGAAAAAAAAATCTCCGAAAATAATCAATATCCAAAATAAATAAATAAAAAAACGAGTTGATCAGAGTTTCCCCCAGGTTAAAAAAAAGGGCAGGGTGCTGCTTGTGGGAAAAGGGCACTTTTGGATTCTTAAGGGCATTTCTTGAAATTTTTAAAGTATTCTTTTGATTTTTAAAACTACTTTTTAATATTTAATAGACAGAACAGTATTTTAAAGACAGCAATGAGTCAATTTTTACTATGTAAGTAAATTTTTTAATAAACAAAGGAGTAAAGGCACTTTTTTCAAGTGGGGGCAACAAGGGAGCTAATTTTTTAAATGAGGGGCAAGAGGGGTGCTATTTTGTAAACCTAAGAGCAGGCAGGGTGCAGCACCATCCTGAAACTGTCTGGGGGAAACTCTGGAGTTGATAGTATAAATTTTGCACTCCCCCCTCCCCCCCTTTCACATAGTGCTGTCAATCAAGACCGAGGAAATTTTCTGCCGTAGACAATATTCCGCCTTATGCAACTCTCCCAAAATAAAAAAATAAATAAAATTTTTAAAATGCACTAGTTTTATATATTTTTTTATGCTCATAACCTTTAGTATTCTTCTTTAAAATTAAATTTTTGATGAAATTAAACTTATTAAATTTATTTTCTTTAATATTCTTGAAAAACATTATTTGAACACTGAAATAAATAGTATCAACTGGATATTGCTTCAATTCTGGAATTTAATGAAAAATATTCACTTTAACAAATACAATCACATACTCATCTTTAACAAAGTAGAGTCGGAAAATAATATTTTATAGATGCTTGCTTTTTCTTTTGGTTTAACAAGCATTCTTCAGTACCATACTTTAAGTCACATTGTCTTACTGAATACATATGGTAAAAAAATGACCATATTTTATCATAAATTTAAATATGATTCTTCTGAGTTAACTTTATTAATGTATTACGAAATTTAATTAAAATATTCAAGACTATTTGATCTATATATATCAGTTTTAAAGTTTCATAAATCAAATGCACTTCATTTTTTAAATATCACTTTTTCCGCCTTATGCAAAATTTTGGGTTTGGTGGAACCTTAAATTAATATCCTTTCTGTTTCCACGTTAGGCAGATTCCAGCTTACAGAGCATGAATTAATGTTATTTGCTATGGGTTCGCTAGGACTTTGAAAATTGTTCGTGTTAGACAGATTTCTTCTGGCTTACACAGAGTCAGCCTTAGAATTTAATTTAGTATAACAAAGTAATATAAAACATTTAATATTATCAGTACGATTGAATGTTCGCCTCAGAAGAAATGTTGCAAAAAAAAAAAACTTAAACCGACTATTTTCAAACTAAACAATAACGTTTGTGCTAAATTTCTATTACAAAAGTTACAGAAATAGATCATAAAGTTTGTTTAGAAATAACAGTGTAAGAATTCTGTGTATCAATTTTCTCCGTGACAAACAGTTAACCCTAAAAGCAGTATTAGTTATATAATATTAAGAACAAAACACTATAATATAAAAAATGCCGAATTTTCCAAGTTCTAAAGAAAAAATTAGGAGATTTTCTCTAGTTATATAAGTCTTTTCCTCAATGCAAAAGCTTTATTTTCTTTTAATAGTAGAAATATATACAGTAGACTCCCTTAAATCTGCGACCCTAAAATTTGCTTATTTTTTCAGATGTAAACAATGAAATTTACAGTTAAATTGCAAGAACAAAATTCAATATGACGATGAAATCAGCGACTACCGCAATGTTTTTTTTTTTTTTACTAAATTTTTTGAATTCTTTTTTGGTTCTGTTACAGCTGATTTATTACAAAATAAATTTACATTACTTTTGATTTTTATATAAATTAGCGTATCTATATGATGACGTATCGATCTTACGATCACTTTACCAGTAGATGGCAGCATAGGACTTATTGAATCGATTGCATCAGTAATAATTTAATATTTTTCTAAATTTTTATTTTCCATAATTATTTTAATAATTACTTACTTTTAAACTAATAAATTATGTTAATACTTTACTTATTTTAATGTTTCACTTTATTGTAAGCATTCATTATAATTCCCCTTGCTTAACTACCAAATTAATGTTTCAAAAATGTAAACAAATCAATGACCAGAAAACTGCAAAATTCTAAAAATCCGCACAACCTCTGGTCCCAAACTGTGCGGATTTGAGGGAGTCTACTGTAGCACAAACTTAATTTGGAATAAAGTGAAATGTATATAACACTGTAGCACAAACACAACATCTAAAAATGGTACAGATGTCATTGGCATGATTTTTTTCCGTCGCCAATTTGGCAAAAACCTTGTTACCATATCAAGCAAAATAACGACACTTTGGTGCCAGTTAAATACCCGGTGTGTATATGACATTGCCGCCAGAAACAAATCGTGCCAATATGGGGCATATATGACATCTGTGCCCTAAAAATATTAAGAATGCCTAAAAAAATGGCATTTTAGATGCTTCAACATAAATTAAAATAATTATAAATAACAGAACAGATTTTGTCTTTCCAGGAAAGGATAGAAAACAGCAGAAAAGGCCCCAAAGCTTTTTATGCACATGCCAAATTAAAATATATGAATTAATGATTATGTAGTTTTGAACAAAATTTAATGTGATTAAAATTGGTTCAAACTCAAAGTTAAGGTCTGATTAAGAATACCCTAATTTCCTGCCTATAATCCGCAGGTGTCAATTTCATGATATTTTGGGGGGAGAAACATTGTATAATCCGCAGGTGAAATTTTCATTAAAAAAATTCACAAGATCCACAGGACTAACTTTAGAGCCACAAAGGACAAAATATTGAATCTAGTGTAAAATATTTTCATTTTTAATGTTTGTATTTAATATATCTCTTGATAAATAAATAAATAAAAAATAGAAAATTCAGTACAAAGATATTTGCAATTGTATTAAGTACACACAAGTAAGAATAAATTTGAAAGGATTATATTACAACTTAGTATAAAAATTATAATTAAATAAGTTAATTACATATTTTTAAATGAAATCTAAATTCCTTAAACTAGTTTTTTTCGTCTTATTTTTATTTTAATATAATTCGCCCTTAACCTCCTCACCGCCGCGAACTGATATATCCATTCACTAAACTGTAGGTTTCACTGCAATAGGAGCATTATTTAAATTAATATAATTCTACAGATATAACCCAGTTTTAAAAAATAAAGCTATGATTAATATTCTCAAGGCTTATAAGACTAAAAAAAAAATAAAATTTATATTGTGCTAGAAAAATAAACTTTTTTTAACATTTAAAAATAATTACAGAGAAAACAACATTACAATTTTGCCCTTTTGCTCGGCAGTCAGGGGGTTAATGAGTCTATATGATATGCCTTTAACATCTGCAGTGATGGCGCCATTTACCGAACAACGAAAAAAATATTGAAAATCAAGCAAGTATTATACCAGAATACACTAATATTATATTTTCTAATAAAAAAAAAATAAAAAACATATGAAATGAAAAGATATTTTAACTTAATGAAACGTCTTCATTTAAAAATTAACACAGATTTAATAAGTTGCACTGATTTTAATGTTTATTCAAAAATGATAATAATGAAAATAGAAACTTACCCATTATGTTACATCACAAACTTATATGCCAAAAATATAAACAATACTTAATAATTTATTTAAATGAAATATAAATTCCTTAAACTAGTTTTTTTTTGTCGTATTTTTATTTTAATACGATTCGGTCGTAATGAGTCTATAAGCTTTTAACATCTGCAATGATGGCGCCATCTACCGAACTACGAGAAAAATATTGGAAATCAAGCAAGCATTATCTCAGAATACACTAATATTATATTTCCCGATAAAAAATAAATAAAAAACATATGAAGTGAAAAGATGTTTTGGTACTTTTCGGTTAGCCGGGCACCAGTATTATATATGCATATTTATATACATACATATATGTAAATATACATTTATATAGATATACACATATTGTATATATACACACATATATATATATGTAAATATATATATGTATATATACATACATTTATATATACATATATATGCATATATATAACACTGGCGCCCGGTTAACCGAAAAGTACCGATGTTTTAATTTAATCAAAGGACTTCATTTGAAAATTAACGCAGATTTAATAAGTTGCACTGTTTTTAATATTTATTCAAAAATTATAATAATGAAAATAGAAACTTACTCATTATGTTACATCTCTAACTTGTACGGCAAAAATATAAACAATACTAAATAATTTATTATATAAACGTTAAAAATCGGATACTCTTAATAATAAAATAATTTAATTAAATCCATCAAAATCAGAATCCAAAAGCGATTATTCTCATCACCCAATGAATATGAATCGGGTGGCGCCATCTGTTGATTTAAAGAAAGATATTTGTAAATTTGTTTAAAAAATTACATTTATTGACATTTAGGAAGGTATCGTGTAAGAAAAAAACACAGATAATCCGCGGCAGTGTGTAATCCACATTACAAGAAAAAGTTTAACGTATAATCCGCGGATTATAGGCAGGAAATTAGGGTACTTAAATCGACAATGAAATTAATAGTATTGAAAACAATAAAAGAAGAGTATTATAGTCATGAAAGCCACATTGATATTGAAATATTATAACCTCTTCTTAATTTGCTTTTAAAACATACTTGAAACTTACCCAACAGGTGAAACTGTAAATATAAATGAACTATTTTTTTTATTAACTTTAAATTCATTAAATACACCAAGCATTTAAACAAGCAATTCCTAAGAACTGCAATTTTAGAACATTTTTTGCTCCTGTTGCCTTTTAAATTTCGAATTTTTAAAAAATGTCCTGTGCGAGCATTTATCTTAAAAGAAACAGCCATGCCAAAATTTCAAATTTCTATTCCTGATAATTCCATATAAATTTTTTTACAACATTCTTTGCTCATTTCAATTTCAAATTTTGAATAGTTAAAAAACCATTTTCAATGAGCATTTACATCTAAAAAGTAATCATCATGCTAAACTTCAAGTTTCTAGCCCTAGCAATATCTCAGAAATCGCAATTTTAATATAGATTTTGCTCCTGCTGCCTTTTAAATTTCTCATATTTAATCTATATGAGCATTTACATTTTAGGAGTAGAAGCGATGTCAGATTTTAAGTTTTTAATCACAAAATGATTCAAAATAAATCTTAATTTAGAAATTTTTCCCGCTCATTTCAACTTTTTTAGTTTTGAATAACAGGGAGTGATTTGTTAAAGCATTTTTTTTTTTTTCTGGATAAACCTGCATATTAAATATATCAATTTAAGATTGAAAGTATAATAAATATTTTAAGTAGTAAAATATTATGAAGAATTTCAGCTAAAAAAATATCTAAAGTATTAAATCCATTTCATGAACAATCTGTACGTCCTTAAAACAAAAGTAAAAAAAAATAATAATAATAATAATAATAAAATAAAAAACCTCTTCTCAAACTTAAGAAAATGACGTACCATTAATGATTAGGTATATTCCTATTTAAAATTAATTTTGATTAGACAAATTGATACATTAACCCATAAAGGCCTAGTGTTACCATATGGTCAGAGCATAGCTGTCAATGCGTTTGTTGTTTCCTTACCAGTAATTCTCAAGAGAAATATTCGCCTTCTTTTATAAAAGAAACTAAGAATAAAATTATTATTCTAAAAAAGCAGTGTGAAATAGGAAATTTCTATTTTAAAGAGAAAAATAATTCCATCGTTAATGGGTTAAACAGTAGGGAACAGTACTTGCTATTTTTTCTCATAGTTTAACTGGTAAAGTAAATTAATGGATGACAAATCACAAGTAATTAAATTATACTTGATTTATAATAAATGAAAAACTAAATTAACTAATAAAACTAACTATGACTAAGACAAACAAATGTTAAACCAGCATATCCTCAAGATTTTTTTTTCTCACCTCTTAAAATAAACGAATGAATAAAACATAAAAACAGGATTAAAAGATGATTCAGACATCAAATAAAATCTTCAGCTTTATCTGTGAACTAATTAAAAAAGTAATACAATACTTTTGTATCCTATAGCTTTAATCTATCTTATAACAAACAATTAACAAATGAGTAATGTGAATTCAATTAATTTAAATTTTAGAAAAAATGTTATAAATATGAATAAACAAAAGACAAGTGTAAAACAGAAATTGGGATTTAAACGGTCATTTTAAGCATGTTAACATGTAAAATTAAAAGCTTATACTTCATGAGATACTTTTACAATAGTTCATATTAAAAATAACAAATGTATTAATATTTTAAGCCTTACCTAAAGTATTGGACACATTATCATGAAGAGATGTAAAAAGACAAAGACATTCTGCTTGGACAACTGACAAGGATTTCTACGAGAGAAAAGCAGGCCGGAGAAGTGTCACTGAGGAATGCGATGTAAAATATACTCAGCATTCACTCTACGACACATTTTTGGCCACAAAGTAGTTCGAAGAGAAGACATCCTCATTTACTTGTGAAGACCATAATGTTAAGATTCTGAAAATAAAAAATAAATGTTTAAAACTCAATCAATAAATTTTGGTACTTCTTAGTTATCCCGTCGACCAAATTACTGTCGCCAAATTGTAAGATTAAATGCCAATAATAGTTGCCATTAATTAATTGTAAGATTAAATGCCAATAAAACCATTAATTTGACGTTTTATTTGTATTTTTATTAATGTTTTACTAATTTATTTGTTCTTTCATTATTTAAAATAAAAATTATGTCAATGTGTATAATTTGGCGAGTGGTTTGGCGATTTATATAATTTGGCGAAATTGGTTGGCGGGATAACTAAAATTATAAACCTATATTTACAATGAAAGATTTTTAATACATTCTAAAAAATGTATAAATATATACAAACTAGGATTTATTTAGCAAATGATTTCTCAAACTTAAACAAAAAAAAAAAAAAAAAAAAAAAAAAAATTAAAAAAGTCTTGTTTTTATTTGGTACTTATTTGATTGCATTGAAGTAAAACTTTTTGTTGATAGCATATTTGACTTGAAAGAAATGGGAAGAGCATTGGATGTTTGCATATTTAAAATATTTCAGCAAAATGCAAAATTGACTGTTTTAAAAAGTTTAATAAAATATTTTTAATATGAATTTTCTGTGAATACATCTTATAGGAACTAAAAGAAATTAGGGAAGTTGCATATTGATAAAGTAAAAAAACTCAAGCATATACCTACCTATTTCAAAAATAACTTTATAATAAAGAATGTGTATGTTTTACGGTTAAAATAATCATCTGAAGAACACTAGCTATCTTAAGCTTTAAAATTAATCAAAACATAAAAGACATTAATGTAAGTCAAGATGCAAAAACATTGGGAAATAAAACCACTAAAGCTTATTAAAATGAGAAAGTAAAAATAATCATCTAAAGAGCACTAGCTATCTTAAGCTTTAAAATTAATCAAAACATAAAAAGACATTAATGGAAGTCAAAATGCAAAAACATTGGGAAATAAACAAAACCACTAAAGCTTATTAAAATGAGAAATTAAAAATATTTTTTAAAAGAAAAAATTTAACTTCGTAAGATTGTCTTACAAAACTTTTTAAATTCTTTCTAAGAATAAGAAAGTAAACATAAGCTACATGTTAAGCAAATACACGAATTATTTTTATACAGATCTATTTTTAATCGAATACACAATTTAACACAATTCTATGGCTGAAAAAAAAAAAAAAAACTAAACAGCGTACTTGATCTATGGATTGATTAAATAAATAGTCTATAGCATCGACAAAAGCCACAAAACAAGTTTATTTATGAAAGCATGAAACTATATAGCAATTTATCGTTAGGCTTAAACACGCACATGTAGCTGTAGCACGAAAACGATAGAGCAAGAAATAATAATAAATTTAACTAATAAAAAATTCATGAAATCCATAAAATAATATCTCTAAATGATCATAAAACTCTACAGATTATAAATTAAAGCAATACATACCGATTAGAGACCTTTAACATTGTGAAAATAATCCATTTTTATAGAAGTCATGCCAATTCTCAATACTTTTCTATGGAGCACAGATTATATTGTGCTATGGAGAAGCTGAGTAAAATCGTGACTCTTCGGGGCTAACGTACTGGGCTCCCGCGGTGAAAAGTCACGTGACAACGGCGGTCTTACCCAAAACGCACTTTGACGCGGGAATTCGATCAGATTCAGAGGAATTTGATTAGTTCGGTTTCGAATGCTGTGTGTTTATAATAACTTATATTAATAATTTAATAATATAAAAACAAACGCAATTGTCATTGCGAATGCATATTTTTATATAAAAGTGACTGTGTTTCATAATTCTTACGGATTAAATAATGACAAGCCATTGAATGGACCTTATGCACGCGAGCTGAGGTCGAGGCTGAAATTCGTCTGCTGGCGGTATTTACTGGCGGTGTTTAGCATAGCAGTCTATGGAGTGTGAGTTATTAAGGCTCGCTTGTTAAAAATACCGCAAAAAAATTCTTTGATGCAGCAGCATATACTTAATATATTGTAATCTAAATTCAAAATGTTGTTCTGTATGCGAGAAAATTCCTTAAGTTTGCAAATTTTCAGTTAAAATGTATGCACTCAACCTGGGTCAAGGCTAAAGTCGTCTGCTAGCGCCGTTTGCGCCTGCGCATACTGGTATTCTGCCGGTGTAGTAACTAGAATAACAGATCATCATACCGCCAGCTCTGGCGTCTGACGTCACCTGAATAGAGTCCATTGATCAATGGAATGTAAGTATTAACCATTTCCGTTTTAGAGTAATTAGCGTGCATTTTTACGATACCTATACATTGATAAGATTGTTTATGTTTTGTATTCTTTAAATATACGTAAATATCATTTATTTTAAATGAAATTGTCCTTTCATTTTTAACGATTCAGTATTCATAAAACTATCTATATCTGTGATACTAATGCGTATTAATATTATGTATTGAAATAATCATTCTTAAGAAATCTTTATTAAATGTTGATGTATTTACCCCGATTCTAGGATACAAAGAACTTTTTTTTTCCCCTTTTGATGACATTATACCTGATGGATATAAATTATTTTATTTAATATAATTAAAATAATGCCAGTGATTTCCAACTTTATACAAGATTTTGCAATAATAATTCTGTTTGCTCAGAGTAAAAAAATACGGATTTTTAGATATTTTGTGTTCTTAGATTATTTTATTTTGGTTTTTAACTCATATGATCAGAGGTTAACATTGAGCACATTTAAATTCCGTAAATACTTAATTTTGCACCAAAGCTTTCAAATTTTATGTATTAAAAAAAACTTATTTCATGACGATGTATAAATTTCGTGCAGAAATACTGATATTTAAGGTAATAAAGGGCTAAAGATTTTATTTGCTAAATAAATCATTCTTAAGCAGTGTGTTTTAAATTTTGGTGCATATTTACAACTATTAATTTTAGGGTTTTATATAAAGAGCTCAGTTGTTATTATTATTTTTTTTTTACGTTTGAGAACTTCATGTCCTTTTAAAAATTATTTTAACATATTTCAAGATGTCAATGGTTTTGAACTTTTTATAGGATTTTTTAGTCATGATTCTGCTGCTTGTGAAAAATTTTGATTAAAAAATATCAATTTGTATATATTCTGTGTGCCAATATTGTTTTATTTTGGTTTTTTCTTAATATTCAGAGGTTAAATACTGAGCACATCTTTAAAAATATTTATTTATATATGTAGGGGAAGACGGGGTACAATGAAACAAGGGATACAATGAAACATTACTTGTAAAATCAATCAAATTTGTCATAGAGAGTTGCAGTTTATATATATGTTATACAACTATATTTTCCAATTACTGATGTGATTTGGATACATTTGCACTTCTACAACAGTAGCAATAGAAGATTATTGCTTTTACACCATTGAAAGTAACTTTCTTTACGAAAAGTAATTTTGTTTCTTTTTCCTTGTTCTTATATGTAATAATTATTTTTTCTATTCATTGTTATCTTTGGGTTGTTGTCTTCATACCTCCAAAACCAAACTAAAAAAAATAAATATTAGAAGTTTGAAAATAAATTTTTATTTAGTAACCTCAGTGCGGGGTACAATGAAACACTTGCAGACGGGGTACAATGAAACATGTTTTATTATAGTATTAAAAGTAGTAAATAGAATATATTAGAAGTAAGAGTAGTAAAACAGAAAGAAAAAGAGTTTTGGTCTAACCAGGTCAATAAAAAATGCTCTTGTTAAGCAATTAAAAAATAGAAAGAGAAAAAAAGCTAAGAAGGGATTGTTTTGAAAACAAACTCTGCCTGCTACAGACTCTGATGATGATACAGATTTTTTTTCCATGCCTAGCTGGTCATCGAGGTACTAAGAATGAGATATCCACACACAACATGTATGGCACAAGCAGTATCCGTATAAATGGAAACATAAGGAAATATATACCGTTGGAGAAATCATACATTTAAATGAAGTCAAATGTGAAGTACTTGATATAAAAAGACTCCAACCTAGTTTCATTTTTTTTTTTTTTTTTAGAAACTTACATTTAAAAAAAAACTCATTGTGTTGAAACTACCAGCCCATATTCCTTCAGGAGCAATCGAAATGTAAGCAGAAATACTAATTTTTGAAACTGACTTGAGCCAATTTAATATAAAATGAAAGGTATTTCTTAAACTAATAGAATTTTCTCATTTTTCATCTTAGACTATAATATTTTTATCTAATCAAGTTTTGTTTTTGTATTTATCTCATTTTTCATAAAATAAACTATACTGGGTGAAAATTGCTTCCATCATTTGGAGTGTTTCATTGTACCCCAGTATGTGTTTCATTGTACCCCGGCATACGGGGTACAATGAAACACTGTAAGACATTTATTTTTTGTTATTTTTCAAGCATAAAGATATTGTTTAGAACCTAATAAAATTTTATTTAGATGGGGAAAATACAAGATTAAAAATATGCATTAATTATATTTTTGTGCATGCAAAATTGTGGATAGGAAAAAAAATTTAGTAAATTTTGTTTCATTGTACCCCGTCTTCCCTACTATAACTTTACAATATATATTAAATGAATATGTCGTGTATAATTTCCGTGGAAAAATAGTAATGTTTAAAGTGTAAAAAAAAAGTTTGTTTTCTCTCTCTTTTTTTCGACGATGATATTTTTCCAATAACTTAACATTGTGCTTTTCTTTAACAATTTTTACGTGAGAAATAAATTATTCATAAGTAATCTGTTTTAAATTTTGATGCATTTAAAACGATTATTTCCAGGGCATAAAGAGCTGAGTTGATTTTTTTTCCACTTTTGACAACATTGTACATACAAATTATTTTATTTAATATACTTATAGTTATGCCAGTAATTTGAAAATTTTAGAAGATTATACAATCATGATTCCGTTGCTTGTAAAGCCACGAATTGCATCAAACTATAAAATGATTTGGATGTGCTCGTAATCTAAAGCCGAGACTATAATCTAATTTGATTAATTTTAACAGAATTATTCCAATTAATACAAAAATTAGTTTTGTTGAAAACTGTCGAGGAATTCTTAGCCTAGTGCAGGGAAGGGGCCGGCACCTGGAAAATCTAAACCCCTGCACAATGAAGCTATGAATGAGACACCAGGTGTCAGGTTGAAGAAACCGACAAAGGCCCTTTAAACATGTATTTTTTTTTTTAATACTATTTTTAAATGTTGAACAATTTTTTGCATTCTATAGTTTTTATGTTAAGGAGGTTCTCACATTTTGAATTTTCATAGCTCAATATAATGCACATCTATTTCAAAAATTCATGAAATCCTTTTTATCTGAAGGAAGTGGAACTTTCAGGCTGTAAAATAGGAAATGTGCATTTTTTAAATGTCTATTCTCCGATGATCGCCTTTCACTGACTATACTGTAAAAAAAGACAGGTGTTTCTTAAACTACGAAAATTTACTACAATCACGAACGAAAATATTCGATAACCGCCTCCAAGTCACCCAATATTCCGAAAAGCGTTTCTTTATCTTTAGAAACCTTAGAAAACAATTTATTTTTAAAATTTAAAAAGAATTTATTAAAATAAATTTTTATTAGCTGGCCGTATCTTTCGGAAACGTTTTCGGGCAGCTTTTGCATTGCATTAATCAGTTATTTCTACCCGGAAAATCGGTTTTCGAGATGTTATCAGACCTCATCTAATTATTTTCCACTGCATAACTGAAATTGTACATGCAATTGTAACAGAAAAATGGTTATTTTAATGTTAATGCTGTTAATTCTACATGTTTCACAGTTAAATATGTTTGATGAACATGAAAATATTTACTAGAATCCTCATAGCATCCGAAAAACCTGTTTTCTGGGTTTAATGCACTATAAAAGCTACTCTGAAACGTTTTCGAAAACTACGAGCAGCTATAAAAAAATATTTTTATAAATTCTTCTTTAAATTTCATCAAAAAATCATTAAATTTCATTAGAAATCTTTTGTGAGGTTTCTAAAGATAAAGGAACATTTTTCGGAATCTTGGGGAAGAGGTTAATATGTTCGTTCGTGATTATAGTACATTTTCGTAAATTAAGAAACATCTGTCTTTTTTTGCGGTGTATAATATCTTTAAAATTGTCTTAAAATGCCAAACATGACAATATTTTCTTAAAGCTTCTTTGCATTTATATAAATTTCAGAAACACTGTTGCATTTCTTGGTGTATTTACATTAAATTAGCAAATGTTATGCATCTCCGTTATAAAAATGTATTTATACATAAGGGGTCATAAAGTAATATTTTTAATTTATGAATGTTTGCTCTATATCGCATTTATACTGATTAATAGTTTCAATGAATTTCTGATATTCCTCTTGAAATTTCCGTTTGGCGTTGTTAATGAACTCGATTATGAAAACTGCATTGCTTATTTTACACTTGATAGAAAGCTCAAACAAATGAATTTACTAAAAAATGTAGAATATTTGCTCTGTTTATTTTTTAAGAAAGGGAACAGAAAAGAAAAACTGAAACATAATTTAAACTATCTTTTTAGGATTTCTAAATTAATTTATGAACGTATAATTGTAAATTAATATTTAACGTTTGATAGATAAATGGGCATATTTTGTAATATTATAGTCTTCATTTTGTATTTATAATTTACGTTCTAGTTTTTAGTCTTTAAAATGTTCTATCGTTGCAATTTCGCAGTGCTTTGGCATATTTTGGAAAACCTTTATTGGCGCATAATTGAATCCATTATTGTTTCAACTCCCATACAATTATACGAGTTAAGAGAATATTTTGCGATTTATCACCAGTGGCGAACTAGTTGAAAAATACCGTAAAATTGATTTATTAATTTAAAATTAAGTTGTAAAAATATTAAAATTCTTTATTGTCATCCGAATTATACTTTTGCACATAATTTGTATAATTCTAGCATAGTAGGAAATGGATTAAAAATGGATTGCAAATAAATTGCATTTTTAACATACAAAAACCAGGTTGAGTTAAATGAAAGGCCGAAAAAATGCTCTTAATGTGAGGATATCTTTTATTTATTAATCGAAGAAAGACTCACAAAACATCGATTTATCCCAATGGGTCATATAAGGAGGGTTTACTGTTTAAGGAGGGTTTAAAAATCAAAACATATATAAGATTTTCCCTAGATAGAAAAGAATTAGAACTAAAAGAAAACATACATTATGCAGTTTACTTTTTATTTAATGTAATGTTGTGAAATAAAAACAACGTTTTAATGTTTTCATTATACTGTAAAGTAATGAATTCTATCAAATAAAAGAATGATTTTAATATGATAGTAAATCTAAAGCCTAGACGATAATTTATTTTGTCACACGCATCTGCTCAGTTCAGATGAGACCGCGAGCGTCACGTGACTACTCGAAATCGGAGAAGCACGGTAGCCCGTCTTTTTCGTTAGCCCCGGTGACTCTTAAGGTGACGTCACGATTCCAGTACTCTGGCTTGAATAATCTAGGGGGCGCTGATTGTTCAGGGATATCGGGACATTGTATTAAAAATTATTAGTGTTCTAATGCTGCGTTTACACTATGGCTTATCAGGTCTACAAGGTCTGCGAGGTCTGCCAGGCGTGGGTTTAGCCTGGTTTAGGAGGGTCTGCGTGGTCTGCCAGGCTTGGTCTCTGTGGTCTAGGCCTTGGTTTTAAAATACTAGACCCAACCAATCAGCGTGCTTCATTTTTCTGTATTCCGCCATTTTAAAAGATTGAAGAAGCAGACGACAGCTTATGATTTTAAAGATTATTTGAAATTAATAAGGGATTTACAAATTAAAGGTACGTAATGGTTTTTCAGATGTTTTTTAACATTTCTTTACATTGTTTCATAACTGTAGAAGTTTCTTTTATAAAGCTATACAATCGTAAGTTACTATTTTCATGTATTTACATACTACGCTACTAAAATTAATTTGTTAACTATGTTACTTTTTAATATTACCAAACTCTATAAAACGATGTATTCGTAAATTCTTTAATTTGCATCTTCCTGTATTTACATACAACGCTGCCTATGCATTTGTTAATAGATAATTATGTTCCTCATTTCCAAATTCTTTAAAATTAACCTGGTTTCATATGCATGAATTTAAAACAAATTTGATAGTATATGAATACAAATTAATATAATACGGTCGTCATTCTATTATAATGTACGGTAATCCCTTTTTTGTGAATAAATAGTTTCGTTTCCTTCAGGAATTTATTTGATATTCTATTTCAATGCATTTTTAGTACTGACAATTTTTTAATTTATCCTAAAACTAGCAACAAATTTTTAACCATATAATTAATTTTGAATTAACTCCAAAGTTTTCTCTATTATTTTTATATAATTGACTGATCATAGCAAACTCTGCATACATGATTTACATTATTATTAATCAGTTTGAAATGTGTTAATTTTTACAATGATACGGTACTATCTAAAAAGTAATATGAAGACTTTGAATTGTATTTAGCTTCTTATCCTCCCCCTAAAAAAATTCTAATGACATATAAAATTTAACTTTTTTTAAATTGAACAAACTTGTTTTTAAATAAAGTTTTTACTTGTAATTATTATTAATAATTTATAAACCATCCCTTATTCTTTTTAAAATTTTATCTTATATGTTTATCTTTCTGTAGTTTTCTTTAATAATTAATCAGTAGTAGTATATTAAAACTGTAAAATCTAGAACATGAATTTTTTCTCTCCACTTCCCCACAAGAGATGATTTACGATTGAAAAGTTCGTAAATTATTATTATTATTTTTTTTTCATAAAGAGTTTGAAAAACTTTCAAACCTATAAAAGTTATACTTGAAGTAGAGATTAGAATCTGCTGGTGCCAAGATAAATACATATTTTACCAAGTTTGCTCTCAGGATATCGCAGGTGTGTAGTCTTCTATAATAAGTGACTACCATTTGTGATCTTCTGCAAGAAAGTGGATTGTCTGATGCTCTTGGACTATGTGCTGTTTTGTTGTTTTCTACTTAAAATTCATCAATCAGGAACTCTCGTATAAATAAAGTATTACTAACTTGTATGACTGACTGTAAGTATGTAGTTTTTTTATATATTTATTTTCTGTTGCTTAGAACGGGAGATTTTGAAATGCATTCTACATTGTTTTTGTTGTTTTTATTAGTTTATTATACTCTTTTTTTTCTATTCATTTACATTGCAGGATGTTTTCAATGGGACATTTTCAACAGTTATGTGAATGTTTGTCAATTGCCTGTTGACCCGACTTTTACATGAGATTTGCATGCTTTTTTTGAAGATATGAATCTTCAATAATATTCGTGTATGATGATTGTAAGTAAGTCATTTTTCTCAAAAGTACATGTTCTGTATTTTATTTATCATTGTTTTATCTTTTATATATAACGTCATTTTTCTCACAAAATCAATCTGTATCTAAGAAAACTTTATTCTCAATACAATATTTATTATTTAATTCCTTTTATTCTTTAATCAATGTTTTCTTCGCATTAGTTTTTTTAATTTATAAAATGGCGTTAAATGATCAATTAAAAAAATGTAGTTTATGTAAATATGTAAACTATGTTTTATATAAACATCGAGTATATGAGTATTCTGTTAGTGGGAAGCAGTTAACCTCTACCTCCCTCCCTATACACACTTTTCAAGGATTTGATATTGCAAAAAATGTGTCGCTCAGACTTAAAAAAATTCTGAAATTACACGAAAGCTAGAATAACTTATCAGATTTGTCTAAAATAAGATCACAGTGTTAAATAAGCAATTTAAGCACAGTAATTAATTAGTAATAATGTATATATTTGAGAATATGGTTATGTATATTGCTTCGTAGCTGTGAACTATGATCAAATGATATCTCTTCCATTTCTAATTCCTTTTTCTTCCATCTGGTACACCTGGATAATTTTAATTTAATATCAGCTTAATAATTATTAATATATTATTAATTATTAATATATTTTATTTAATATTGAAATAATATAAAATGTATTATCTGTGATAGTATCATGGTTTTTATTTGTTTAATAATTATTAAGCTGCATATGTAATAATCTAATGTATTTGATTTAATATTTGTTAATGTTGAACTAATCTAAAATGTATTATTATTAATGTTGTTTTTTTTTGTTTTTTTTTTGTGATTTGGGTTGTTTATTTACAATTCTTTGAAGTAATATGAATTATTTATTTCATTAGTATAAGTTATTGAAATTATCAGGAGCATATGGTGTATTTTAGAATTTAATTAAAATGTGTCAACATTGTAATTAATTTTGGTACTTTTCGGTTAGCCGGGCGCCACTATTATCTATACATATTTGTATACATACATATATGTAAATATACACATGTATACATATACATATATTGCATATATACACACTTATATATATGTAAATGTATATGTATATATACATACATTTATATTACATATATATGTATATATAACAGTGGCACCCGGCTAGCCGAAAAGTATCTTAATTTTTATAAAGCTCTGAGCTTCAAAATAAAATAAGTGATATTGTTTGTTTCGCTCAATCAATGTTTATAATTCACTGGGTCATTCGATGGTAACTTACGTTACATTTAGAACAGTTTATTTCAGTAATTTTAGTAATAAAAGACAAAAGAAAAAAAATATATTAACAATGCAAAGTTGACATGATTCGTTAATTAAACCTATTCAAAGATAAATTTAGATGATAATGGCCTAATTTTAGTGTTTTTTCTTGAACTCTGCCAGTTATATTTATTATGGTAACTGACATTACTGAAAAAGTAACGTAAGTTGCCATAAAAAATGTAATTTTCATTTTCTAGGTAATTTTTATCCAAATTGGCCTTTGGATAGGTTTAATTAACAAATCATGCCAACTTAACATTTGAAAATTTTTTGGTGTTATATTACTGAAATTACTGCTGTAAATTGTTTTAAATTATAACGTAAGTTACCATGGAATGACCTTAGTATTCAACAACAATCAAAATTGGAATTAATACGTATCCGGTGTCATAAAATGCTATAATTTGAAATAAGTCTTCTAAATTTTTGGGTCAAAATTCATTAAACAAAAAAAATAATAATAATAAAAAAAAAATATGAAGCCATGCTTTTATGATTTTTACGCTTTTAGATTTCGCTCACAAAATTTACATTTTTCCTATAATATATTTTGTAAGTAAGCTGCAGCTTCATACTTTATTTTAAATATGAATTAACTAAGAAATTGTGAGTATAGCAAGTAAAAGTTTTTTAAATGTTTTTTTTTTTTTTTTTTTTAGCTCAAAAGATTAGTTTTGAGATGTTAATGATAATATTCATAGCTGCTGAATCAGAATTTAGTTCAAAAGCGTTTTGAGAAATTTAAATGACCATAGGTATAAAATTTATCACTTGTATGGTTTGGTTATTTTATTTAGTTGTAATTAATGCAGTTTATAAATATAACATATGGGTAGTAATGATGTTTATTAGTAAAACATATTGCGCATTAGCTGCGCTTGGTTGTCCCCCCCTCCTTTTTTTGGAAAAATAACCTTTATGTATAGTGCGTAATATAAATAAGTGTGTTTTATTGAATTCTTCTACGTGTGGAAACAGGGCTGGCTTTTTGCCGGCAGAAATGGGTTTCTGCCCTGCCAGTGGCAGAAAGTGGTTATAACCGGTTTTAACCGGCAGAAATTGGCAACAACTGGCATAAACACATTTCACACATAATCTGGGTTTTTTTTTAGTAGTATTAAATTCCTTAAGTACATTTTTTTCAGTATAAATAACAAATGAAATATTGTGGGTAGTTTTAATTAAAAAATAAATAGATTTGTATTAGAAAAAATGAGTTATATAACAGATAAAATTTTTGCTATAATATGATTGTATAATTTTATATGTAAACAATTATTAGAGTATTTTAAAATTTCAGTTTAAAAATCAAATAGAAAACTATATTCAATACTTATTTTAAATTAAATAATGAAAAGAAAAATAATCAATACTTACACAGAATACCTTTCTGTAATTTAACATAATAATTTAATAATAACAGTAAAAAAATATCTCTCATAGAAATGTTACAGTTATATGTGGATCTAGTAAGTGCATGGATTTAAAAAATATTTCATTTAAATACAGTATTCAAAGGAACAAATCTGACTTTTTTTTTCTTCAATTTAAGACAGTTAGTTGAAAATATTCCAACTGCATTTTGCACTTACAACACAAACAAATAGAAAGGTTCAAAGAAGATTTAATACAGTAATAACCGACTACCATATTACTTCATCCTAAGTATATGGGATCGAAATTGACATATGAACATAAAGAAAAGGCAAGGAAATTGCTTTCTGATATTAATCCCAATTTTGTGCCATATATAATATCTTTGAAGCAAAATTGACTCCTGTTCCAGAAACACATTTCTCGAAGGAAGCCCTAGAAAATGTCTTGCCTTCTGTGTGGTGGTCGTCTTTAAAAACGAAAACTGGTGAAAATGAGGATTTTTCAAATTTCGCATCCTCAATAATGACATTGCCAGCAAGTAATGACAGTCTTGAAAGAATATTTTCGAACTTTTATTTTATTCAGAACAAATTAAGAAACAGTCTGTGTTCAGAAAGATTAGCAAAATTTGTCCTGTGCTATGGAATGTTCTGTGGAAAAAGTAATAATATAATATAGTATATTTGAGTGGCAATTTTGTTCTTTCAATATTGTAAAATAATTGTACAAGATAGTTCATTAATTTTTTTTTCTGTTATTTATTGTGCTTCAATTATTTACTTATATGTTTTCAAAAGAATCATAATCTTTAAGTTATTGCATTGCATTATTTATTTAAAAATACTCGGAAAAACACATTTGTTAAAATATCACAGAATTTTTTGTAAATTTCTTTTTTTTTACTTTTAAATAGAAATTCAACTCTAAACAATAATATTAATACTTAAACTTGTACAGCATCAGACTAACCATTATGAAAATTTCTGTTTTTCAAGTGAAAGAAAATTAGTATTATATAAATAAAGTATATTTATATGATCATTTTGAAACTTTTTTGCAACTTTGAATAACATTCATAATCTTTAATTTTAAATTTTAACTTAATTGTTTACATATCAAATACATATGTGATTGTGTGAATTATGAATCATTGCACATTAAAGTTCTTATTAATATTATTTCTTAGTTTCTGCCAGTTTTTGCCACTTACTGGCAGAAACTAGTTTCTGCCATGCCGGTTTTAACCGGTTACAACCGCTGGTTTTAACCACTCTGGCAGAAACTTGCCAACCCTGTGTGGAAAGCATATTCTCTTATTTTTTCTATTTAAATTATTCTACACTGACTATTACTCATGCTGGTTAAGCTATTTAATACTTATATTTAACTTCTGAGTATTTTTGGTACTTTTATGTCACTCGTGTACAAATCTTTCCAATAACACTTTTTTTTTTTTTACACACATGAAAATTAGAAACAATATTTTGATGATATATTTTTTTTCTGCAATTGAATCAAAATGAGTGAAAGGCATGTATTTAAATGCGACATATGTATTAGAATGAAATGAGTGAATGGTTTATATTTAAAATTTAGTGAATGCAATGCAAATGATGACAAAGGAAAACATTGCCGTTGGTTTAACATTTAGTTTCAGTGTTCTTGTGTTACTACTAGAGATGAGAGATATGGCCTTGGGCTCGATTTTTGTACCATTCTTCGAGCTCGGGTGGGCCAGAACTCATTCATTCTGAAATTAACAATTTTATTTATTCTCATACAGAAAAAAATAAAACAACTTTTTTCCCTTAAAAATTACTTATTCCATTTCAAGTCATTTTAATGTTATTTTTATCAGAATGAAAGGGAAACAGAAATAGTGTTTTTTAAGCTCTTTTTAGATGTGTTTGTAACTATATAAATACGAAGCACCTATAGTCTTCATCTGGTTTGTCCATCTGTCCGCATATAACAGCGCAAAAAATACCCAACCAAATGGTTTGAAATTTAATATATATATATAATCGTTGCAGAATTTTATCAAGTCATTTCAAATTTTAAGAAAATCAAATCAAAACTTAAAAAGATATTAATAAAAGTTTTCTTCATTCTATTAAATCCTATCGTACATAATTAATTCAGTGATATCCCATGACATGTAATGATTCTAGGTTGCCATGTTGATTACGTCATATTTAAGATGGAATCCTATTATTTCCATATTACCTCCTTTTTTTTAGGTATGTCAAGAACATGCTTTTTGGTTTTGATGCACTATTTATTACTTCTTAATTATTATACCAACTGAAAGTTATTAAATGATTATCTCGCTTCTTTCCAAAAAACTGTCTTAATAGTTCACAATTTAGCTAGTTACACAGTTTATTTTTACTCAATTTTTACTAATGCATTATCTTCCTTTCAGATTGAAATATAAATACCTTTTTCTTCAGATCAATAAAGTTTTCTGCAAAACATTGTCATCATCATAGACCATTATGATACATATTAATATTGTTTCATTTATTATACGTAGTAATCATTATATTCAATAATATTTATAATATAAAGAAATTTTATTTTGTTTCTGTAACTTGTACTTTCAAATAAAAGAAATTTATTAAAGATTTGTTGTCTTTTATTTGACTATATATTTTTATTATAAATGGTATTTCAGGTATTTGCTTGTTTTGTCTATCATGTAAACCTTGATTTAAGAATTGTTTTTAATTATCTATTTATTTTTTATTTAAAAAAAAAAAAAAAAAGGCTAAAATATAAAATGAGAAAAACACTTTCAACATGGTTGAAAAGTATTTATGAATTCAGCTTGTCACACTTGTAAATATACTGTGATTGCATTGTAATTATTAAATGCTAATGATGTTCACTATAGAGGGTGCTATTTAAATGTGAAATTCAATAAATATAATGCATCAAAAAGTGTTATGGGGACAACAAGTGCTGAAAATGCATTTTTACTGAGTTACGTGTTTTTAAATGGCACATTTAGATATTTCATTTCATTGTATGAAAATATTAAATTTCTTAATAGCTACTGTTGGAGAGTATTTCATAATCTATGCCTAATTTTTCATAATTTGTGTATATTCCTTATACCAGTGGTGCAGCCAGTATCCTTATTTGTAAGGGGTTTTGGAGAATTATTACTCCTTGTGGGATACAATATGTGACAAATAAAAACCAATGTAATGAAAAGCAAACATAATAAGTTTAGCATTTATGTGTTTAAAGGTTTCATGAAAAGCTTCTTTATAATATAAGGTATTTTCAATACAACTTATTAGTTTTTTAAATACTGTGGGAGGAATTTTGAAATGTCACCTTCTTTTGCTGCTGCAGTGTTTATACAAATTAAGGGCTGTGCATATATAAAATTATCATTTTAATGTGTGTGTGTGTGTGTGGGGGGGGGGGGGGACCTGACGTTTGATTGTCATAAGATATTTTTGGGGAAAGTTTTTTTTTTTTAATCCAAACGATATTTTTTGTTTTAGTGCTTTAATTTTTTCTTTACATCAAAATAGTCTTATACCTTTTTAAATAGTAAGTGTAGTTAGATGTTAATTGATATACAGTTGTTTAAATGTAAAATCATATCTTTATGCAAACGCAAACATAAAAATGAAAAGGATTTTTAAACATTGATGATGATTTCATTAAGGTGTGTGTGTGTGTATGGGGGGGGGGGGGGTGTCGAGGAATGATAACGTATGATATTGTAAGTGATGGGGTTGGGACTAAAATTACCTAAATGTTGATAACATTATATATGTACAACACCATACAATAGTTTTAGAACGGGAGTAAAATTATTGCAAATTTAAAACAATTATCAGATTTCTCGGCCCTATTTTCAACCATCTGCTATAGTTTATAATTTTTAAAAAATGTTATTTAATTTTCTAATGCAACTTTTTCTTTTATATTGCCACAAAAAGAAAATGGGTAGGAGCATTATTTTTATAAATCAATTAAAAAATCAGACTCACTGTATTTTCACATGCAAAAATGGCATCATTTTGAACAGATAATGCATATTTTTCATATATAAATTTTTAAGCCTTTACTATAAGTGTTACCATAGTACCTTTATTTAAATGTAACATCACGACTAAAAGTATATAGAAAATGGCGTCATTTTCATGTAATCATTGTAGATTTAATTTTCACAAGCGATAATGTAAGTTTCCATTTAAAAATATTGTTTTATCATCAGGTGAGGACAATAATTTCTCTTCTGAAATTAATGTCCATTATCTATAAAGTAAAAGCTTTATTTTCAAACTGTCCAAAAGTAAAATTTCACGAAATGTTACATTTAGTTCCTTTTTTTTCCAGTTACATGTGCCAAAGAAATTCTGTATTCTCCCTTATAAAACAGCGGGAATTTACTATTATTGTGTCAAAGTAATTAATTTTTTCCTCATTGTCGTTTTAAAGATTTATTGCTCGGAAGGTAGTGTCACAGATGATAATAATATGAATAATGAGACAGGCAGTTAACTGTTGCACCAGAGAGTGGTGTTGCCGTAGCAACATCATACGCTCTGCTGCAATGTGAAATGAGTGGTAACCTGATTACTGGTGATGTCTTCGATTAGGTTTTCCATCAGTGTTGGTATTCATTTCACATTGTAGCAACATAATGTCAACATTAAAGCCAAACCATACATATAACAATTAAGAAAACAAAAGTAAGCTCCTACTGTCATTTTTTAAATGAAGAATTGAAGCAGTTATCTCTTTTGTCAGGGGGTCGTCCCTGCCCTCCTGGACCCCTGTTTAAGGTAATTTCTGAACACTTAAGGGACAGTTTCCCTTTTCAACAATTTTCTTTATTTTAAATATGATTCAAATGGTGAACTCACTGAATTTCAATGTTCAACTAAAAGTACATTTTGAAAAAAATTTATAAAAATTTGAATTTTTTTAAATCTCTACTACTTTTTAAAAAAATTGATATTTTTGCCCCCTTTTTTTTTTTTTTTTTTTTTTTTAAGATTTTCAAATGTGTACTACACAAACTTGCACATGGATTTTTAGACATATCTAATATTACATTTATTATGATTTTTTTAAACTGATATATATATAGTGCAAAACGATGAAATTCTAACATATCTTCATATACTTTTTTTTTTTTTTTTTTTAAATAACAAAAAACCTAAATGCTAATTCCATGCGCAGATTTATCACATATGTAATAAAGAACATGCACCAAAAAAAAAGCTTAAAAATCTCTATCTCAAATACAGAAAAAGCCTTAAAACATGAAAGTGAAGAAAATATGAAATTGGAGAAAAAGCATTTAAAGTTTTAATTTGTGTGGTAATTGCGCTGAGTGTTTTAACAAAATTTACAATACCTCGCGATATATTTACGGTATGGATAAAAATGAGGTATCAAAATATTCACAATTAAACAGGCTTTCATTTAATATTAAAAAAGAAAAATCAATTTTTTGACCAATTTTAAGGTAAACTGCCCCCTTAAATCAAAGGGAAAAATAAATGTAAATTTTATTTTGTGGAAAGGAGGGATCGTACCCCTTTCCCAAACAACAACAACAAAAAAAGATTCATTTTCTCTCTGTGTTTCATTATTTTAAACTGTTTGAAAAGAATAAATTTTATTTTTTTCAGAGTCAGAGAAAGAGAAAATTAGGGGGCAATTGCATTTTCTTGCTTCCCTTGTGGGCAATGAGCTTAGAAAAACGCGTCATTTTTATTAATTTACACGTAATTAATGTCTGTGCAAAAGAAATTACGGCGCAAACAATTCTGACACGTTCATTTCGATACGAATACGAACGTAAACAAACAAACACGACTGTCCCTCCCTTCCCCCAACCTGCAAATATACGCATGCGCAAGCCAAGTTCTTATGCCGTAGTGTGGACGCAATTTTTTCGATTCTTGGACCTGAAAGACCCAACAGACCTGACAGGCCACATAGTGTAAACGCAGCATTATATGCAGAGTATGATAGCTTTGAGTCGATTGATAATTAAATTAAGTACACATTAATAAGAAAGAAAGAAACGTATTATTTAGAAAAGAAACTTACGAAATGAATTTTAATAACATCAATATGGATAATAGAACAGCCATTCTTTTTATAACATTTTCTATAAGATACAACAAGTTTAGTTGTCTGTTACTAATGACCAACTCATCAATGCATAATGTCATAAGTTCACGTGAGACAAAATATGAATTAACATAAAACAAAAACTATATTTTAACACTTTCCCTTGTTAATTACATATTTAGTCTTTAGCCTGATAATCCCATTTGATCACACAATATCAGTAATCGAGTTTTGGCTAACGGCTTGGTCATAATATCTGCAATCTGTTTCTCAGTAGAAATTTGTTCTACAACTAACTTTCCTTCTAATACCTTCTCACGAACGAAGAAATGCTTTATTTCTATATGTTTTGTTCTCCTGTGATATTCTGAATTATGGGCAAGTTTTACAGCTGCACTATTGTCTACTTGAAGAATAGGTATTTCTTTTAGTTGTACTATTCCTTCATACAATCTTCTGAGCCAAATAATTTCTTTAGTTGTTTCAGATGCTGCTATAACTTCAGCCTCTGTTGTTGAAGTAGCCACGATGGTTTGTCTTTGACTGCGCCATGAGATTGCACCTCCAGCATATACCCATACAACCAAAGACTGCCTCCGGACGTCCTATATGGTCCTATATAGAGCCGGGTGGTCCGATACCCGTCAGAACCTGTACAGAGCATAATTTGGACGTTCGCAGGACGCCAGAATCCGGACGAACCATCCACGATCGTCCGGTGTTGTCCGGAGAACATCCGTGTCACCTGTACGCATGCGCAAGAAATTCTGACTTCAACTGCTCTGTCCGTTTGTTGTTGAAACGAAATATTTTTTAAACAACTGTGTTCTATTACTTATTTCTTTTAATAATGATTGAATTTATCCTAAAGGTAAGTAAACTTTCGAATCTTAACTTTTTAGAGTGGACTTTTGAATTTTGCACTAAAATATAAGGCTTTTGTCGTAATCTATACCATGAGACAGGCAAATTTTCATAGAAAACATATAAACAGTTATAAGCATTTTTCATATAAATACTCGAAATAATAATGTTGTATGATCGTAAAACAAACCTTTGTTCATTATATTTATACTGAAATAGTATTATTTTTAAAGATAGATATTTCCCGAGTCACCAAAACATTGTTTATGACCCATTGTTTGGGTGTTGTGTTAGATATGAAAATACATTAAACATTCATTTTGTTGATGACGAACGAGTAAAAATATTCATAAAGCTTTAAATTCAACTTTTAAATCTATTTAACTATTAAATTTATTTATCTTTAAAAAATCTAATAAAAATACTCGTAAAGTATATTTTTATTTCAAGAATAACCTGCTTATAAAATTAATTTTGTATAAGATAAGGATTTTTAAATTTTCTAACTAAGCCTACATGTAGCCCAATAGCAAAGATCCAGTTGGGACCCCTCTGTGACACTTTAGCAGCTTCAATTTGCCTTCATTTATACATGTATACTGTATTAAAAAAGTATGTATATACTAGCTGGTTTTTAGCTTGCTTTTTTTTGGATGGGGGCAGGGGGGGGGGGGTTCAGTGAGACACACAGAACCCCTGAAAAAAAGATAAAGTACGCTGTTTTAATTCCTCATTTAAAAAAATGTGTTTTTATGTTACATTTCTGTACTGTTTGTTGTTTTGATGTGTTTAAAATCTGTCTTGCATTTTTAAAGAAAAGATTTTTAGAATAGCTTGTTTCATCTGTCTGTTTTTCATTATAAATAACATTTTAGCCTTGTCTGTGTTCCCTCTAAGTCATTATTTAAAGACGCAGCACCTGTCTTTTTAAAATCGGCAAAATACGCACTGCCTTCTTTTTTTAATATAGTGAAATGTACCCCTATTTTTGCAAAAATATCTCATAAAACTCTTCAACGTTTTGCAGTATTTCAAAATCCGTGTGCCCCAGAGCTTGCAAAAATTATAGAACTTCCTTATTTCTTTAGGAAAACAGGTTATTCAATCATTGTAATCCAATTGTGTTTTTTAAATTTTTAATCCATAAAATCATTTAAAGTTAATGTTTCTTTGTTTACCATTACATAAAAATCACCTTTTTTTTTTTTTTTTTTTTTTTTTTAAGCAATCACTGCTAAACATGTTAATGCAATTTCTCCTGAAAAAATAGTTCAAAATATAAGAAACACTCTATATCTCAAGTTGAAACATCATGTAGGTGCGAATATTTGCACCTGTTTAGTAATAAATGTTTTTGAATCATGTAATCACATTGTTTTATTTATTTTATTTAAAGTATTCTTCCCTGTATTTTTTTCCTGTCTACAATAAACACTAGGACTGGTAGCAAAATTTTTTCAAATTCTTGCTCCATCCCATATATTTTGTTAGTTCTGCAAGCCCAGTAGCAGAAACAGTGCAGCACGGCAGCGGGCACTGTAGATTATATTAAACCTTGTTTCCACCAAGTTAAAAAGAAATGCTGGGGTTAAAAAATAGCTGAAATTTGCTTTAAGTCTCTAGATTTATAGTATTTATTGTATCCTTATATTATATTTTCTTTCTAAATGGAAATTTTGCTTACTTTAAGTGTTTTTGTCATTTCTTATGATAGTAGGCTTATTGAGTCGCAGATAAATTTTAGTTTGCTGCAGACTGATGCAGAAAATTCTGCTTCTGGGTCTGCAAGTGTACATGATCTTAAAATTAAAAGTAAATAATACCATTTTTCAGACATAACATTTTTATTTTGTAATTTTTATTGGTACTTTTGTAATAATTTTAACTGGATGTCTAAACTCATTATTAATTTCAGTACTTCTCCGTTATCCCATCAATCACTTTTCTTAAAAAAAAATTTCAACAACTAATAAACAAAAAATAAGAATGTTACCATTGAAATTGAAAAAAAAAAAAAAAAAAACCAGAAAAGCTCTGTTTACTAATTTGCTAACTATCAATTTTAAACGATATATTTTATAATATACTATTATTGAAAACCGAAATAAAAATCTTGGATATTTAATAAATTATTTTTCTTAACTATCCCTCTCGTCTGGTGAATGTTTTGATATCAATTGAAACAAATCTATTATATGAAACTATGCATCATAAAATTTGTTCAATAGTTTTTCCTCTTTTAATATCATTTTGTTGCTGTTTAAGAACATAATTGTTATTTTAATCAACAAAATATCTAATAAATCAGTAAAACATCATTAAAAACAGATATAAACACATTTGACATCAAGTAAATGTGCCGCTACGATCATGTAATTTTGGCATTCAATTTTATAGTTTGATGGTAGCTTTTTCGGTACTTCTCCATTATCTTGTCAACTGCTTTCAATAAAAATAACTTTGACCAAAATAGGATTAAATGCCAAAGATATATGATTGTAGCGTTACATTCACTTGATGTCAAATGTTATTTTAATCCATAATTTTATATATGATGTGTTTATGTCATCTTATATGTGTTTGTCATCAGGGAATTTTTAATTTGACCTTTTTCTGTATTTTTAATGGTGTTTTATTGGTTTACTAATTATTTCATTAATTAACATAAGAGTAAAGCTTTTAAATGGTGGCACTATGATATTAAATGAGAAAGAGCTTGAAAAATTTGTGATTTATAGTTACCTACAATAGATCCATTTCAACTGACCATTACAAACATTTACCAGCCGATAGAGATAATTAAGAAAATAATGTAAACAAATAAATATCCAAGATTTCTTTTTCTGTTTTAAGATATTGTTAATTTATTAACGTTATTGATAGCTGAAACTTAAGTGAGTGAGTCTTTTCCAGATTTTTTGTTTTATTTTGTTGTTTTTTTTGTGCAGGGGAGAGGGGGTGGGGTCCAATGGCTTTACTGTGTATTACAAATTTTTAAATTGGAGTTTGTTACGATAGAATAATTTTTTAAAAATTTTAATGAAAAGGGTCAACTATCCAAGATTCCTTTTCTGTTTCAATAATTTTATTGTTTAAAATTATTGATAGCTGACACTTTAAAAAGTGGGGCTTTTCCAATGCGCTAATTATTTCAACCCTGATCGTGAAAGGGATTTTTATTGAAAATAACCATGCAATATTTCTAAGATATTTGTAATTTTATGCCAGAAGTTTAATATGAGTTTTATTTTATTACTTTATTGAATAACAGTTATTTGTTCACTTATTTTAAGTATATATTTGTGATTTAATAAAATAGTTTTAAAAAGTCTGTAATTTTCAAGTGTTATATTTTTAAAATGCTCACTGTACTATCAATTTTTTCTTTAATTTTTCAAATGTTTCAATTCACGTGATTTTCATTTTGTGCCAACTATTATGCTTGGCGACAGTGGTGTCTGTAAAACGGAAAAGTACCTCCATTTGTTTATTAGGCATTACATACAGTTTGTTAAGATACAATAGTTTTTATTATTATTATTATTATTTATTTTTTTTTTTTTTTTTTTGATGAAAAGTTGTCAATGGGTAGAGTTTTTTATTTTTATTTTTTTTTTTTAAACCTCGCACAATATTATTATTTTACGACTTTATTTATAAAATTATATGCACAGACATGAAAATTAATGGTTCAAATTTTAATGTAATAGGTATCACTAAAGTCAAGAATTTCTTTTAAGCAAACAATAATGTTGATTATTTTCTCACAGCTTGTTAGTTTCTCTCCTGCATAATGCCAAAGATGGGATAATTAATCTGTTAGTCACAATGCTTGTTTGTAACAAGCAAAGTCATATAATTATATTTTACTTAAACTTGCAGAAGTTTTTCTAAATACCCCAATAGCAGAACATTCTCCAAGTGTCTGCGACAGATCTTTCAGGGACTGAAAATAATCTGCAGGTAAAATGTTACAAATGAACCTTTAATTAATTAATCATTTACTTTTAATGTTTTTAAGCATTTTACTCATTTTTATTAATAATAATCTTAAGTTTTAGTAATAAATAATAAAGAACTAAACATAATATAAAGTTGAAAAAAGATCCAATGGAAAAAAAAAAATTCTGCAAAAGAGAAAAGAAAATCTGCGACGCACGTCACCCGTCAGGAACTTTCTGCTACCGGGCTAAATACTATATTAAGTAATCAAAATAACTATTCCTATATTTAATATATTCCTGCTTAGATTTCCTTACTGTTGCTAGTTTATTTTACAATTTGATTCAAATTAAATTTGAAACCATTTTTTCTATTACATTGTACTTTACTTGACAAAAAATTTAATCTTATAAAGCTTAACAGCGTTATCTTTCTAAAAACTGATTCATTATCTGTATTATATAAAACTAAATATATTTAAAAACATTAATATGTTTGTTTACATCTTGAATTTATTTAAACATAATTTAAAAATAAAAAAAAATCAATTGATTTAAATCACGATTACAACTAAATTGATTTAAAATAAATGAACCCTGCGATGGAATAAATAATGGAGAAGTACTTTAATTTCTTTGAATTTATTTAGGTCGAATGTAAAGATAATAGAAGCTGCTTAATTCCACGTGTGATCATTTATATTAAATTTTATTTTGAATTGATTTGACTTTTGTATCTTCAGTTATTTTATTTATTTTTTGTAGGCACAAACTGTAGGATCCAAAAAGTCCCAGCATGGATAAATGAAGGTTAAAAAGATACTGCAAACATCCAGCAGTCAAAGCTCAGTTCTACATAAAATGTTAAAGAAATTAAATTTCAAAATTGGTAAGTTTTTTAAGTATTTCTGAATAAGGGTCCATAACAATAAAAATTCATATCAAGTCTATGCATATTACAATCTCCCTGTTATATATTCTTTAATTATACTTTTCTGCAGCAAAATTATAATTGATATTTTTTATTGATTTTTTTTAATTGATTATAATTAAATTACAATTGATTTTTTTTTATTGACATAACTGCAATTTTAATGTAATCAAATGATAATCATAAAAAACATTTAACTATTTTTTATTAATTAAATTAAACTTTACAAAGAAAATATAAACAATTTTTTGCAACAAATTTAGTCAAAAACAACTTTTATAAGTAAGTGAAAATTTATCTGTTTTATAATTTTCATTAATAAATATATTGAGAAAATTAATTATTATTTATTAACATGTATATTGAGAATCTAAAACTTAAAGTAAAATGTAGTTTTGGTTTGGGTTTAGACTTGACAGTTATATCAAAACTAAATATATGGGAATTGAAAATTATATATTATATGCGTTCAATTGTGGTGTCATTTTGGTGAGAAACCAGGTTTGCCGGCTGTTTTTTTTTTTGGGGGGGGGGGGGGGGGGTTAACCACTTTTAAAAAGCTGGCTTTTATTGAAAAAAAGCCGGTTTTTATTTTTTAAAGTTGGTTTACAGCTAATTCATTTTAAATTTGGATCAATTAATTTATAATACATTTATAAATATTTTCTACTGAGTAAATTATAAATTTCTATTAAATTCTCAAATAAATAAGCCTTTATAACTGCTAGAAGGCAACTGTGAAGGCATTATGTTGGAAAAAATATATACATAAATATTGAAAAGAATATAAGTTAGACTCCAAAAAAATAAATAAAATTTTGAAAAGCTTGTTGCTAAGCATATTCATGCATATGCTATTCATAATATTTTTAATAGTGAGAAAATGACGTTTTTATTATGCCTATGCATAATTTTAAATGTTTACTAGAAATAAAATAAGACTTGTATATTAATAGTTCTTAAAATTAATTAAGTAATAAAGCATGAAACTAAGTAGCCATTGTCCTCTTTAATTTTATAAAGCTGTAAAAATGAAAAAATTCGGGGAGGGGGGGGGGGTTAAGGGTCAGTCAGCGTAAACCAGATAAAGCAGTTGGTATGGCACTTTTCAAATTTACCTGACATATTTGCAATTCTAACTACAAATCACTAGCAAAACAATCTAAATTTTATTCCAATATTAATGTCTTCATTATTGAGAAATTGGGTTACTTATTAAATTCTAAATCAATTAAATGTCATTAAAACTAATTAAAAGCACTTTAAAATGTGTAGTGTATAATTACAATGTTTCATTGTATAAAAGCCAATTATGGCCAAAAAAAAGCTGGTTAAAACCAGTAAAAGCCACCGGCGTGGCTTTTTTTAAATTTTAGCCGGCTTTTTTGCAGCCCTGTTAAAAACCTACTCTAAACAAACAATTGCTATGTTGTATTTTCTATTTTGATATCTCACAGCTAAGTGTTTTAATATTATATGTGGGGTTAACATTTTCTATGATTTATATATAAGAAAAAATGAAACACAGCAAATGTTGTTTGAAGTCAGTTTCCAACCAAAATGTTAAATACTGACATCATACTAAAGCGTCTTTTGAAAGCGGGGGGGGGGGGGGGGGGGTAGTAATTTGCTAATTTTTATAGAATGAAAGATTTAAAAATAACATTTATAATAATGCCAGAACCACAATAATTTGTTCCTTTAAAATTGCATCATTTATATACTTAAAAAACAATATTATGTAGATGGGGGATCTATAACACAATCCAAATTTGTTTTTGAACTGCAGGGATATTGATTGAAACTATTTGTATTATTATTTTTTTTTAACTAGTTCTCCTGGAAATTAGTCAAATGCAACTGAAAAATAATTTCAACAGAGACATGGTATTAAATTAAGTTGGAAAAGCTACTCTCAAAATTCTGAGACTGAAACGCTAAACTTTTAAAAGCTGGCTTTTTCTTTTTTTAGAATATATTCATATAAAGTGAAAATCATTTTGTTTTTTGAGAAATTTAAAAAGTTTTTATTTTATATTTTTTAATTAATTTTAATTATGATCATGACGACGCAACTTACAAATAAACTGTTTAAGATAAAAGTTCCAATCAAGGGGGGAGGGGGGAAGTGATAGAAAATGTACGTCAACTGGGAGCCTTAAGGCTCCTGTCCCTGCCAGCGAAGGCACTCAGGAGCTAATGTGAATCATTTGGGGAGGGATTTTTCTAATATCTCGTTTGCATTTCGACATTTTAATATTTTTTTTTTTTTTGTATTGGGTAGCTGAGTTTCCATCTCTACATCGCACCTTTTTTACTTTTTCAATTTGAGTTGCAGATATTTTTTAGAATGACTTTCATTTTCAGAACCGGTTTAGAAAGTGAAAGTAACTTTATAAAAAATTTCTGAGACCAAAATCTGTGATTTATATTTAAGAAAAAATGAAACAGAGCAAATGTTGTTTGGTCAGTTTCTAACCGAAATGTTAATACTGACAACATACTAAAGTGTCTTTTGTAAGCCAGGGGGGGGGGGGGTTAATTTGCTATTTTTTTTATAAAAATTACCAATTTTTGTAGAATGAAAGATTAAAAAATAACATTTATAATAATGCCAGAAACACAATAATTTGTTCCTTTAAAATTGCATCCTTTATATACTTCACAAATAATACTATGTAGATGGGATCTATAACACAATCCAAATTTGTTTTTAAACTGCAGAGATTATTGATTAAAACTCTTTGTATATATATATATATATATTAAACTAGTTTTGGAAATTAGTCAAATGCAACTGAAAAATAATTTGAACAGAGACATGATATATTGCAAACATTGGTGTTAACTTAAGTTGGAAAAGCTACTCTCAAAATTCTGAGACTGAAAGGCTAAACTTTTAAAAGCTGGCTTTTTCTTCTTTTTTACATTCATGTAAAGTGAAAATCACTTTGTTTAGATTAAAAAAGTTTTTAATATTTTATATTTTTTAAACTAATTTTAATTATGATCATGATGACGTAACTTACAAATAAACTGTTTAAGATAAAAGTTCCAATCAAGGGGGCGGGGGGGGGGGGAATAGAAAATGCACGTTAACTGGGAGCCTTAATGAAGCATAATAAATTGGATTATGTGAATAACCTTAAATATGTCGAAGCAATTCAAATTTTCTTACATATGTTAATTCTCAAGTAATTTTTTATGCATACATTTTTTTTTTATTTAAGTAAAAAGATAAGGAAGTTTTATGTTTGCCAGGTGCAAATCCTGCCAACCGCAATTTTTTTCTTGTCAGTGACAGCTTTTATTTTTTGCTATGGAAATTAGAAATAATACTTTGATCATGAAATTAAATATTTTGCTTTGTGGTCTTCTTTACAAATTTTTGTTTTTATAAAACTTCTTTAAAAAGACAGTATGATAATTTTTTTATTTTTTCTGTATTTTAACTGATATTAGTAAAAGGCATGCATGTAATTTAATGAAAATTGTGTATTTTAAATGAAATAAGTGAAGGGTTTATATTTAAAATTAAATGAATTCAACACAAAGTAGGGCTATAAAAGGAATTTTTGTCAATTTATCACCTGATATACTAACATAAAAGTAGTACCAATACCAAGTTAGAAATTAAAAATTCTCTTATTTTCTTTTACACAAAATTTTGTTTAACTCCTCTAGCTAGCTCTCCTCCACTAATGTTTTGAAAATTATTTGTTTCAGATGCTATTGAGAAAGAAATTTATATCAAGGGCACACATTGAAAGAGTATTAAAGGCATAGTTACAACATGTATAAGAACGTAAATGTTATGTAAAAAAAAAAGTCTATAAATGTAAATTAAAGTACTTTAAATGTATTTGTTGGTGTTGTTATTTTACAGTATTTTTTTCTTTCTTAACAGTGATTTAAAATGTATGTACTTCAGCAATTGCGTTGTTTAAAACTTAAAATTCATGCATTCTAAAGCAGCGAGTAAAATAATTGCATAATTATTTTAAAATATTACATCAATACGGGAATAGAAGATGTAAAGAGATTTAGTTACAGGAGTTTATTAAGTATTTTGTAAAGAATATCATGATGTGAAGTGATTTTAATATATTTTTTATGTGTTTAATGGCAAGCTTTTCATTTATTTACTATAAAAAATAATAAGGAATTCAATGGATCTCAGAAATAGAACAACTACATTGAATGTACTATTTATTATTTCATTAAAACCAAAACTTGACAGAACAAGTTATCAGGTAAGAAGTTTTAGATATAATAGAATCTAATGGTATAAATATTATGAAACTTTTATGATCTTGTGTGTTTTTACTTCAAGCTAAAGGGAAGAGAAAATATAGCTAATTCTACCCTACCTAAAAATAGAAGTTTTTATTGCACTTGGAAAGAATGCCTATTTAATTGCTTTCATATTTAAAATCTGACATCATAAAATGTTATCATTATTTTCTTTTGATTTATCCTAAAAATTAAATACTAAAAGTTTTGTTTTGTTTAAAGTAAATGTAACATATATAATTGATTATTAACAGAACTTATTAATATATTATTAACAGTAAATATTGAGCTAAATGCTTACATACTTTTAAAAAATGTATTTCTCTTGAATTTTAATTTAAAGAAATGTAATTAGTTCAGAAAAAAAAATATAACAAATACAAAACATATTTGTTACTTGAGAATGAAGTATTTTCATTCTGAGTTTTCATTATTTCTTCGCCATGGAGTATGTAATGTTCTTTATCTGTTTTTATAAATCATGAAGAAAAAAAAAAAGAGTATGAGAAAATTAATACTGCAGAAGAATCGATAAAAATTCTGAGAATTTTTTTGTTAAAATTTCATTTAGTGCATACTCAAATTTTTCATTTTAAATGAAAACTTCTTGCACAATTTCAATTTTGAAACTAAATACATGAGATTTTTAAACAAGCTTACTACATTTTTCAATTCTCTCAAATGAGACATGTCTTAAATTGTGGTTGTCTAAATACATGTACACACGTGAAGTTTGCAGACATTATTTTAATACAATTTTTTTTTTTCTTTTAAGTAGGGTCTGTATTAAGTTGTAACCGATGTTTTCGATGGTGGCCTTTCCCCTGTTGTATCTCAAAAATCTGATTAAAATTTTAACAGTGTTAACAAACAAAGATTTTACCCTCTTATTTATTTATTTTTTTAGAAATATTAAAATTGCTATTTAACTTTATTTTTACCTATATTAAATAAAAAAAACTGCAAATTTGATGTATTTATGAATTTAAATGACTGTGGAAAAGTATGAGGAATATCAAAAGAATGAAATTAAATTTATTTAATACATATATAACAATTGGTGTTGAATTCAGAGGGTGGCCCAGGAGGGAATCCTCCTCTTTCCCATATAGAAGGTTTGAGATTTATCCCTTTTAATGAACAAAAGTGCAATTTGACCCCCAGATCTCTAAAATACACCCCCCTCCCCTGCCTGGAGCCACAGAAATCCCTCCCCTAGAGGTCTCAATTCAATACCGATAACAATATTTAACAATTTTTTAAATTGTTCTAAGAAAATGAGGAATTTTTTATGCATTCAGCTATTACTGATAAAATTTGTTATTTTTCAAAAATTTCAATTGTTTCTTTTTCATCACTAATTTTAATGCAGATTTTGCTTAGGAGTAAAATTCATTTGTTAGAAAAGTATACTAAGTCTAGACCAATAGACCCTTGCAACTCTTTCGCACTGTAATCTTTACTGTAAATTAAGTGCATTTTTACTAAATTTATATTTGCAATTTTTTTTTTAAACCAAACAAATTGTATTAATAGGAGTGTACTATGTCAAAAGCTTTTCGTATAAAATCCAACTCAACTTTGTGTATTTACCTAAAAAAAGGGGTGTTGAAATCAGAAAAAATGTGTATGATGATATTAATCTAAAAGTATAAAGAAAATTCAGTTTGTTATATTAGATATGGGCATATAATCCTGTCCAATGATACCCCATTCATCGTATGCTACTTATTAGTTGAAAAAAATAGATGTTAACAGAAATAATAAATAATTTTTTCTCTTGAAATGAACTAGTATTTGCTTCGTATTCATTTTTCATGCTTATTTTTAAATATTTTTAGTATAATTTATTTATATTGAAGGATTCCTATATTTGCAAAAAACAACAGGAAAAATAATCATACAAAAAGAAATCTAATAAAATATATTTTTCAATAATATAAAATAAGAAAATGAAGGGGTTGCAATTGCCCCATCTGTCCTTTCTAAATGATGCTTCTGATTTTTATTAATTTTATTGTACACTGACATTTCTATTAAAAAATAGTGGTAACCTGGACAACAATTGTCCAGGCTACCACTATTTTTTAATAGAAATCTTTCAGTGTGCGCCGTTGCTCAGTTTAAGATAAAATTAATAGAAATCTTAATCCTCATCTAGGAAAACAGTGTGGGGCAATTGCCCTCCCTTCCTATTTATTTTATTTTTTATATAAAGCGTCCGCTACTGATCCGAAGAGCATCCTATGAATGCCGCATGCCGGACGAGCAGAGGATGCAAATTCTATTTGTTTTATCTGGTCCTATGAGCGTCCTACTGTCATCCTATGAATGGCTGAAAATGACGTCCGAAGGACGTGATTAGGTGTCTCTTTCTGCTCCCCCGCGGACGTCCGCCGGATAACGATGGGATATTGTAGGACGTCCGACGGACGAGGCAATATACTGCATAGGACGTCTTTCGTATGTCCTCAGGACGTGTTTGTGTTGTATGGGTATTATCACTGACCCAGATGTTGATCTTCCAGTTTTTATGCATCCTCCAAAATCTGCATCACTGTAACACTTTAATACTCTATTTGAATTTGTTGCGCGATAAGTAATACCAAAATTTCTTGTTTTTGATATATAGCGAAAAACTCTCTTTACTCTCACTACATCTTCAGCAGATGGGTTTTCTAGTGTTCTTGATAAAACTACTACGCTGTAAGCTAGATCTGGTCTCGTTCCTACCATTAGGTACATTAGAGCTCCAACTGCTTGTCTATATGGAAAAATAACTTTCTTAGATTCTTCAGTATTTTGCGATCTTGATTCCTTTAACATCGGTGTTGCTACTGGTTTGCAATTTTCAAATCCAAATCTCTTAAGAATTTTCTTGGCATATCCTTTTTGACTAATAGTAATATCTCCGTTTTTCTGATATTCAATTTCAAGCCCTAGAAAACAAGAAGCTTTTCCAGTAACTATCTTGAATCTGGCTTTTAACTTTTCAATGAAGATTTCGCACTCTTGTTGATCATTTGCAGCAATTAATCCATCATCTACGTACAATGCTATAATTAACTTTTTGCCATTCTTCTCTCGAATGTATAGACATGGATCGGCATCACTCACTTTGAAATCAAGTTTTAATAAAAATTGACCAAAACACTTATTCCAACAACGTGGAGCTTGTTTTAAACCATACAAACTTCGCTTGAGCTTGCATACTCTCTTTGTGCCGTCCTCATATCCTTCTGGTTGTTGCATGTAGATTGTTTCTTCTAATTCTCCATACAAAAATGCTGTAGATACATCAAATTGGGATAAATACATTTTTTCTTCTGCTGCTATACTCAATACGGCTCGTACTGTTTCTAATTTTGCTACTGGACTAAAAGTCTCAATATAATCAATGCCTTGACGTTGTCTATAACCTTTTATAACAAGCCTGGCTTTGTACTTGTTAATACTGCCATCTGGATTTGTTTTGATTCTATAAACCCATTTGCATGGTATAGCTTTGGCACCTTCTGGTAAATTAACTAATTCCCAGGTCTCATTTTCTTTTAAAGATTTTATTTCATTCTCCATAGCTTTCTTCCAATTAGAACTTTCCTTGCTGTTGATTGCTTCTATGTATGTTTCAGGATTTTCATTTTCATAAATTAATGACTCAGCTTCCATTATATAATCATCAAACCGTGCAGGCTTTCGAATCTTGTCACGTTCTCTCAATTGCATATCATGTGATGGTTTAACTTCTTCATCACTATCAACATCGCTGTCACTTAGATCGTCTTGTTTTTCATCTTCTTTAAGTTGTTCATCTTCATACTTTCCCTGATTAGAAAGATCGCTTGTATTTTCTCGTTTATTGTCGTTGAAGGGTAAATGAACTGATTTATCGCATTTATTCACTTTTTCATGAAAAATGACATCTCTAGAAAAAATCATCCTGTTTTCTTCTTTAATCCAAATTCTGTAACGCTCATCAGAATCGTAGCCTACAAGATAACCTTTGATAGCTTTCTTCTCCATTTTTCTTCGCTTTTGTACAGGAATATGAGCATAACATGTAGAACCTATTACACGTAAATGCTTTACTCTAGGTTTCTTCTTGATCCACAATTCATAAGGACTAACTCCCTCTACTGAAGATTTTCCCGTTCTGTTTAGGATATATATCGCAGAAGATACTAGTTCGGCCCACATTGCATCCGGAAAACTAATTTCAGGATTCGAATGTTTGAATGTTCTTGCCATTTCTACAATTGTTCTGTTCTCTCTTTCACTTGATCCATTCTGTTGTGGTGTAAAAGGTGCGGTAGGTCTTTTTGTAATTCCTTCTTCACGTAGAATTGCTTCAATTTCTTTATTGTCAAATTCTCCACCATTATCGCTCAAAAATTCTTTAATTTTGTATCCCATAGTTTTGGCGTGAGCAAGCATATGTTTTAACATAGTATTGACTTCTGACTTCTCTCTTATCATGTAACCATACCTAAACTTTGTGAAGCTATCTTTAAATACAACTAAGTATCGTTTCTTTTGAAAAGATTCAGGAAACGGGCCACAGACATCAGCCGAAATAAGTTCACCTGGTTCTGTTGCTTTCTTTCTGTTTCCAAAAGGTAAGCGATGTGCTTTTCCATAAATGCATGGTTCACATAACTTATTTTCCAGTTGAACTTTGATTCCTAACTCTTTTTCAAGCTTTTGTTTGATGTGACATTTATCTTGATGACCCCATCTTTCATGATAAAGTTGTAATAAAGAATCATTTTTCTCAGTATTGTTTATTTCTAAAATTTGCTTTGGCATGATTGGCTCAATTATTGCCTTAAACAAAGATCCAGATACATTGCGTGTTCCATATAGTACCACTTGGTTATTTATCTTTAACCAACATTCAGTAGATGTCGATCGAAATTCACTGTCTTGATTTCTGTCTTGAGCAGCCAACACTGAAAATAAATTTTTTTTTGACTTCGGGTACATACCAGACATCCTTCAGCTGAATTTCTTGACACTTTCCTCCAGCAAAAGATTTAAAACGAATAGTTCCTTTTCCGATTGCAGCCAATCTTTCCTTTCCAGCAGCCTTAATGCTACAAGGACTAAGAAATTGCGTGAAATCAGTAAAATACTCTGAACAGTTCGTGATATGTTGAGTTGCTCCATTATCAATCCAAAAAGCTGCTGGATCTGCTTCCGAAGGTACGTTTCGACAAAAATAGACATCGCTGCACCATTGGCGGTTTTCTTTATATATTTAGTATTACTACTTGGCGACTTTTTGGCTGGTTTTCCATCGGCAATCCATTTTCTACAATTTCTTACCCAGTGACCTTGACGGTTACAGTAGTTACAAATGTCAGCTCTATATGACTTCTCGATAAATTTGGAATTTTTATCTTTAATCTGTTTTTCCAATCTTGAAGCTACTAGTGCTTCCTGAACAGCAATATCGCCGTTTTCAACTTTGATGAAATTTCTCTCAAACATACAAAGTTGCTCTGTTAATTCATCAAATGTTCTGTCTTCGTTTTTAGACAACAACATCCAGCTAGACTTAAAGGTTTCAAATTTTCGCGGTAAAATTTGCAATACTTTACAAACTAACATTAAATCAGGTAACTTATTAACACCAATATCTTTAAGTCCGTTATTTAATTCACTCCAAATGGTTCTTAATACTATGTTCACACTACCGATACTTAAGATATCTTAAGGTGCGTTTTCACTGGTCGTTCTAACGACCTAAAAAATCCTAGTGACCCAAAACCTTAACCTAAGAGCGTTTTCACTGGTTACATATAAAATCTTTACGCCAACCAATCAAAGGCAAGTTTTTACTGCGCAAGCGTCTACTTTACGGCTTTACTGTCCGCAGATCGAACAGATGTCAAAAAAAGTAAACAAATAATTGTTGTTTGTTGTTGTCAGTTTAATTAGTAGTAGCAAATATTTTGTATAGAAATAAATCGAAAGTTTCGACTGTTTTCCCCACTAAAGGGTCTTAAAAAATGCCCCACAAATCATTGTTTATTCAAACTTTAAATTGTGGCTATGGATTTATACTCCTAAATTAAATAAAAACACTAGGTCACCATGATTTATGTATATTTAAAAACATACTGAATAAATTATTTTTCACACAAGTACGTGTGAAAAACGTTACGTACGTTAGTGGCACATGTGTAATAGAGATCGACTATAAATTTAATGTTGCTTTTTGAATTTCCTTTTAAAGAAATTGAGTAGAATTATATTTGTTAAATAAATCAACAAATTAAATAAAACATTAAGGCAATGTAAAAATTTGAATGTTCCGACCCGCTTATGAAGTGATATACTCACTGTTTTTTGTGAATCGTTTTTCATATTTCACAAGAAAAGTTAACATTTAAGAATGTTTATTTTTATTTTATTATTTTTTTAAATATGGAATTTTTTTTATATTTTAGTTTTTTTTATAAAACTTTAAACGTTTAACATTTTATTATATTTTTTTAAAAAATGGCACATTTAGAGAAATAGAAATTCCTAATAATGTTTATCTCTGTAACAAAAGAAAAAGAACAAAATTTAAGGGAAAAAAATATGTGTGAAAAAAATCTTTAAAACTTAAATAAAATCTAAAATAAAACCTTTTTTGTATTAGAGTGAAAAAGAATATTTTAGAAATTAATGGTGGAACTTGGGACCCATGAGCACATACAACTGTACCAGTGGTGTAATCGTAAAAAAAGCAGAAGGCATACGCTCAAGGCAGAGAGTATACCCTACAGTGTATATACTATAGCTTTTTTGAGAAACAGACGGTATATGGTGTTTCCCGAAAAAATCCCGAAGTTATACGGCGTATACCACCATATACCCTCCATACATCCCTGAACCGTACGCCTGTGACACTGGCAGATTCTCTTATACATATCATCACTACAGTCAGTATAAAATTATCCAATTTAGTTAAATCTACTTTTTGTGACAACCCCCCCCCTCCCCCCCCGCCCAAAAAAAAAAAAAAAATTAACAGTAAAATGCAAAATAAATGTACTTAAAATTGTATGATTACATGTACCTTATGATTTTACATCAGGGTGAAAGTTTTTTTTTTTTTTTTGGTGGGGGTGGGGGGGGACCCGTTTTTGTTACAGAATTGAGAAAAATAAATTTCTGTAAAGAAAAATCAAATTCAGTTGTTTAAATTCAAAGTAAACATTTTATCATCCTTTTTTTAAATGTCTTCCTGCTATACTTTTCTTCTGAGCTTATTTTGTTTGTAAATTACACATTTTAAATCCCAACAATTTTTTCTTATTGTGTGAAGTCGCTTTTATGGAGAATAATTTTGTGAAGGGGCTTCTTTTATTAAAAAGAATAAAGGGGTATAAATGTTTGCCGGGGCAATCCGTGTTTTTGTGAATAGATCACAAAAAAGGTACTTTTACCTTGGATATTTTTTTTTCTTCCAGCAATAATTCCTGTTAGTGTTCACTTGTATAAATTAGAAACGATGTACTGAGGTTGAAATAACAATTTTGGTTCATCATATTATTTCTCCTTATTGTTTTATTCCCTTTTTTTAATGAAATAAGTGAAAGGCACTTATTTTAAATGTATGTAATATATGTATTTTAAATGAAAATTTTGTATTTCAAATAAAATGAATGAGAGGTTTATATTAAAAAAAAAATGAATACAAATGATGACATTATTTAATGGTTTATCTCAGGATCGAAACTAGAGGGGGGGGGGGGGGGGGAGGAGGCATGTTCCCTGGTCGCCATAAGGAAAACGAAGGGGGTGTCAAATGAATTTTGGTTTTTGATTTCTTAAGAAGCTACACTAGTCACACGAAGAAACTCGCAAGCTAATGTTAAATATGGGAGCATTCTTTTCAAATTTCTCGCTTGCATTTTAATATTTTTAAATATTTTTTTTTCCTTAAGATAGCTGAGTTTGATCTTTAACATTGTTAGGTTGTACGTTTTCGATTTTGGTTCAAGTTTTTTTATGAGGCTACTTAAACTTTCAGAACCGGTTCAAAAAGTGAAAGTAATTTTATATATATATTTAAAAAAACTGCAAACAAAATTTAAAAAGTAAACATTTATCCTGTTAGAAACAACCTCAGCTGTCCCAAACGGAAAAAATCATTTAAAAATATTAAAGTGCAAGCGAGAAATTTGAAAAGAATGCTCCTATAAGTTTAACATTAGCTTGCGAATCTGCATAGTTTCTTCATGTGACTTCCTTTGGATTTCGTTTTCAAAGTTTTAATGAATCAATATTTGACAAAGTTGATTACGTATTTTTTTATTACATATTTTAAATTTTAAATAAGTCAGCGATTAGAATTAAAATTCTCTTCGTAAATTTACGTTGCGGGGGGGGGGGGGGGGGCAAAATCTATGTTTGTGCTGGGTGCAAAAAAGGTTAGTTTCAGCCCTGGTTTATTTCATGTGCCTGGCTGACATAAAGTACCTACCCAAAAATGTTGTGAATTTGATAAATTTCACTGGATCAAATGGCATAGCACTGATTTCACTAATAAATATATCTCCAACCGTAACATGCCAATGAAACGCATTATGTTGCCTCTCTGTAAGTTTAAATGTTAAATTATGATAAAAATGATAGAGTTACTACTAAATAAGTATAAAAGTAAAAATAGTTTTTTTTTAACCACTTTTTTATAAACATTGAATGTTTATAAAAATCATCCCTAATTTCAGGACTATAATTCATGTTGGTTCAAAAAACTTCTGTTACAATACATTAATTTGGCATGACTCTAATTATGGAAAATTCACCACTTCGACTTGGTAGAAAGCATGAACTACTGAATTTATTAAAATGATTATTTTTCCCCCCCGTTTTTTCAAGTATGAAAACAGAAAAGGCGAAAAAAACATTTTTGAAACTATGTATTGAGAATTTTTAAATTATTTTTTCGAAGTTCAATTATAATTTACTTAATATTAAATTATCATTTGATAAAAGCAGATTAAAAAAATTATTTCTTTATTATTGTAATTAAAAATTCTCTTTATTTTTTATTTATATTTCATTTGTTACCTAATATTTCGTTGCTACAGTTTCACAGCCAGTTGGCATGTTTTAATGACATGATTTGATGCAAACCCTGTTATTTTAACCATAGAGAATATTTGGAGATTTATCACCTGTGACTCTAACAGAAAAATGCATTAAAATTCATTTATCACTTTATAATTAAGTTCCTAAAGATACTAAAATTTATTGCCAAAAGAAGCACTCACGTGTACATCATTTTTACAATTCTGGAGTATTAGGTAACACGAGTCTACTCTTGGTTAGGGATGCACCGAATATCAAACTATCTGGTTAAGCTGAATATCAAAGTATTCAGCCGAACCGAATACTTAAAAAAACCTTTTGAAACACATTTTAAAAAACTTTTCACAATTTCTACCTTTAACTGTCAACTTATAAATATATTTAAAATAATTAGAAACAAGTTCATATTTAAATAAAATAAGATGTTTTTAGATTATTTGTTTGCTGTAACTTAAAAAAATAACCATGATGAGGATTAAAATGATGATTAATTTGGATTTTCATAGGAATTAATGATGTACAAATACAAGTTTCTAAATTTTGTTTAGTAAATAATATGTTTCTTGCTTTTTTACAAAAAAGAGTTTCTAACAAAATGGAAAAACTTTTGCGGTTGATGATAGGTACAAAGACAGACAATTTTTGTTCAGAAAACCATAATCCACTTTTTGAGTCATCATAAATACATTATATCTCATCTCACTCAATCTTGAATTTTCGTTTGTTACTTTAACAATAATGAAGACATCATAACTATAGAAACAGATGTCATAAATTCCCGGAGCCACCATCTTGGAATTTTTCTTGGAGTGAAAACCCCTTTTCCGCCAAGTAGTAAATGTCGCCAAACACCGGTTTATACGCATGTTAGACTTAACGAAAATAAAATGTAAATAATAAACAAAACTCGTTAAAGTGGCATTCACTAAATGTTGTATGAGCGCTATGCGCTCATTAATCGAAAAAAAAAAAATCACTGGATTCCGCAAACTCCTGCCGCGACCACAAAAATGCACGAAACTCATTAAGTGCCAATCAGTAATCGCGCTCATTAACTGAAAAAAAAACATCACTGGATTCAGCAGTTCTTGCTGTGTAGCATTCTCAAAATTCAGCAGTTCTCGCTGTGTAGCAATCTCAAAATGTAAAAAACTCGAAAGGCAACAAAATATACATAAAATTATTAACATACCTTAACAGACGTCTGCTTTCTTGAAAGCTCAAGCATGAAATACTGTCATAGCATCACCATCATTTTCAAAAATAGGCTTATGAATACGCATTGACACACTATAAACAAACCTCCTTTTTTCGTCAAAATTTCCTCAAATTTATTAATTACTTCAGCAAGAGTGTTTAAACAGACTACAGAAACCATAGTCAATCAAATACATCCAATAAATTTAACAAAAATAAAAAGACAGAATAATACAACACAATATCAAAACACATCCACAAAATCCTAAGCGAAAATGAGCTTCTCAGGAGTTCCCAGAACACGACATGCCAGAACTCACACGAGGTTCCACATATCGATAAAGATTGCCAACATAAAATCATCAAGAAATCTCGAAACATCCAAGATAGTGGCCACCTGGGAATATAAGGCATCTAAGCCTAACTAACTATTAATTAGCTAAGAAATTTAAGTACGCTTATAGACAAAAACAGAAATAGTTATGCTACTGTATTATCTAAATATTTATTACAGAATGCTAATTATGAAAAAACACTTTTAAAATGCTTTAAATATTTATAAATATAAATTTATTATAACTATATAAATTATGGAATAAATTTATTGCATGGTATTTTAAAAAAGATATGATACTGCAAAACAGTTTTTTTGTTTACATTACATTTTCATCAAATTTTAGGATAAAGTTATAATATAGATTCCCAAAAGGCAAATCTCAACACCTTAGAAATTTTAAATCAAAATATCTTACACATAATTATATTAAAAAAAAAATAAAAGCACTTTAAACATATTAATATTTAAAAAATGAAAGGCAAAATATAATACAAATATAAATAAATATTTGATTCAAATGGTAAATGTTGATTTTTTATTAAAGTATACTACTCAAAATCAAGTATGGGAAACTGAAAATAGCTGACTATATATATATTTATTAAAATAGTATATCACTTTTAACATTAAGAAAAACTTCATAAAAGAATTTTAGCCCTAAGCAATGATTTATAAAATTACACATGCTTCTACTTAGATTAGGGCCTAAATTCTATCAACTGTCAGAAGACTTTAATAAAGCTACGTTTAAATACAAAAACAGTTATATTAATTTTAAAAGTTGCAGAGATTTGTCTTACCTGCATATACTTAAAGTTGTTCTGGTGGACTTTAAAATCTTTCTAAAAAACATTAAGTTTATTATACACATAAAGGTGGCAACCTCTAATTATAAAAATGTTTCTGTCATAACTTTAATTTTTGAAAGATTACCTTACCATTAATTTTTTAAACATTATTTGCAACGGATAGTTTGTTTATTTAGGTTAATACAATGTGATAATTTATTTAAGTATGCAATGTTGCTGACAGTTTGTTTATTTAGGTTTTTTTTTTCTTTTGCACGTTGCATGCTTTATAAATCACTGTTTTCAATCTAATTTTTTTAATTTTCCGAACGAAAAATAAAGATTTCTCATTTAAATTTTTCTTTTTTTTTCTGCATTCATAATTATTAACAAAACAATAAGACTAAAAAGCAATCGAAGAATCAAAATTTAACAAGTTTCAGTGTCGGTCGATACTTAATTTTAAATCATACCAACCGTATCATGTAACTGCTCTGATGACAATAAATATAATTAACATAAGGAAAAAAGAAGACACTTTGTCGTCTTAAAACAACAAACTCTATCTTTTTTATTATTATTATTATTTTACTTTCAAAAACACTTAGTCTCATATGAATATAAACAACAAATTATTTTTGCATCTTTTAAGAACACTTTTTTACTTTAAAAAAGAAAACACTAGAAACTTTTATTATCTAAAAACATATCTCCCCTTTCCCTCGCCTTTTTTTTTCTTCATCTTTTAAAATAAAACCAAATAGTGCAATTGCCCTGGCAACAAACAAAATGAAGATATACGTAAGGCTGGCCCACACTTTTTTTTTTACTTAGCAGCAGACTTTATTTATGCCCCAGACTGAAACATATAAATGCTTATTTCACATTATATTTGCAATATGGGTATTTAAAAATATTTTCAGCTAAATAATTTTTGTACTTACTCATTGAGTAATATATTGCGTTCTCATAGTTTGTAGTGCAGCATGCTATTTTTGGAAAATGTAATTTAACGAGTAATGTAATTAAAAAAAGACTAGTTTGTAGGGAGCACAAATATTATTTTTGATGTTACTTAAATAAACTTACTTTACTGTCTCCTCTTTTGACATAGAAGTGGTACTCACAGATTTTTTAAAATCTTCTTTTCTGAAGTCCAAGGGCTTGGTCTGAAGTCCAGTTGCTTGCAGACGATCACTAATGGTAGTCACTTATTATACAATAAAACTACACACTTGTGATTTTCTGAAAGCATTCAAATTTGAAGATGTATCCCGGCACCAGCTGATCTGCCAGACGCTTACCTCCACTGGTATACTTCGTATTGATTGATATATACAATTTCTGGATGTAACATCAAAAATATTGATGCTTCTTACAAACAAGTTTATTTTTATTACATTACTCGCAAAATTATATTTTCCAAAAAACAGCATATTACACAACAAACAATGACAAAACTAGGACCTACTATAGTTTCATTACTTCTAATATACTATTTTGACCACTGAATTTATATACATCATGAATTCATGATTCGTCTAAAACTTTAATATACACTCAAACATATAGACTCAAAGAATCTCCCACAGAGAGCATTTTATTTTTTGATAATGAATTCCATTTTCAAAAATAGTAAGAATAATAAGTAATGATTTTTGAAAAAAATAAATAAATGAATAAATAGTTCTTTACTTTAATAGATAAATAGGTACATTTAAAACCGATGACCTATGCTGTAAGATAAATCTGTAGCCATACTTGTAAAAGAAATGCACCTAAATAACAATTTAAACAAAATTTTATAAATATGCATTTCAAATGGAGAATCTCCTATTATTTTGATAGCAATACTTTTTTAATAAATGAAAATAATTGCTAACAAGACATGCATATTTAACTTAAAATACATTGAATATGCATTTATAACTGCTTATCGAATTGGAATGGTAATGTGTACAAATTCTTCAAAATGGGCACATAGAAAAGCTACACATGGTCTGAATATCTCTCAATTGATTTAAATTTCATACAAAGTTATAAATCTTCATAAAAGTTTCAGCATTAATCTTAACAACAAAAAGAAAAATAGCACATCTGCAGGTGAAAAGCATTAAAATTAAAATAAAAAATAGATTAGCAGTGTTTTCCTTACATGACAAAGTTCACAAGTAAATATCTGAAAAGGAGTAAAGAGCAAACTGTTTTGCAATCAGATGTTTCTTGCTTAAAAGAGAACAGGAAAATACAAAATACAACGGCTTGTTTATTTTATAGCTAAACTTTGTTTACATGCTCGCTTAAACATGCATAATCAAATACCTACTATTAGCAAAACTGGATTAAAGTTTGCCTGTAACTAATTTTCCATTTAAAAATCAATGGGCTACAGTAAACAATATCCTTCTTAACAATTACGATTATTTTAAGTGAGCAAATGGAAATTTAAATCTAAATTGATCGAAAATACCCTATCAAGTAACCAAGTACAATCAATGAAGCAAGTAATTCATCTTAAGAAACAAACATTCTTAAAAAATACTTTTAATCTTTGTATACTATTAACGCTCAATAAAAATAAAATAATTTTGAGAACTGGACATATCTTCATCCTTATATCCGCAACAAAATCCTTAAACAAACTATATAATTAGTATTCTAATATTAATAAAATGTAGAATGATTACCAAAAATAACAACAATTTAAAGAATCCATATGGATTACCCACAATTTATTAAATTAAAAGACAATAATAAAGGATGATATCTATCCAACATGTCAATAAAACTTACCGTTTTGCTTCAATCACAAAAAATAGATTCCTCTTTGACGTAAAACAAAATAAATAAATAAAACGATATAAAACATAAATATCACTTAGTAAATTGACAACACCGCCATTATTATCAAAAGCTCTATTTTAATTGGCTGCGCTTAGGTAAGCCGTGCTTAGGATTGATCACGAATCAAACCTACAAAATCGCGTTCTAACGACCTAAAATCTTGTGTTTAGGTAAAAAGTTAGGTAAGTTAGACCTTGGGTAGACCAGTGAAAACGCACCTTTAGGCCGCCGAACTCTCTTAATTTTGAGGTGGTACCCTCCCGGAATTGGAACCTGTTCACATGGAAAAACTCACTTAAGATAACTCAGTGAACGTCACTGTGTTGTTTGCGCATGCGCTTAAGATAAAACCGCCCGCAACACCCAATCAGTTAATGCGAAGCTTTACAGCCAGCGAGAGTGAATGGTTGTGACTGTCTCTAGCCCGAAGAAAGTTGAAACTCTCTCAGAGAGTTTGTGGAACTCCCTCAGAGAGTTCGGAGGTTTAAGAGAGTTCCGATAACGCAGTGTGAACAGGGTATTACTTAGCTATGTGAGTTGATACATCATCGCCTAACGCCCAGTTAAATGCGAAAAATTCTGTACATATCTTAAATAACTGATCTTTTGACGTTGCTTCAAAATGATGCTTTAACGCTTCAAACATTTCATGTGCTGTTTCTTTATCCATAATCTTTTGATAAACTACATCAGTTACGGCACTTGCTATCACGGATTTTACGTAACTATTAGCTTTACGATACAAATCAGAACGTACTTTATGTTCCTTGATTTCTCTATCTTCAGCAGTGCTACTTAATGGTTCAGGTTTCTTTAATTTACCATCTATAACATCAAGTGCTCCTTCGTGATAATCAAGTAAATCTCTAATCTTGCGTTTCCATATTGGCCAGTCTACTACACCAGTCAATAACTTAACTTGTTTTGTTAAATCCATTTCTTCTTAAACTTTAATGCGATTTCAAAATCTTTTAATGATAATCTTCTCTACTAAAATAAACTAATGTTTTACTTCACTTGCTATGAGCAAAACCTAACTTATCTATATCTAATTCTAATCAATCAGACTTGAGCTAACTAGCGCAATTCAAAGCGAGCTGAAAAGCAACATAACCTATTAAAAATTATTAGTGTTCTTATATGCAGAGTATGATAGCTTCGAGTCGATTGATAATTAAATTAAGTACACATTAATAAGAAAGAAAGAAACGTATTATTTAGAAAAGAAACTTACGAAATGAATTTTAATAACATCAATATGGATAATAGAACAGCCATTCTTTTTATAACATTTTCTATAAGATACAACAAGTTTAGTTGTCTGTTACTAATGACCAACTCATCAATGCATAATGTCATAAGTTCACGTGAGACAAAATATGAATTAACATAAAACAAAAACTATATTTTAACACATTGCACTCTATATGTTTCATTGCTAGACCAACCAACTAACTAATGAATGATTCATATAGTTGATTCATTATTCAATCATTGGCGTCTGTTTACTTTTGAAACGCGTTTAACATTGAGAAGAACGTTGTTGGTCGTACTCTGATTTTAATTCTAGGTGTTTTACTATCCTTTTTATTAAATAAGCTAATGATAAGGTACATGTTTCTTCTCCACAAGACTTAAAATTTCTACAATTTGTGATTTATATGATGTCAGGAAATTTCATGTGTCACAACTTGTCTTTTAAAGTATTAAAATGCTTGGTTTAGGAGGAGAATTTCGTTTTTATATTTATTTGGGGGTAATTCGCAATATACTCTCCTTCGCCAATCTCCTTCGATAACTGCGCCAATGTGGCTGCTCCTCGGACGTCACAAAATATGGCAACCCTAAGATTTCTCAGGAGAGAGTTGATGGTTAAACTCCTTGTTTTCTAAGCTGCTTTCTAATTGGACCGAATTGGAAGCTTGTTTTTTTTGTAAAAGGCTTTCTTATTGGACAAAGAGGAGAATCAAGGAACATTTTGAATTTGTTTGGAAAAACGTTGATATTGCTGCAGTGGATTTTCCGTTGAAGAGTTGTCACTGTGTGTCGCAGTCGCGTGTTTTTATTATTTGTTTTCTCAATCTTGTATATTTTGAAACAAGTACTTATCTGGATAAATGCTTGATAGGTGAGAATAAATATTCGATCAGTTATTTTTCTTTTATTTTTACCTGTATTTTTGAGCATTGATTGAATTATGTACGAAAGAAAGGTTGATTGTTCCAAGCTATGAATGACTAAAAGTGACAGATTGAGTGATGCTTTTGAATGACATCCTAGAGCGCAAGGTAAAATTATGAATAAAAAAACGGGGGGTTCAGGGGGGCGGTAGCCCCCCTGATTAAAAAAAAAAAGGGCCCCTCTGATAAAAAAACAACAACATTGTTTTGCTCCCATTACTGTTAACAAACGCTCTTTTTTAATAATTTGGGTAAGTGAAAGTTTTGTTTTTTGGTATATTTTATAAAATGTATTTTTAAAAATATGAAATGTATCTTTTTTTAAATGTATTTCGAAAAAATTTGAAATTTTATGTATTATTTTTACTCAAAAATACAGGTTAAAATAAGAGAAAAATGACTGATCGAATATCTATTTTCACATTTTAAGCATTTGTCTAGATTGGTACTTGTTTCAAAACATACGAGAAATGAGAAGAGAAAACAAATAATAATTTTGCGTACTCTCTCCCGGATGTTGCAGTGCTCCGGGAGTTAGTACGCGAAAATGCGCCAATTTGGCGATTTTTGAAAATTGCGCCAAGAAGGAGAGTAAACTGCGATCGCACCTTATTTGGAAATAGTTTGGGCTTTGATGTATTATAATCCCGCATCTGCCATCTTGGATTGTTTTCTTGCATGAAAACTCCTTTTTCGCCAAGTACTAAATGTCGCCAAAGGTTAAATATTGTTGATAGATTAATAAAATATTGAGAAAACTGGAATATAATAATTATAACTATTAATTAAAAAACAATTTTTAATTCGTACCAAGAAAAAAATCCAAGATGTCGGATGCGGGATTATAATACATCTGTTCCATAGTTTGAGGCTATTATTTGATTTTGTGATTAAACAATAGAAATTGTACTTTTAATTTCGATGTGTTTTGTTAACTCTGTGTCTTATTAAAATGAGATCGTTTTTGGATCAAAGGGATCATTATAAAAAAAAGAAATGATGTATGGTCATGAAGGAAAAAAAAGTAGACACCCCCTACTAACTCTGCAACTAATTATAATAGTAGAAAGTTACTGGTACCAAACAATTGGAAATAAAGTCTACTTTTAATTGATGTATATAAAATTTGGGCTTAGATGTATTATAATCCCGCATCCGCCATCTTGGATTTTTTTCTTGCATGAAAAGTCCTTTTTTGCCAAGTAGTATATGTCACCAATGGTTAAATATTGTTGATAGTTTAATATAATATTGAAAAAACTGGAATGTAATAATTCTAACTATTAATTAGAAAACAATTTTAATTCATGCCAAGAAAAAAAAAATCCAAGATGGCGGATGCGGGATTATAATACATCTCTTCCAAAATTTGCTTCGGGGGCCATCTACAAATCAAAACCAGACCAATTTTTTTTTTTTTCAATGGCAACACCCAATTTTGAAAATATATTTTAAATCTTTGGTTCAAATTATGCCTAGAAATGAAGTTTCAAGTCATTTGGAAGATAAGGTTTTGAATTGTAAACATTCAAAATTTATAGCTTCTAATTTTAAATTACATTTTCATATTTTTGTTAATATCTCCAGAAATTATAAACCTTCTGTGATAATTTTCGTGTCTAATAATAATACTAAAAAACCCAAACATAAAAACTTTGAATTTGTAATTATGAAATTAATATAAAAAAAAATATGAATTGCAACCTACAATTTTTTGATAGATTCATATTTATTATGTCCTGCTTTATGAAAATTTTCAATTTCAAATTTTTCCTCCAATTATTTTTTGAATTAGTAAAAAACGTCAAAATGATGGCAAGGGGATCTGTGATGTCCAGAAAAGCATCATTTGAAAAAAATATATTTAACTCATTTTAACGAAACATTTGGGCTGGCAATTATTGAAACACATTAAGTGAGTGAGATGTTTATATTCGCAAGAAAGAGATAATATGTTAATAGAAGTGACATTACTCATTCTGTAGCATTTCAACAATCGAGTACCAAATTTAAATTTGGATACATCCCCTAAAATATGCTCATTTTAAAATAATTAATTTCTCAGAAACTAATCATACAAATTTCATGAAAATTTGGATTTAGGTTAATTGAAGAGTGTTGAATCTATTTCTGGTGTCAAACCTGGGTATTGCTATTGAAAAAAAAACAAAGTTTGGATTCATTTTGATATGTAGATGGGCCCCTAAGCAAATTTTACATACATCATTTAAAAGTAGATTTTATTTACAGTCGTTTGGTACCAATAACTTTCTTTTACAATAATTTGTTGCAAAGTTAGTAGGTGGTGTTTACTTTTTTTTCCACGTCTACAATACTCGAGTTTACCAAACTGCAGTTATATATGAGTACAGCTAGGGCCAGACTTGAATAAAAACAAAAACTTTCCGCGCACATAAATATTAGGTAAAAAAAAATTCTGCAAATTAATTTAATGTTTAATAAAATTACGTGTTATATTATTTTGACGATATGAACTAAAAATCATAGTTTAAAATAATTGTTATTTAAATTAAAAAATAATATTAATTAAAGAATAATTATTTTAATTTAAAAATAATAAAGCAAAAATCAATGATACGAAGGTGAATTCTTTTCAATTATTCTGTCAATGCATTTAGAAACAACCCAATCCTTAATATTGTGATCTCTTCGCACGAAATGCCAGTCACTCTTATAACACTACGAAATTATTCGATTTAACAGCCGTTGCCAGGCTAAATTGTCACTGCAGCCGCCGACGGAAAACCGATCGGCGACAAGTTTTATTCTGCGAAAAATAGAAATAAAAAGGTCTGTGATGTCAGAACAATGTTTTGAGTATTTAACCTTTGAATTGTGGACAAACAATATATAAATCATATATAAAATTGGGGAATATTTAAAATTTTTGATATTAAAAAAAGTTACAAAAACAAAACATAAGTTTTTCTTTTCGTAACTTTTTTCCGCAAAGTCCCGAATTTTTCGGAAAATTTTCCGCGCACGGCGTTCACCTATATTATACAACTCTGGCTAGGGTAAGTTTCTTTTTTCTAAAAAACTGTTTAGGGGTATTCTCAGTTAGGTTCAAGAAAATCAGCATTTAGCTAGTCTGCTTTTAGATAATTTCTGTCTAGATTCATTTGTGAACATTTTTATGGGTCATTCTCAGATAAAGGGAAATTTTATGTCCTTGATCAAAAGAAAAAAATTTAATGAGTCTAATATGAATGTTTTATTTTTATTTTAAAAAATAGATAAAGAACTACATTGTGCAACAGTTTAAACATGGAAAAAATAATAATTTGAATATTTAAAAAAAATAAAAAGTTGCAAATGTCATTACCATGGCATGTCCCTAACTTCAAATTTAATAATTCAAAATTATATTTTGAAGTGTTGGAAAGCTTTTGAGCAAAAACAAGAACAGTATAATAAAATTTTATCTCTCTACTTATAATATAATTAGTATTTTAGCTTCAAAACATTTTTTTCACTTAATTTTATTTAATTAAACTTTGTCCCTGGAGTTAATGGTCATTACCATGGTGCATAGTGTTTTCTTTCATAACTCATCACTAGAGGGTGCCAAAATATTCTTTTAGGTGCTGTATTGTAGGGTAGCACATGTTCTTACAAGTAATGGTGTCAAACTTTTTTGAAATAGGTATGTACTGTTTCATTTTGATACTTTTATTCAAAAACTGAGAACAATGTGTTTTTTATGTGTCATTACCATGTTTCATTTTACTAAAATATATAATAACAATTACTAACTGTATTAATTGAATTATAAAGTACTCTAGGACTATTTAGAAAGTAAATATACTGTAAGGCTTTAATTGCTATAATTTAGCCTAAAATGAGGTTAAACATCAAAAATGTCATTACCATGGTAATCATTACCATGTCTTTTTGCAAACATGGTAATGACCAGCAAGCCATGGAAATGACAAATTTCAAGATTTTTTTTTTCTAATATTTCACAAAAATTATCATCAGTAACCTAAATTTAAGTTAATATAAAGATTTTCTCTTACTGACTTATTTAAAAAATAATGAAATCTGATTTTACAAAAAAAAATCATTTATTTATTTTTGAGAACGAAAATGATTTTCCTTTTACATTATTTATGTTTATATTTATTTCATGAATGATAATAACAAGTGGGTTAATCATCAGTGGCATAGCCAAGGTGGGAGTCCGGACCCCCCCCCCCCCCCCCCCCCCGGAACTTCTTTATCTTGGACTTTGATGGGACCAACTGTTGCCCACACTTATGAGAAAAGACGACTTTATATGACATAATAACGGCTCATTAGTTGAGTTTTGTGACCCTTATCTTTCGTGACCCTTAACAGACAACATTATCAGTTACTTTAAATCTGCTGCCTGCAATTAATAAAAGTAACTTTACTTTTGGACTGGTTATTTCTTACCACTTTCGAAATACACTGATGAGAAAAATTAAAGGAACAACTATAAAAAGGTGCTTTATGTTAATTCTATTAAGGAAGCTTCAATGGAAGGGGCTCGGTTGACAACTCAATGTAAACATTATCACATAGTCCAGTGGGATTAATCTTCGCTACAGAAAAATATGCAAATTTTTCATCCCGTTCTTCTGGTTCATGTGTGAAAAGGAAATGTAGATGGATGATTTAAAGTCTAATTTCAAAAATTGTAGGAGAAGTTGGGTGAAATTTTCACTTGTAGTAGGTGGAATATGTCTTTAAGAAGACATTTGACTGATTGTGAGAAATGGCGTGCAGTAGGGAGAATGGAAGCAAGACAGACACTCTCGGGGATCAGCAAAGACTTAAAAATAGCCAAAAGCGTCATGCCAAGAAACTGAAAACGGTTTAAAGACACTGGTAATGTGCACCGACAACCAGGTCCAGGTAAAAAAGTGCCACAATAGACTATCGGGACCGTTATTTGGCAACTATTGCTAAAAGAAACAGGCAACTGACAATAGTTCAGATACCAAGGGAGTTCATTGCAGCAACAGGAAATCGACTATCCAGATTTACTGTGAGTGACAGGCTACATAAAAAAGGGCTGCACGCAAGAAAATCCATGATTTGCATTTCACTAACTCTGGCAGCGACATGCACCCGGTTAAAGTGGTGCAGAGATTATCGTCATTGGAGTACCACGGACTGCAGTCGAGTTCTCTTTACTGATGAATCCTGATTTTGTTTGGAGAGTTATTACAGACATGTTACCATATGGAGGGGAAAAACACACGCAATAAAGGCTGCAAACATCCGTGAAAGGCATTGATATAAAGGTCATAGAATCATGATATGGGTGGGCATCATTTTAAATAGCCGCACTGACCTACCCATTTTTACCAGTACAACTGCGAATGCTAGCTGAAATATACAGAGATGAGATTTTTGTTCCTCATGCAAGTTGTTTAAGGGTGCAATCGGACAATTTGGGAATTTATGCTTATTAATGGTCTAGAAGTGCTACCCTCCTCCACGGAACTCCAAAGTGTCCCTTCCAGAGCTGCAGAAAACCCACCCGAAAAAAAAAAAAAAATGTTTGGATTCAACATTACCTTTGACCTCAATTACTACTTATGAACACCCAGTTTAACATTGCTTAAAGACATTTCATGGGGGCAATAAGAGTTTTGTGTATGGAGAAGGTCTTGGGTGACATTGTCTTTAACAATGAGAAATCGAAAGCATAAATTGAAGCTAATCTGTGTATTAAAGTTCGGAGCTTGCTGCTGAACTTTAACAAATTTACTGTGAGTGACAGGCTACATAAAAAAGGGCTGCACGCAAGAAATTTGTATTTCACTAACTCTAAAAGTTCGGAGCTTGCTGCTGAACTTTGAGAATGCTCAATGGTTTCGAACTATCTAAAATAAATTGGTTGGGAAGTACAATAACAGAAACCATAGTTATTTTTTACGCATCCTAATACTTCCAAAAAAGTGCTAATCCATCACAAATAAATTTGTTACAAAAATTTAACATCCTTAAAGGCAACCAGATGTCAGAAGCAACTATTAGATATGGTTAGAATATGATACCAAAAACGGCTAGACATGGAATATAGAAACCCAAAAGAATTATGGCTGTTTTAGGTAGTTGTAACAAAACTATTTTTTCCATCATGAACTATATATGATGCGTATGCTTCTTACATTACTAGTTTCTGTGGCTGGAATTGCAAGATCTTTTTCTTAAAGATTATAACCTTATCTCAAAAACATCCATGGGGAATTAAGGGCCTACACGATTGACACTTAATGTGAAATCATTATCCAATATCTATTGCAGCACAAGTTCTTAATTCAATGGCAAGAAATTAAACATGGAAATTACTGTTTTAAATTTAACCACTTGATCCTAATTTTATTGTAGGCAAAGGTTACATGATATGAAACTTGATTTAAAAAAATTTCTCTTCAGTTTGCGCTCAGAAAGATTGCTTGAAGATACCTGTAACTAATATTGTTTCAAAACTTTCACCACCATATCCAATATCATCCTGCCATTTTGCTTTTGCTAAAAGTGTTGAAATTGATAATATGTTACAAAATGAATAATACAAAAATATGAAATTTTAAAACATTGTAGATTTTCCTAATGTATCATATAATTTAATAAATTACTTAAAATGAAATTTAATGTGTATGATCATTAACATGTCATTACCATTGTTCTGATTATCATTACCATGTTCTTACTTGTCATTACCATGTTCACACCTGTCATTACCATGCCACAATAGAAAACAAATTAATTAATTAAGGCCATAAATAAGGCCGTAGATTTCTGCTGATATTTTTCTCATAATGTGAGACATGCAAACATTCCATTAGTACAAAAAAATAGAGGTTTAAAAACAAAAAAAAAATTTTTTTTTTCAAAGGTAAAATTTCCCTTTATCTGAGAATGACCCTTATCAGCAAATTATACATAAAACTTAACAAATATGTAAAAATATTTGCAGTATCTTAATGACTGAATGTTTTGTGTGTTACAGAATTATTTGCATTTTTTTTTTTTTTTTTTAGTTTGACAACAATATTTCTATGGAAAACCAGGGTTGCAAAAAAGCTGGCTAAAATTAAAAAAAGCCAGGCCAGTGGCTTTTATGGCTGAATCGCAAAACAGCCGAGACACTTGGCATCGTTCAATTTGGCGAGGCGATAAATGGATCTTTGTTGTTACCAGTTCGTTTCGTAAATTCTTTCCACGCCTTCAGTTGTGTTATCTTGAATTTGGATTGGTTGAATGGGATGGGTGGATTTCTTGTGTATTGGATGGCTACGCCTGCCTTTGACAACTCAACTCCGCATATTTTCTAATTATTGTACGAGTTGCGAGACGAGGTGTAGAAGACAGATGAATAAAAATAAATGAGGGTAAGGCTAGAGTATGTTATTGTTAATATATTTTGCTGTTTTTAATTGTAAAATTTGAAAGTTAAAGTACCTGTGTAATTTAGTTTGAAATTGTGAGTATTTGTTCATTTTTTTTTTTTTTTTTGCTGGAAAGTTAAATGAAGTTTATCGACGACTAGAAATTTACAAAATTATGGCAATTCAACATTTTATAGAGTTGGTTTTCAAGAAAGGAGATGTTTGTTAAGGTATGTTAATAATTTTATGTATTTTTTAGTATAGTGTTTTATATGAGCCATTTATTGTATATTTCTCATGTATGCTGACCTTACGAGTTTTGTACATTTTGATATTGCTACGCAACGTGAACTGCTGAATTTTGATATTGCTACGCAACGTGAAGTGCTGAATTTTGATATTGCTATGGATTGAGAACTGCTGAATTTTGAGATTGCAGCTAGCGAGAACTGCTGAATTTTGAGATTGCTGCACACCGAGAACTGCTGGTGACAGTGATGTTTTTTTTCGGTAAATGAACGCGAAGCGTTCATACATGTATGCTGATTGCCGCTTTAACGAGTTTCCTGCGTTTTTCAGATTGCTGCAGAACTAGGTTGCTGTATTCAGTGATAAATATTATTTTTTTATGAACGCGAAGCGTTCATACTTCTTTAAATTAGAAATGAATTGTTCTATGTTTACTATAATATAAGCACGTACTTTCAATATTAAATGACCCCATGATTTTTTCTAAAAGTTGTTGAGAAATGAAAATTTTAATCATTATATCGTTACTCTGATTTGGAAAGGTACTTTAAAAATTTCACATTTTCAATAAACTTATGTTGAAATCGTTTGTTTTATTTTGAATCTCATAAAAATCAGCTTTCCTGTGTTTTCTAATACGTCGTTATTTATAAATGTTCTATTTCCCATGATTCCAGGGTGATGACGTAGTAAAAAACAGTCTGGAAGCATTCAGGAAAGTGGACCAATCACGTTAGTTTTCAGGTTGCTGCATTTTAGATTGGCGCATGTGAGGTAGTTGGCGCTTGTCAGAAAAGTCGCCAAATGGGGTGTCTCGGCTGTTTTGGGAATCTGCCGCTTTTATTGGTTTTAACCGGCTTTTTTTTGGCCAAAATTGGCCTTTTTTGGCCGAAATTGGCTTTTATACAGTGAAGCATTTTAATTATAAACAACACATTTTAATGTGTTCTTTAATTAGTTTTAATTACATTTAATTGAGGTAGAAATCAATATAACCTAATTTTTCAATAATGAAGACATTAATATTGGAATAAAAGGCCATAGCAATTGCTTTGTCTGGTTTACACTGACCTTAACACCCTTTTTTTTTTTTAATTTTACTGCTTTATATAATTAAAAAGGACGATGGTTGCTTAGTTATATTTTATTAACTAATTTTAAGGGATATTAATAATTCAAGTCTTATTTTATTTCTCATAAACATTTATTTAAAATCGCACATGAAGACATTTAATAAAAACATTATTTCTCTCTATTAAAAGAGTATTATAACATATGCATTAATTTATGCATGAATATGCACTATATTAAATAGCAACTAGCTTTTCAAAATTCTAATTCAACAAGTTTTATTTGGAGATTTTTTTTTTTTTAATTTGTTCTCTTTATTTTATGCACTTACATGTACTAAAATTTCCTCAAATGTTATATCCTTCCTAATTTTTCTTTCAACATTGTTCATTCTACAATTTTAATCTGTCCGTATGGACATATCTGAAATAAGTTACATAACAGCTTAGTAGCAGAAAAACTTTACATATATAATTTTTATATCAGAATATCGATTGCTTATTATTGCTCAAGTATTATATGAGATAATTTCAGTTATTAAATACACATAAGCTTTTTAGTTTTAATCAATTTTAAAAGTAAATATCAGTATATGTAAGAATGTTTCTATTTTAATGTGTGACATCCTCTTATTCTTTTATATAATCTTTAAAATGTGTGGTATGTGTAGAGCTATGAAAGAATTCCAAACCAATACTTTAGAGTTTAATTTAATGTATTCTTCTGAATATTCATAATTTTTTTTTTTTTCAGACCTAATGCCTTCACAGTTACATTCTAGCAGTTATAAGATCTTATCTATTCGACAAAATTTAATAGAAGTTTATATTTTTTTAGTAGAAAATATTTATAAGTGTATTAATAATAAATTAATCCAAATTTTATATGAATTATCTATAAACCACCTTTTTGAAAAATAAAAGCCGGCTTTTTTTAAGCGGTTAAAACCAAAAAAAGCCGGCCGGCTTTTTTTGGCCTGGCTAAAAGCCAGCAACCCCGGGAAATACAATTGCAAAATAGAAATTTTCAGCAAGAATAGCTGAATATTTTAAAATACTCAATGGAACTCCAGTTATACGTTTTGCTCGGGACCGGAAAACAAAATGTAGAACTCAGTAAAACGCACAACTCAACTAATGGTCTACCAGAACCATTTTTAAAAATATATCATGAAAATTTACCTTTTATATCTAAAACTGATGTTTTGTAAGTATTACTGCACCCATGACATAAATTCGCGGAAATGTAACAAAGTAAAAAAAAAAATGTACAAAAGAAAAGTACACGTGAAGTTATTTTATCGTAAAATCCTTATTAAAAATATTTTTTATACATGTAGAGTACTCAAAAGAAATCACTGGAATCGCTTTGGTATGTAAATCCTTTATCAAAAAACATTACAGCAGTTTCCTAAATTTTATTGAAATAATTGCTAATCTTGTATTTGTTTATTTTTTCCAGAACTGACTCTGAACAGTAAACTTTGCATTTCTGTTAGTAATACAGCCGTTTATAGTTATTGCTTGTACTCCTGACGAACCACTTTACTATGTCAAAAGCGGTCCACATCAAATGATTCGTCTTGAGTGGGATCCTCAGAATCAGACATGTTGTCAGTCAGCAAAGATGGAAAGCAAGGTGTAGCTAAAATTCCGAAATGATTTTCAGCAAAATATAAAAGTGAGACAATATTTCATCTGGAAACGCAAAAACCTAACGTATAACTGGGGAAAATATATAACTCAGCTAATTTTTAATGGCAAACGACCGGGAGCGCTGAGTTTAAATGTATAACTGAGGGAAACGGACAACTCAGCAGGGTTCCTACGGGTCAGGGAAAACAGGGAAAAGTCAGGGAATTCGAAAATTTAGGCAAAAAGTCAGGGAATTTTTTAAATATTTGAAAAGGTCAGGGAAAAGTCAAGGAATTTTTGATTACTTCCATCAGAATTTCTATTATCGTCGTGAATGAAGAAATTTTGAATTAATTATTCATCCAATCTAAAATTTTTATATAAAATTTATGAAAACTATATAACAATATGAAAAATAATTAAAAAATCGGAAATTCATAAAGCACATACTTTTTTCTAGCATTTATCTAAATTAAAGTCCATTGTGAAGGGTTTTACAATAATATATAAGCCGAATTTTTACTGAGAAAGGTCAGGGAAATTTTTGAATAAAGTCAGGGTAAACCTGGAAAAGTCAGGGAATATTTTTACCAGAATTGTGTAGGAACCCTGCTCAGGTAACGTATAAGTGGAGTTCCACTGTATTTCTAACTAAATTAGGTATTGTTATGTTAGCCAGGCACAATTCTCATCAGTAGCAATTTATTTTCTCCTTCTGAGTTTACTTTAGGTTTTTCAGTTTTTCTTTAAAAGTAGTACTTTAGTTTAAAATTTTCTGTGTTTTGCTGTGGTGTGGCAGCTTTTGTTTTTTACATGTTTAAGTTAGAAACAATTCTTCAATATTGAAATAAAATCTCTTGGTTTATATTTTTATTTCTTGTTAATTTTTTTAAAATGAAATGAAATAAGTGAAAGGCATGTACTTGTTTTAAATTAAAGTTAGGTATTTTAAATGAAATGAGTGAAGTGTTTATATTTTAAATGAATTAAATGCAATATTGCAGATGGTGATGGAAACAATATTTGGCCATTTATCACTGAGTTTAGCTAACATGAATATAGCAATGCATATGTTAAAATTTCATTGACTGTCATTTAATTATTTTGGTATTTGTTTACTCTAACCTCAACATACATACTTTCTATAAACATAACAACATTCTTGTACTTCTCTAATTCTTCAACATTCTTGTAATTCTCAACTTTCTATAAACATAAATTGTTGCCAAAGAGGGTACCTTAATCCTAATACTGAATAAATGTGCTGTCAAAACAAACTCATAGGATATTTCAGGGGCGAAACTAAGGGGGGGGGGGGGAGGCAAAGGGGGCATGTGCCCCGAGCGCCGAATGAAGATTTTGTTTGTCAATTTTTCCCTGGTAGCAGAAAGTTCGAGGCAGGAGACCGGCGTCGCAGATTTTCGTTTCTTTTCCAGATTCTTTTTCATCACACCTTTATTTTGATTCATATTATGTGTAGCTCTTTATTACTTACTACAAAAAGTTAAGATTATTATTAATAAAAATTTATAAAATGCCTAAAAAGCTACAGGTAAGTGATTGTTTGATTAATTAATGCTTCAGTTGTAAAAATATTTTACCTGCAGATTATTTTTTGCCCCTGAAATATCTGTCGCAGACACTTGGAGAAATTTCTGCTACTCGGAATTTTTCTCATGTCTATCTTTAGCACGGTATTATTAAAATCATCCTGACTGGGGTATGACAAAGCATAGAAGAATCTAAAGATGATATGGCATAAGGATCCTGTATAAAGCAGAATTTTTTCGATTCTGTTTTGGGGATTTTAATGAATCAATATTTGACAAAGCAGATTATGTAGTTCAGTATTACATATTTTAAATTTTAAAATAAGTCAGCTATTAGCAAATTAGTAAAATTCTCTTTGTAGATACTAGATAGTACTTGTCAAGATTTGACGGTAAATAACTTGAATGTTCCATTAGAAAAATTCTTGAATTTTGAATTAGTTGCTTTTAAATTAATTATTGAAATCGTGACAAATTTTTATATTGCATGATTCCTATTTCTTGAAGTCGAGTTGGAGGGTGCTGTCAGTCTAACCCATTGAATGAAGTGAAAAAGCTTTAAGTTTATAATTTACAACTAATCATGCTTGCCTTTTATCAGAAATTTACCAAAAAATACTGGGCAGAGCATTTATTTTTACTTACTAGTCTCATTTTTTTTGTTGAAAAAATAACAATCTATTTTTATTTTTTTAACTACATGACCTTTAAAAGCTGCCAAGAATTTTATTTATATCAGTCTCATTCTCTAAAAGCCTAATTTTGAAACTTGTTACTAACGATTTATAATATATTTTTTTTATTACTTGAATTTTATTTTACTTTTTTTTTTTCATTTTTTAAATATTAAACCATGGATATCAATATAATTTATTTTATAGTAGTGATCTTAAATATCTCAAAAATCTCTCTAAATATCTTATATGAATATTTTCCTTTCTTTCCATTTTATTTATTTATTTTGCGGAAAAGAATGGCAAACTTTTCCTTCTGACTCACACACCTATATATTCTTGATAATGGTAAAAAAATATATACAAAAGTTGTAGATCAGCTCAATTTATTTAATTGATAATTACATGCAAAATATTTTATATTAAATATTTTAAATATAAAATTATTTTTTCAAAATATTTTTGAGTGTTAAATTTTATTTAATGATAAACCATTCAAATAATAATAAAATCAAAATCATATAACTTCTCCTCTTAATAAAATATCATTATCGAAATGAATTATCACCAAAAAAGGTACAGAAATCATTTTGCCGGACGTTGGGCTTGAACATGCATCGTCTACAAAAGTTCAGAGCTTTAAACTGGTGCTTTAGACCACTCTGCTAACCAGACTTGCTCTACCTTTCCTCTAAATGGAAGATCTAGTAAATTTATCTTAATGCATGCGCAAATGTGTGAATTTTTGAGTCTTATATTACAGAATCAGGTTTATGCTTTAATATATATGATGATACTTTGCAGAAGAGTGGTGGTGGGGGCAAAATCCATGTTTGCCCTGGGTGCAAAAAAAAAAAGCTAGTTTTGGCCCTGGGATCCTTCCTTGGTTTTATGTCACCCCGATTAATTTTCCAATCTTTGTTAGAATGTTTTAGGTCAAATTATTTTCCCAATATTGATTGATGAATTATGGATATTTTTCAGTTATCAATCAACAAATGTTGCAATTTTTTCCCTGCAACCAGCCGACAAATTTCATATTTTCTTCCCCTTTGATCATCGAATTTCATAATGTTTTTTTTTCTTCGATCAATTGATGAAATTATCAATTTCGTGTCAAAAAGAGCTATAAGGACTATCCAACTGTAGAACTTTTTTTTCTCCTGGGCTGCAAAGCATATGTTTGTGAGGTTAAGCGGGCTGCGACACATTTATATGATAATTCAAGAAAAAAGGATAATAAAAAAAGGTAAGATAATAAAAGTAGTAAACTACGCAATAGAGCAAAATTATTAATGTCAGTGAAGTTGAACATCTGTTGCAGAAAAAATATTACAAAAAAATTTATTATTTTTTTATTAAACATTATTATTTTCAGAAAATATAATTCATGGTACATTTCTATTACAAATAGTATACAAATATGCTGTTAAGATTGTTATTTGGGAATAGTGATATAAAGTGTTTTTGGTGTCAATTTTATATGTGACAAAGTTCAACCATAATAAGCAGTATTTGCTATTTAATAAGTATAAAAGTTAATAATAATAATGCAAAATTTTCAAGTTCTAAAAAAAAAATAAATAAAAAAAAAAATTAGAAGATTATCTTTAATAAGTCAATCATTTGCTCAGCACATTTTTTTACATAAATATGTAGTTCAATTTTAATTAATTTTGAATAGTGTTTAATTATTGTTGAAGATAAACCCCTTTGCAATGAACATCTTTTAACTGATGCATTTTTGGGGTTAAATTATGCAAAAATTTGTCTTTTAAAAGTCTGGTGATAAAAGATTAAAAATTATGTAAAAAATTTTGATTGCAAAGCGGTATACACCAGTACAGCACAAATTCGACTACAGTATAAAACCATTTATCCGGAATGGTTGGGGTCAAATGCATTCCGGATAACTGGTTGGGCATTAAAGCAGCATCCACTTGATAAGTTTTGTGGCATATATGTGGTTGTGGCATTATTTCTGATTTTAAATTATTAAATTACTTGGATTAAAAATCAGATGCAAGAAAGATCAAAAGTTAATCAGAGTTTGAAAGAAGGTAATTTATGGGAATCCCTTAGGAACAAAAATTCTTCTGTTTCTTCTCCATAAAAATTAAAACATCTAAAATACAACTAAATATGTTTCCATTTCAAATACTAGATGTTGTCATCAAATTATACAATTGTTTCAAGCAATGCACATGCCAAACTGACAGTGTATGACACTTTTTTCTGCAAAGATTCTGAAATCAGTCTATTAGAAATAGCATTCCGGATAACTGGTTTTCCGGTTAACTGGTTTCCGGATAAATGGTTCCATGCTGTACATGTAAAAATAACTTTTGACTAAGTAAACAGCATTTAGAATGTATTAAGATAATTCGAAATTAATTATAAAAACAGGACAAAATTTTACCTCTGCATGAAAATATATAAAACAACAGTGAAGTTCTTAAAGACTTTTTATTCACACCTCAATTCATTTCAGAAATATGGATCAATGATTATGTGTCTTGGGCCGCATGCTGGCAGGCCACATGTGGCCCACAGGTTGAATATGGCTGGTCTAGAGTTAACATTATGTAACTACTAATATACAACTTGGTCATAAAGGGTCTCCCAAAATTCATGCAAGAAGTAATTTTGATAGAAAACACAGGTTTATAATTAAAAATTGTAATTTTTTTATTAATTCATGCATATAATATAGGATTATGTATGGAATAGCATATCGGGTAAAATGGCCTTCACAGCTTTGCTGGGTGTCCCAAAATTCACTCAAGATTTAAATTTTGCACCATTTGTGCTTATATTGCAAGATGTGGATGACATGTGCTTTCAACAACACGGTGCCACATGCCATACAGTCCAAGAAACAATTCAGTTGCTGCATGAGTCATTTCCTGGTCATGTAATTTCCTGTTTTGGTGGTCAGAATTGGCCACCCAGATTATACGATTTAATGTTGTTGGGTTTTTTTTTTTAAGTCTAAGGTTTATGCCAACAAGCCCCTGGTCACTCATGCCTTCAAGGAGGAAATCAACTGCTGTACCAACGAAATTCAGCCACATTTATGCAAAATGGTCATGGAAAATTTCAACAAAAGAGTATGAAAGTGCCAGCAAAGCCGTGTAGTTCATTTACCCAATATGCTATTCCATACCTAACCCTATACTGCAGGACCGAAACTAGGGGGGGGGGGGGGGGTCAGAGGGTGCATGTGCCCCGGGTGCCAGAACGAAGGGGCACCAGATGAAAATTTTGTGTGTCGATTTTTTTCATGTGTATGCTTAACACTGTATTGTTAAAATCGTCCTGTGTGGCTTATGCCAAAGCATAGAAGAATTTAAGGATGATATGGCATAAGGATCCTGTATTAAGCAGAATGTTTTTTGAGTCAGTTTACAAGATTTTAATGAATCAATGTTTGACAAAGCAGACTACGTAGTTCAGTATTACATATTTTAAATTTAAGTCGGCTGTTAGAAAATTAGTAACATTCTCTTTGTAAATATACTTTACTGATTGGGGGGGGGGGGGGGGGGGGGCAAAATCCATGTTTGCTCCGGGTGCAAAAAAGGCTAGTTTCGGCCCTGCTATATTGTATACTTTATGAATCAATAAATATATTACAATTTTTAATTATAAAGCTGTGTTTTCAATCAAAATTACTTCTTGCATGAATTTTGAGATGCCCTTTATAAATCATATAACTTACTGATTTATCCACAGAGGGTACTGTAATAAATAAATACTGAAAGTGTTTGACTTTCCTTGTAAGTATAAATTAATCAAAATTTCATATTAAAACAAGTTGACTGTATTTGTTATAGGGCATTGTTGAAATACTTGATTTATTGAAATTGCATTACATTTTTGTTCTAACATTTTACTTTATTTCAGTTTGTGCTTCTTCCTGAAATCCACTCTGAAGATACAATATTCAGATGACAGAAGATAAGTAAAATGATTTCAAGAAATTATATCATCTCTTTATTGCACTAAAATTATCTTGGGGGGGAAAAAATAGCTTTATGAAAAATTTATCACGAATTAAATGTATCACGTTGCTCTATTTTTAAATTGTCTTTTTTTTTTTAAATCCGTGGTTTTTAATAATTACAAAAATAAACCTTAATGTCTCTCATTCTTCAGAAATTATACATTCAAATAAAAGCTACTTTTATATGGTGCAGTAGAAATTGAAAAGAAATGTTATGTGACCAGTTTGAATTTAGCTCATATTACCAACTGTGTTTCACAAGTTTTAGCCATGATATTAACTTGTGATTCCTTAAATATAATTTTGTTTCGAATATACTTCGATACATTTTAATAAAATTTCTTCTTTATCTGAAATAGTGGAATTTAAGTTATCAAGATTTTCTGTTATTTTAACATGAGATGGAAAAAGCTTTCAATTAAAAAAATATCATGTGTATTACTTGGTTATTTACGCAGAGAACAAAAACTTGACAGTGCATCTTCCACAGCACTTCATTTTTTCAGACTTCTGATTTTAGTAAGTAGATTTATGTAAATAAGTGAGAAGCCTTTCACCTTATCATGCTTAAGTGATATCCATGCATTACTTGCCTATATGGAAAATGAAAAAAATCAAGACGAAAACATGACTATACATCAATCCCTTCATAGTGATGCACAGCCTTCCATTTTTCAGACTTCTGAATTTAGTGAGCAGATTTATGCAAATAAGCCTTTCACTTGCAAGATTTGCAATAAAGGATTTTCTCGGGAATATAATTTAAACAGACACAGCTACCTTCATGCAAATGAGAAACCATTCACCTGTAATGTATGCCATAAAGGATTTCCTGCCCATTGCAATTTGGTGCAGCACTATCTCATCCACACCAAGGAAAAGCCATTCGTGTGTCAGTGGCCCGAATGCAACAAAAGATTTTCTCGTGAATATCACCTACACAGACACATTCAGACGCACACAAACGAGAAACCTTTCATTTGTGGTGTGTGCGATAAAGACTTTGCACTGAAATGCAATCTGACTCAGCATTATCACACGCATACCAAAGAAAAGCTCTTTTTCTGCGAGGTGTGCAATAAAGGGTTTTCTAACAAAGGTGATCTGAAGAAACATCGTCGCACCCATACCAGGGAGAAACCTTTCGTGTGTGATGTTTGTAACAAAGGGTTCTCTCTTCGAGGGAATTTAACGAAACATTTCCTCGTCCACACCAAAGAGAAGCATTTCATCTGCGGGGTGTGTCAGAAACGTTTTTCCCTCAAACATCACCTGAAAAAACATCTTCAGACACATGGAGAGGACAGTACGCTCTCTGATGAAGTGTTCAACGATGGATTAGCTGAGGAATCAATTTTTTACACGAATTTTCTTTAACCCTTTATATTCCAAATTATGAATCCATGAAATTTTCATCTTCTAAAGCCTTTTTCGTGAATTTTTGAAACTACATTAGAAGACTTATACAATCATTTAATAAATTTTAGAAGGATTTTGCCAATTAAAACTAACTCATTAAATTTGAATTGATAGGGATTTTGTGCAATATTTATAACACCACTCAATTCTTTTATTTAAAATATTTTTTTTAGTATTTTATAGAATTAAGAAATGTACAAACATAATGCTCTTACAATAGAAATATAGGAATATTGCCTAACTGAAACTTTTCCACCATAATCTTTCAACGAGAAGAAAACTGAAAAGATGCAAATGAAAAAGAAATTCTCCTTTTAAAAATATTTTTGTTTTGTTAAAGCAATAATGCTTTTGGAACAAGATAAAGTAAAGTATCTATAGCTCATTCTAAATTGTATTACTATGTACTAATCTATGTGTACTTGTATTACTGTATGTGTACATGTATTACTATGTACAATGCATTAAATGAATTTATTACAAGTTATTTTAATGGTAAAGTACCATTGGGCATAAAGGGTTAAAAGGAATAACCTACTTGAAAAATGAAAAAAAAAATTCATGTTCATTTTTTTTGCATAATATTATTCTACACTATGTACTGCACAAGATCCAAAAATTTCTATGTCGGTATACATGTATGTCCTTGAAGTATCCTAAAATTGTTGTAGCTCATATGGTTTTTTGTTTCTCCTGAAATGTATCTTTCCTCCAAAACCATAATAGCCATCTTGATAATTTATTTTTCTCAGTTAGTTTGTCTCATTCGGCATCATTTGAATTGAAGGAATTTCAAACAATTTTATTTTTATTTTGCTAAAAAGAAAGTACCGTAAAATCCCGTTAATCCGTCCTTCTCGATCAAAAGTCCCCCCTCATTTTATAAACAAATTTGAAATTTTCAAAAAATCCAGAAAAGAGCCCCCTAAAGATCACTGAAGTAATGTAAATTATGTTAGAAGATCGCTAAAAAACACGAATTACACCAAAGAATCACTAAAAAAATGTGAATTACATCAAAGAGTTGTGAAAAAATGCTAATTTAATGAAAGAATCGCGAAAAAATGCGAATGTCATCAAAGGATCGCGGTAAAAATGCTAATTAAGTCAAAGGATTGCCGAAAAAGCGCAAATATTGACAAAAGATAGCATAAAAAACGAGAATTTTGTCAAAATATCGCAGAAAAAACGCTAATTTCATCAAAAGATTGCGGGAAAAACACGAATTCCGTTAAAGAATTGTGAAAAACGTTAATTTCGTCAAAGGATTATGAAAAAATGCACAGTTCGACAAAGGATCACGAAAAAAACATGAATTTCGTCAAAGGATCGCAGAGGAAAACATGAATTTTGACAAAGAATCGCAAATTTCGTCAAAGGATCGTGAAAAAAAACGCATATTTTGTCAAATATCGTGAAAAACCCCACAAATTTCGTAAAATATCCCGAAAAAAAAACCCAGCAAATTTTATGAAAAGGTCGCGGAAAAATCCCGAGTAAGTGCCCCCTCTGATTATTTTACGATTTTTCGTCATGTTTGGGGGGGGGGGGATTAACGGGATTTTACGGTACAAAAATGTTTTTTTCAAAACTTGAATGAAATAAAAATTATACAAAATTTTTTTTTGTAGTGATAAGATGAGTGGCTTCTGAGGAAAGGTAGTACATTTAGTTAACAGGTAAAACACCCAAATAGATTATCTCCATAAGGGTTTGAGGGAAATTTTACAGTTTCAAAAAGTGCATTTTTCCTTTTCTGAAAGTCTGACATTTTAAGTGTCCTCTCAAAGCTGCTTTTAAAAAATTAAAACACAGTTGAAGTTATAGCAGTTCTTGTTGCACAGTTATCGAATGAGTGGTATTTATACCAAAACTTTAAACATAATTTTCTCAACATAATGTTTTTAAAATAGAATTTCTTCAAATAGTGTTCGGTTCCTGAAATATCACAGCAAGAAATAAATCGATTTCCAGTCTTTTCATTAAACAAATACCTATATATTTCCCCAGATCATGGCATGTTTTTACATTTTTTTTAATTTGTTCATTTTCATAAACAAAAGAAGGTCAGATTTTTGTATGCAACTGATATATTAAGGTGATATTTAACTTTGTAATATCAATATTTATATATATAAAGAAAAAAAAAAGACTAATAAGAAATTATCTGCCATTAGCCACTTTTTCTACTAAAAGACACTAATATTTTTTGTCATGCCGGAAAAATTTATATAATACAGCACTCCTTCAAACTTGCATAGCTTGGAACCAGAGCTTGTGTGTATTTGAGAAATTTGCAGATATTTAGTCATTGCTTTGTTTTTGCTTGCAATAATAATGCTTGCAATATAGTAAAATAATTAAGTAAAGTAATAAACTAAAAAGATAAAAAGTAAGATAATTTTGAAAATGATTCAATTATTAAAAGTAAAGCTCAATTAATAATGTATAATTAAATATACATAATAAAGATGAGATACATTTTCCTTGAATTATCCGATGGAACTTTCCTCATAAAGGTACCCTATTAATTCACATCAAAATCATAAAGGAAGGAAGTTTTATTTCAGGTTTAGCCCAGTCTTAATAAATATTTGATAAAAAAGATTGTGATTACCAGTAATATCAGAATTTTTTTTTTTTTTTTTTTTTTTTTCCAGAAATAAATTTATATTTTATTCATGAAAAACGACGAGTTCAGTCATGTAACATAACTAGAATTACATATTAAAATACATGTAGAATGATATGAAATAAAAAAATTCTGTAAGTTTGCCCCTACATCTGAACTGAAAGTTTCATTGTTTAAATCTGCGATGATATGTGGATTTTAGACATTTACAAATTTTTGTGGATTTGAGGGAATCTCCTTTATCTATATAACCAGCAATGTTTCTACTCTTGCTGGCTGCAGTATGCATGTTAATATTAAAATATTTATCTGGATTATTTAATTTTAGATTAATGCTATTAATTTAGATTAATACTATTTTTTAAAAAGTTTAATGTTTAGCACTTTAAAACAAAAAAGTGGCCACTATTAAAATTTCCTCTAGCCACCAATGGATTTTCCAGTTTCTCCCTTTATCTATGCATCGGAAAATTTCCTACATTTATGATCATTCAAAAAACATTTTGTTTAATGTGCTGCAATTATTATCATAATAAATCATTTTACCAATCAAAACTAATAATGTCTAACGAAGGCTGCTATGTATGAGGCTGTGTATGCTGTTGCCAAAATGAAAGAAAACTTTCTATTGGTGATATTGATGTCCACATAACAGAAAGTTAAAGAAGTAATGCTTTCATGTGTGCAGGCATAATGTATGATAAAGATGAGAAACATTTATCTTGAATCATTCAATGAAACTTGCGACATAAAGGCACCCTACTAATTCACATAAAAATCATAAAATAAGGAAATTTTATTTAATATTTAACCAGACTCAACCCCTTGGGGACGTGCAACTGGTATATGTGCCACTTAAGGTGCTCAGAATCGTTATTTATTCCCATCAATTATTTTTTATTGCAAATTTTACCTTATTTACACAGCGTTTTCGCGATTCAACTACAGAACATTTTCTTCTTTGAAAAAATGATGGTAGAAGATTAAAAATTAAGCAGAGTGCTCTTGTCGCAAAAGGGGTTAATAACCAAAAATAGCTTGATTAATACATAAATATATTTGGTAAAAAGATTGCAATTACCAGTAATATCAGCAATATCTTGTTTTTTTTTTTCAGAAATAAATTTATACTTCCTTCAAAAAAAGCATCAGTTCAGTTATATTAACAAAAATTACATATTAAATACCTACAAAATGATATAAAAATTAAAAAGTCTAATTTTGTGATATAAAAATAAAAAGTCTTAATTTTGTCCCTAAATCGGAACTAAAAGTTTAATTGTTTACATAAGCGAAATATGTGTGGATTTTAGGTGTTTACTGATTTTAGGGTTGTGGATTTGAGGGAGTCTTCTGTATTTTTAAATCGTATGAAAATGGATCCTCCACCCCACACACACTGAGATATGTTATATATATATTTCTATTATTACTTAACATTTAATTAGTGTTGACTTTATTGAGCATGAATATTAATTTCTCATTTCTTATTTTAATTTGCATAGTCACAAGCAATCTCTTGGAATATTTCATCTCCCAATGTAAATAACAAATAGCCTGATAATGAATTCAATATAAGATATATAATAAACTATATTAGACCATTTATTTTTGTCAATATTAATTTGATTTGTAAAGTTTACTTTTTATTTAATGATTAAAGGAATATATATTTTATGCATTTAAATCAAATCAATGTATGTAAAAAGAAAGATAATATGTTGCAACATAATAAAATGTGTGTTATAATTTTACATTGTCCTTTTATTCATATCTATTTATTTAATACATTTCTATAACTGCACATAACAAAATATAGGTTGTTGAGGGAGTGCTAAATATTAAAAGATCTATATTTTTTAAATGTAAACCAATGTCTTAGTTAGAAACATTGTTAGCATGAATTACACTATATGAGGGGCTCACAACCATAGTAGACAAAGTCCATTTTGAAAAAAAAAAAAAAATAAGATAGTCCATTTAGAAGATGCATGAAATCTGTTTTATCTACTTCCAAAGTAAACCAAGGCTGTAAATATATGATAAAGCAGGCATGAAAGAGTTCCTCCTACAGGAGGAATTCCACCTTTTGAAAATAAATTTTGGACATTCTCTGGATTGATGCAAAGAAAATATTAGAAGCATATGGGGGGGGGGGGGGGGGAGGAGGAATCAAAGGCAAGCCTTTATTATAAGCAATTGAGTTCTTTAAGTAGGGAAAGGAAGTTTCCATAAGGTTCTTTTGGAATAGAATATTTTATTCTATTTATAAAACGCTTCTGGGTAATATCAGTGATGCATTTTTGGAAATGTATTTCTGGAGTAAATATCAATTTGGCGTGCATATATTTAGCATAGAGATTTTTTTTTCTTTTAAGTAAAGTCTTAAACATTCAAAATAATACATTTATTTTGAAAAATTAATCTCTGTACTTTACATAAGTTCATCAGATACATTTGGATGGATTTACACTTTTAGCAAACTGTTTCCAATTTTCTTTTTTGATTTAATGAATTTGTACATTTATTGTTATTTTATTTTTTTTTGCTTATAATACTTTCTAAATTAAAAAAAAAAAAAAAAACCCATATGTACAGTTATAATTCATTTTTTTGTATGAATAATTGTTGAAATGCATCTAAATTATACAAGTTTGTCCTTATTGTATAGATGGAAAAAAATTTCTACCTTTTTTCCCATTTCCCACTTTCATGCCTGTAAAGTACAGTACAGAACCATTTATCTGGAATGGTTGGGGTCAGATGTATTCTGGATAACTGGTTTTTCCGGTTAACTGGATGTGCATTAAAGCAGCATTGATTTGATAAGTTTTCTGGAATATATCTGGTTGTGGCATTATTTCTGATTTTAAATTATTAGATTACTTGGATTAAAAATCAGATGCAAGAAAGATCAAAAGTTAACCAGAGTTTGAAAGGAGGTAATTTATGAGAATCCCTTGGGAACAAAAATTCTTCTGTTTCCTCTGCATAAAAATTAAAACATCTAAAATACAACTAAATATGTTTCCATTTCAAATACTTGATGTTGACATTAAATTATACAATTGTTTCAAGCAATGCATTTGTCAAACTGGCAGTGTATGACACTTTTTCTGCAAAGATGCTGAAATAAGTCTATTAGAAATATCATTCTGGATAACTGGTTTTCCGGTTAACTGATTTCTGGATAAATGGTTCCATACTGTATATGAAAACAGACTTGGTTCATGGTGGAAGTGGATAAAATATATTTTATATACCTTCTCAATGGAATACAGTCGAACTCGCTTATAGCTAGCGCAAAGGGACCATGTTATTTGCTCATAAAAAATTGCAAAAATTCATGCATACTTAATTTATTATACATACTTTATTTATTTTTTATTTCTGTGTAATACAAAAAAAGTTGGTTAATTTGTTTTGAACTGTCTTATTGTCTCTTAATGGTGTTATTGTTCTTCGGAGAAGACTCGTGGCCTGAAAAACATTGTCATTCGCACCCCTGGCTTCAAAAAAAGTTTGAAGTTTTTCTGCATATTCAATTTCGGTAGGGTTCGGAATGTTAAAGTAATTTTTCCAAGAAACTATTATCTGAGCTGGAGGGGTGGAAGTCAATAGAAATTTTATGAATCACAAAAATATTACTTGCTATAATCGGGGTTTTCTCGTTAAAAGTGAGTTATGCCCCAATAGACTTAACATTGTACCAACCAAGTATTTATGATTTCCTCGTTAAATCAGGGCTTGTTATAAGCGAGTTCAACTGTATCTCATTATTCCCCTCTGAAATGGATGGCGATAGAATGAGCTGAGTTGCAGCTGCTTTCTAAAAGTAACTGGATGATAAAGGGCTTTTCACAATTTGCCATTTTTTAATTTTCTATCTTATTTTTTTATTGGTGCTTTAGAATTCCTTGGAAGAATCATCAGAAATACAGTAGAAACCTGTTACAATGAATGTCACTTAAATGAATTTTTCAGTCTAACAAATATTATTTGGATTGTTAAAATCCTATTTCAGAGGTCAATGCAGGAATTTTTTGGGGGACCTATTTTGTGAAAAAGGAAAGATATTTTTGTGAAAAGTAACATTTTGTAACCAAACATGAAATCCAGTTACTGAAATTTGGACCAAGCATTTATTAATAATAACTTCTTTAAATCCTGCTAAAATTTTCCTTTCTGGTGAACTTCTTTTCTTTTTTGCAATTTACACATTTAAAAACCTAACAATATAAAAATAATTAATGAAGATCCCGGTAGTAGAAATTTTAAGATGGGAGATGTGCGTCGCAGATTTTCTTTTCTCTTTTGTAAATTCTTTTTCCATCGAACCTTTATATCACTTTGTATTATGTTTAGCTCTTTATTACTTAATACAAAAACTTACGATTATTATTTAAAAGAATGTATAAAGACATTACAGGCAAATGATTCTTTGATTAATTAACGCTTCAATTGTAAAATATTTTACCTGCAGATTATTTTCTGCCCCTGGAGTATGTGTTACAAACACTTGGAGAATTTTTTGCTAGTGGGATGAAGAGTATGTTTTCAGGGAATAGAATTTTGGGAAGGGGCTTATTTTATTAAAAGGAATTTTGTGAAGGGACCTGTTTTATTAAGAGAAATTTTGAAAAGGGGCCTGTTTTATTATATAGATTTTTGTGAAGGGGCCCTAAATAGGCCCCAAATTTTGTCTGGGTCGATACCTGTATTTCATTATGAAAATATTCTCTCTCCCCCCCCCTCCCCAGAGATTCATTGTAATGAGATTTTACTGTAATCCATTCCAAAGGGGGAGAAATAAACATCCATTCCAAACCTACTCATTGACATACACTCTATGGAAATGTTAAATACTAACTCCCGGGATGAGGAGATTGTCAAGTCAAATTTGTTAGAAAGTCATTTAATAAATTGAATTAAATTATTGAATTAAAATATAAAAATGTTGCTGATTTCATAGCGGTCTTTGAACTCCATGAAAGAAAAATGGAGTACAATATATTTTTTAAATTTAAATAGAGATTTAATAGTTGACATCTAGAACACAGCACTTAATTAGAAAATCACTTCTATCACTTTACCTCCAAGTAAATAGTCTTATTTAAAGATAACCTGTGCACTTAGCTGAAATTGTTCCATTTTTTCACTTATACCCCCTGGCTTCTGAGGTCCTTATATATAGTAGATATTCCTTTTCTGTAACCTGTTTAATTTCTAAGAAATGTATTTGTTTTATCTATGCATGTAATGTGACATTCTCACAGAGTATCTTACATGGTAGTCTATGATGGTAATTTGGCATGGTCCCCGATTACTGAAAATTTACCACTTTGATTGACCCTTGATAGAAGGTTTAAACTAGCGACTTTATTTAAAATATTATAATTTTTGCTCTATTTCTTTTTTAAGATATGGCAACCATAAAGAAAAAAATCATTATTTAAACTATTTATTCAAGATTTTTAAATTGCTTTCTCAACAAGTTATCATAATTTATTTTAATCAAATTTGTTTTATTATTATTATTACTCTGTATTTTTTATTTATATTTTCCACTCTTTAGTGTTCAAAATATTTCATTGTTGCAATTTGCATACAGTAAAGTTTATATGACAACATAATTTTAGTTATATGTTGTTTTCATTCAGACTTTAATAGTTTACCTTTATAAAACTATATGAAAAATCACTTGAATACATCAGACTAAATTAATATTTGCTTAAAGTGATAAGATACTTTTAAAAAGGCAAAAAAACCCCTTTATTTATTCATATTAGACATGTTTCATTGCTCTGATGGCAACATTCTCAATAATAAATATTATACAAATACTTTCGCAAAAATTTTTTTAATTGAAAACTGGGAAAACAAAAATTACACGATCTCAAGCATAATGAAATTAACTGCAACATTTCATTGTGCTTGAGGTCACGTGACTTTTGTTTACCAGTTTTCAATTTAAAAATTTTTTGCGAAAGTATTTGTATCATTTATTATTGAGAATGTTGCCGTTGGAGCAATGAAACATGTCTAACATGAATGAATAAAGGGTTTTTTTTTTTGTCTTTTTAAAAGTATTTTATCACTTTAACCAAATATCAATTTAGTTTAATTTACCTTTATTTATTATTATTTTTAATTACAAATGTTAGTTAAAAATTAACTTAAGGGTGTTGGTCAGTGAGATCTCAAATTTCCCTTGTTCATGTTAAACCTATGGATATAGAATGCATTTGTATATTTAAAATATTTCCTCAGGAAATGAATATTTTTAATGTTTTGAATTTTTTACAGACTTTTTGAATTTTTCATATAATTATTGTTATGTTCTTAGTAATTAGATCATCAGAATGTTTAATAACAATTAACAAATTCATTAAACCTGGAAGACATGATTTTTTAAAAAAAAATAGCACGTGCAACACAACCACATTATATTGCCAGCCATAGTAACGAACTCTTGACGGTTGCCAATGTGAATCAGAAAAGTTCTTTGAATCCATTCAGCTCACTGTTTGTCAAGCAATTGCTCATGCATGTTGCCACAATTTAAAATTTGTAGCTTTTAAAATATTTTTATGTTGTCATTTCATAACCAGCTGGCCTATTTTAGCAAGAGTGGCTTGGCATATCGTTAAGTTTATTATTGTTGTAACCATAAAGATTATTTTGTAATTTATCACAAACATCCAGCTAATGGAAAAATGCCTTAAAATTGATTTATTTCAGTAAAAGATTATTAATCTGCACAACTTTGTTTGTTCTAAGCGTTCTGTGGATTTGAGACTTTTTGTTAGTTATAGGTAATGTTTTTAAAATCTTTGTTTACATATTTTTTAATTCATATTTTCAACAAATTTATATTGTTAATTATTAAAAATAGATAAATTATTCACTTAAGCATATAAATAAGGTAAGAATTTTTGAAAATATACATAATTTCTTATTTTTTAGCTTTGCATCAATGGTTGTCTGTTTTAAGACATTTGGTTTATGTTGATGAATTTTATCTTGCAATCTATAAACAGTCCCATGTTCTTACTGGATATAATTACTATTGAATACATGGTGTTTTTGGCTCAATTTATTCTATACGGTAATGTTACATTCATGATGCATTCTCACATAATTTTGACTTGTAAGTCCCTGAATAATAATTTTTATTTTAGTACATATTCTTGATTTTTAGGTAGCTTTCATTACAAAAAGCTACCTATTGCAGCCGTTCGGAGGAAAGCGATTAAAAAAAATTTTGGTATATTTTCATCGATCATGACCCCCAGACCCCAAAACCACCCTCCGTTAATAGTTGATATATATATATATATATCTGACCTTTGTCATACTGTAACTCTCGAATTTATGAAACGATTTGGATGTAATTCGGTATGTACATAGTACATACCAATGTCTCAACCGAGTTCGTTGGCCAGCTTCATCCGCCATTTTGTTTAAAAATGGTGGCCATTTAAAATTTTTTTAAAAATTTAAAATTTGAAATGTGGTACCAAAAAATTGAAAATTGAAAAAATATTTTTTTCTTATGTATTTGATCTTGATACAAAGATTCGGGAGCAGTTTTTGTTTCGTCTATATCTTAAAACATGGCTGAGTTATAGCATTTTGAATTTCTAGCGTGGCTGACATTTTGAAACGTCCTGATATTTGTCACGTGATAAGAAGCGTATTTATGAACCGATTTGGATGTACGTTGGTGTGTACATAGTACATACAAATATCTCGACCGAGTTCATTGGCCAGCTTCATCCGCCATCTTGTTTCAAAATGGCGGCCATTTAAAAAAAATTTAAATTTAAAATGAGATACCAAAAAATTGGAAAATGAAAAAGATTTTTTTCGTGTGTGTTTGACCTTAATACAAAGATTCCGGAACAGTTTTTGTTTCGTCTATATCTAAAAAAATGGCTGAGTTATAGCATTTTGAATTTCTATTGTGGCTGACATTTTAAAACGACCTGATTTCTGTCACGTGATAACAAGTGTATTTATGAACCGATGTGGATGTTACTTGGTCTGTACATAGTACATACAAATATCTCGACCGAGTTCGTTGGCCAGCTTCATCTGCCATCTTGTTTCAAAATGGCGGCCATTTAAAAAAATTAAATGAGATACCAAAAAATTGGAAAATGAAAAAGATTTTTTTCGTATGTGTTTGACCTTAATACAAAGATTCCGGAACAGTTTTTGTTTTGTCTATATCTAAAAAAATGGCTGAGTTATAGCATTTTGAATTTCTATTGTGGCTGACATTTTAAAACGACCTGATTTCTGTCACGCGATAACAAGCGTATTTATGAACCGATGTGGATGTTACTTGGTCTGTACATAGTACATACCAATGTCTCGACCGAGTTCGTTGGCCAGCTTCATCCGCCATTTTGTTTCAAAATGGTGGCCATTTAAAATTTTTTAAAAAATTTAAAATTTGAAATGTGGTACCAAAAAATTGAAAATTGAAAAAATATTTTTTTCTTATGTATTTGATCTTGATACAAAGATTCGGGAGCAGTTTTTGTTTCGTCTATATCTTAAAACATGGCTGAGTTATAGCATTTTGAATTTCTAGCGTGGCTGACATTTTGAAACGTCCTGATATTTGTCACGTGATAAGAAGCGTATTTATGAACCGATTTGGATGTACGTTGGTGTGTACATAGTACATACAAATATCTCGACCGAGTTCATTGGCCAGCTTCATCCGCCATCTTGTTTCAAAATGGCGGCCATTTAAAAACATTTTAAATTTAAAATGAGATACCAAAAAATTGGAAAATGAAAAAGATTTTTTTCGTGTGTGTTTGACCTTAATACAAAGATTCCGGAACAGTTTTTGTTTCGTCTATATCTAAAAAAATGGCTGAGTTATAGCATTTTGAATTTCTATTGTGGCTGACATTTTAAAACGACCTGATTTCTGTCACGTGATAACAAGTGTATTTATGAACCGATGTGGATGTTACTTGGTCTGTACATAGTACATACAAATATCTCGACCGAGTTCGTTGGCCAGCTTCATCTGCCATCTTGTTTCAAAATGGCGGCCATTTAAAAAAATTAAATGAGATACCAAAAAATTGGAAAATGAAAAAGATTTTTTTCGTATGTGTTTGATCTTAATACAAAGATTCCGGAACAGTTTTTGTTTTGTCTATATCTAAAAAAATGGCTGAGTTATAGCATTTTGAATTTCTATTGTGGCTGACATTTTAAAACGACCTGATTTCTGTCACGCGATAACAAGCGTATTTATGAACCGATGTGGATGTTACTTGGTCTGTACATAGTACATACCAATGTCTCGACCGAGTTCGTTGGCCAGCTTCATTCGCCATCTTGTTTCAAAAGGGTTGCCATTAAAAAAAATTAAATTTAAAATTTAAAATGAGGTATTAAAAAATTGGAAAATGAAAAAGATTTTTTTATGTGTTTGGCCTTGATACAAAGATTCCGGAGCAGATTTTGTTTCTGAAAATTTTTTCTTTTGTTTATGTCTTAAAAAATGGTTGAATTATAGCATTTTGAATTTCTAGTATGGCTAACATTTTGAAACGATCTTGTATTTGTCATGCGATAACACACGTATTCGCCTATTTCCATATAAGAAGGCATGTGGATAGTATACATCAACATCTCACCCAAATATAAGTTACTTTAAATAAAAGCAGCTTGAATAAAGCTGACTAATTTCGCAAAATTCTCATTCATAATGATTTAGTATTGATAAAAATTAGTATTGAATCTCCTATATTCGGTTTCCACTAAATTGAGCTTCGTGTGTTTGAATAATATAAGTTGGCTTTTTAAAAATAAGGAATTTGAAAGCTACCTCTTCCTCCCGGCACTGGCCGGAAGGACTTTTTTAAATTTCTTATGTTGGAAAACAAACCCATTGCATGACTGTATAACAATATTAACGAGATAAATAAGTTTTGGACGATGTTGCGGGTCCAAATATACCCTGAAATTCCTTACTGTCCCGTGTTCCTGATGCTGACTTTTAAGTTTGGAGCTGTCTGTATAAAATTGTTTCAATTAAAGTAATTTGATGTAATTTTTTCCCAAAACTGGGACTATTGTTTCATATAAATATGTAGCAAAAAATTAACCTGCACACTTTTTTACAGTTGTTATTATTTTTTTTTAACTCTGTCCCAGGGTTTTAGATTCCTTACTGTCCCTCTTGCTAAAATAATACAGAAAATCACATCAGATGCAGCCACAAAATTATTTTCAACTTTTTTCTCAACAGAGTTATGCTAGAGAAAGAATGGATAAAATTCTTTGATAGGAAGTTTACTACAGAATTTAAATCAGCATTTAAATATCAATTACCAGCATCGTGGCTTTATTGAGAGTCTTACCGTCCCCAAGGTTTATTCCTGCACTTTTCAAGGTAAATAATTTTTTTTTTTTTTAATTTAATCCAATGTAAATAATTGTTGCTAAAAAATCAATGAACACTGTGGCTATCACTTAGTCTTCACATGATTTGCCTAAAAATAGGTGGTAATTTTCCTTACTGTCCCTTTTTCCCCTTACCATCCCTTCCTTAAAGACAAAGTTATACTAAAATTCTGTATTAAAAATACTGCATTGTTATTATTTCTTATTTGAATGTTCTGTGGGTACTATGCAAATTCATTATAAGTAAAATTTTAGTAGAAAATAAAAAGTTAGAGAGGTAAAATGGTAAGGAAAATTAAACTCACCAGTTTAACTTAAACCCCAGTTAAATAAAAAAATCGTCACCACTAACCATTTTTTCTTTATTTTGAATCATTAAGGCATTCATCTATCAGTTTAAAATGTTATTTTATTAAATTTAATTTTACCAGATTCGTGAAAGTTAAAATTTTGTGAGAATGCCTCTCATATGGAAAGTATAATCAGATGGAGGCTTCAAATTTCAGCGAGTTTGGGCTTTCCTCTATCCCAATTGCAGTAACTTTGTCTGTTTAGGAAACAAACTTAATATCTCCACACTCTAATAATAGATGCTTTTCAGTTTGATGTTTTGATTGGAAAAAGAAAGAACTGATTCTAAAACAAACTGTTGCTATGTTATTTCATATGTATACTAATTTTACGCGTACTGTTAAAAAAATTTTTTTAAATCATATCTAAGTGTTCTAATGTTTCAGATGCAACGATAAAATTTCCTGCAATTTATGTCAAATTAGAAATGAAACTTAGTAACCATTTGTTTAGAATTACTTTTCAAATAAGACATCATGACCGATGTTACGACTGAAAGCATCAATTTCAGTGTATTTTCAATTTTTTTTCTTTTCAGAATTGTATATAAATATGGCTACAGTTTATTGTTGTGACATGTGATTACAATTTACAAAAAATGCTAAAAATATTAAATATTTTTATATTAAAAGGAATGCATTTGAAAAAAGACACAAAATAGAAAAAATATCATTCATATACTCAGTTGCAAGAATCTACATTTATGCCTGGATTTTAATACATAAAATTGTTGTTTTTCATAACTGTGTTATAATAACATAATTTTCAAAAGACATTTTGTGCCACTAGCTCCAAAATAAGAGACCAGGGGCACTAGTGTCAATATCGGCAGAACAAATTGACAGTGAAAAATTATCATTTTGATCCAATTAAATATTTTTCATTATGACATTTTTTACTAATAAAAGCATTTCAACATGCTGAGTTTAGGGTCCTAAATCTTTCTGAAATGTTTCCTTTTTCTATAGGATATTCAAATAAAAACATGTATTTTTATTTAGAAAACTGCTGTGCTATATTATGATTGCATCAAAATGACGTAATTTTTACCAATTTTTTACTCCTACTGCATCAAGATTAGTGACAAAGGGTTCCTAAACATTGATTTTTGTGCATTTTCTAACCATGGGATCAAGGTTGCCAGATTGTAAACTTTCAGGCTTATTGTACTGTGTATGTTTAAACCCTTTCCCATATGACAATTTCTTCTGTTTTTAAAAAACATGTTTGACTTTTATAATTTCAATAATTTTTATTAGTTTATCTTTACAATTTGCTTCAAAAAATCCCTCTTTGTTGCATTTTTTACTACAAAAATGTGACTGAAAACTGTAACCTAGGGTAATCGCTATACTTTTCCTGCAAGGTTTAAATTAACGTCTACTACCTCTAAATTTTTCATAATTTTAGTTTCAGTAGATTTGGAAATACATGGAGGGGAACATATTTTTGCACTACATTTTCGACGATATCACTGAAAATATAATACCTTAAATTAAAAGAAATATATTTGAGTTCACAGTAACAAAAACTTTCACACAATATACGAATAAAATATTTTCTTTTTAAGTAACTTAATTAGCTCCTCTACATTTTACCTAAATATATTTGTAAATGTTTAATAATCCGTAAATATGTGAGTTAATAGTCTTTATTACTACCCCAAATTTGAACTTTCTACATTCCATCGTTTACAAGTAAAATGGCTGTGACAGACAGACACGGGAGTAATCTTATAATGGTTCCGTTTTTACTTTTTAAGTACGAAACCCTAAAAATTAACTAATGATTTGCTTTTAAGAAATATTTTGTTTTAAGATGACATTGTCACATTCAATTGAATGTATTTCAGTAGGAAAATTAAGGTAACTTGACAAAACAAAAACAAACTAGCACCAATAAAAAATCTCCCGTTTTTTTAAAAGATAGTATACTCGCAACCTTAATGGAGTTAAATAAAGAAAAGTGAAACGTTTCTGCCAATCAGAATGATGTCGCATTTAAAAGATGCTTTAATTCATTAAACTTTCATATTTTAATACAGCTGCATAAGAAAGTTTACAACATTTTTATTCCACTAGTATTGACATTGAGGTAATATCTTAAAAAGGAAAAATGCTGCAAATCTGAGAAAAATTCTCATATATAAAAATGAAATAATAAAAAAAAGAAAATCTTTTTGCAACCCCTCCATGCCTACAGAATCACCCCTTCCTCTTGGGAGGAGGAGGGAGAGGGCAGAAATTTAAAGGGAGAATCGGATAATTATTTACATCTTGTTACTACAAAGTAAAATAGAACACTTGAAAACAGGAATTCTGCTTTTTCAGTTTTTAGTGTCCCCCATGCCATTTTCGAACAAATTGCATTTGAAAGTATTTTTTTTCCCCTATATGGTAGTATAAAAATTGAAAATGTGCGATGCTTAGAAGTTTAAAAAATTTCAGTAGAGATTATCCACACTTAACTGCACAATAATACATCTGCTTTGTTTTGTGGCTGGCTTATATAATGGAATGTTATTTTTTAGAGATGACATTTTAATTGCTTGCCAAAAGAAATAGCATATTGGAACTAATAAAAATAATAATAATAAAGATTTTGAAGTGTGTGTGCTGTGTTTGGGGGTAAAAGAAGGAAAAAAAAAAGACTTTTTTGTTTGGAGGGGGGAGGTGCGGTATTTGCAAAATTTGTTGTCCTGTATAAAGACTTTTATAAAAATTCAGCCTATTTCATCTCTAATGAGCACAATGTGAAACTACAGCAAGTCTGTTCTTAAATTTCCACACCCCACCCCCTTCCCAAGACGAAGAGGTGATTCTGTAGACTGGCTCAAAATGATAGTTTTATTTTTTTTTTAAAAAGCTATTTGAGAAATTAAAATGTAGCCAAAGTTTCTTAAAGTGTTTTACAACCGTTTAAAAAATCGGTCTTAAAGGGAATAGATGGAATAAAAATAGAATCTGATTCTTAAGCATTTGCCGCTTAACCTAACCTCTTCAGTCTCTGGGTTCCCATACGTTCCAATGTGAACAGAACTTGAAAAACATTAATTTATGTAAAACAGAGATGAAGTCTGTATGCCTTGTATAGTCTTAAAAACTTGGTAGCTTGCTGCAAGAATTAAATTCCCACTTTCATTTTCTTACCTCTTTGAAAAGCAATAAGAATAATATGATGGCTGTATAACAACTATCCTGTTATATGGGAGATTCTCAAAAGGTGGGATCATTAAACGTTAACTATATATAATTTTTAAATTTTTCAAATTTAAGGCCAATTTTTTTTAATAGTACAGTATTTTGTCTATAAATATAATATATAAATATTTTATAATAGTATGTCTACAAAATTATACAAAAATGCAACTATTCTGGAAAATTAATTGTTAAAGCATTTAATTAGCAGTTGTGTACGTTACAAATTTTGGACATTTTTTCGCACATACGTTACAGATTTTGGACGTTGCTCTTAGTATTTAAAAATCCTTAAGACTAAGAATTTAGTAAATGTGTCCTATAATTGTATGTGTATACATATATATATATGTATAATTAATTTTTTGTTATCCAGTAATAATAATAATAAAATCAAATGCTTTGTTACGTACGTTACTTTCAGACATAACAAAATACAGAAAAATTCTTTATAGAAAAGTCCTTCTATCTTCAAAAAAGCAATAAATCAGCCTGCCATCTCTTAACGAAACTATCAAAAAATCATCGGTTTTCTTTATGCATTCGTTGTTTACCATTAGAACCACCTGGAAAAAAGTTAAAACTCTTTTTCTTGGTGGTACATTGGAGCAGTTAACTTTATGAATGTCCGAAATTGGCCTCTTTAGCATAAAATAATAAAATTTTAAGATATTTATACAAAGCTTTTACAATAAATTATGTCATTTTCTGTCTCTGAATAGAATTAAAAACTTAGTGTAAAAAAATAAATAAATAAAATAAAGTCAGTGATAATTAAAGTTATGTTTGAAAGGCTTAAAGTTATGACGTGTGTCCAGTGCCCTTTTGAGAAGCCCCATATATGTTTTCGTTCTATTCCCCCCCCCCCCCTGGGGGGGGGCAATTAGGTTATTAAGTATAAACTATTAAGTAACCTAATAAAATTTAGGTTAGTAATAATAATTTTCAGATGCAGCATTTATGGAAAATTCTGAAATAATGATAAAGGATTTCAAATGACTAACTTCATATATCCTGGCAATTTCAATTTCATAATAAGAGTTAAAGTCTGTTTTAAGTTTAGTAGAATTTTCCTCAGACAGTTTCAGGAGGGTGCTCACCCTGCCTGCCCTTAGGTTTATAAAACAGTACCCCTCTTGCCCTTCATTAAAAAAATTAGTTCCCTTGTTGCCCTACCTGAAAAAAGTGCCTTTACTCCTTTGTTTATTAAGAAAATTACTTGCATAGTAAAAATTGACTCATTGCTGTCTTTAAAATAGTGTTCTGTCTATTAAATATTAAAAAGTAGTTTTAAAAATCAAAAGAATGCCTTTAAAAATTTCAAGAAATGCCCTTAAAAATCCAAAACATGCCCTTCGGAATTCAAAAGTGCCCTTTTCTTACAAGCAGCCCTTTTTTAAACCTGGGGGAAACTCTGAGTTTAGTTCTATATACCCAAGGACACATATTCCCCGTTCTTTATATTTGTATCCTGTAAATTTTTTATTTTTACCTGCTTCAAGAGTGCAGATATTTTATGACCAATAAGACTGCATTGATAGACATGTTAATACTTCCTGAAGAAAAATAATCAGTATAAGTTAAGAAATTTTATCATGTTGTTCATGCTGTAAAATTATAATAGCTAAAAAAATAAGTTTTACCACAGATTTTAAATTTAAAGCACTTTGTAGGAAAATATAGCAATAGAGTTTTTAAGTTCAACTTCTTGCTAACTTATTTATTTATTTATTAATATTATTATTATCCTAGAATACTCCTGAAATAAAAAAAAAACTATCTTTTAAATGCCATTTAAATAACTATTGTTTTTAATAATAATTTTTTTAATTATAATTTATTTGTATAATATATATATATACACTATCTTAAACAGAAACATTTCCAGTTTTTAATATCAATAAATGCTATTAAAAAATACCCCACCAACCCCCTCCCCTTTTTTTTTTGCACAGAGAAAATGAGGGAAAAAAAGTGTGCAAAATACACAAGTAAATACAGAAATATGCATTACAATACATATTTAGTTATTGTTACAACAAAATCACAAAAGAATTTTAAAGGTTTTTAAACTTCATGAAACAGAGATTGTGGAAATGGAGCTGGCAAATATTTTGGGAGGTGGTGATAATTTAGTTATTTATTCTTACTGTAGAGTATTAAATGATTTAGAAAAAGAAAAAAAAGGGGGAGGGATGGTAATTTTAGAAGGAGGTAGGATTTACATGATTGATTACATTTTTTAGGAAAGCAAGTGAGTTGCAAAAAGTCTCATTTAGAATTGATGTGAACTTAGTTTATCACACCTGACTTTACTTATCAATAACAGGAAAGAAAAGAAAAACTTTTTTTTTTCCCTTCCTCGGGAAATTTGAAACTAAAATAATAAAATATCAAAATGTACAGGTTGTTTCAATGATTGGAAGAAATGTTTTAAAACACAATACAGAAAAAGGTTAAAGTTTTGTTTAAGCATAACTGTTTTATAAGATTTTTTTCAGTATACAAAACCTCCCTCAACTCAATCCATTTCATGCCAGATATTGTAAAGCGTATTCAGCACAGACACCAATATCGGTGTATTCGGTACTCGCACCCATTCCCACAAGGAGTCATGCATAATGCATTCACAACGTCCGATGTGAAATCTAAGAACAGTTATGAAGCATACAAACAAAACTTTGAGATTCCTTCTATATTGTGTTTAGAATTTCTTTTGATCATTTATTACAATGAAGTTCTGGTCATTTGTAATTATATCATTCATTTGGAAACACCCTATATAAAAAAAATCAAACAAGTTAAAAACAACGAAAAGAGATAGAGAGAAAAAAGAACGGGGAGTTTGCACTAAATTTACTATAATGTTATTTTTTATCTTTTTTTTTAAACCTGAATTCTATTATAAAATTATCTTAACACCAATATATTATTTTTTATCACATTCAGTATTAAATTAAGTTTATATATGTTGGTTAAGTCACAACTTTTATGTAATGTTTCAGAACTTTTGCATCAAGTTGTCCTTAAGGGATAAGTCAGTGAAGTAATATCTCAAATTCCCCTAGCTAAATGTTAAAAGCATGAGCATGGTATTTTAAAAATATCTTTTCCAAGATTAATATTTTTAACTTATTTTTTCTGTGTACTGTTCTTAAAGGATCTCGTTTTTTTGTTGTTAGTTATCAAAATATTTCTAAAATATGTACTTAATTTTATGTAAAGTATTAAAATTTTTCACAATTTCGCTAAGATTTTAACACATAAAGTTATGCCCTTTATAAAATATTTAATAGTTATTTCTAAAATATATACTTAATTTAGAAATATATATTTTAGAAATATTTTGAGATCTAACAAACAAAAAGACACATTTTATTAAGAACAATGCACAAAAAAAAAGTTTAAAAAATCCCTTCTGGCTTGGCCTACAGGTACAGGTAGATTTCAAAGTTAAGTATTAATTTCACCTACAAAAACTAAATCAAGATTAAGAGACAAACCCAGATTAACAATTTTATCTGGCTGCTTTTGATGAGTTATTAATACGATAATTTGTTCTTCAACCCCATTTTTTTTCATCCCTTTGAAATATTTTTAGTAATAGCATCCATTAGTAGAGTTCATCTTATCAAAAACTTGTTACTACAGAAGTTATAGATAATATTAAGAAGATTTATATAACAAATTTAAACCATGTGGGGATTGTTTCATTAAATGAACCATAAACTATATTTTAAATTTTGACATTCTTTTTATTGACATACCTACACATTTAATAATGCAACCCTACATACAGCATTTTTGAGGGTGGTCAAAATTTTTCATCACGCCAATAATACTTTTGATCGCCTTAGTGGTGGATTAACAGATGTGATTCTTTTCGTCTATACCACCCACCCTCTTTTTTTCCCCCTTGCGCTAAGAGTTGCTCCTATCAAAAACTTGTCAATATAAAAGTTGTAGATAATATTAAGAAGATTTATAATAAATTTAAGTGGATTTGATATCTTGTGAATTGACAAAGTTATGAATTTTTTTCTTCTTAAAACCCTATTTTTTTGGCCCTTGAAATCATTTTTAATGATATCAAAAGTCTGTCATATAATTTTTTTGCCCTTTTCCAAAAGTAATAATAACTTTAACCCTCATATATTAATTACATCACAATCCGAGTCTATTTATGACAGACAAGCCGAATTCATAAACACTTTTCAACTATGTTAGAAGGTATTAAAAATGAGGTCATATATAATCAATTTCTCGACCACTCATTACTAAAGATTGATTATTCTCATTAAAGAAGCAAACAAAAGGGGTTGTTGTTGGCTAGTGTTATAGAACAGAACTGGTTGTTATACATAAGTTATATTTTAATTTTCGCTAGATTGTTTATTTGTTTGTTAATTGCCAAAATTATTGGTAAAAGATTTTGTTACTATGTTTCTAAAATAAATGATTCCACCAGAATATATGCAGTTTATTAAAATACAATAAGTTATTAAAAAAATATCCCTGCTGGCTCGTCCTACAGGCACAGGTAAATTTTGAAGTTAAGTACTAATTTCACCCACAAAAACTAAATCAAGATTAGAGATAAACCCAGGTTAACAATTTTATCTAGCACCTTTTGACGAGTTTTTTATTTCATTTTTCTGGAAGAGCTGGTTTTATCAGAATCATGTAAATATGATCATTTCTTCTTCAACCCTTAATTATTATTATTTTTTTTTTCTGTAAGATTGATCCTATCAAAACTTATCAATATAAAAGTTGTAGATAAGATTAAGAAGATTTATAATAAATTAATTTAAACAGATTTCATATTTTGTGAATGGATGAAGTTATGAATTTTTTTTTCTTCTACCCCTCTTTTTTTGGGGGGGGGGGGGGCTGTAAGAGCTGGTTTTATCAAAAACTTGTCAATATAAAAGTTGTAGACAATTAAGAGGATTTATAATAAATTTGATATCTTGTGAATGAACGCAGTTATGAATTTTTTTCATCTTAAAACCCTATTTTTTTTCGCCCCATGAGCCGATTTTTAATATCATCAAAATTCTGTCACACATAAATTTTTGGCCCTTTTACTAGAAGTAATAATAACTTTGAACTGATTCGATATGTATTATAATTAAGATGTTATGGGTTTTTTTTTTCTGTTTTTACAAAACCTCTCCCTATTTCCACCGCCTTGGTCCAATTTTGCCATTAACAAACTTGACCGAGATTTTCTGTCCCTTGATTTTCTGTAACAGTTTGGAAGAGATTTATGCAAAATTGTGGAAGTTATCGTGTACATAAAAAGTGATATATATATCTATATCATAAAACTAGGTTTTGGAGTCGTGGCTGGTGACACGCTTACTTAGAAAACATACACAGTTCATTCATGCATTGCTTTATTGACGTAGAGGACATATTAGATAAAGATCACAGTCATCCAAGGCAGTGTTGGTCAGGGTCAATCCGAGCAGTCTCAATCCCGTGTCTGTTCACAAGGGTGGCTCGTAGCAATCTGCGTGAGTTTTAAGAGAAGATCACCACTTGAAGTCTACTTTATTACAATTTATAGCCTTAGACTGTTTTATATTAGATGCTCCTGAGTAACCTTGGATAATTGTCTTTCACTTTAGTATAAGATACGTGTTCATGCACTCCTAGACTTAAAAGTTAAAAATACTTGATAATTGAGCCATGTGTTGTGAGTTATTGCTGAATTTAATTGGGATTTGAAGTAGCCAAGAAATTTTGATGTTTGAGAAGTGTCATCAAACATATGTCTGCACTGATGATTATCAAAAATAGGCTATATTTGATAATATCTCTTATGGGATTCTAATGATTTGAAATGCTACTTAGGGCAGATATAGAAATTGAGTTAGCAACTTTTTGGTATGTTTTTGGTATCCATGTTAAGTGTGTGTGTGTGTGTGTGGGGTGGTGGTGTGGGGGGGGGGGGGGGGTTGTATTTGTTATTGTCACTTTATTCATAATATCACAGTTTTTGTTGGTGGTTGGTAATGTTTATTTAATGGTTATATATATATACACACACACATAAAGTTATACATAAAGTTTTGAACTGGGGGTGGTTTTCAGTTCTAGGGGTCAGAATCGGCATAGATCTGCAAAAATTTTTCAGAAATTCCAACATAGGGAAGAATGTATTAGGTAGTATTTCTTACAAAATCTACCCAAAATTTAATTTCCTGAGGAGATATTTTAAAAATAAGAATGCATACCACTCCCATAGGTTTAATATTAGCAAGGGGAATTCGATATCTTATAGACCAACGGCCTTAAACTTTCTGTAACAGTCTATAAACATATTTAGACAGAACAATTGTTAGCCTGCAACAGAACAATTAAAACAAACACAATAAATCAAACAAATGTGTCAATAAATATAAATAATGTATTTTAAAAATCAATATTTACATTAAACAAGTATAAAGCATATTTACAACAGGTTTTTAAAGATAAAAATTAACAATTAAAAAAAGATTGTCTAAAAAAACAAACAAAAGATGATTCATTTCTTCTCGTTGGGAACGTCGAAAGGTATCACAAGGCTTTCAGAATTCTCAATTTGAATGCTCTGGAGTGCAGCTACAATTGAAGAACTGGCTTCCTTCACCTAAAAGACAAAATGGATATTACAAGATATTGTATATGAGTACAGTATTAAATGAGCACAAAAGTTGTGTTTAAGAAAAAAAAAAAAAAAAAAAAAAAAAAACAGGGGTTGATCCAGAGGTAAATTTAATCTCCTTCACAAAAATCTATTCCATAAAAACAGGCTCTACATTATTTTTAATTTGTTAGATTTTAATGTACTTTGCAAACAAAGCAAGTTCACCAGAAAGAAAAATGAATATGCCATTATATGAAGAATATGCCATTCATAAGCACAAATTCCAAATCCAAAAAACAAATGAATGACTCTTTGCTTAAATGCTCTTAAAATATTTTGCAAAAGCATATTAATATTTTGAAATACGTTTTTCACTCTTGTTTACATTTATTCATTACATTACAGTTTGAATTCAGTATACACTGTTAAAAATATCACAAAAAATTACCTCTGTTTTTCAAGGCTATCTATTTTCTGACCAATGAGAACGCTTCATAGGTGTTTATGTAGTGTAAGCTGAATTCAGTGAATTATTCTAATTATTTTGTACTGGATTAACGTTTCCTTTCTAAAAATAAACGTATTTCAAATTATTTAAAGGCTTTATTATGCTTTTACAAATATTTTAAGAGCAAAATCAGATGTCGACCATATTTTTTTAATGATTCGTTCAAAGAGTCATTCATTTGTTTCTAGATTAGGAATTTGTGTTGTACAAGTGGCATCATGAGCAAATGTTTACTGTTTAGATTTGATTTTTCAATCCTATAATGTGCTTTCTTTTTCGCTATTAGCTATCAAATTTATTAGAAATTGAAGTCCTATTCCCCCCCCCCCCCCCTTTTTTTAAAATAAGAAATTGGAAGGTTGTAGCTTCTTTTTTGTTTTGTTTTTAATGAAATGAATGAAGACAAAAGTCCCACTGCAAGAAGATGGCAAAGGAATAATGAGCGGTAAGCAAGATGGCTAGCCAGGCAAAGCCAGAAAAAAAATTAGTAAAACGTTCATAAAAATAAAACGTCGAACTAAATAACCTCGATGACGTAACAAACATGAGTAACATGTTTAATGTCAAGTGAATGCAACATTTACGATCATCCATTATTGGCATTTAATCTTACACTTTGGCAAGGGCGGATCTGGAAAGTCCTCGAGGGGGCGGGGGGGGGGGGATTTTGGAAATTTGGAGACTCCAATCTGATGCGCGGGTCGGGGCTAATTTTTTTCACTGCGGGTCGTGTTACTTCTACTTTTTGCTGCGGATCGGGTTTGGGTCCGGTTGACTTCTGTTTTTTGCTGCTGGTCGGCTTAACTTATACCTTTTTCTGTGGGTCGCGTTTGGGTCCGGTTGACTTCTATTTTTTGCTGATGGTCGGGTTAATTTATACTTTTTTGATGTGGGTCGCGTTTGAGTCCGGTTGACTGCTACTTTTTGCTGCGGGTCGGGTTAACGTCTACTTTTTTGCTACGGGTCGGGTTTAGGTCCGGTTGACTTCTACTTTTCTGCTGCGGGTCAGGTTAACTTTAACTTTTTAGCTGCGCGTTGGGTTTGGAGCAGATTGACATACATTATTTCGGGTTTGGATCAGTTTCGGATTGGGTTTTCACTCTTGCGAGAAGGATTGATGTTTGACGAAATTTACATTTTTCCTGCAACCTTTTGACGAAATTAGTGTAATTTTGTTGTAGCCCTTTGATTAAATTCGCGTTTTTTTCTCGCGACACTTTGACAAAATTCTCATTTTTTTCTCGCGACACTTTGACAAAATTCTCGTTTTTTCCAAGATCCTTTGACGTAAACCATGTTTTTTAGCGATCCTTTGATGAAATTAGCTTTTTCCGCGATTATTTGAAGACATTCGCGTTTTCTGCGTGATCTTTTGAGGGAATGCAAGTTTTTTCGCGAACCTTTTACGAAATTCGCATTTCTTTTGCGACCCTTTGACATAATTCGTGTTTCTTTGATAAAACTTGAATTTTTTCGCGATCCTTTGAAGAAATTCGTGGGGTTTTTTAATACAAAATTCGCCTTTTTTCCGCGATCCTTTGAAGAAATTCGCGTTTTCCGTGATCATTTGAAGAATTTCGTGGCCCTTTGATCTAATTTACGTTTATCCCGCAATTTCGCCAAGGAATTGAAGTTATTTGCTGCGAACGATTGACGAAATAGATTTTTTATGGCGACTATTTTTCAAAATTCGCGATTATTTTTATATCTAAATTTTCGGATTGGTGAATTTTTAAAATTTCTGGAACCGAATGCCTTAACCCTCTCGCTGCGTATATATATATATATATATTATGAATATAGGTTCAAAAATTGCACATTTAGTTTATTACATATTTCAAATCTGCATATATTTTAGAGTTCAAATATGTCCAAAATCTTTGTGAAAGAGTTTCTCTTTTAAATAGAATTAGATCATTAAAAAAAAAAAAGAAAAGCTGTGGAAATTGCAGGTTGCGCAAATTTTGCCACTTTTACGTTGGCTGTGGAAATCGCGGGATGTGCAGCGAGAGGGTTAAATTTTCGGAAAATTCGGAACAGAATCACCCCTGCTCCTGACATCTTATATAACCCTCCTACAAGTATTTTTTTATTAATAGCTGTTGACGTTTGCAAGTTATTGAATTGTATTTAAAATCAGTCAGTCCATTTTAGGAGATCGGTTTATTCAGTAGCTATGGGATGATGGCTGAAAGGAGCATTAAAAAAATAATAATAAAGCTGGCTTCGATATGTCAGAGATTTACCGGACTGAAATTTCCAGGTCCAACCCACATAAAAAAAAATTATTGGCCCTGCCCCGTATAAAAGCTAAAAAATCGACTCCAGCCCAGCCTGCATTTTGCAATTAAAATTATTCATAAAACACACTTACTTATGCTCATATTTTATTTTAGATTATGTTCAAAATTCATGAATACAGAAAAACATTAATATTAATGACTATTTAGGCAATTATGTACATAAATAGTACTACATAAAAATCATTACTTAGACAAATACGTTCAAATGAAAATCCTGTAAGAAAATCAGTTTAGAATGAAAGAAACGGATGATAAAAGAAAATCACAAGTTTAAAGCTCTACAAAGAAAAAAAAGTAGATTTTCAAAAATGCATCTCTGTAACTTATTAAATCAAATAAAATTTTTTAAGATTTCGCTAAACAAATGTAGAAAATAAATATAATTTTTACGAATAACAAATTAGTAAAATGCCAGACCAACTTGGGCTCGGAGAGAAGAATTTAGAGAAGTGTACGGGTCGCCGTCAGACCAATACTGCTTATCATACGGGCTGAAACTGACCGAACGTTTAGCTTTGATTCCGGGTCGAGCCCCGAGCTGGAAATTTTTGCAGTGCAGACCTCTAGGAAGAATGAAGTCCAGGCCAGGGCTGCGGAGTCGGAGTCATGCCCATTTTTGAGAGAAAAGAGTCGGAGCTGTTAAAATTCTCGGAGTTGGAGTCGTTCATTTTACAAGCAGGGATGTGTTGTCGGAGTAGGAGTCGGGCACATTTTTGAGCGAAAGAGTCGGAGTCGTTCATTTTACAAACAGGGCTGCGTTGTCAGAGTAGGAGTCAGGCCCATTTTTGAGCGAAAGAGTTGGAGTCGGATCTGTTAAAATTCCCGGAGTCGGAGTAGGAGTCGTCCATTTTTCCCACTGACTCTGCAGCCTTGGTCCAGGCCATGCTCGACCTGGAAGAAAAATAAGTCTGGCCCCACTCGAATTTGCAGAAAAATTTTAAATCAGAGCACGGTCCGGCTCTAAAAGAGCGAAGACCTTACCCACGCCGAGTCTCGTGGTTTTAAAATAGCGCGACCCGGGTCGGGTCGCGCCGGACTTGAGCTTCGCCCCTAGTCATTTTCCGTGATGATACATAAAGCTATTTTGCGAACCCTTTATTTGTCCAAGGGGGGGGGGGGGGCGATCGCCCCCTCGTGCCTCCCTTAGATGCACCATTACACTTTGGCAACAGTTTTGGTCAATGGGATAATCAAATGGTAACTAATTTTTTTGCAAATTAGGTTTGAATGAAAAAGAGGCTGTTTTTATAATTATTTACCCCACCTGATTCTATTAGTCAGATCAGGATAAAATTTATTACTCCATCATTCTTTTTATAGTGCAATTCTATATCATTCTTATAAAAATGCAAACACGTCATTCTGACAGGCTATCGTCTAGTTTTTATAGAATAAGAAGTGTAACTTTTAACAGATTTCTGTCAGCGGTTGGTTATAGATAACAAATTTGTTTTTTAAACAGACAGTCCAGGAAGTAGAAATAACAAAACGTTATGAGGGAGTAAAGATTATTAAATGAGAAAATCAATCTTGAAACAATTTTAAAAGGTTATTAAAAATATCACTTAAACAACTGCTGCAACTGTAATTTAGCTTTTTAATATTAATTATTTTATTAAAATACAGACTTTTTTTTAAATTACTCTAAGTTTTTCTACAAGAAAATTTAATATCAATAAATACTTAAAAAAAAAAAAAAAAAAAATATTAGCATATTTTTATGCACCTGCAATTTTGACATCAAAGAAATTGGGAAAAAAAGTACACAAAATAACATGCATAAATATAGTATATCAATCAGAGTGTCTACAGAAATCATAAAAAAAAGTTCCCCGATTTTTCCATGATTTCCCTGGCTATCTTTATCAGATTTCCCTGATTTCCATTATTAACAATACACATACGGTATTTTTTCATGTATGCCGATTCCTACTTATCCAGCTTGCTAATATCTCATTCGGGAGAAAAAACAAGAGAAAAACATACAAAATGCCTAATATTCATTAATTATTGGTTGACAGTTTTATAAATTAGAAAATTTCCTTATCTTCTGAAAAATATTCAATTCTAAGATTTACCTACATCTGACAGGATAGCTAATTGGATTAAGCTGGCTACCTGCTCAGGTTATGCTGATGTATCATTTAAAATTTTTTAAAATGGGTAAATTGCCCTCAATATAAGTGCTATCTACAGAAAATGTTGACATCTGATCACCTTAATTTGCGTTAAATATCAAAACCCATACCATGTGAATCTTTTTTAAAATATCGGGAAAGACTATTCAGCATGTGAAAAAATATGGTATATAACATAGAAGAATCAGTCTCGTTGGCAAGGTGAAAATGCAAATATTTTCGCATATAGACAAATTTCCCTGATTTTCGAGTATTTTTACAAAGTTCCCTGATTTTTCCATGATTCCCTGATTTCCAGATTCTGTAGACACCCTGTCAATGTTTTTTTTTTTTTTTTTTTAAATAAGTGTTTATAATGTCAATTTTTATGTACATTTTACTTTATTTATTTATTTATTTTTTACAATTAACTCATGGAAAAGTATGATGGTGTTAAGAGAACTTTATGTGAGGAGAAAAAAAAAACAGTTTGATACAACTGAAATACATTAAAAGCAAGGTTCTACTTCTTTAAGACAAACATTTAGATTTTTGTTTTTTTGCATACCACAAGTTTTTAGATCGTTGCCCTAAAGCTGTTTCGCTATATTCCGATTCCATACAATCTTTTTGCTCGTTGAATTTAACGCCGCAGCAGCCAAAAAATGGCTTTCTATGCTCAAAGTTTATTGCATGTTGAAACAATATGAGGCCTGTCTGATAACAGGGTGCCTACAGAAATTGTAAAAAAAAAAGTTTCCTGATGTCCTCTGCTATCTTTATCAGACTTCCCTGATTTTTATTATTGACAATACACATACAGTATTTTCTAATGCATGCTGCTTCCTCGTATGACACATTTATCGGGCTAGCTAATATCTCATATGGGAGAAAGAACAAGAGAAAAACATAAAATTGGCCTAATATTCATAAAGTATTGGTTGACAGTTTTATAAATCTGAGCTCAAAATTTAGTCCAACAACTTCATATAGTGACCAGAAAGTTTCCTCATTTTCTGAAAAATGTACAATTCTAAGACATACAGTCGCCCCCGTTTAAACGAATATTGACGGTTCCAGAAATAATATTTGATTAAGCGAGGTATTTGATTAAACGGGGAATCATAACTGTAATATTTAATGCGTAATAAAAAGGCAAAATAACCATCTATGGTATATTAAATTAACAGCATAATGAATCGTTAATAGAATAACATAAACTAAAATAAATACAAATGCTAATATAAAGTAAATACATATTAATTTAATGTCAGTACATACATTTATATGGTTTACATCACACTTAATGCAGCTCGTTTGAATTGGGTCAAAATTTTGCTACTTCTAATTTACGTTACTTATACTGCCTTAAAAAAATAATTTAAAGTGGTTTGTTTAAGTGAATTTTAAAGGAGTAAATATAGAGTTATTTTTTGAATGAGTGCAAAATATCACAACTACCATCTCAAGTCTTGAAGTGACAGTGCGTTGCCATTCAAGAAGTGATGGTGGGGAAATCATTTGACTTGTCCATTATACATCTGCTGGCAGAAATCATAGCAGGAAGAACTGAAAATTTGTTTTCAGCATAAAGGAACCGAAAATGACAAAAGCTGGAAGGAAATTCCAGCTGAAACATGCTTTCCGCACCTATTTTCAAACATTGGTCACACAGTTGTTATTCGATTAAGCGAGGACGTTCGTAAAAGATATTTGGTTTAAGTGGGGAAAAATAACATAGAACCAATAGGAATAAATTCGGTTCCTGAGGATTCTATTCGAATAAGTGGGGTACTTGATTATCCGTGACCCAATTAAGTGGGGAGGGCTGTATCAAATTCTGACGGGATAGCTAATTGAATTAAGCTGGCCACATGGTCAGATTATGCTGATGTAGCATTTAAAAATTTCAAAAATTCATAAATTGCCTTCAATATAAGTGCTATCCACAGAAAATGAGGACTTCTGACTACCTCAATTTGTGTTAAATGTCAAAAATTCATACCACATGCATCTTTTTAAAAATACTGGGAAATATGTATCAGCATGTGAAAAAATATGGTATCTGTATGTAAAATAAATCAGTCAGTCTCGTTGGCAACGTGAAAATGCAAATATTTTTGCATACAAATTTCCCCGATTTTCAAGAATTTTTACAAAGTTCCCTGATTTTTCCAGATTGATAAAACTCTCTGATTTTTCATGATTTCCCGATTTCCAGATTCTGTAGACACCCTGGATGACTATGTGGCCTTGATTTTCCCGTGCGCAGTAGTGATTCTAGGGTGGCAACACTATACACATTGGAAGGTGACAGCTTAATGCACATGCTTGAATTTTTTCAGTGCAGTCCAATGAATCAGTTGTTGCTTGCTGGTTGTCGAGTGCTTTCATACATGTTCATCAGATTCTGATTTCTTTCAAGATGACTGAACGAGTCGAGCAAAGGTACTGCATCAAATTTTGTCAAAGCTTGGTGATTCTCAAAGCGAAACAATTCATAAGATTCATCAATGCTCCAGCTCATTCGTCAAACCTGATTCAGACATTCTTCTCGAAACATGGAATTCCAGTTGTTCACGAACCTCCTTACTCTCCAGACATGGCTCCTTGCGACTTCTGGTTGTTTCCAAAATTGAAGGTGCCATTGAATGTATCCTGTTTTGAAATTAGAGATGAGATATATACAAAACACAATGACAGAGTTGAACACCATTCCAAAAGAAGGCTTCCAGAAGTGTTTTCGGCAGTGGAAGGAATGGTGAGCTTAGTGTGTGTGAAGGTGCAAGGGACCTACTTTGAAGGGGATTAGGGGCCCCATTCCTGTCAGGTATCTTATATATTTTTTTTCGGCCAAAGGTCGGATACTTTTCAGACAGGCCACATACTTTTCAAACTAGGTGATAATTTTTCTGAAGAACTTTGACCCATTTCCTTGATTTTTTTTTTTTTTTTTTTTTTCTTTTGAAGTAAGGTAATCATTTTTGCAATACAATTTTCATTAATTATTTTTTAAAGTGCATAAAAGGTTAAAAAAAGAAAAAAAAATCTAAATGCAAGTACAATCTCCAGATATTTAAATGCCCTTTCAGAATTTGGTGACCCAATTTGTTTCATATGCTTGTGAGTGGAGAAAAATGGTTGCCCAATAGGAAGTTCACAGTGCACACCAGCAGATATTTTCCAATGCAAAAGGCATGCATGAACGTAGAGTAGAGTAGGGCTTCTAACAAAACAGTGCTAAAATTTTGTGCAACTTTCAAACAAAGATGACTGCCATCGCCAGCATAGAACTGTGAACAGAAAGCATCGCTGGTGGTCAATTTTCAGTGGCTGAATCTCTATGATCAAGCAAACAGGGACCGATTTACAAATTTTGGGGCCCTGGACACAGATGCTTATGGGGGACCCCTTGCACCAAAATTTACAAGGGGATTGAGTAAAAAAAAAAAATCAAAAAAATGAACTTGCTAAAATAACCATTATTGACTTTAATAATTACGTTAAAATATCCATTAAAAACTTATATGATAATCATAAATTTACTTTTAAATAATTATTTCACAATTATGAAATTTAAATAAGCAGACATTTTATAATAAGTTGTGTGGTGTTGATTATCTTTCCTTATACAAGTCTATAATACCTGGAATGATAAAGTATGCAACAACTAATAATAAATTTTCGACAACACCAAGCTACAATTATTTAAAATATTAGGGGGCGATACTGCTTGCAAGCTATGCTCACCAACTCCCAAATAATCTGATGAGAATAGAAAAAAGATTAAATAAGAATTAAAAATACAATATATTTTTAAAGTGATAAAGATAAAAGAAAATATTCACTATAATAAAATAATTATAAATGGATGTTTAAGACAAAATATACAACGTTATAAAAATACAATAGGGACACAATAGAATGTAGAATGACATGCAAATTCCATTAGATATTAAAACTACATCAGATTTTGGACAATAATTGAAAAACCTTCAGCAGCATTTGGGGCCCCCTAGGCCTGTACCCCGAATGCCCTGCCGTAAATCAGGCACTGCAAGCAAATGATTGGTAAAAGAAGACAAAACAGAATACAGGGTGGTCAGAAATCTCTTATCTTAAAATTCCCTGATATTTCCATGATTTTTCCAAGTTAGCTCCAAATTTCCAGGTTAGCGTTAAAATTATGAAATTTTCATAGATAATTTCATTTACAACATTACTCTAATACATATAGTCATTACTTAGTAAGTTTATATATATATAAAAAAAAAAAAAAAAAAAAAAAAAAATCACACAACAATTTCTTGCATAGTTAATCAAAAATAGACATTACTGCCTGTTAGAACTTGAGGTACTGTACAATGTGAAAATGCTGTAGAGTCATATCAAAACGACATCTAGTAGGGAGCCGAATGGAAAATTACTGTGCGTCCTGGTAATGACAATGGGGACAAACTTCAAATAAGGATAAATGGTAGTCAAGACTGATAGACAATTACCGGATAATTAATTGATATCTTTTCTGTTTTGTCTAAAGTGTCAAATGTGTAAAAAATAGAGATGGGAAATATACCCACATAATCACTGCCATTTGTTCTAAAGCTTTCCAAATCTAAAAAACAAGGGTTTCAATTAATAAATTTGAAATTAGGGACAAGCCTTTGTTTACAACTTTTTTAGATTGATTTTTTTTTTTTCATATTTAAAGTGCATAATGTAGTGAGTAATTGAACAGAAATGTTCACAAAAAATTCAAACATTCATAGTTGACTTGATTAATTCACATTTTTTAGACAAGGACATAAAATTTCCCATTAACGAGAATGATTCGCATATCAAGTTTCGTCAATTACAGATTTGTACAAGGAAAATACAACCGTTCATTTTTTCAGACTTTTTGTTTTTTAATTGGCTGAGACCGATACCGAAAGTACACAGCAGGAATTTATTAAAATCATTTTAAAATTCAAGATTAATATTTTCATTACCTCGATTTTCATATTCCTGAAAATCTGTTTAAAATGGCAAATTTGTTTTTTTATATCCAACCACTGGCAAAAATCTGTAAAAGTCACTATTTTCATTTTTATAAAATATCAATACAACTATGACAGAAAGACAAATTTTGTTTTCCAATAAACAAGGGACTTCAAACAGAAAGAGAGAGAGAGAAACAATAAGAGATATTTCACGGCTTCTGTATGTTTTTAACACTGACCATGCAAAAGCTTCAAAATCAGATAGAATATTTTTCTTTATGTCACTCTAGCAAAACCCACAGCTTTGCTCACATAATAGTTGAAATATGATAGTGGTATTTGTGTGCCTATTTTTATTAGAAAAAATTATACTGTTAGTAATAATTAAAAAATTACTAATTAAGCCACAGTTTGACTAAACTTCATTATTACACTGCATTAGGTAAAAATTAGACTTAAATTAATAAGAACTCAAACAACTAATTCTAAATAAAAGATATTTAGAATGTATTTTGAAGCTTTTATGCTCATTTCAATTTTATATGAGATTTTGATAACACTTTGAGGTCTAAGCCTGAGTGTCACACGGGTTGCCGTTTTCGGTAAAGTGAACTAAGCCTGAGAATGTCTCTTTTGTCAACTTTTAACTCTCTGAGCTATAAAATTACCAATTACATACGTTTGCGGTCTTTTCCGATATTATCTACGACTTTTCTATTTTGGAAAGAAAATAGAGATTGCAGCACTAAACGGGAGAAAGTATATGAAAATATCTAGAATCAGAGCTTAACTCAAACTTATTGTGGATTTTGTGGTGTTGCTCTTTGTGCAAATCCGTGCTTTGAAATGTATGACACAAAAGCAAATTATACCAAATAATGTTCATATGCAAATAAAATCTATTTTCAAATATTTGTACAACTTTTGGGTAAGTTTTCGTTCAAGTCTATGTGAAATTTTATGTTAAAAAATTATGATTTCTTATAGGAAACATTTTTTAAATATAAAACATTCTTTTTTAATAATTTCTCATTAAATGTTCATTAATTACACATTAAAGTACATTTAAGTAGTTCCTTCATTATGAATAAAAAATATTAAAATACATATCTTCCAACTTTTTTTAAAAAATCATGGAAAGTAACAAATACTGTAAAACCCGATTATCTGAAAAGCATGGGACCAAAGCATTTTCGGTTAATTGGGGTTCCGTAGGAATTTTCCAATAACCAGGAGGCTTATGGCGAAAACTTGTTTGATGAAAGGCTGTGATCGATATGTTGAAATTCAAGAAGATGCAACAGCATCAGATGTGTTGTTATTTAAAAGGTGGCGTGATAAAGCAGCATTGAAATGATTGCAAAGTTGATAAACAAAAGAAAATAACATATTTTGTAAAAAAAAATGAAGTGTCGTACGTGTCTATCTAATAAAGTGCCCGAAATTACGCAATGGAAAAAATAAGCAAGTTCACTCTGTTTATTACTTTCATAAAGAACATGCTTTTTTAACACTATTTCTACCAGTGTCCAATAACACCTTTCAAAGTTTTGATTTTTTCTTAGTTTGCTTCTAATTTTAAAAGATAATAAGTATTAAAACAACTCTTCAATGTACTAAAAATGATTCAGAGTTGTTTTGATCTAATACTTATAAATAAAATAGTAATCATAAATCAAAATATGTTGAAAGGTGTCATTTGACATCAGTCAAAATAGTGTTGACAATGAAATTTTTCACATTTAAAACGGACTTTGAGGAATTTTAAGGTATTTCAGTTAAGTCGATTTTCGGATAACTGGGGTTCTACTGTACTCTCAGTCCAGAGGTAGATATGCAGTTGAAATAGCTCAGATCTCAAAGTGTTAAAAATAACTTTCATTCCATATTTCAAGATTCTAGTCTAATGGTCTAACACCCCTCAGGAGGTAGTGACACCAACATAACATATAGCATATATTGGAACATGGGTTGTTACCATGAATTTGCCAATATACATTTTGAAATCGGTTTGGTATTTCCCGAGATTACATAGAAATAGTAACTTAGAAAGTTTTTAAAAGATTTTTTGTTCATTTTACCACTTTAAATATGAATCTTTTAAAAACTGTTCTTAGAGAGCATTTACGTTTTATATCTATTATGCCAAACTTTAAGTTTCTATCATTGAAAATTCCATATGGAAATCTTTATTTAAAGCATTTTTAGAATGCTTTTCGCTTATTTTCTACTTTTAAATTTCTATTTTTTTAAACTGATCTTAGAAGGCATTTACACCATATAAGTAACTACTATACCAAGTTTCAAGATTTTGACTTTAACAATTCAAAAAAAAAAAAAATAAATAAATAAAAAAAAAATAAAAAAAAAAAATAGAAATTCAGAAAATTTTTAGAACGGTTTTCACTTATTTCACATTTAAAATTTTTAGAAACAGTTGTTAGAGAGCATTTACATCTTAAAATTAACTACCAGGCCAAATTTCAAGTTTCTAGCCCCTTCAGTATAACTAAACTTGTAATTTTGAATGTTTTTCGTCCTGAAAGCCCTTTTGGTAGTGACACTGACGAAAAAAATACAAACTATGTTGAATCAGAGACTGTCACCATACGCTTTTCGCTCTTTTCACCTTTTTAAATTTAGAATTTTTTAGAAACTATTTTTAGAGAGAATTTACATCTTATAAATATCTACCACGCCAAACTTCAAGTTTCTATCTTTAACAATTGCCTAGATATCGTAATTAAAAATGTTTTTAGAATGCTTTTCACGCATTTTAACCTCTTTTAAGTACCATGATAAATTTCAAGTTGCTAGCCCCTTCAATATCACAAAAATCACAATTTGGAACATATTTTTAGCTTCTGAAACCCCGAGGTGGTAGTGGCACCGACATAAAATATAACCTATGTTGGAGCAGGAACTGTCGCCATCAACCATTATTTTTGAAATCAGTTTGGTATTTTCTGATCAGAGTCAGATAATATAGACGAACACGCGAAATTTTCAAAGCTTGCAGACAGTTCTGATAGGTTTTTTTTTACAAATTTTTCATAAAAAAAATTTTAAGATCCCAGGCGGAGAATCTGTGCGAGACCTATCACAGACTTGTGAGAAGGTCTGCAGATAAAAAAAAAGCTATCTAGAAATTATTTGCCATGTACCATGGAAGAAGCGCTGTGGCATATATATTTTTAAAACTTAAAAATATTGGAAGTGCGGGGCTCATGCCGGAACGGCAGGTACAATGCTTTTTTTTTTTTTTTTTTTTTTTTTTTTTTTGCCAGGGCCGGTAGCAGAAACAGTGCAGCACCGAAGCAGGTGCTGCAGATTATTTTAGGCTTTGCAGATTAATTTAACATATTAAGAATAAATTTTGTGTTGAAAAGTAAATGTTAAATGTTGATTGCTTTTAAATAAAGTTTATTTGGTTGGAAATTTTAGCGAATGTTTATGCACTTGTTTAGCATTTCTCTGTGATTTGCAGTGACTTTTTTACATTCGAAAGGGGAATTCGGTTTTAATATCTTAGTAAACATTATCCTCTTTTCAATAAAGTCTAATTCAGAAAACTGGAGGGGGGGGGGGGGGGGGTGAGAGCATGTAACGTAATGTGAGGGATTGGAAAGAGGACTTTTTCACTTTTGCTGTTAGCGGCAATATAGGACTTAGGAGGGGCGTGGCGTTTTTCTACAGAAAATTTTTAAGAAATTCTTTGAGTTTGCAGACAGTTGTACATTTTATCTAAGTCTGTTTCTGATATTGTATAGAAATGGTAATTTGGAACTTTTTAGAATGCTTTTCATGCGTTTCCATCCTTTTTAAATTTCAAATTTTTTCTATTGTTCTTAGGGGGAATTTACATCTTATAAGTAACTACCATGCCACATATCAAGTTACTAGCTCCTTCAACAGTTTTTGGTCTTCCAACTCCCAGGTAGTAGTGGCACTGGTATAAAACATAGCCTATGTTCGAATAAGGACTGGCCCTATCAATTTGTAACCTTTATTTTTTAAATTGGTTTCATATTCCCTGAGATAGCGTAGAAATTGCAATTTAGAATTTTTTAGAACACTTTTCGTGCATTTTCACCCCTTTTAAATTTTGAATTTTTTAGGAACTGTTCTTAGACATAATTTATATCTTATAAGTAACTCACATACCAAATTTCAAGTTTTTAGGGCTTTCAGTAACACAAAAATTGCATTTTTAGAACGCTTTTTGCTTCTGCACCCCATTGGGGATAGTGGCACAGATGTAAAATATAATTTATGTTGGAATAGGGACTATCACACTATCATTTTGCCATCATTACTTTTAAAATTGGTTTGGTAATTCCAGATATTACCCCTATAAATAAACACACAAACTTTACTTTTTTATAATATAAGTATAGATTAATAACAATTCAGTTTACTTTCAGTTTTTAAAGGATTGCAAAACACTATAAGAAACTTAGGCTACATTTTTGTTTCTCAAACAGCGAGAGTTTCTTACAAAAAATTTAAGACGAAATGTTAGACGAAAAATAATGAATAAAATTTAGTGGTGAGAGATTGCCTGCTGGCACCTAGATTTTTACACCCCTGCAAATAAAATTTTTATCATGACCCTCAGCTCAAAGCTCAAAGACTGGATAAAAATAGAGTCCAAGCTGCTTTCAGGTACGAATTGAGCCCGAAAGCCGAGATTAATTTCTTCTTTCCAGATTACCGCAATCGTAATGGAAATTAGTATTTGTTTCAATCAATTTCCAGGTTTAGTTTGAATTTCCCCGAGTTTTCCATGATTTTTCCACGTCAACCAAATTCCCTGATATTTCCATGTTTTCCAGGTCGCTGACCACCCTGGAATAGAACCATGCTACATCAGTGCCCCTATTTCAAACATTTTTCGAGGAACAATTTTCTTCTTCCGAAGTCTATTTTGTTAGAGGTACTGCTACTTTATGTTCATGAAGGTATGTTATTCCATTTTAAAAGCACAAAAATTTAAATATATGAAATGTCAATAAAAATAATTAAAAAAGCCTGAAGGTGATATCTCTTTTCTTTGCAACAGAAAAAAATCATAAAAATCACGTGAATTTTAGGCCAGGGAAGTAGAACCTCCTATTAAAATTTGCTAAACTGTCTTTCTGAACTTGTATAAGGTAGGGATGCACCGAATATTCGGTATCTATTTGGTATTCGGCCTATTCGGCCATGTTACCGAATATTCAGTTTGGCCGAATATCAAAACATTCGGCCAACCGAATACTTAAAAAAACTTTTAAAACATATTTTTTAAACCTTATACCACTTATACGTTTAACAGTCAACTTATAAAGATATTCAGAATAATTAAAAACAAAATCATATATTTAAACGAAAGAGAATGTTTTTACATTATTTATTTGCTGTTTGTTAAGTATTTAAGAAAATTAACCAATCACGAGGATTTTTATAGAATTATGTACAAATGCAAGTTCCTGAACATTGTCCAGTAAATAACCTATTTCTTGCTAAGATATTAAGAACAACATTTACAATCTCTGATAATTATCGCCCACTCTAGACACCGATCTAGGACGTATTTAAAAACTTCTTTGCTTAATCAAAGGGTTATTCTTGCTGGGAACAGTTATTCTTGCTGAGTTGCCACCATATAAAATTTGAATAGATTGTATTATTTATTTACTTTTACTTTAGTCTCTTCCTGACAAACAAATAATATATGATCTTGTACAATTTTTCTTCCAATTTTTTCACAATTTCTCTTTGATTTTAAAATGTTTGTTTCAGAATTTAAGAAAATTTTATTCATTTGTTTTAATTCACAGAAGAAGCCATGAAATTTTAAAATTTTATTAATTAAAGAAGTTTTATAACTATCTTCTTCTTAAATAACTCAAAGCAGATTTTTTTCAGCATAAAGTTTGCTTGAAAAAAGCTCTTGATTATCAAAATGAAAGTTTCTTTTTTAAATATTATGTAAAACTGTTTTAAAATTTAACATTTTAATGCCTTTAAATTTTGAAATATAAAATTATTCAACAAGCCGAATATTCGGTATTCGGCCTAGCAGTTACTATTCGGCTAGCCGAATATTCAGTATTCGGTTTGCCTGTAGGCCGAATATTCGGTATTCGGCCAAAATCACTATTCAGTGCATCTCTAGTATAAGGTGTTTAAATAATCTTTAAACAAAAATCGATCAGAGAGCAGATAAATACAGATCAGAAATCATATACAGTGGAACCTCTTTTATCTGAAACACTCAGTTAACCGAAATCCATTTTTACAGCTTATTTTTTTGCTATCACATTCCTTGTGTGCAAAAAACCATTTTGAAAGCTTTTTTTTTTCTTTTTTTTAACTATCATATTCCTTGTGTGCAAGCAATTCTTTCCGAACGGAGGGGAATGAAGAAAACAAACAAATTAGCAATTCTGAAGCTTTTGAATGTTTTGAAAAAGGTTTGGCATGGATGGAGCAGCAGAAAGACTGTGATACTGGTGAACTAATTATATTTAAAAACTCCATGATAGACCTTCAAAGCAAAGGCAATCAAAACTGCGACAAACAAAACATTTTTTTCAAACTCTTATGATATATGTAAAAGGTACTTAATTTCAAAATTAAAATTCAGGTAATTTATTCTTGTTTCTATTTTGCTATTGGATTATTTTTATTAAGAAGTGGTTACCATAATACCGTATTTTTCGGCCTGTAATCCACAGATTATCTGTTAAAAAACCTCAAAAATTTTAAGTGCGGATTATCTGCTGACATTTTTTTTAAAGCAGAAGTTCGTGTCAAATATTCTGTTTCTACCGGCAATCAAAATAAAAATGTAATCAGCTATTACACGATTGTTTACTATCGACCGTTCGCGGAGTTGCTCGTGATTCGTTCACATATGACGTGTATGTGCTAGTGGCAGTGGCTTCCGATTTTTATGTTATAATTTTTAGCCTTTTGGCAACATGTTTTTATGAAGAACAAAGCATTTCTCAACTCATCTCTTTCAAAAATTGCAATGCAATATAATAAATAACGTCTAACAGAAAACGTGTTATTTAACACTACAGAATTTAAACTGAACATTATTATAAAAATGGAAAATGATTTAAAAACAGCAATTATTATAGAATTATCTGTATTCAAAGGCAGTCTACATTTTAGATATAAGATTCAATGAAAAAAAAGTATTTGTACTTTTAACTTGTAATTATTTTATAATTATTTTTTTTAAATTATTTTATTACAATTATCATTTAAATACAGCAACTAAATAAATAGGAAAGTGGTTTATTAGTAGTTCTTTGGAATGTTGAAAACAATGAGTAATCCTTGTATAGTCCGGCGTATTATCCGCGGATTATAGGCCGATGCGGATTATCTGATGAAATTTTTTAGGTACTTTTCAGTTAGCCGGGCGTCAGTGTTTTATATACATATTTATATACATACATATATGTAAATATACATATATTTACATATACAAATATTGTATATATACACACACATATATGTAAATATATGTATATTTACATATATGTATGTATATAAATATGTATATAAAACACTGACGCCTGGCTAACCGAAAAGTACCATCTTTTAATAAGCACTAAAAATTGCGGCTGCGGATTATACGCCGCAGCGGATTAAAGGCCGAAAAATACGGTAAGTAATATTGCTTACATTTCTCCTTAATCTATCTGAAAATTTCGATTTTCCGAAAGATTGTCGGTCCCAATTACTTTGGATAATTGAGGTTGTACTGTATATTATTTCTGTTGTCAACACCCCTTTTTCTCAACTAATAGGTAGCATACAATGATGAATGAGGTATTACTGCACAGGATTTTATGCCCACATCAGACATTGCATACTGAATTTTCCTTACACTTTTATGTTAATTATCATCATAGATATCATTTCCAATGTCAACATCCCTTTTTCTATACAGAGAGATGGGGAAATACATCATTTTACTAGCCACTAGTGAGTGGATTTTCTGACAGGACAAATGAATTTTTAGGCAATTTTCTGACAAGGCAAGTGAATTTTTAGACAATCTTAGGAAAACTGCAGGCTACAGAGGTATGCCGAAAACTTTATTATTATTTTTTTTATTAGTTAGCTATATTTTGCAACTTTCCTAATTATCACAATGCAAACATGGTATAGTAGACTCTTTCAGATCCGCATAGACTGGGACCAGGGATTATGCAGATTTTGGAATTTTGAGTACTTCTGGTCACTGTTTTGCTTACATTTTTTAAACAGTAATTTGAATCTAATAATGTAATCGATATTATAATGAATGTTTACAATATAATAAAATGCGAGTAAAATGATGTATTTCACCAACCAATCCATAATTCAAAAAGTCTGATGATTATATCTCTTCCTTGTAACAAAAAAATCGTAAAAATCACGTGAATTTAGGTCAGAGAAGTTAGAACCTCCCCTTAAAATTTGCTAAACTGTTTTTCTGATCTTGTACAAGGTATTTACATAATCTTCAAACAAAAGTCAATCAGCGAGCAGGTAAATACAGATCCTAAATCATATATTCCTGTTGTCAACATCTCTTTTTTTCAATTAATAGGTAGAGTGCAACGATGAATGAGGTATTACTAATTTTATGCCCACATCGGATGTTGCCTGCTGAATTTTCCTTACACTTTTAGATTAAGCACCATCACACCACTACCCCCTAAATACTACATGCCTCTCGCATTTGACTCAAAAATGGAAGTCAGCAAGGTTGATAGATGGCGCTACTGTTTGGGGTATGTTATTGCTTTATTTACATGGATCGTATCATAGACGTGCCTTTGAAAGCTTTTATTTTTTTATTTTTTGCAGTAATTTGTGATTTTTTTTAAACAGAAAGTTTACGTTTAATGAAGTTAATGTATTCCCTATAAAATGCCATATTGCTGTGTGCCTTACTGCTGTTCATCCAGCAAAATAAAGGAAAATATTTCTTTTCACCAAATTCCTGTAGAAGAGAGTCGACGAGGATTATGGCTTAAAGCAATATCTAGACAAGGTAATGTACTTTTTTAGCATTAAATGTTTGTTTACTATATTTTAACTTTTTTTTCTTTGTATTTTTAAAAATAAAAATAGATATTTTTACTATTATTAATATCTTTCTAGTAATATCCCGTTGTATAATAATAAATGAAGTTAATATATAGTTGCTATTCATATGATGTATTTTTATTAGTTTACAATGTCTTAAAAGGGTACCTTGATCTAAAAAATCTGAAATAATATTATTATTATTAATAATAAAAATGATAGAATAAAATATTTCTTTTTATCAAACAAATTACCCAAAGCCTTTATGGATGAAATGGAAAATAAAATAATATTCAAAATTATTTAAATTTCTTCTTGTAAAATAATAATAATAATAATAATAATAATAATAGTAATAAATGATACAAGATGAATCAAATATGAATTAGTAAAGTGATCAAAATAAATATATATTCATAGCTTTATATTGTGTTTTCAAGGCAACGTCTGTGCATGTTTGTGTGTATGTGGCCCGGGGGGGGGGGGGGGGGGGGGGTAGTAAAAAAGTGTCCTGGAACATCAGTGCATAGAATCGTATTTCGAATTTATTAAATTTCCTGAAAGTACTTGATGTATTACTTGCAATAATTAATAATACAAATATAAAAAAAATGAAACTGCGAGTTAAATGTCTGAAAAAAAAAAAAAAAAGACTTGCTATTTTCATTATTATAATAAAGGTAATTAATATTTATAGTATTATCACAATATCAATGATTTAATTATTTTAGATAGAAAATAATACATAGGGAATTTCAGAAAAATACTCTTATCAATTTATTGAGGTAACATGTGTGGGTGGTGGTGGTGGTGGGGGGGGGGGGGGACTGGTAGAAAAAGATAAAATTGATTATTACTTGTAATAATTGCTAATACAAATATAAAGGAAATGAAACTGAGTTTACTGTTAAAAAAAACTACTTGTTAGTTTCATTATTATAATAAAGGTAATTAATATTATTATCATAATATCAATGATTTTACTATTTTACATAGAAAATAGTAATTGGGGAATTTCAGAAAAATACTATTATAAGTTTATTGAGGCAACGTGTGTGTGTAGGAGGAGAGGGGGTGAAAAAGATGAAAAAAGTGTCTTGAAACATCAGTGCATAGAACCGTATTTCCAATTTAATAAATTTCCTGAAAGTACTTGATATATTATTTCTAATAATTTATTATACAAATATGAAAGAAATGAAACTAGAAAATATTGCATAGGGAATTTCAGAAAAATACTGTTATCAATTTATTGAGGCAACGTATGTGTGTGTGTGCGTGGGGGGGGGGGGGGGGGATAGTAAAAAAGATGAAAAAGTGTTTTGGAACATCATTGCATAGAACCGTATTTCCAATTTAATAAATCTCCTGAAAGTACTTGATATATTCTTTCTAATAATTTATTATACAAATATGAAAGAAATGAAACTAGAAAATATTACAAAGGGAATTTCAGAAAAATACTGTTATCAATTTATTGAGGCAACGTATGTGTGTGTGTGTGTGTGGGGGGGGGGGGGGGGGTGGAATAGTAAAAAAGATGAAAAAGTGTCTTGGAACATCATTGCATAGAATCGTATTTCCAATTTAATAAATTTCCTGAAAGTACTTGGTATATTATTTCTAATAATTTATTATACAAATATGAAAGAAATGAAACTAGAAAATATTGCATAGGGAATTTTGGAAAAATACTGTTATCAATTATTGAGGCAACGTGTGCGTGTGTGGGTAGTAAAAAAGATGAAAAAGTGTCTTGGAACATCATTGCATAGAATCGTATTTCCAATTTAATAAATTTCCTGAAAGCACTTGATATATTATTTCTAATAATTTATTATACAAATATGAAAGAAATTAAACCTGAAAATATTTCATAGGGAATTTCAGAAAAATACTGTTATCAATTTATTGAGGCAACGTCTGTGTGTGTGTGGGAGGGGGGGGGTTGATAGTAAAAAAGATGAAAAAGTGTCTTGGAACATCATTTCATAGAATAGTATTGCCAATTGAATAAATTTCCTGAAATTACTCGATATATTATTTTTAATAATTTATTATACAAATGTGAAAGAAATGAAACTGCGAGTCGAATGTTTTAAACAAACAAACAAAGAAAAAAAAATATTTGATTTTTATTTGAATGAGAAGGGATTTAGGGGCAAGTGTGCCTCTTTTTCCTATGCCCTTGAAAACTATTCTTTGCTTCCGTTTTTTTTTTTTTTTTTTTTTTTTTTTTTTCTTTTATTGATTGCATTTTGTTCCTTTGTTTTCAGGTCCATCTAAAGATTCTGCATGGGTGCCTAATCAGTATGATGTAGTTTGTCAAAAACATTTTAGACATGATGATTACAGACAAGGACCTAAAAGATTGCTTTTAAAGAAAGATGCTGTTCCTTCCATATTTCCTAATTATCCAGCGTATCTTCAACCTCCAGCAAAAAAACTAAGACGATCATTAGTTAATAAAGAGCCTGAAAATATGTGCGTTCAATCATCTGATACAACAGAACCACTTGAAAATGATGAAGATCTAACAAGTTTACACCCGCCTGTTGTAGAATTACAAAAACAAAACACAGCTTTGAAACAAAAGTTAAAACGAGTGATTACAGCTCTAAGTAAAGCTAGGCAAAGGTTTAAGAAACTAGATAAACAAAATAAGTCCTTGTTGAAAAAAAATGCTGATTTAACACAAAAATTAACAGAGATTTTAGATATTGAAGAAGAAGCTGCTGAAGGATCTGTTCATGCTATATTTATATTGGATCAAATAAAATCTCGTAAAAATAAACTACTCAGGTGGAGTCCCGAAGTTATAAGGATATGCATATTGTGGCAGAGATGTTCCCCAAATGGTTACAAGCATGTGCGAAAATCAAAATTTTTAAACTTACCTTGTAAGACGACCTTAAACAAATATATTGGATACGGAATTGCAGAAACAGGATTTAGTTCATTGGTAAAAAAGCGGTTACTTGTGGAGAAAAATAATCTGAGCGAAAATGAGCTTTATGGCTCATTAATAATTGATGAAATGAGCATTAAGCCAATGATCAATCATGATAAATTTAGGGATAAAATTTTTGGTTTTGTAGAAATGGGTGGAATTGAAAGTGAAATAGGAATGGAACATAAGTTGGCAAAACATCTTTTATGTTTCTTTTTTTCAGGTCTCTCGACAGTCATAAGAATACCGGTTGCATTCTATTTCACTCTCCAGTTACGAGGAATAGATCTTTGTAAATTAACAAAGAAAATACTTTCTGAAGTGGAGAACATAGGATTTAAAATTTGTCGGATTGTGGCAGATAACCTGAGAGTAAATACGCTAATGTTCAAGGAACTCTGTGATGGATCAATTTACCCATCTATTGTTCATCCAGAAGATAAAAGTAGGAAGCTATTCATTAGTTATGATTATTGCCATATAATAAAAAATATACGAAATCAATTTTTATCAAACAAAAAAAGGTTGAATAATCAAGGTGCCCAAATTTCACCATGCTATCTTTATAATCTGTACAATCTTCAAAAAGATCAAGTAATAAAGCCGGTGCGTTTTCTAACACGGAAACATTTATATCCGTCTTCACCTGAGAAAATGAACGTGAAACGAGCAATAGATATATTCAGACCTGAGGTTACTGCTGCACTAAAATATCTTCAAAAATATGGGAAAGAAAAAGGGATACATGGATTTGAAGATGCTGGACCTACGATAAATTTCATGGACATAATTTACAGATGGTTCACCATCCATAATGTACACAACACTACACAACATATCCACAAAAATCAGCCAGACTCCATGGAATTTTTTTCTGTTAGTGATGAAAGATTACAGTGGCTGAAAAATGATTTCCTTACATATTTAGGAGAATGGAATGCAGGCTGCACTAATAAGAAGCTAGAATTTTTCAGCATGGAGACATATGAAGCTATTGTGCTTACAACTAAATCAACAGTCGAAACTGTTATATGCCTCCTGGAAAAAGGTTTCCATTATGTATTAACTAGAAAATTTTCTAGCGATGACATAGAATCTTTTTTCGGGTATATCAGAAGACTCAATGGATGTAACGATCTAACAAATGCTGCGGCTGCAACTGATGTAATATCAAAAATTTTAAAAGTGGGGATTATTAAAAACACAAAAACATTACCAGAAAATCCAGAAAATCTAAGAAATAAGCAAGATCCAGCAGATTTCGCACAAGCTGTTTTATATTATCAATCATTATTATCTGAAGATATCAAGAAGCTAGAGAAAGTGGTAGAATTCCCAGAGAACTCTATAAAAACGGCAACATTTTCAGTAATTGCTGGTTATCTCACAAGAACAGTAGAAGAAAACATAGACTGTATTGAATGTTTTAAATTATTAGTTAGTGAAGAAGCAGATTCTCCTCTAAACTACATGATTTCTCAAGTAGATAGAGGAGGATTAAAGTATCCTAAACCTCAATTCACAAATGTCCTAATTTTATTGGATTCCACCTTAAAATATTTATTTGGTATTGACAAATTTGATAAAAACATACTTAAACTTTTAACGGCCATATTTATACCTCCATTAATTAAAAACCCCATTTTCTCATGTCCCCTAATAAAGGATGAAAATCACAAGAAAATATTATGTACCCACATTCTAAAAAAATTTCTATGGCCATATATAACGAATTTTTGCCAAAAAACAACAGATGATAATGATTGGAAAGAAAAAACAAAATCCCGAAAAATGTTAAAGCTTTAAAACAGTAGACTATTTTGCAGATTTTCAATATACAGGGTGTATCTGAAATGCTTCAACAAACATAGGGGAATGATAGCACTCATCAAGACGAACAAAAAATGCAGTGGAACATGGAGTCGCAAACCACTTATTGAGTCACCTATACAGGGTGTTTCACCTTAACTGAAGTCGGCTTGTCGGTAATAATTTTGCGAAAAATTAAAATATTGCAATAAAATGTAATGATATGTACTTTATTTTGTATGAAATGTGATAACATCACAAAAAAGTGGTAGAAGTTTCCATTATACGCGCCAGCAGTATGCATAGGACGCTCCCAATTTTGGACTGTGATTATCAGTTCATACGGTATCATTGATTGTGTGAGTACCCTGTTTTTCTAGAACTTTTTGGACGTTATCACATTTAATACAAAATAAGGTTCATATCGTTACATATTTATTGCAATATTTTAATTTTTCGAAAATTATTTCCGACAAGCCGACTTCAGTGAGGATGAAACACCCTGTATTTGTGATTCAAAAAGTGGTTTGTGACCCCATGTTCCATAGCATTTTTTGTTCGTCTTGATGAGTACTATCATCCCCCTATGTTTGTTGAAGCATTTTAGATACACCCTCTATACAAAACAATGGAAAATTTAATCACAATCATACTTTTTGTTAAGATTTATAAAAATTTTAAAGTACGTGGGCTAAATGTGCCAGTAATGGACACCCTCCAAAGTTTTTGATTTATAAAAAGAATAACTAATAAAAATTCAGATTTTCTTATGTTTTTTTTTCATAACGTGCCCTTGAAATTTTTTTTTTTTTTTTTTTTTTTATAAATATCTGTTTTTAATTAATTTTATATGATTAAAAAAATTTGTAATGTAAAACCAGTTTTTTTTTTTTTTTTTTTTTTTTAATTCTGCTCTGCACATTTTATAATATACAAATCAATCAAACTACTCAGGAAGCAGAGAATACTGTTTAAAGGAAGAGAATATTTTAAGTCACGCAAGTTGTTAAAAATCTATTACTTTCTGTCTTCGATCTTGTGATAATGTCAATTAATATTCTCATGAATATTTTATGAATTATTGATATCCTAATTATTGATTTATTTGAAAATGACTATTTTATTTCATAATATGCTTTAATTAAGTTCTAATTCTAAATAAAATCATAAACTCAGTTATCTATAACCTTTTTTAAGGGTCTAGTACTAGAATGTATACTAGTACTGAAGTGTCTAATAATTATGTTATTAGAATTAAATTTTTATTCACGATGGGAAGTATAACTATCAAGTTATTTAAATATTGTTGATAGATTAATATAATGTTAAAAAAAACAAAAACAGGAATATTATAATTATTAATTAAATAATATTTTTTAAAGCAATTCCTTAAGATTGTTCTTCACTGACACATTCATGCCACATTAACTTTGTTTATTATTATTATTTTGCCTGAAAGAAATACGTCTTACTATTTAGTAAATTTTAATTTAATCAGCTACTTTTATATTTTGCAATAACCTTTTTAAATTTGTTGATAGTTTTTGATCCATTGATTAAATTCCATGTGCCATTTTATAGTGTAAATAAATATCTTCACTTCATAAACATTGTTTATTTTATTTTTGATGGAATCTATTTATAAGTAAATGTAAGTGATATTAATTTATTATAATTTATTTTAAAAAAGAACATATAATTTAACATTAATATAATACAATAAATGATGTGCATTATTTTATTATTCATTATTTGAAATTGGAGAGAAATGATGAAATAATTTTTCTTTTGAAATATTTTATAGTAATAATTGTCATTTACTACAACAATTTAAGATGATACTAATAGTAAATACGAAAAGAAGAAAAAAAAGTGAAATTCTAGAAATAAATAATTTAAAAAAAAATTCACAAATTTTATTTTTTAAGCTAATTTATTTAAAAATTTTATATTTAAATATTCTCAAAACAACTTGGTTACGTTATTTATCTGTATGCTTTTAAAATCATGTCAGTTGTCACCGACAGATGGCAGAGCATGTTGGGGCTAAGCTGACTTCCAGTTTTGTATATGGGAAAACAGTGAACGCGAGAGGCATGTAGTATTTAGGGGGTAGTGATCACACATAATATTTCTAATGTCAACATCCTTTTTCTCTATGCACAACAAAATGCACAACGATGAATGAGGCCAAGCAGTTTTTGAACAGGATTTTGACATAATACACTCAAATTTCCTTAAAACATGTTATTTGATTAAAAAATTGCAGTTAATTACAAATTAATGAAAAATGTATTAGGAAATAAACTCAAAGATTGCAGTATGAAATCCACTTTTCCCTTTTTATATGTACATACTAAACACAGAATGATGAATGAGGTATTATATGAGAGGTTTTTGAACACAGGATTTTGACATAATATATTCAAATTTCATTAAAACATATTACTTGATTAAAAAATTGCAGTTAGTTACAAATTAATGAAAAATGTATCAGGAAATAAACTCAAAGATTGCAGTGTGAAAGACTCACAAAAGTCTACTAGTTATATTAAAACACTCAAAGCATCTTAAAAAAAGAGTACTACTACTTGACTATCGAGTCGACCAATTCCACCAAATTATACAAATTGACAATTTTTATTTTAAACTAGAAGGTAGCCCGTCAGAATGACGTGTTTGCATTTTCAAAAGAATGATATAGCACTGCATTATAAAAAGAATTATGAAGTAATAAATTTTATCTTATCTGACTAATAGGATCAGGTGGGAGTAAAATAGTTATAACAAGTTGGAAATTGCTCGTCAAACATGGCAAATAAGGTGCGTTCGTACTATAACTAGTTTTATAAATATTTTTTGCACTGCATATCAGGGTTGGCACGGTTTAAACCAAGTGGTTTTAACCATGGTTTAAACCAATTGGTTTTTTTGTCAAAAAAACCATTTGGTTTTTTTAGAAAAAATCTAATATAATATTTTCTCTTTTATGTAATTTAATTGTTTTAAATTATAGATAGAAATAATTTCTACTTCAAACACTTCATCTCAGCAGTCAACATGAGACATAATAAGCCTAGGTCATGTTTCTATGCATGTAGAATGAAAATTAGCATGTGCTGATGAACATTTCTTGTACCTTAAAGATTTTTTTTTAAACATGTGAAAATAGAAAAGATAAAATAGATAAATAATATTCAATATTTAGCATAAAATATTTTCATTTAAAAAATGCAGATTATTTACAGCAGTTAATAACAAAATACAATGATCTTTAAGATTTTGGTTAAGTTGTAAAAGAAAATTTTCTGGATTGGGATTGGGGAAGATTATCCTTAAAGAATTTAAAAGAATAACTTAAGATATCAAATTGAATAACACAGCTTGCAAAAATTGAGTGCTAATTATAGCATTTCAATAATACCAATCAATCTTTTCTGTTAGTTGCTGAATCTAATGGCTAAAAATGTTGACTTGGACACTTGGAGTTATTACTCAGGAAACAAAATAACCAGAAGTATTTATACTTGGGGAACGAGGAACTTGATAGTATTGAATATACTGCGATCGTTATACTTCCGCGACAAGAAGAAGTGAGTTGACTATTTTAATAAAATCTCACCCGATATCTGTTTTTTTTTTTCCAAAATTTTAATGCAAAAGCGATTCATTGACTAAATGAAACTGATTTAAGTTGAAATTTGTCACTATTATGATATGTATATATTAAATTTATATAAAAATGTATTTATTCGCTTTGGCGAAATTTTGGCGCTAATGAACATGTGTTGTACAGAGATTGTAAACCTATTAGAGATAAGGTCTCCCCAACTTCCGGTGTGTTAACAGATAATTACTCTAAGATTGCGGTTTTTAATCTGCAATATATATTTTTTATTTTTGAAACTTTTTAAAATACTGAAACAATTTTTGTGGATTTGAACGTATCGGAAAATTTTACCCCAAATGGATACCAAGCATGACAATAAAATATTTAAAACAATAAAAAATGAAAAATAAAAGGAATAGAAAGGTGTTTATTTATAATGCTGAGGTTGTAAATGAAAAAGTTGAAGAAAGTTATTCCGCTCGAATATGAGAATATGAATTTTTCTACTGGCAAATTCGAGTTATTTTTAACAGAAACATAGGCATATGCAGGGGGAGGGGGGGGAAGGGGGAGGGCTCTAAATCCTTGAAAAAAAAAATAACTGTTTAAAACATTACTGTTTAGTACTTTTTTTTTTTTTTTTTTTCTTTTTTCTTTAAATCCTGATAAATTTATTTCTGAATATTAAATATTATTTAATTGTTAAATTCCTAAGTTAGTTTTTATTTTCATATGTTTTAAAAATTGTCTTGCACAGGAATTTTTATGGTTATAGGCAATATTAGAAAAAAAAATTGCCTAATCATGCTAATGTAGTACAGAAGTTTTGGCATGAATATGAGATTGAATTAAAAATAAAGGGAAAATATTGATAATAAAAATAAGCTTAAAAGTTTATTTTACATATTTTTATAGTGTATACTCATACCATGCTATAATTTGTTTCCCTTTAGATTTGTTTTCCTTCTTACATTCAAAATTTTTAAATACAGTCGAATCTCGTTATCCAGACACCCTAATGACCAGAAAAAAGTGTCGTCATAAGCGGAGTGTCGCGGTAACCGGTGTCGGAGAAAAATGTGTTTATAAAAAGCTGCATTTTTAATTAATTTAACACAATTTTAAATTCATAACTGTTCTTGCAGTTTTAACCCCTTGAAGGTGAAGCAATTACGTTTGTGCAATGCAGAATTCCCACCGGAAATTTAGAAAAATTTTATTTCAAAATAAACAAAAGCAATTTTACAACTTTTTTCCGTCAAAGTTAGAAAAGTAAAATTTCATAAAATTTTTCTGGTGCAAATCTTCATTAATCGTAGGTGTGATAAAATATATCCCACTGCCCTTCAAGTGGTTAAGCAATAAAACATTATTATTTAACAAAATAAACGCAAAAACAAAATTGAAAAGAATAAAAATCAGATTTATGACTACTTGTTTTTTGGAAAATGGACAATTTTCCTAAACCTTCGGGATATAGGGAGTTGCAAATTATTCAATGACAAAATCCGGAGTTTACATTAAAATTATATACAGAAAATCAGGACTTTGAAAAACTGACGTGATAAGCAGAATGACGGGAAAAACCAGGTGTCGGGATAATGAGGTCCGACAGTATATCTTAAACAGGGTTTCAGGAAGGGTGGCCCTCTCTAACGAAAATGAAATTACTGTTCAATTGTCCTTTTTTCTTTCTTTCTTTTCTTCTTTTTCTCTATTTCTTTCTTTATTTTTTTTATTTCTTTCCTTCTTTCTTTTCTTTCTTTCTTTCTTTCTTTTTTTTTCTTTTTTTTTTTTTTTTTGAATGAAAAGACTTTATATAAAATACAAATGTGAATTCATGTGGTTCTTCAAAATTGCACATTAAGCAATGCTAGATGTTACGTGTTACATACATATAACTTTAAACCTGATTAGAAACACATTTGTATTAGTTCTAAAAAACATTTCTCAACGAAAAAATTATGACTCCCTTACAAAATAATAAAATTATAGGTGATGTTAAACTGCAACAATATGTTTATTTTTTTCCTTTCAATTTATTTTAATTCTCAAGATTACTGTCAAAGTTGAAATGTTCTTGGAAAATAATGTATTTTATTCTAATTCTAAAAATATGCCTTGGTGATAAATTGCAAATAACCAATTGTATTTAATTTTTCAAAGAATGATGAAAAAAAATCTTTGAAATAAGGTTTTTGCAAACGCAATTCAAAATTAATTTTATGCCGCCGAAATGAGTGATACATCGCCAGTTGTTGCAACCATATTAAGCTAGGGGGTGTAAATAGGCAGTATCAGGCTTTCACCTTACTATCTTCTTGGTCCTTCCCCAAGTATAGATATTTAAGCAAAAAATAATAATTACAACCATAGAATAATATATGTTATACATGAAACTGCATCAAATATTTATTCATTGATTATTATATTATTAATCAAAGGATTCTTCATTCAATTTTCAAGGTATCAATGTTTCACTGTGTAGAGCAGTTTACTTTGAACATAAGACATAGCTGTTACTAATAATGTTTAAATTAGAAATGATTTCAATTTTCTATATAATTGACTAACTATTTAATTTAAATAGTTTCAAAAGTTATATAACTTATATAATATCGAAAAATGTTTATTTTATCAACAGATATGCATCTGCATGCAATAGGAAATTATATTTAAAAAAACACGGTTTAAACCAAATAAACCGTTTTTTTTTGGTTTTTTACAAAAAAACCCCAGTTTTTTTCCAACCCTGCTGCATATTGTACTGAATGTATATTTTAGTGCACTTCATGAGTGCATATCCTTTTCATTCCGTTCGAAAACCTGTAACATCATTAAAATGCACTTGAAATATTTTTTTTCCCATTGCCGTAATGTAATGGAACACTTTTGACTGTCCCTGTAATTAAACTATACATCCGATTTTCATAAAATTTGAAATGACTCAACAAAATTTTGCAACAATTATATCTTTAAAATTTCAGACCATTCGGTTGGGTACTTTCTGCTCTGTTATATGCAGACGGACGGATCGAACGTCGATATAGGTGCTACGTATTTACATAATTACGAATGCACCTAAAAACAGCCCATTTATAATTGAAACTTAATTTGCAAGAAAGAACTTCACTCACAAAATTTAAAGAAGTACTTCACAAAAAACATGCAAATTAGAATTAATAATGCTATTTTAAAATATATTGTCAATTAACTTTCGTCTTCGTTCATTGCTTTAAAAAAAATCAATAACCTTCAATTTCTTATAAATCAGAAAAATAATAATAATAAAAATTAAATAAGAAGTCGTTCACGGATTAATTGCCGATAGCTGATGCCAAAATAATAATTATATAACTTAAATTTTAAAAATTTTAACTCAGATTAAATCCTCATTTTTTTTTAAACATGCATAAAGAAACCTATAATAAATTTTGATCATTAAAAATGATCCTTTATCAGTTAAGTAAACTGTAACTATTAATTGCATTAACAGATTTTTTTTTTTCTCAAATTCTTTTATTAAATTACAAATTTATTTCCATTGTTATATATATATATATACAAAAATGCAAAATTTTATTTCCATTGTTATATATATATATATATTCTACACGGCATTAAGTATCCCTGATAGTCTAATTATATTTTATAAGAAATACTATTCATTTTTTCCCCAAATGTCTTCAGAGTTCAAAGAATTTCAAAATAAACTTCTTTTTTATTTTAACTACTGATAGATGGCGCTAACCCCAGTGGCAGAAAGTTTTGTAGCTGTCTGCAAATTTTGCATGTCATTTTAACGAATAATTAATAAATTAAACTAGGAATTTTTTATCATTCTATTTAAAACATGGTAAGCATGATGCATTCTCATTAATTTTGCTTATAACATTTCATCATTTAACTTCTTGTAGAATTTCTAAAGTGTGAAGGATAAGCAGAACCACACATAGGCAATAACGATGCTTTTAAAAACCTTCGGAAGCTTCAGAGGCCTCAAGCGCGAAAAGCACTAAGTTTTTTCTAAAACCCTTGAATGAAATCTGCGGCCTTTTGAGGAAATTATTTTTTTGTAATTCTTTGGTGAAATTCACGTTTTTTCCATGGCTTTTCGACGAATTTATCATTTTTTCTGCAATTTTTGGGCGGAATTTGCAGGGTGTTTTTTTTTTTCCTTTTGCGATCTTTTGACAATATTCGCGTTGTTTCCACAATCCTATGACGAAATTCGCGTTTGTTTCGCGATCCCTTGACGAAATTCGTACTTTTCCACAATCCTTTGATGAAATTTGCGTTTTTTCATGATCCTCTGATGTAATTCGCATTTTCCGTGATCTTTTGATGAAATTTGCATTGTGTCCGCGATCCTTTGACGAAATTTGCGTTTTGTTTGCGATCCTTTGATGAAATTTGCGTTTTATTCGCGATCCTTTGACAAAACTCGCGTTTGTTTCACGATCCTTTGACGAAATTTGCATTTGTTTCACGATCCTTTGACGAAATTTGCATTTGTTTCACGATCCTTTGACGAAATTTGCATTTGTTTCACGATCCTTTTCCGAAATTCGCGCTTTTTATGCAATTTTTCGACAAAATTCGTGTTTTTTACACGATCTTTTGCCAAAATTTGCGCTTTTTACGCGATCTTTTGCTGAAATTTGCGCTTTTTACGCGATCTTTTGCTGAAATTTGCGCTTTTTAAGTGATCTTTTGCTGAAATTTGTGCTTTTTACGCGATCTTTTGCTGAAATTTGTGCTTTTTACGCGATCTTTTGCTGAAATTTGTGCTTTTTACGCGATCTTTTGCTGAAATTTGCGCTTTATACGCGATCTTTTGCTGAAATTTGCGCTTTTTACGCGATTTTTTGCTGAAATTTGCGCTTTTTACGCGATCTTTTGCTGAAATTTGTGCTTTTTACGCGATCCTTTGCCAAAATTTGCGCTTTTTACGCGATCCTTTGCCGAAATTTGCGCTTTTTACGCGATCTTTTGCTGAAATTCAGGCGATCTTTTGCTGAAATTCACGCTTTTTGTGATCTTTTATTGAAATTCGCGCTTTTTACGCGATATTTTGCCGAAATCCGCGCTTTTTATGCGATCTTTTGCCGAAATTCGCGCTTTCTATGCGATCTTTCACCGAAATGCGCGATTTTTACGCGATCTTTATCCAAAATTCACATTTTTTTGCCCGATCTTTTGCCAAAATTCACGCCTTTTACCGGATCTTTTGCCGAAATTAAAGCTTTTAACGCGATCTTTTCCTGAAATTCACACTTTTTATGCGACTTTTTGCTGAAATTCACTCCATTACACGATTTTTTGCCGGAATTTGTGCTTTTTAGGCGACCTTTTTCCGAAATTCGCGCTTTTTATGAGAGCGTTTGCCGAAATTTGCGCTTTCTACGCGATCTTTTGCTAAAATTCACGATATTAACCCGATCTTCTACCGAAATTAATGCTTTTAACTCGATCTTTTGCCAAAATTCGCACTTTTTTTGCTGAAATTCGTGCTTTTTACGCAGGAAAAATTGTTCGAAAGTTGCGGACAATTTTTTAAAATTGACTTCATTAGTGCAGACAACAATTGTCCGCAAAAGATTTTTTGTGTCCGTGACCATGTCGCCGTGTCGCGGCGTTTCTGCCACGGGGGCGCTAACAAAGCTCAAGTTCACAATGAATGCGATACAAATGAATGTTTACTTATGGAGGGGGGCCAAACTAATTTTAACTGAAGTTATCTCAAAATATGTACATACTTAAATGTAAGTCATCTCTCAAATGTTAATTTATTTTGAATATTCTTTCTAAAAATGCAACTTTTATGAAGTTTAATTCGAAAAAATAATTTTCAATAAAAATGGCCGAATGGAATACAATAAAGCGAAGTGGAATCCGGATGAGTTCAACCCCGGAAGCGTTATATACTTTGTGTTATTATATATATAATAATGAAAGAACGAATAAATTAGTAAAAGATTAATAAAAATACAAATTAAATGTCAAATTAAAAATCACTTGATGATGTAACAAACACACGTAACGTGTTTAATGTCAAGTCCCGGTAGCAGAAAGTTTGAGACGGGTGTCGCAGATTTTCTTTTCTCGTTTGCAGATTATTTTTCTATTGAACCTTTATTTCGCTTTATATTATGTTTAGCTCTTTATTACTTAATACAAAAAATTTAATATTATTATTAGTAAAATTAATAAAATGCATAATAACAAAGGTAAGGGATCGTTTGATTAATTAATGCTTCAATTTTAAAATATGTTACCTGCAGATTATTTTCTGCCTGTGAAGTATCTGTTGCAGACACTTGGAGAATTTTTTGCTACTGGGTGTCAAGTGAATGTGACATTTATGATCATCCATTTAATCTTTTAGTTGGGCAATAGTTTTTTGGTCAACAGGATAATCAAGTAGTACCAAAAAAAATTTTTTACTGCATTGAGGTGTTCCAAAAATCAATGTTAATGTAAAATCCTCCTTTAATATCTTTTCTAGACTAATAGGCTATGTGAATTCTAACTTCTAACTTACCATTTCTCGAGCACCAACGGATAGAGGTTCATCTGATAAAGTCTTTTCGACCTGAGGAATGTCTTCGAGAAGAGAGGTCTTTTCAGTGGCATGGTGCTTCGTCAAGGCTGCTTCAACCTGAGAACCATAATTTTTCGTTCGATCAACAGGTGGGGGCTCCAAAGGAGCACTTAGAGCTGGCACATCAATGTAACTACTAAAAAAGAGAAAGATTTCATCATTTCAGAAAATGAATTTACAAAAAAGACAGAACTTAGATATAACCAAAAATTATAACAAAAAAATTAAATGACAAGCCTCTATATTACGTATTTTTCCCTATATTAGGAGCTTATCACACTTGAAGGCCACAAATTAGAAATGAAAAAAATTCTGTGGGCCACCCCTAATTCAATAAAACATCATAGACCAAAAAATATACAGGATGTCCACGAATTTATGGGCCAAACTGAAAGGGAAAGTAAAGTACACATAAATAAGCAATTTTGGTATGGCAATGTAGGGTCGGAAATGAAAAGTTTTGGCGAAAAACAAGTAATGCAGAGGACATGAAAACAAGTGTTTTATTGACAAAACAATTAGAGTAAGTACCCAGATGTGCCACCATCAACATCGATACATAACTGGCACCATCTAGCAAGTGACATGCATACTTTTTTGAAGGTTCCAGATATCTCATCTATGAGACATCAGTTGACTCTGATGAGGACGTCATTAAAATACTTTCAGTCATTGCTGCAAATGTTCATGAAACACTTGGAATCTGTGAAAAGGTATGCCAATCACTTGCTAGATGCTGCCAGTGGCACTTTTGAGCAGTTACTGTAATCGCTATGTCAGTAAAACACTTGTTTTCATGTCTTCCGCATTTCTTGTTTTTAGTCAAAACTTTTCATTTCTGAACCCACATTGCTAAACCAAAATTGGTTCTTTATGTGCACTTTACCTTTCCTTACAGTTTGGCCCATGATTTCGGGGAGACCTTGTATACATATCTAGGTTTCAAGACCAGGTGCAGATTGTACATAGGAACTACAGAAATGCAGAATTCTTATTTTATTCTCATGAAAAAAACATTTTATTTATTCATATTCCCATGCAACATTAAACACAGCAAGTTAAGTGGCATAAGTCAGCATTTTTAACTTTAAATATCCCTACAGTTACCTTATCCAAGAGCATGAGATTTTATTTCTTTATTTATTTTTATTCTACATACGGAGCAATATTTTTTCTAAATATAAGTTCAAGGAATAGGGGGCAGTACAAAATGTATATTTTTACAAAAATGAAATTATAGGGTTAAACATAAATGAACATATAATATTTAAAATATGACAACTAAGTATTTATAATTAAGTTTTATTAAAGGCAAATTATGATATAGAAACATTAGGTGCTCAGTATTGTCAGGCTTCTAATCTGTTATGTTTTTTATTCTAAATATTTTCTGCTTCTGAGAATAAGAATTCACCGGTGGTGAATTTTTCTTGTGTTTCAACATTTGTAAAATAAAAATGATTTTATTGAATCTTTTTTCGCTATTTTGTTTATGGATGGAAATAGGGGCGTAGCTACAAATATTTTTTGGGGGGAGTGGAGGGGAGATAATTAAAAAAATTCCCAACTTGAAACAAATTGCTTTATTTTCCAACTGAAATGATATGGTCAAAGTGTGTGTGATGTCAGGACAACCGAGTATGGCATCAGAATTTGGTTATTAAAAGTTTATTAACATAGAATCTTATTTACAAAAATATTTACACTTCTCAGAAGATATATATACTTGGGCTACAATTTATCAATAGCAATACTCCATCAAAACTACACATATTATTCTTCAAACCCAAACTAATCTTACCTCGGATGCCTTCCCGCATCCTACACACGAAGAACACCACCACAACTGCGGATCTCCCCTCTTCACTTCAACTCACTTACCGTTGGGGAGTCTGTCTCTTCACTTCGCTTTACAGTAGAGGTTAAAAAGAAGGTTGGTTGCATGACAGTGTTTATCATAATGATATTTATACGTAAAAAATCCTTTCCAAAGAAAAATACTGCAACTAAAAACATAAAAATTCTAATTATGGGTTTGTTTAATGAAAGTTTAAGTACACTGCTTTCATTTAAATAATTAAAATCAAAACTAGATTAATTTCTGTTTTCCTATCTTGGAATCATTGAGCATGAAAATAATAAGATACCCAATAGCTAAATGAATAATTAAGGAAGCAATTTCAAATAATACAGTAAATGTAAGATTTAAACCTAGAAAAATTGCATATATTTAGAGAAAACCAACATTAGTTAAAGGTTTGAACATTTTTTGTCTTCTATTATGTATGAGTCATAATCGCACTTCATATGAAAATACCGTCATGTTATTTTGAAAAAGGAACAAAGATTTGGTAGAAATAAAAGGGATAGATTAGAGACACTGTTGATGGACAACAGTAGGAAAATTCAGGTCTGGATATGATGATATTTTTGTATCACAGAAAAACACAATGACAAACCGAGTCTGGCTTCTTTTTGTACTAATTTTGATAATTTAACTTGTTTACCATTACAGAACTCAGAAAGGCAGTTGGAAAAACAATAAAAATTTCATATTTTTTTACTATTATTTAAAAAAAAAGGAAAAAGTCTTTCAAAAATCTATAATTTCCCAAGTTCAGATATATAGGAGGGGGAGGCTTCCCCCCCCCCATCGCGACGTCAGTACAGGGTTGCCAGTTTGACCTCCAATTTTATTTCGAATTTTCAAATTCACTCCGGAAATTTTGAAAGAAGAGTTCTTACTTTAAGTAGTGACAAAATGTCTGTTATTAACTAAAGTAAACAATACTATTTCTAATTTCTGGTGCGGATTCGGATTTTCTGATTACAAATGAAGGCCAAACTGGTAACCCTAACGCCTCTGGTAGTCGATGACTGGGATAAAAACTGAGCTCAGGCTGAGACCATCTCATTTTTATTGTATACCATACTATACAGAAAGCATGCTTTAGTGCATTTCATAAATGCATATCAATTACATTTTTGAAATAGTGTAACATCATTCAAATTTACCACGAACGATTTTTCCCCTATTGTCCTTATAAAAGCTCTGGATGGAAGACCAGATGTGTTAAAATAACACTGATTATGAAAAGAATTGTGGCACTTTCTTGAAAAGTTCACGGTCCATTTTGTTCTACAAAGCAAGATACTTACAATGAGGAGATTCTCTATTTAAACTCTGTTAGAAGACATTACTCATACGAAAAGTAAGTAATAATGTGTAAGTACGAAAAGAAAAATCTACTTCAATAGCATGTTTAGTAATCAGGAGTAGAATTGATAAAAAAAAGTAACTGGTCTCAACATCAGAATTTTACTGGTTCATAGACATTGCCACTGGCCTAATACATAAAATTCTATTAAGTAACATAAACCCTTGACCGGCTGATGTCTGTGGCCCGGTTCCTGAATCGTTTCAAAAGAAACAATACTTAGTTGTATTTAAAGATAGCTTCACAAAGTTTAGGTATCATTACATGATAAGAGAGAAGTCAGAAGTCAATACTATGTTAAAACATATGCTTGCTCATGCCAAAACTATGGGACACAAAATTAAAGAATTTTTCAGCGATAATGGAGGAGAATTTGACAGTAAAGAGATTGAAGCAATTCTATGTGAAGAAGGAATTACAAAAAGACCTACCGCACCTTTTACGCCACAACAGAATGGATCAAGTGAAAGAAAGAACAATTGTAGAAATGGCAAGAACATTCAAATATTCGAATCCTGAAATTAGTTTTCCGGATGCAATGTGGGCCGAACTAGTATCTTCTACGCTATATATTCTAAATAGAACGGGAAAATCTTCAGTAGAGGAAGTTAGTCCTTATGAATTGTGGATCAAGAAGAAACCTAGGGTAAAACATTTACGTGTAATAGGTTCTACATGTTATGCTTATATTCCTGTACAAAAGCGAAGAAAGCTATCAAAGGTTATCTTGTAGGTTACGATTCTGATGAGCATTACAGAATTTGGATTAAAGAAGAAAATAGGATGATTTTTTCGAGAGATGTCATTTTTCATGAAAAATTGAATAAATGTGATAATGCCATTCAATTACCATTAAATGACAATAAACAAGAAAATACAAGTGATCTTTCTAATCAGGGAAAGTATGAAGATGAACAACTTAAAGATGATGAAAAACAAGACTATCTAAGTGACAGCGATGTTGATAGTGATGAAGAAGTTAAACCATCGCATGATATGCAATTGAGAGGACGTGACAAGATACGAAAGCCTACACAGTTTGATGATTACATAATGGAAGCTGAGTCATTAATTTATGAAAATGAAAATCCTGAAACATACATAGAAGCAATCAACAGCAAGGAAAGTTCAAACTGGAAGAAAGCTATGGAGAATGAAATAAAATCTTTAAATGAAAATGAGACCTAGGAATTAGTTAATTTACCAGAAGGTGCCAAAGCTATACCATGTAAGTGGGTTTATAGAATCAAAACAAATCCAGATGGAAGTATTAACAAGTATAAAGCTAGGCTTGTTATAAAAGGTTATAGTCAATGTCAAGGAATTGATTATATTGAGACTTTTAGTCCAGCAGCAAAATTAGAAACAGTATGAGCTGTATTGAGTATAGCAGAAGAAGAAAAAATGTATTTATCACAATTTGATGTATATACAGCATTTTTGTATGGAGAATTAGAAGAAACAATCTACATGCAACAACCAGAAGAATATGAGGACGGCACAAAGAGAGTATGCAGCGAAGTTTGTATGGTTTAAAACAAGCTCCACGTTGTTGGAATAAGTGTTTTGGTCAATTTTTATTAAAACTTGATTTCAAAGTGAGTGATGCCAATCCATGTCTATACATTCGAGAGAAGAATGGCAAAAAGTTAATTATAAGCATTGTACATAGATGATGGATTAATTGCTGCAAATGATCAACAACAGTGTGAAATATTCATTGAAAAGTTAAAAGCCACATTCAAGATAGTTACTGGAAACGCTTCTTGTTTTCTAGGGCTTGAAATTGAATATCAGAAAAACGGAGATATTACTATTAGTCAAAAGGGATATGCCAAGAAAATTCTTAAGAGATTTGGATTTGAAAATTGCAAGCCAGTAGCAACAACGATGTTAAAGGAATCAAGATCGCAAAATACTGAAGAATCTAAAAAAGTTATTTTTCCGTATAGACAAGCAGTTGGAGCTCTAATGTACCTAATGGTAGGAACAAGACCAGATCTAGCTTACAGCGTAGGAGTTTTATCAAGAACGCTAGAAAACCCATCTGCTGAAGATATAGTGAGAGTAAAGACAGTTTTTCGCTACATATCAAAAACAAGAAATTTTGGTATTACTTATCGTGCAACAAATTCAAATAGAGTATTAAAGTGTTACAGTGATGCAGATTTTGGAGGATGCATAAAAACTGGAAGATCAATATCTGGGTCAGTGATAATATATGCAGGAGGTGCAATATCGTGGCGCAGTCAAAGACAAACCACCGTGGCTACTTCAACAACAGAGGCCGAAGTTATAGCAGCATCTGAAACAACTAAAGAAATTCTTTGGCTCAGAAGATTGTATGAAGGAATAGTAAAACTAAAAGAAATACCTATTCTTCAAGTAGACAATAGTGTAGCTGTAAAACTTGCCCATAATCCAGAATATCACAGGAGAACAAAACATATAGAAATAAAGCATTTCTTCGTTCGTGAGAAGGCAAGCTAGTTGTAGAGCAAATTTCAACTGAGAAACAGATTGTGGATATTATGACCAAGCCGTTAGCCAAAACTCGATTACTGATATTGTGTGATCAAATGGGATTATCAGGCTAGAGACTAAATATGTAATTAACAAGGGAAAGTGTTAAAATATAGTTTTTGTTTTATGTTAATTCATATTTTGTCTCACGTGAACTTAGCACACATGATATTGTACATTGATTAGTTGTTCATTAGTAACAGACAACTAAACTCGTATCTTATAGAAAATGTAATAGAAGTAATGGCTGTTCTGTTATCCATATTTATGTTATTAAAATTCATTTCATAAGTTTCTTTTCTAAATAATGCGTATCTTTCTTTTTAATGTGTACTTAATTCAATATCAATAGACTCAAAGCTATTATAACTCTGCATATCAGAATACTAATATTTTTAATAAACTTCAGTATTGTTCTCGCTTTCAAAGTATAAGCATGTATTTTTTTGTACCTGATAAAGAAGACAAGTTCTTTTGAAAGACCTTGCGCATTTCTAAATTTTATGGTGTTTTAAGAAGTTTGTTTTATACTTTTCTTCATATAAATATTTACTTTTTGTTTTTGCATTTGAAGATTCCTTGAGTGACAATTTGGTTCTTTTTTTTAAATTGATGGTTAATGTTTTAAACAAAAGACTTTCTCACTATTTGCTATATTTATTAGTCTATTTTAAATAAGCAACAAGTTTCCCCCACTTTTACAGGTTTTCCATACCAACAACAATAATAAAAAAAAAAATTCTAGGTATCAAAATTTTGCGATGTTACACACAAAAAATTTTAAAAGCTGAGAATGGAACTTTCACAACTGCTTCTGAAGCAATTATTCATTTGTCAAATAAATTCTTGCAAATTTTACAAATTGTTGAACATTTTACACACTAAACATTTTGCAGATATACACTTTCAGCATCAGGATCTATCCATTTTGCACAATCAGGATGAAATTCTTTAGCAGATCAGTCACAATTAAATACAGATTGTTTTCACATATTTCAATAAGCTATGAAATGTTCAGTTTTCAAACAATCCTACAACATTTAGTGCAAAATTTCAGTGAAACTGGAATTGTAAATCTCTGAGTTACATGGAAGGATTGAAAGTGGATACACAAAATGATTTGCATGAGAGGTTGAAATACTCTTTACAGAACTTATGAAGAGAAAAATTTGATTTTCATGGTGTTACAATTTCAAATCCTCCGTTTTATAATCTTTCTATTCTAAAAAAAAGTAACTACTGCTGTCACTGCCGCCGCCGCCGGTTTTGAATTTTTTGTGACCGCAGGTCTTTCTTCGATAATATTAAGAAAAATAATGCATACAAAAATATGAAAATCGGTAGTATTATACAGAAATGTTTGATAAACACGCTGATGCAGACAGTTTTCAAATCGAAGAATTATTTTAAGAGATATTTAATGCTAAAGTTGCACAAAATCATTCCACTAAAAAAGTTTTATACGAGCAAAAACTATACATCAGAATTTAATAATTTTTAGATCATTTTATACGTTATAATTTCCCGGTGTGCAGAATTTATTTAATTTTTTAATTTGACTCATTTTTCGAGGTTTCATTTCTATTTTAAATTCAAATTTTCAGCATTTCGAGAGATATTTTTTACTTATTTTAGAAAATTGTACTAATTTAACCTGTTGCCACCTGTATAAACAACAGAAACAATAATGTTTGCTTCAAATTAAAAAATTATTTACACGTGAATATTATAAACAGAAAAAATCATTTGAAATTAGAATTAAATAATTATGTACAAAAAGCAGGAACTTATTAAAAATTACGTCATAAAAAGTATACACGTGAAATTTAAAAGAGAAAGGATATTGTAAAATAATAAATTCATTAACATGCGTTAGAAGTCTTAAATAGGAGAAATTACGTCATATTTACGTCACTTTACAGTTATTACATAAAATGAACACAAAATAATATTACAAAGCAGTTTAAATTTAGAAATTGCGCTAGACATTTATCTGATATTTTGAGAGGATCTTTTCAACTATTTTTGTTAGCAAAGCGCAAATAATATTTCCTTTCTAACAAAATTATTTTTACATGAATATTTAAAAGAGAAATAATAGCTTGGTCAAAATTACGTCAGATTAAAAACGATTAATTTAAAATGTCTCATTTAAAAGAACTTTCTTTTCGCTTTGTTAAAAAATACCAGGAGACAAAGACTCTGTTTACTTAATTCATTTTATATTAGCTAATTTTGAAATATTGTTACACGTGTCTACGTCATCAAGTTATTTTTATTTCGAAGTTTTATTTGTATTTTTATTAATGTTGTACTAATTTATTTGTTCTTTTGTTATTTAAAATAAAAATTATGTCAATTTGTATAATTTGGCGAAATTGGTCGACTGGATAATCAAGTAGTACCGCAGCGGATTTGGCGTTAAAATTCCCCAATCAAAGAGAAATGAATAGAAATCCGTTTATAGGGAGATCGCCACTGTTTTTTAAATTATAATTCAATCTTTTGAAATCTTTTTAAAGCCGATCAAATTAACGTGCATTTAGAGTCTGCAGTGTCTGGACGGGGGTTGGCGAGCGTAGCTCGTAGGGGGCCGAGCCCCCTAGTAATATAAAAAAATTCTAATTTTTTTTCTTGGAAGTTTCAAATTTCTCTAACTTTTTCTGAGAATTTACAAATTTCTTTGACTTTTCCAGGTTATCAAGGTGGCTAGACACACTGAATGATATAATGGATTCTTTGAATGAAAAAGTGACTTTGCTACATAGAGACTTGAATGACATTCACTAAATTATTTTTACATTTTAATGTTGGTATTTAATAGTATATTGATTGAGATTGGGAAATAGGAGATAAATATATTTCACACTCACTACAACTACACTTAAAAATCTGCAGCAAACTGCCCAGTCATTTGACCATTTTTATATATAACGGTTACTTAACTGTAATTTTAATTGATTATGATCAACAGCATGGTCATCATACTTTCATAATATGATCAAGGGACCGTTATTTGAAATAAACAGTCAAGTGCGAGTATTACTCATTCTCAGAAGGTTCTGTACAATAATATATGAATTTCGAAAGGACGTTGCAAAGTTACAATGCCGCTTTGGTCCGTGCCGCATTTTTTCCATATAGGTTTTTTAGTTAACCTTTAAATACACGGTAGGTATATTGGGAGCCACTCAATGCAAACTAGTCGTGAATCCCATAGTATTTATGTAATTAATTCTAATTAAATTAGTCTTTTTATAACAATTTGAAGTTTATTGCTTTTATACTGCTACTGAGCATTGCATTACACAAATATATCCTTAAAATTTGTTATCTAGGTTTTAAAAGCCAATGGAGAATAGAGTATGCTGCCCCTGTCATTATGTATGTCCAAACTGTCTGTGTCTTTAAGGGTTAAAAATTATATTTCGGCTAATTACTGACGATTTTTTCCAAAAATCATGATCAACAATGACTTTATATTTCTGCTACGATAGGTATCTCCAGCACTGCTCAACACTTTTGCTGAATGCCCGTAAATCGAAATTTGTGTGTAAAGGAAAAATGCGATTTTTTCAAAAACTATGTGACACTATAATTTTCCTGCAAGGTTTAAATTAACGTCTACTATCTCTAGTTTTTTCGTAACTTTAGTTTCAGTAGATTCGGAATTAGATGGGGGGGGGGGGGGGGACACACATTTTTGCACTACATTTTTGACCACAACTTTGAAAATATCATACCTAAAATTAAATGAAATACATTTTTGAGTTCAGCGTAATGAAGGCTTTCACACGATACCCCACACGATATACAAAGAAAATATTTTTTTCCCAAGTAACTTAATTAGCCCCTCTACATTTTTCCTAAATCTATTTATGAATATTTATTAATCTGTAAATATTTGGGTCAATAGTCTTTATTATTTCCCCCAATTTGAACTTTCCACGTTCCATAGTTTATGAGTAAAAGGGCTGTGACAGATGGACAGACAGACACAGGAATGATCTTATAATGGTTCCGTTTTCACTTTTTAAGTATAGAACGCTAAAAACAGTCAAATGACTGGACAGTTTGTTACAGATTTTTTAAAGAGGCAGTTGGATAGTTTGTTGCAGATTTTTTAAAGTGTAGTGGCAAAACTGAATGCAATAAAAAGTTCAGTTTTTGTCTTATTCATCATGTGTTTTAAACACTTATCTAGAATGTCTTTTTTTTCTTTTTTTACTGTGATACTCTTGCAGTCCATAGAAATAACGATTTCCCTGACAAATTTTTCTTTTACAAATTTATCTGACTTTTCCTTAAAAATGGTCACATGGATATAATGCTGTAAATACAAACAATGAAAAGCTAAAGTTTTTCATAATTGCACAACTGCAGAGAGAGAGACTTTTTTTTTTTAATCTTATCCTAATCTGTTTATGATGAATCTAATTTGGTACTGACAATAAAAGTAGTGCATACTTAAATTTCATTTAGCATTTCATAAAACTAAATTCAGCACACTAATAATCTTTTCTTTTTACAGTGTAGCTAAAAGAAAATCTTTGTTCAAAGTTTGAACTGGGCATTGTGCCAAGCGTGCTTCGAAAGGAGATTGCAAATATGCAACACTGCCTTGGTCCATGCTACATTTTTTGAGATAGGTTTTTAATTAACTTTTAAAGACACGGGAGGCGTATTGAGAGATCCACTCAATCCAAATTAGTCACGAAGCCCACAGTATTTATGTGATTAATTCTAATTAAAATAGTCTGTTTTTAACAATTTGACGTTTATTGCTTTTATACTGCTCTGGGCATTGCATTACACAAATACATCATTAAAAGTTGTTATCTAGGATTTAAAAGCGATGGTACATAGAGTACGCCGCCCCTATCATTATGTATGTCCAAACCATCTGTATCTTTAAGGGTTAATATCTCGGCTAATTACCGACGATTTAAAAAAATAAATAAAATCCATATCAACAATGCTTTTACTTTTCTGCTATGAAAGGTACCTCCAGCATTCCTCAATACCTTTGCTGAATGTCCGCAAATTGAAATTTGTGGGTAACGGAAAGATGTGCTTTTCTCAAAAACTATGTGATATAGTAATTGCTCTAGTTTTCCTGCAAGGTTTAAATTAACGTCTACTACCACTAATTACTACTACCACATATTTTTGTACTACATTTTCGACGATATCTCTGAAAGTATAATATGTAAAATTAAAAGAAATGCATTTTTGAGTTCAGTGTTATGAAAACTTTCACAGTATACTCCCCACACAATATATAAAGAAACTTAATTAGTCCCTCTATATTTTTCCTAAATATACTAGTGAATGTTTAATAATCTGTAAATATGTGGGTCAATACCCCAATAGCAAGAGATATCTGCTTAATTTCGGCCTAATACCAGAATTGTCAGGAAATGATCAGTAGTTGAATGGAGAGCCTCACAGAATATCGTCTGAACAAAATCTAGCGATTAATCCAGATAATATCGTGGAAAAACGTCGGCAGGAAATTGTATTATTATTACAAGTCAATTAATCGGAAAAGTATTCTTATGCATGTAATCGGCCGGCAATCGGAAAGTAATGAAAAATGAATCTTTTTACTGAGTTGCTATTGTTTGTTTCTGCTGTATAGATACCCCCTGCAGTGATGATAGGGGGGGTGTGTCACGTGAATAAATCTGTCCAATGTGCTGCAATATCTTATCTGCCTCCCGCTCAAAATACTTTTTCACGTTTCAAGGACATAATTTGTAAATGGACAGTCGAAGGAATAGGGGAAAAAATACTTTCCAAGAAATGTTCTTTGGTGAGAATGCATTATTATTTGCAAATCAGTAAACTTAAATCTCTTAAAAACCTACAGATAGCAGGACAATTACTGTAAAAGTAAACTGACAATTTAAAAGCATTTGTTTGTTCTTTCTTTCTTTTTTTTTTTTCAATATTTACGTATAGACATTCATACTTAAAATTATACTTAATAAAATGTTTAGAGATATTTGCTGTTTTGTTGATTTAGATAAATAAATTGAAAATTATAAGATCTGAAATTTAGATTAATTTAGGATAATATCTGAAATTTAGACTATTACAAGAACAAACTATTTGTTCTAAATGAATTTTCTTAGTTATGAATTAAAAATTTTTAATTTAAAATTAATTTATTTAGAAATACTTCAGGCAATGTTATTGTATAAATTATAATGAAGTTGATCATCTTTTCTTTTATTTTCTCTCTAAAGTAATAAATTTAATTTTATACCTTTTAAAAGTTAAAAAAATATCTGAACTTTTTTTAAATTAAAATTATTATTAGATAAATAAATTGAAAATAATAAGATCTAAAATTTAGATTATATCAGAAATTTAGACTATTACAACAACGAACTATTTCTTCTAAATGTATTTTCTTAGTTATAAATTAGAAATTACTGATTTAAAAATGAATTTATTTAGAAATAATTCCGATAATGTTATTGCATAAAGTATGAAAAAGTTGATCATCTTCCCCCCCCCCCCCCCCCCCATAGTGATAAATTTAATTTTACACATTTTAAAAGTTAAAAATCGATGACTGAACATTTTTTAAAAATTAAAATAATTATTAGATGAATAAATTGAAATTTATAATATCTGGCATTTAGATGGTATCAGGATAATATCTGAAATTTAGACTGTTACAACAACAAACAATTAGAAATTTCTGATTTAAAAATTAATTTATTTAAAAATAATTCAGATAATGTATTGCATAAATTATAAATAAGTTTATTATCTTTTTTCCCCCAAATAGTGATAAATTTAATTTTATACCTTTTTAAAAGTTAAAAAAATGACTGTATAATTTTTTTAATTAAATTCACTATTGAAAATTTTAAGATCTGAAATTTAGATTATATCAGGATAATATCTGAAATTTAGACTTTTACAACAACAACAAAATATTTGCTCTAAATGTATTTTCTTAGTTATGAATTATAAATTTCTGATTAAAAAATTAATTTATTTAGGAAAAATTAAGATTTAATGTTATTGTATAAATTATAAAGAATTTGATCCTATTTTTTTTTTTCTCCAGCTAATAATAAATTTCATTTTATAGCTTTTATAAGTAAAAAAAAAACTGACTTTTTTTTTTTTCATTAAAATAATTATTTAGATATTGAAAAAAAGAAAAAAAGATTTTTTTTCCATAAATAACAAAAAATTAATGAGATGCTTTAAATGATAGAAATTTCACAGCCAGAACGCAATGTTAAATCAAAGTTCGTTTTAATTCAAACAGTAAATATTGTCAGACGGAAATATTTTCCACTATAAAATACAAAAATGTTTTCATATCGAGGGCGTAATTAATTAAAAGGTAAGACATTTTGTTTAATTTAAATTCTAAATATTGCTGATCTCGTAATGAAAATTACAAATAATTATTCTTTGTAAGATGCAATAATATTTGTATATCAACAGTGTGAGTTACTTATAAGCAAGAATATAATTTTTAAATTAAATGTAATTTTATTTGTATCTTACAATGAAAAATTAATTGTAATTTTAATTGTAAAATTATTTAGCAGCAATATTTCGACTTTAAACAAAACAAGATTTATTACATTTCAATTAGTTACATCCTTGATATGGAAATATTTTTGCATCTTATAGTGGAAAATATTCCCAATTAACAATATTTATTTTTTGAATTAATACGAATTTTTTTACGTTTTAAATGCTATTTTTGCATCGTACAAATTCTTCTATTCGATATGATTAGCTAATCGGCAAAAGATCATATGATATTGCAAAGTACTCGGTAAAAGATTACCAAGTGACCAAATTATCGAAAACTAATACGCAAAGGCTTCAAAACCGATTCAATTGTAGTCGGGAGGGGATGTTCGACAGGTGATCAGCCTTGCGGACAAGAAGTCATATCTGCCGACCCCGGAAAATGAGATCGCCAGGATGAAATAGAGTCGAGTTAGGACTTTCGGCAGAAGTTCGGTCAAGGATTATTTGCTGTTTGGGTAGTCTTTATTATGTTCCCCAATTTAAACTTTCCATGTTCCATAGTTTACAAGTAAAATGCCTGTGACAGACAGACAGATGCAGGAGTGATTTTATAATGGTTCTGTTTTTATTTTTTAATACCCAATTTAGGCTCTAAAATACTATTAGAATAATATTGAAGCTATAATACCTAATGTTGCCAATAAAATACATTCTGAAAATGTTATTAAATCGATCTTCAACATGTAGATGGCAACACTTGTACTGTTTAAGAATAAAGATAGATTTATTTTTTCAATTGTTGCTACTTGTTCTTTTTGTTTTATTTGGAAGCCTGGGAAATACCCTATTTTGTTCTGTAGTGAGCAAGTAAAATTTATTTCTTATTATAGTTCCTAAAATTCTGGTGTGTTTAATATTATAGAATTTTATCAATTAAAGACCAGTATTGCCGATTAGTAACAAACCGTTTTTTAGCCTTAAACCATACTTAAAACAAAATATGATTTTTTTAAGTATTTTTCCCATGATTTATTTAAAAAATGAAAGGCGAAAAACATTATTACAATGATTTTTGAAAAATCAGGCATTTAAGGGTTAAAACTCTGGCCCTACAAGCTATCCTCGCCAACCCTTGCAAGCTCAAAACATGCTAATTTGCCCTGGTTTTAAAAAGATTATAATGATTAACGAAAATGTACGGCAACATTTTAGAAAACCAAACCCATTGCCTTTTATCAAAATCAAAATTTCTGCATAAGGCTGTTGGTCGGTGAGATGTCAAATTCCCCTTGCTAATGTTAAACCTATGAGCATGTAATGCATTTGTATTTTTAAAACATCTCCTCGGAAAATTAATATTTTTAACTTCTTTTTTCTATGTACTGTTCTTGAAGGATATCCCACCCCCTTTTTCCTATAGTAAAAATATTTCATTAATTTATAAATTTATGTGTTAAAATCTTTTTATTGTCAAAATATTTCAAAATATATAATTAACTTATAAATTTGTGCGTTAAAATATCAGCTAAATTCAGTAAGATTTTAACACTTCACATAAAATTGAGTACACATTTTAGAAATATTTTGGTAATTTAAAAAAAAAAAAAAAAAGGAGAGAGAGAGAGACAAAAGAAAACAAGTGGGTAAATGTGATCACAGATTGCACAGAGGGTTTCTAGTCTAAGAACTAGCAACGTTTTCATCAACTGATTTTATCAAGGCTCATTCTTCTATATGTTCTTCCATTTTATGGTGTAGTACGATTGCGGACGGTCTGGCTGTCAGGAGACGTTGCGTTTACATGCGGGAGAAGGGGTTATGCAGGTAAAAAAACTTCAAAATTACGTCATTTTATCAAGGCTCATTTTTCTATGTGTTCTTCCGTTTTATGGTGTAAGTACATATGCGGACGGTCTGGCTGTCGGGAGACGTTGCGTTTACCTGCGGGAGAAGGGGTTATGCAGGTGAAAAAACATCAAAATTACGTCATTTTAGCATGATTTTTGTTTATAACATGCGTTCCTACTAACTATTTGTGATATTAATCCATTATTGCCAGACGTCGCCAATGTTGCTAAGACCCTGCCAAATCCACATTTATAGGTAACATATTACTCTTTGGCTATCAGACAACCTATAATTAATTTGCAAGACACAATTTCGGTTGCAAAGTTAATGCCAGACGGCTTTAAATCTGGCGACGAAAGTGCCTGTTGCAAGAGTGTTTTATAGTTTAAAAATTATAAATCATCTTTACGTCATTTTATCAAGCTTAAAAATAACATGATATTACTCTTTGGCTAACAGACAACCTATAATTAACTTGCCAGACACAAATTCGGTTGCAAAGTTAATGCCAGACAGCTTTAAATATGTCAACGAAAGTGCTTGTTTCAAGAAATGGCATCCTTTGTAGGGATTTGGTTTCATTTAATGACAGTCAACCCTTAATTGTTACCATAGCAACAATTGTTTCTTTGTAAAAATAGATATATTGTCAAATAAAATGTTTAATTTTGTGTATTTAATGTAAATTTACGTAATTGTAAATGTTATTTTGCTGAATCAAAATTTAAAAATAAAATATTTGTCCACAAACTTTAATTTTTTTAAATTTTAAACTATAAACCACTCTTGAAACAGGCACTTTCATTGCTATATTTAAAGCCGTCTGGCATTAACTTTGCAATTGAATTTGCTTCTGGCAAATTAATTATAGGTTGTTTGTTAACAAAAGAGTAATATCTTGTTAATTTTAAACTTGATAAAATGACGTAAAGATGACCTATAATTTTTAAACTATAAACAACTCTTGAAACAGGCACTTTCATTGTCATATATAATGCCGTCTGGCATTAACTTTGCAATCGAATTAGTGTCTGGCAAATTAATTATAGGTTGTCTGCTAGCCAAAGAGTAATATCTTGTTATTTTTAAGCTTGATAAATGATGTAAAGATGACAATTTTTAAACTATAAACCACTCTTGAAACTGGCACTTTCATTGCCATATTTAAAGCCGTCTGGCATTAACTTTGCAACCGAATTTGTGTCTGGCAAATTAATTATAGGTTGTCTGTTAACCAAAGAGTAATATGTTACCTATAAATGTGGATCTGGCAAGGTCTTAGCGACATTGGTAACGTTTGGCAATAATGGATTAATATCACAAATAGTTAGTAAAAACAGATGTTATACACAAAAATCATGCTAAAATGACGTAATTTTGAAGTTTTTTGACCTGCATAACCACTTCTCCCACCAACCAGACCACCCACAAACGTACTACACCATAAAACGATAGAACATATAGAAAAATGAGCCTTGATAAAATGACGTAATTTTGAAGTTTTTTGACCTGCATAACCCCTTCTTCCGCAGGTAAACGCAACGTCTCTGACAGCCAGACCGCCTGCAAGCATACTACACCATAAAACGGAAGAACATATAGAAAAATGAGCCTTGATAAAATGTGTTTTTTGACGTTGCCAGCTCTTAGACTATTCGTTTAATATTCCTTTCAAAACACTTTATTCTTTAATAAATAAAGTCAAATTGATATAATTTATAATTATTACATCCTTAAAAACCTCACATAAAAAGGTAAAAAACGCAAAGGTTTAGAAAAAATTTTTCCCTGTCATGTGGCGTGCTGTGTAAAAAATGCAATTCTGGAATTAATTACCAAAAAATTAATTATCTATGCTTCCGAATGTCGAAATTAAAAAATAAAGAAAAATTCTGTAAGGGAATGAAATTTTATATCGGATGGTGTAAAAATCGTAGCTCAAAAATCTATATTAAAAAAAATTTTGGTCCTGTATAAAAGACCACAAGACACACCTGTTTTATATTCTCTTGTTTACCACCGAAAATTCAATGCCATCAGACATCTGTTGCCTTCACAAATGAAGGAAAATAAGATTTTTTTCTTGATTTTTAACAAATTTTCGAGTTTTTATGGTACGATTGAGATCATTTTTAGAATTTCTGAAAGCGGATATTTTTGCCGATCTTGTGGTACTAATTTCGAATTTCTGTGATTCATAGAAAAAAAGTAATTGTGCCTTAAAAAAAAAATCGCCGGTACTTATCTGCCTTTAAAATGACACCTGTTTTTAATCCATGGAAGAGATTGTTTTCGCACTTTGATAAAAAAATGCATGCTTTTGTTGAATTATGAATGCCTTTCCGATCTTGTAATTGGGTTTTTTTAATTAATTATGTCCGTTAATTACGACTTTTTCAAAATTTTATGATTTGTTGTTTGATGCGAGGTTTTCAGTTATAAGTATGCAAAATTTCAAGTCTCCAACATATATAGTTTCTGAGAACGGGCTCTGTGACAGACGGACGGGCAGACAGACAGAAGAGTGAAACGAATAGGATTTCGTCAGATGAACGAAACCCTAATAAGAGAGAGACAAAAGAAACAAGGTGGAAATTGCTCGTCAAGCGTGGCAAATGAGGTGCGTTCGTACTATAACTGGTTTTATAATTATTTTTTGCACAGCATATTGTACTGAATGTATAATTTTTTGCACTTCATAAAGTGCATAGTCTTTAACATCATTAAAATGCACTCCCAATAAATTTTTTCCCATTCCCCCGAACACTTTTGACTGTCCCTGTAATTAAACTATACATCCAATTTTCATAAAATTTGAAATGGCTTGACAAAATTTTACAACAATCATATACTTAAAATTTCAGACCATTCAGTTGGGTAGTTTTTGCTCTGTTATATGCGAACAGACAGACGGACAGATTGAATGACGACTATAGGTGCTACGTATTTATATAATTACGAACGTACCTAAAAAATGGAGTACACAGAAAAAATAACTTAAAAATGTTAATTTCCCGAGGAGATATTTTAAAAATGTGAATGCATCACATGCCAACATTGATCAATACCTGCAAGATATAGTCATCTTCATTCTGAATCATTCGGTAAAATGGCATTATCCTTAAATCATGATTATTTTTTATTTTATTTCTACCCTATATATATAAAATCCTAATGAAACGAATATATGAAACGCCTGAAATGTAACGATTCTTTGAATCGACTGATTAAACAACTGATTAGAATTTCACGGTGATTTCTCCTAAAAAAGGAATACATTGCGATGAAATTAACACCAAAAATCAATATTGATCCGCAGATTTCAAAACTGGTATTAGAATTTTTAAATTCGAATTTGATTTCGAAATATTAATTTTTTTCTTATTTTATATACATTTTTCTAATGATTTCAACTCAAATTTTAATCAAACAGATATTTTTTTTTTTTCAGATTTTAGAAAAGGTTACTATTTTAAACTAATTTGGCGAGAAGTCTGGCCTCCCTTAAATGTATGCTAAGAAATGTATCATGTTACTTTTATTCATAATTCAATTTGTATTTCATTATCATTTTATTTAATACAAGCAGAAACATTTAAAATAAATGGCTTTCACTTCTTTCTTTTTTTTAAACGAAATGAAAAGAAAAATATTAGGCACAGATGTCATATACGCACCAGGGTACTTAACTGGTGCCAAAATGGCATTATTTTGGTTGACATGGTAACCCGGCTATTGTTGTTTATTTAATAATAAGTGTTTATTTACTTTATTTTCATTTATTAAATTACATAAATTGTTTTGTTCTATAGTTTATTATTTTTTTGGTTATTTTCATTTAAAAATAAAAAATAATAGAAAATAATTAAAAAATACGGTAATACTTAGTTATTCTATCGACCCATTTTGCCAAATTATATAAATCGCCAAACCACTCGCCAAATTATACAAATTGACATAATTTTTATTTTAAATAACGAAAGAACAAAGAAAATAGTATAACATTAATAAATATACAAATAAAACGTCGAAATAAAAATCACTTGATGACGTAAAGGTGTGTAACTTGCTTAAAGTCAAGTGAATGTGACATTTATCAACCATTATTGGCATTTAATCTTATAGTTTGGTGACAGATTTTTGGTCGACGGGATAACTAAGTAGTACCAAAAAGAGTTGAAAAATAGTTATTGGCGAGATTTGCACCCGGCTAGCGTAACAGTACCAAGAATTCTTTGTGACAATGCTTTTATGTAGTATTATTCGAAAAAAAAAAAATTGATTTTTTAAAAATCAAAATGGAAAACTTTCGGCACAGATGGTCCCATATTGGTGCTATTTTTTTCTGACGCCAATGTCATGTACGCAACGGGTACTTAACTGGCGCCATAGTATCGTTATTTTGCTTGATTTGATAAGCCGGATGTTGTTGTTTATGCTGTTGATATTTTCCCCAAATTAGCGTCGAAAAAAAATCGCGCCAATATGAGGCCGTATATGATATCTGGGCCAAACTTTCATATGAAAAGCGAAGGGATCAGAGCGTATTTATTTATGGCAGTTACATGACTTGGACTATTATAATATAGATGAAATGATGGCGATAGAATAATATTTGGCGACTTATCACCTGTACCTGGCTAATATTAAAGTACCAAAATGGCACCAGGAATATAAAAAGTGAAGTGGTTCGCCCGGCACTCTTGATGATAGTCACATGACTTAGGCTATTGTTATAGAAATTGTTTTAAAATACCGGGAGACAAAGACTCTGTAACACTTAATTCCTTTTATTTTTATCTTCTTTTCAAACATTTAACTGATCCTCTTTAATTAAACACAAAAACAACCATTGGATGTCTTAACAGCAACTGATTCGGCCTTAAATATTTGAAATCAAAGGAAATTGAATGGAAACCCGTTTACAGGGAGATCTGCACAGCTTTTTTCAGTATAATTCAATCTTCTATAATATTTTTAAAACCGATCAGATTAGCGTTATTTTAGATTCTGCGGTGTCTGAACGGGGGTTGGCGAGCGTAGCTTGCAGGGGGCAGAGCCCCCTAGTTTATCTATATAAAATATTAAAGTTGAAGTTTTGTTTTGTGAATATCTTGCATAAACTTTAATTATTCTGCAAAAATAAAATGAAATGCATTGGAACACTTTTAAAGCTTTTCTTGTGTAGACAAATGAAGTCAAATTTTTAGGAAACCAAAACAATCGCTTTTTTTTCCATAAGAAATTAACACCTTGTAATAATATACTAATTTTAATTACTAAAAGGTGTAAATGAAAACTTCAAAAACAGTAAAAATAGGTTTTTTTGACTGTTTACATGTTTTCAACTCTACCCGAGTCATTTTCAAAACTAATCTCTCTATTTTAAAAAAAAGTAACTAACGCTGTCACTGCTGCCAGTTTTGATTTTTTTGTGACTGGAGGTCTTTCTTTGTTAATATTAAGAAAAAGATTGCACACAAATATATGAAAATTGCCGTTATTACAGAGAAATGTTTGATAAAGACGCTGATGCAGACAGTTTTCAAATTGAACAATTAATTTTAAGAGATATTTATGTTAAAGCAGGTCAAAATCATTCTATTACAAAAGTTTTATGGGAGCAAAAACTATACATAAGAATTTAATCCATTTTAGATTATTTTATACATTAGAAGTGGCCAGTGTGCAGACTGAATTTATTTTTTTAATTTGAATGATTTTTTGAGTGTTTATTTCCATTTTAAATTCAAATTTTCAGCTTTTCCAGAGTTATTTTTTACATATTTTAGAAAAGCTTATTATTTTAAATTGTTGCCAAAATTGTAAAAACTTCTCAAATAATAATATTTCCTTTAAATAAAAATTTTATTGACATGTAACTATTATAAACACACACACAAAAAAAAACCTCTATAAAATTAGAACTAAATGATTACGTGTTAAAAGCAGGAAAATATTAAAAATTAAGTCCATAAAAATTGTTTATACATGTGACTATTTAAAAAGAAAAAAAAAACTATAAAACAATTAATTATTTAATATGTGTTAAAAGCACTAAATGCAGGTGAAATCATGTACTATTTCAAATACCCAAATAATATTGTCAAACAGTTTAAATTAAAATATATATTTACATGTGCACGTGAGATTTATTTCACATTTCGAGATAATCTTTTTAACTACTCTTGCCAAAGACAGAGCAAATAATAATATTTCCTTTCTAACAATTGAAATATTTCCAGGTGAATATTACAAAAAGAATGTTTGGTGAGAATTATGTCAGATTTAAAACATGCAATTTAAAATTATTTTCTTATATTGTTATTAAAAAATACTTGGAAGAAAAGACTCTGTTGACTTAGTTCATTTTATATTAGCTAATTTTCAGATGTTTAACTAATCTTGTTTAATCAAACATGAAAACAGCAATTGACAGCAGCTTATTTGGCTTTAAAATCCTTCAGTAAAAGAGAAATAAATTGAAACCCATTTACAGGAATATCGCCACTGGTTGTTTAATTATAATTCAATCTTCTGTAATCTTTTTTAAGCCAATCAAATTAACGGATTTTTAGAGTCTGAAAGGGGGTTGGCGAGCGTAGCTCGTAGGGGGCAGAGCCCACTAGTAAATAAAAATATTCTAAATTTGCATGGTCTAGGAAACGCTATCATTCAATTTTCCACTATGTTTATCATACATATTATCATTATGTCTCATGTTGACTGCTGAGATACTGTTAAAAATAGAAATTATTTATATCCAATAATTTGAAACACTTAAGTTATAAAAAAAAAAATGAGTCAACCATGGATAAAACCAATTGGTTTAAACTGTGCCTACCCTGATAAAGGACTTTGCAAAATTTTGACAATTGCACAAGGAGCATTAATATAAGAAGGAAAAGGAAGGAGGTGAATATGACACCATTAAAACATTAAAATAATTAAAAAGAAACTGAATATGACATATTGGATGTATATTGGAAAATTTAAAACATTTGACAATAATACAAGGAGTATGAATATGAAAAAGCAGATGAATATGAGGTCCTTAAATCAATAAAAAAGAAAATGACATCATATTGGGAGTATAACGGAAATTTTTAATATTTGACAATAATGCAATGAATGTAAATATGAGTAAGTACAGAAAGTCAGTGAATATAATGTCATTAAAAGAATAAAAAAAAAAAAAAAAGAACATGACCATCTTACAGGAAATATAACTGACATTTTTGAATACATGACAATAATACAAAGATTATGAATATGAGTCAGTACAAAAAGCAGATGAATATGGCATCATATTTGAATTGAAACAAACATTTTCAAATATTTCTCCTTCATTTTTTTTTTTTTTTTTTAAGAATCAAGACTTTATTTATTCGTGTGAAACATTTAAAAAAAAATACTGGTATAAAAGTAACACTTTCAATATTTTCTTTTTGCATATTTGCACCAGATTCAAGCAGTGAAGGAAAAAAAATAAATATGTTGACAAATTCTTAAAATCCTGGGTAACACCGAGCACTTCAGCTAGTTTTAATACATTCTTTATTTTCTATTATTCTGTAATTAATTAAAATACTTTAAAATAGCGCAATTTTCATGCATTGGGTTTAGCACCAGATTTCAACGTCCAGCCACTTGGACTTATGTTTTTTAGCACATTTTCGATTTTTATTTTTTTGCAATTGACATTTTCCTGAAATTGATTTGCTATTTATGATTGAAAAAAAAAATAATAATAAAGTTTTGTGTTTAAAATCCAAATTCATTTAATTTCAGTTTATATTTTTATGCATTATTTTGATGAAAAATTAATTTTTATATGTTAGGATAATATAGGAATATTTTAAACTTACTATTTTGTAATTAATTAAACATTTTTATAGAGTTCTGTATTGAGGCTGGTAACTATTTTTACAGTAGAATGGAAGAACAAGGGGGGGGGGGGGGGGGATTTACTTGATTTTTCTGTAGATCTACAATGTTCTGCTTTTTTTACTTTTTTATCATTAAAAATAGATATATTTTATTACTAATCTTACAGGGTGCCAACGGTCACGAAGAAAATCAGCAATTTCATGAACGTTAGCATTTATGTTAAACAAATTTTACAATAATCTAAAACCTAAAAAGAAATTAAATTGCACTTTATGCTCATACATCTTTTTTTATTACCACTATTCTTATAATGACAAATGGTTAAATTGATCAATCAATTTACTGCACCTGCTTCTGTTTTACCTCAATAACTTTTTAACCCTTTATGAACTGAATTATGAATTCATGAAAATATCTTCTAGAGCATTTTTCGTGAATTTTTGAAACTACATTAGAAGATTTACATAATCATTTAATAAATTTTAGAAGGGTTGAAGGATTAATTAAATTTGAATTTATAGGGATTTTGTGCACTATTTATAACTTCACTGAAATCTTATATTTAAAATATTTTTTTTAATATTTTGAACAATTAGGAAATGTACAAATGTAATGTTCTTACAATAGAAATATTTTGAACTAAAAATCCCTCCTCCCCCTTTCCCAATCCTTCAATGTCAAGAAAGCTGAAAAGATAGGCAAAAGAAATCATCCTTTTAAAAATATTTTTGTTTTATGTAACCATTAATGTTTTTGGAACAAAATAAGGTAATGCATCTATAACTCATTCTAAACTGTATTACTATACTACTAATCGATGTATTAAATGAATTTTATAACAAGTTATTTTAATGGTACTTTAAAGTACTGTCAGGATGTAAAGGGTTAATACAATGTCAGTAAAAAAAAAATTATGTTAGCAATGTGGTGCCATTTGGGTGTTAGCTAGGGCGAAGTCACCTCCACCCCTAATGAATTTAGATTATTGCAGCCATCACAAGTCAGACAAAAGAGAAATCTTTTTCTGTTATATTATTTCTTAAAGAATGAGTTTATCAAATTTATTAAACTAGTTCACTAATTTTTAAAATGCAAAAAATCAAGTGTCTGTGGGCATTCAAACTTTTTTTTATGCACAAAATATTCTTCTTTTCAAGGGTATTTGAAAAATAAAAACTAAGTACAGTTGTGGAAAAAAAGTAAACACCTCCTACTAACTCTGCAACAAATTATTGTAAAATTAAGTTACTGGTACCAAGCGATTGGAAATAAAAATCTACTTTTAAATGATGTCTATAAAATTGGTTTAGAGGGCCATCTACATATCAAAACAAACCTAAACTTTATTTTGTTTTTTCAAATAGCAATATCCAAGTTTGACACCATAAATAAAATTTACATCCTTCAATTAACCTAAATACAAATTTTCATGAAATTCGTACGATTAGTTTCAGAGACATTAATTGTTTTAAAATGAGCCTATTTTAGGGGCTGTATCCAAATGAGCTTAGGTACTTGATTGTTGAAATGCTACAGAATGATTAAGTCATTAATGTTTTATATTTTGCCAATATGGCCATTTCAATGACCTCATATTTCAACTATTGCCAGTCCAAATGCTTCAATAAAATGACTAAAATATATTTTTTTTCAAATTACGCTTTTCTGCACACCATAGATGGCTCCTTAAATCACCATTTTGACATTTTTTAAGCATAATTAGAAAACTGCTTGGAAGAAAAGTTCAAAATTTTGAATTTGCATAAAGCAGGACATAATAAATATAAATCTATAAAAAAAAAAAAAATTGCAAGTTGCAATTCATATTTTTTCGAATATTAACATCATAATTCATAATATAAATTTTTTAAAATTACAAATCCAATGTATTTGTGATTGACTTTGTTAGTATTATAACTGCATAAAAAATGATAACATTAGGATTATAATTTCAGGAGATATTAATAAAAATATGAAAATGTAATTTAACATCAGAATCGCTAAATTTTGAATGTTTATAATTCAAAAACTTATCATTGAAATGACTTTTAATTTTATATCTAGGCATAGCTTGAACTGAAAATTTAAAATATATTGTCAAAATTGGGTGTTGCCATTGAAAAAAAACAAAGTTTGGTCTGATTTTGATTTGCAGATGGCCACCTAAGTAAATTTAAACTTAGATTTAAATTTAGACATCATTTAAAAGTAGACTTTATTTCCAATTGTTTGGTACCAGTAAGTAACTGTCTCCTATTATAATTTGTTGCGGAGTTAGTAGGGATGTTTACTTTTTTTTTTTTGCCATGACTAGTGTATTTTGTTAATAAAAAATAGGCTTCCATATCCCACAGGTAACATCTGTGTTAAATCAATTTAGGACTAAATTGGGATATTAGATGGATGATAAATCAATTTAAGAAATTTCTACATCGCCCAGTCCTAGTTGGCAGCTCTAAATATGAAATGCACAATTTATAAGGATATAGAAAAAATATAAATAACAAAAATTAAGAACAAAGATGACATCTGCACAGCAGAATAATGGGCAAACGTTAACATGAAAACAAAACAGCTTAAAATATAAATATATTGATAAAAATATTTTTTATATTTAAATCCTGAAACATTAGTTAGAACAAGACAAACTGTCATCACAGAAGGTAAAAAGAAAGATAGTGAAAGAAAAGAGAACAAAAAATCTTTTGAAATATCAATAGAAACATAGAAATAGTATAGAAGGAACGAAATAACAGCACTAAAATAATATAGCACAAGAAAATGAACTAATACAATAATAATGCTTATAATAGCTTTTTTTTTTTTTTTTAAATATACACATATAAAAACAATATGTTAGAAATGCAAAAATTAATGGGTACTTCTCTAGTATTCTATCAACAACTTTCCATGAAAAAAACTATCGCCAGACTGTAACCAAAACTATTGCCAATACAGAAATAAAAGAACTAAAAGCATTGGAATCTTTAAACGTACCAATTTTTTTTTTTTTTTAAATTACAAAAAACCACTTTTTTGGCAATCGCATCATTGCTTTTCATCATTTGTATTTCATATCACAAAACTTGGAAAACTGCCAATATTATTATATATAATTTAATAATGTATAATTTATTACATTATATAAGACTATTTTCTTTCTTTTTCAGCTTCAGACAGGGTAAAAATGTGATAAAACAAATCATAGCAACAAATTATGCCAAGCCAGAGTTTTCTCGGGAAAATAATTGTCATATATGAGGGGTTCACAACCATAGTAGACAAAGTCCATTTTGAAAAATAATAACATAGTCCATTTAGAGGGTGCATAAAATCTGTTTTATCCACTCCCGCAGTAAACAGATGACACATATGATAAAGTATGCAAAAACAGATTTGATTCACTGTAGGAGTGGATAAAACAGATTTTATGTACCTTCTAAATGGACTATGTCATTTTTTTCAAAATGGACTTTGTCTACTATGGTTGTGAGCCCCTCATATATGAACCCGAGATAACTCTGTATCTCTATATAATAAAACACAGTGTAATGAATCCGAAGCGAACCCATCCTCGAAAAAAGCTTATCGCGGCCATGTTAGGCATAAGTTTTCAACAGGCTGTAAAATTGCCAATTGTTCAACTAATTGAAATATACATATAATGTGCTTTATATCACATCTATTCATCTTTATTTTTTCCAAAACCTTCAAAAACTATCCAATTATAATATTTTAAATTAGAAATAACGGATAACCAGATATAAATAAACGAAGACTGATGCCATTTTAGAACTACAAATTCCAAATCTAGATAGAAATGAACGACTCTTACATTATTTCATTAAAAAAAGAAAAAAAAAATGCATGTTAACTACCGATTCTGCTATTAAAATATTTGTAAAAGTATATTATTAAAGCCTTTAAATATTTGGAAATGCGTTTTTCACTTTTTTATACCAATTTTGTGAAAAATGGAGTTAGTTGTCGGGAAGTGCAAACTGTATTCGCAACAGTAGCGCCCTCGGCCTGAACTGTACAGAAAATTCCGTCTATTTTTAAACATTATTTTGGTGCCATCTATCGATAATCAATATAAATGAAAGGATTTGATTGAAATTAGAGTTTCTTATAAAAAAAAATGCAGGATGTAATGATGTAATTCAACAATGTAAATAACGTAACAAGATCATTTGTTAAAAGCTTCATCATTTAATATAAATAAAATGAACATTATTATTATGATTTCTTTGATAGAATTTTAATTTATTTTTATTAATTTTCAAGAGCTTAACATTTACCCGCTTAATTTTTAAAATTTTGTTTGTATTATAAATGAGTTTTTTCTTTTATAATACAAGACATATTTCAAATATAAGATGTCATCATGATTGCATTAGTATGACTGAAAAATATTTTTTCACTATTAAATTACAAATTTTTTTCATTCCAAAGTTACGTTAAAAATTGAAATTCTATCTCACTGATATAATTAAGGGGCCGTTCAAATATTACTTAAGCACCTAAGGGGGGGAGGGGGTTAGCGATTTGCTTATTTTTGCTGACAAGGGGGGAGGGGGAGTTTGAATGATGCTTACGTAAGACATTTTCAAAATCTCTTAACTTGTATAAAAAAAAAAAAAAAAAAAAAAAAAAATTTCAAATTGAAAAAAAGAAATAGCAAAAGAATACTTATCTTGAAGTTCTGATGTCAGTTATTTTGACCGCACAAGGAAAACATAAACAATCTCTTTTATCTAGAGGTGACTGTTCATGTTTGATGCATGAGCAGGGCTTAATTTCTAACAAAAAAAGTACCGGAGCCCTACTATTCTGCGGTACCAGTACTAACAGCCATACCGTCCCCCTCCCCTCCTGCTACTGCAATCATCTGCATATTTATATTTCATACATTATTTGCCAAAATGTAAAGTATTTTTTTCTATAGAAAAATAAAAAATTTAAATGTATCTATCAGCATATACTTAGTTGTGAACTATTCCACTTTTTAGCTATCACTCTTTCCGAATGGAATTCTTTGCCTAATTTTAATGTTGTTAATTGCAGAATTCTGCAATTAAATGTGGTAAGGATTATGATTTGGAAATAGTGTTAACACCAAAAAGGAATAGTTCGCAGCTATGCATTTTTATGAAAAAATGAATCAAATTTACAGAGATTTATATTTATATGCTGAAGAATGGAACAACATTTTTCAATTTCCTATAAATGGTGTATATCTTAAACTACAATCGATTCCTTCCATATAACGATCTTTTGTGGTGAGCTCCCGAAAATCAGATTAAATTAAAAATTTAACACCGTTATTGGAAAGATTCGATGCTTTTATAGAAAAAGGGGAAACCCTGCTCGACTGCTTTCTAGCCAAGACCACAAACTGATATAAAAATTGAATCCGTTTCATCTCCATCTCCTACGTGTGCGACACATTACGTCACATATAATTGTTTTGGTAAAAAAGAATGCAAAACTTGGAGATGGGAAGGAATGAAAGGGTAATTTAGGCTTCGTTTTTTCGGAAGCGTTGCTACACTGGGCTCCGGAGCCCTGTATTTATGAGCTCGGCTGAATTCCGATCAATATTTAAATATTTACTAAGAACGGAGAAGTACCGGAGCTGAGCTCCGATCGGTTTACTTAATTTTGTACCTTACTAAAAATGAAATGTAATCCAATTGAATTGAAAGCAGTGTATCTCAAATTCAAAAACAGATAAATAATGTTTCCAGTGATCTAAAAAAAGAAAAACAATCCTTAAAAAGGAAACGACAAAATGATGAATACCAAAGAAAACATCGAACCACCAAACGAACAAAGCTTGAAGAAATCTGCCATGATAATCCAGACATTAAAAAAAAATTAGCTTTGAAGGAATCAGTAGGAAGACCAAGTTTAAATGTAGATCAACCATTATTGCTTAAGGCAATAGCAGACATAGCTATTATTGGAAGCGCTGCAGATGCAAAAAGAAGAAGCTAGTCAAAACTCTCGATAACTTGACTGTAGAACTGAAAAAGGTTGGTTTTGCAATAAGCATGAGTGGAACATATCTTCGTTTGCTTCCAAAAAATTCCTCAACCATCGAGGGTTGAAGACATGTCACCACAGTGCCAATAAAACTTTCTTGTGTTCAGACTGATTATTACCGATCTCACATTGATACCCAATTTGTAGTAACATCCATCCGCTATTTAGAAACTTTAGCTTCAATTCTTGGACCCATGCAAGTGTTTCTTCTTTCACAGGATGACATAGTGCGTGTACCTTTGGGAATTACAGCAGCCAATAAACAGTCCCCGATACTGATGCATATGGAGTATCGTGTATCCTTACCCGACCACGAGTGGGTCATCGCTGAACGCCACAAACTTATCCCATCTATTTACGCTGGTATTGTGATTGCTCCTGGCATGGCAGGTCAAAGTATATAAAAAGCCATAGGTTATTCTGGTCCAACGTTTATTGCTATAAGAAGTGGGAAACACAGTTCTTCCACAGCAAATACTCATTCTCAGGATTTTGAAACTCTATTAATACTCAAAGACTTTGAAAAATTAGTGAAAACAGAAGAGGGTTTCATCAAACCTGTAATCATAGTTACGGTTGATGGAGCTCCAAACAAAAATCCCCGCTACCAGAAAGTTATATCGTTTGCTATCAACCATTTCAAAAATCATGATTTGGATGGAAATTTCATTGCGTGTAATGCTCCTGAAAGAAGTGCATATAACTGAGTAGAAAGGCGAATGGCACCACTCAGTCGAGAACTGTCTGGTCTTATACACCCTTATGACCATTATGGTTCCCATCTCGATGAGAACGGTAGCACTATTGATGAAGAAATAGAGCAAAATAACTTTGCATATGCTGGTAAAACTCTCGCAGATATCTGGAACTCATTAAACATTGACGGTTATCCTATTACGGCCACATATGTTGATTCAGGCGAACCAGACTCTCTTGGTTATGACTTGGATTGGTATTCGAAGCACTTACAAGAAAATCAATACTTGCTGCAAACTATAAAATGCGAAGAAAAGAATTGTTGCTCTCCTGCACGTAGTGAATTATTTCGTATATTAAAAGGACGATTCATTCCTCCTCCAATTAAAATGATACAATCGTCAAATGACATCATTAGAAGTGAGGAGGGGGAATTTATAGATTTAAGTCTCCGTCTGGCCTTAAATCTCAATATTACAGGGATTTTTAAAGATGCTGAATGATTATTTTTGCCCTTCCATAAAATTGCAATTATCCCCAAGAACTTGTGGAAGTTATGGCCAATACCATGCATCTCAGAAGTCAGCAAACAGACACAAAAAAATTCAGCACAGTGAAAAAAGCGAGAAGGTCTGCCTTATACGACCATTAAAAATTACTGCTCGTCGAGCAAATGAACTTATGTGCTTCGTAAAATTCGTGAAAGATACAGAAGATGTTGAGTGTATCAAGGCAGATGAAGTTGATCAAGATTGCATCCGAAAAGAAAGCGATGAAGATAATCAAGTAAAACTGGAAACCAATATCATAACAGATATGGAAAAATGGCTTGAACAGCCGTGGTCAGCATCGGAATAGATATTGGCATGTTCAAATTTAAATTTTTCAAATGGCTAAGTTCTTCTAAAATTGTGATCTAAGAAAATTTCTTAAATAGAATTGTAAAGAAATAAAACAAGTATTTATTATTATTTTTTTTTAAGTCGAGTAGAGTTTTTTTTTTTTTTTTTTTTTTTGTATTGTGTCCTAATTTTTTTTTTAAGTGGAGGGGGGGGGGGGGGGGGGGTTTGCAAATTTCTTACGTAACTATTAAGGGGGGGGTTTGCGATTTGCTTATTTTTGCTGACAAGGGGGGAGGGGGGTCAAAAATTGTCAAAAACATGCTTACGTAATATTTGAACAGCCCCTAATATATGTAGTACATAACATGATATTCTATATTCCTTACATTTTAACTACATTTCATATGAATGTATAAATTTTATTTGCAATGCAAGACAATTTCATTTATTTTATTTATACCAAATGAAATTTAAAATTTTTATAACTAAAGCTTATAAAAATTTATCTTGAATTTAATCCTGCATATTTCCTATTAAAAAAAATTACAAAATGTTCCTTTGTTTATATCATTTGATGATAAATGGCACCAAATCCATATTTAAAAACGAAACGCAAAGCTCCATTAACGAGTCTAATACAATATCTCTATCTGTTAATTCTGTGCCTTGTATCCACCGCAAATGCAAAGCGTTTGATTGAGCCATTTATTATTAAGATTCATTCTTTTTATAAAAACTAGGGGTTCTGCCTCCTACGAGCTACGCTCACCCCAACCCCTGTTCAGACACCGCAGACTCTAAAAGTATGCTAATTTGATCGGCTTTAAAAAGATTTCGGAAGATTGATTTATAATTTAAAAAACAGTGGCGATCTACCTATAAACGGGTTTCTATTCATTTCTCTTTGATTGAGGAATTTTAAGGCCAAAGCAGCTGGTGTTAAAAGCAGGGTTGGCACGGTTTAAACCAATTGGTTTTTTTTACAACAAATTTAATATAATATTTTTTCTTTTTTGTAATTTAAGTGTTTAAACTTATTGATAGAAGTAATTTCTACTTTTCACACTTCATAACATGAGACATAATGAGCCTAGATCATGTCTCTATGCATGTAGAATGAAAATTAGCATGTGCTGATGAACATGCCTGGTACCCTACAGATTTATCTTAAAACATGTGAAATTAGAAAAGATAAAATCGATAAATAATTTTAAATATTCAGCATAAAATATTTATTTAAAAAATGCAGATTATTGACATCAGTTAAAAACAAAATACAAACATTTTGGTCAAGTTGTAAAAGAAAATTTGATCCTTAAAGAATTTAAAAGAGTAACTTGAGATATGAAGTTAAATAACACAGCTTGCAAAAATTGAGAGCTAGTTACAGCATTTCAATAATGCCAATCAATCTTTTCTCTTAGTTACTGAATCTAATGGCCAAAAATGTTGACTTGGACACTTGTAGTCATCATTCAGAAAACAAAATAACCAAAAATATTTGGATATATATATATATATATATAAATAAACAACAACAACAAAAAAAAATTAACAATCACAGAATAATACACTATATTCATGAAACTGCATCAAACATCTATATTTATATTAATAACCAAAAGATTCTTCATAAGATTTTCAAGGTATCAATGTTTAACTGTGTAGAGCAGTTTATTCTTCGAACATAAGACATAGCTGTTACCAATAATGTTTAAATTAGAAATGATTTAAATTTTCTACGTAATTGACTAACTATTTAATTTAAATATTTTCAAATGAAGTTATATCACTTATAACAATGTTTATTTTATCAACAGATATGCATCTGTATGCAATAGAAAATGAAATTAAAAAAGAAAACAAAAAAACCCGGTTTAAACCAAAAAAAAAACCTGGTTTAAACCAAATAAACCGTTTTTTTAAACAAAAAAACCTGTTTTTTTGCCAACCCTGGTTAAAAGATACAATGGCTGTTTTTGTCTTTGATTAAATAAAATCAGTTAAACATTTCAAAATAAGCTAACATAAAATGAATTAAGTAAACAGAGTCTGTCTCCCGGTATTTTTTAACAAAGTGAAAAGAAAGTTCTTTTAAATAAGACATTTTAAATGTATCGTTTTTAATCTGACGTAATTTTCACCAAACTTTTCTTTCTCTTTTTCATATTTACGTGAAAATACTTTTGTTAGAAATGAAATATTACTTGCGCTGAAATAGTTGAAAAGATCATCCCAAAATATCAAATAAATGTCTCGCGCAATTTTTAAATTTAAACTGTTTTGCAATATTTTTTGTTCATTTTACGTAATAAGTGTAATGTGACGTAATTTCTCCTATTTAAGACTTCTAATGCATGTTAATGAATTTATTATTTTCCCAGCAAAACATGACTGGCAAATTCCCTGACAAAATCTAAAAAAACTCCCTGACTCAAAACAGGCATATAACAAAATTTGTTACTTATTTTTGCAATCCTTTATCAAAATTAACGATTTTTTTCTGCAGTCGTTCTTTAAATTTCTGAAATTATTTTGTGATCGTTTGATGAATTTTGCGTTATTTTTCATTTTTTCCCCCAACACTTTTCTATGACTTTAGAAAATATTTGTAAATTCCCCGACTTTTCCTACATATTTTAAATTTCCCTGACTTTACATGATGCTGGGAACCCTACACTAAAGTGTCAACTATCAGTAACTTTAAACAATATATTAATGGACACAGAAAAAAATAATCTTAGGTATTTATTAATTTATATTATTTTTCTTAATTATCACTCTTGGCTGGTGAATGTTTGTGACATCAGTTGAAACTGATGTACTGTACATAACTATGTGTCACAACATTTTTTTCAATGCTTTTCCACTTTTAATATCATGGTGTTGCCATTTAAATACGTAATTTAATTATCAAAATAACTAATAAATCAGTAAAAGATCACTAAATATATAGATAAACTTTGAATTAAAAATTATTTGATGGTATATAAACACATGTAATGCATCTGACGTCTAATGTGATGGCAAGATCAAACATTTTTGGCATTAAATCCTGTAGTTCATCGATAATTTTTTTTATGGAAAGTGGTCGATGGGAGTTAATGTAACTAAAAAATTCAATATTTCGGGCATATTTTATAACTACAAAATTACGAGGGCTGCTTTTTTTTCAACCTCCAATGGGCCGTAAAATAAAGACTAGTGTGAATAATAAATTTCTTTTGTAACCTGGAGTCAAGTACAATCAAAGCTATTTTTCGACATAATCGCAATGAAGATTGATTCATTTGTCATACTAGTGGGCGAGGAGGGGGATACACTCTACAGAGACTGTTGCCGCCAACGTACTGAGATAGGTCTCCAAGGTGTCTTGAAGATTTTTGTTGGAATGGAAGTGGAATGGAGTGCTGTTGTTCCAGACCTGTCTTTGGATCTCAAAAAAGGTGACAGTTACTCGGTGCCAGCCTAACTCATGGCCCAACAGCTTCTTTCACAAATTGAACACATCTTATCAAATTTGTGAAGAAAGCTGTTGGGCTATCAGTTCGGCTGGCACAGAGTGATTGTCCCCTTTTTCAAGATCTGAAGACGGGTCTGGGACAACAGCACTCCATTCCACTTCTATTCCAACAAAAATCTTCAAAACGCCTTGGAGACCTATCGCAATACGTTAGCGGCAACAGTCTGTGAAGAATGTATCCCCCTCCTCGCCCACCAGTATGACAAATGAATCAATCTTCATTGTGACTATGTCTAAAAGTAGCTTTGATTGTACTTGATTCCAGGTTATAAAAGAATTTTATTATTCACACTAGTCTTTATTTTATGGCCCATCGGAGGTAAAAAACAGTCCTCGTATACCTATATAGCACCATTTATTTTTTTTTTACTCTTCCAAAAAAGAAACTTACTTAGCAGTCTTTTCCAAGATTTGATTCAACTTGGCTTGCTGATTTGCAGAATTACTGACAGGTTGTTTGCTACTGGAAAAACTATGGCTGAAAAAGCAAAATAACATAAATATGTCAACATTTCTATATCAGCTATACGGGAAAAACACAATTAAGGGTGATGGTCAGTGAGATCTTGTATTCCCCTACTAATATTAAACATAGCATTCATATTTTTAAAACATCTTCATGGGAAGTTAATATTTTTAACTTATTTTTTCTGAGTACTGTTCTTGAAGGAGGTCCCTTTTTAGGTGCATTCATAATTATATAAATACGTAGCACCTATAGTTGTCATTCAGTATGTCTGTCTGTCTGAATATAACAGAGCAAAAACTACCCAACCGAATGGTATGCAACTTTAAATATATAATTGTTGCAAAATTTTGTCAAGTCATTTCAAATTTCATGAAAATCGGATATATAATTTAATTAAAGGGACAGTCAAAAGTTTTCCATTATATTACAGCCAATGGGAAAAAATTATTGCAAGTGCATTTTAATGATGTTACAGCCTTCCGAATGGTCTGAAATTTTAAATATATAATTGATGCAAAATTTTACTGACACATTTCAAATTTTATGAAAATCGGATGTACAGTTTAATGACAGGGGCAGTCAAAAGTTTTCTGCTACATTAAGGCCAGTGGGAAAAAATTATTTCAAGTGCATTTTAATGATGTTACAGCCTTTCGAACAGAACAAAATGGATATGCACTTATGAAGTGCACTGAAATATACATTCAGTACAATATGCGGTGCAAAAAATTATTATAAAACTAGTTATAGTACGAACGCACCTCCAGGGATCCCGCGGACGCACTATAGCGCGTAAATTACGCGAAAAATCGGATACGGGATGCAAAAAAATAGCTCTTACGCGTCCCGTGGGACGCGTAATTTTGTGAAAAAATCGCGGAAAACAGACGGTTTTCGTCAAAGAATATCGAAAAAAGCGTAAATCTCATCAAAATATCGCGCAAAAGCAGCGATTTTCGTAAAAGGGCCGCGAAAAAATAGCGTATTTCGTCAAAGCATCGCGAAATAAAAAGCGAATTACGTCAAAAAATCACGGAAATAAGCGCAAATTTCATGAAAATATCGCTGAAATAAGCGCAAATTTCATGAAAATAATTCCAAAAACGCACGCGATTTTCGTAAAAGGGCCGCGACAAATTAGCGTATTTCGTTAAAAGACCGCAAAAAATTGCGAATTTCGTCAAAAAATCACGGAAAAAAGCCGATTTTCGTCAAAGGATCGCGAAAAAATAGTTGTTTTTCATCAAAGGATCCCCCAAAAATAGCAAATGTTGTCAAAAAATAACGTAAAAAAGCCGATTTTCGTCAAAGGATCGCGAAAAAAGCACAAATTTCGTGAAAATATAGCAGAAAAAATGCTATTTTCGTAAAAGGGCTGAGACAAAATAGTGTATTTTGACAAAAGATTGCGAAAAAATAGCAAATTTCGTCAAAAAATCGCGGAATAAATAGCAAATTTCGTCAAAAAATCGCGGAATAAAGCCGAATTTTGTCAAAGTATCGCGGAAAAAAAACACGATTTTCGTGACAGACTCGCGAAAAAATAGCGAATTTCAACAAAAGGATCGCGGAAAAACGCGAATTTCGTCAAAGTAACGCGGAAAAAACGTGAATTTAGTCAAAGCACCAAAAAAGATGTGCAAACTATAAACTTATAAGTAGAAAATTCATAAAATGGGATTTAATTTCTTTTTTATGAGATTCTTAAAAATACAGCATGATTTCAGTGTACTTTGATAATATTTATATTCATTAGGTGGACCAGTAAAAATCCCCCCCCCCCCTCGTTCTTACTGCATTGAAATGTCTCCTGCCTTCAGAACATTTAAGATTTGATGCTTATTAGTGATTTAGATATAAATTTCCCTTCCAAGGAAAATGTCTGATTCCAACACAGATCTATGCTGACAAATAATTCAATGGGAAGTATAATAATGAAAGCACCCATTCATTCAACGAAAAGTACACCTTTACTTAACATAAGTGTTCTTTTTTTCAGCAAAAATATCTTTTTCAATAAACCCGCCTTGCCTCTTTTTAAAAGAATGCGAACATTAGTGATACTTGTTAGTGGAACTTGGTATCTTCTACTCTCAAATAAACATTATTTTACAATTAAAATTGTATCTTGCATTTTTACTTTTAAAAAAGTAAAGAAAATTTCTCTTAATATTTTTTAAAAATATCTTATTTGAGTGCAAATAATGCTGGTTTTAATTCATTATTTAATTATTGTTAAAACAATAATTAATGCATTTCATTTATCTTAATAAACAACTTTCATTTATTCCTTTAAAATATAAATTATTATTGATGGGGACCCGCTTTTGTAAAAAAGGGACCCAGATTTTTGGAAATCCTGGGTCCCGGGGACCCAGGTTTTTTCAAGTACAGCGGCATCGCTGACCTCATTTGCCATGTTTATTGAGCAATTTCTAACTTATTTTAACTATCAAAATATTTCTAAAATATAGATTTAATATACAATTGTATGTGTTAAAATCTTAGGGAAACTGAAAAATATTTTAACATTTCAACTAAAATTAAGCATATATTTCAGAAATATCTTAACAACTGAAAAGAAGCTGGAAATTGTATGTCAAACGTGGCAAATGAGGTGTGTTCACACTCTAACTTGTTTCATAAATATTCAGATCATGGTGCAATAATTGTTGCACTCCTATGCAAAAATGCATGAATACAAAATTTTTCACGATTCTATATTTTAAATTCAGTCATACAGAAATAATAGGACTTCATCTCAAATGGGATGTCATCACCATGGCAACCTAGAATCATGACCTATCATTGAATTAATGACGTATGATAGGATTTAATAGATTGAAGAAAGCTTTTATTAATATTGTTCAGTGAACACATTTTCAACTAAAATCACTTTAAGAGTTATTTATTGCTATAACTGTTATTTAAGAGAAACCTTATTGATGCTAATCTAAAATCATTTATCAGTAATAAATAATAGATCATTTTCTGTGCAGACACAAATATCTATTTAATATAAACAATCTAACAGTTTCATTATTATTGTGAAATATCTCCTTTAGCAATTAGCAATTTTCAAACCATGAATCATCTGAAATGGTGTTATACTTATAAACATTTCCTTATTGAAATAACTTTGTTTATCCTATCAAGATATTCTTCTATTTAGACATTTACTCAGTTGTTTAAAAATAATTATTGTGATTTATATTTGGTGGTCAAGGACACTTCCTGGTTTCAGTGATTTTACATTTGAAGAAGGAGTTGAAGTGCAACCTTCAGATTAAACGCACACAGCATTTAACTCTTTAGCTGCGATATTTTTTAATAACGCAACCGGGCAGCCACAAAGCCTGGCTCTTGTTAAAATTAACAAACCGCATGTCTGTATCTGGACGATGTCAATCTACATTTGTTTCAATATAGTGTTATTTACATCTCGTGTCATTTTACTAGTTCCATAAACACACACACATCGAACAAATATCTTTTTAAGTTTTGATTCGATTTTATAAAATTTGAAATGATTCGACCCAATTCTGCAGTGATTCTATAGATTAAATTTCAAGCCATTTGATTGAGTAGTTTTTGTGCTGTTCTAGATAGACAGACCACATGACGACTCTAGGTGCTACATATCTATATAATTACGAACGCATCTAAAAAGGGACATCCTTCACTGAAAAAAGAAGTGAAAAATATTAATTTTCTGAGGATATATTTTAAAAATATAAATGTGTTCCTGCCTACAAGTTTAACATTAACGAGAGGACTTTTAGATCTCACTGACCACCACCCTTAAGGGGTCTCAGGACTCTTAAAATTGGAAAAAATGAAAAAAAAAAGACCATTTTCAACATTTAATATTTTAAAATGTATTTTATTTTAAGACACAATTTTAATTGGAATGAAATATATAAGTATGTTCTTTCATTTCATGTATTTAAAAAATTATAAGACGCAGAATTAGCATTTACAGGGGGCTCCAAACTGTTAGACATTTGACGAGAAAAAAATCGGCATAACAGCTTACACGCACGATTACAAAATAAGTATTGCAACTGGAATAAAAAATTTGGTGCCCACTTATGCTTCAGATTGTAATGACTACCCTGAACCTAAATAAATTTGTATTTAAAGCTTTTTTATATTTTTAATACAAAGTTGTATTTAGCTATTGCAAAATTAAGAAAATTTCAACAGTATAATCACCTAAAAAAATATTGTTTTCAATAAATTTGTATTTAAAGCTTTTTTATATTTTTAATACAAAGTTGTATTTAGCTATTGCAAAATTAAGAAAATTTCAACAGTATAATCACCTAAAAAAATATTGTTTTCAACAACAAAAAGGAAATTTTAGGTTCAGTTTATACAGACTAACATAAAACATATGTTTTGAAAATTTCATGAAAAGATATTCTTAAGTTTTTGAGATATCGTGCGCGTTATGCCCAAAAACGTCATTTCGAGAAAAATGGCTTCAAAGTTTCCGAAAAGACGCTTCAGCTATTGAACATGTATAAATGTAAAAGCCATAACTTCAGTTCTAATTGGAATTTAAATGAAACAATTATATCAAAATGTTTAGAAAAGATAGGAGTTTAACATCTAAAAAAATTAAAATTTTGAAAATTTTAAAGCTTTAAGAGTCCTGAGACCCCTTAATCAATAAAATTTTAAAAGTTTACTTTCTGAATGATACTTGTTTGATGATTGGTTAATTTGATTTTTTTTTTACTTTTTTCTATCTTTACAAGCAGAAAGTTTTGGATTCATAAAAAATTTTGACTTGCAGTTTTCGACAGATTTATATGTTTTAGAAGGTCCTGAACACGATTTGATGGTTTTTAGAAAATGTCTGTCTGTCTGTCACTCTAAGTCTGTATGAGAAAAAAAATTTGGGCACTATCTCAAGAACTAATACATGGAATTTCACAAAACTTTAGATTCAGTTAGACCTTGATAAAAATCAGTGCTGTTTAGTTTTTGGTATAAATCTCCCATCAGGTGGAGCTGCTATACTGCATTACTCATGATTTCTGCTATAGCTGTATCTCAAAAACTAATGCACAGATTTTCATCTGACTTCAGATTCAGTTAGAAGTTAACATAAGTTGTTGATGATTAGATTTTGGTGTATATCACCTAACTGGTGATGCCGATATGCCACATTTTTTCAGGAAGTATTAAGGCTGTTCTTAACTGTTCTGCTCAACAAGCACAAAATGTTCTGACACATTTACAAATTCATTTTTTCACGGAAAGATGTAAAATTGGAAAACCTGACCATGGAAACGATTTCGAGTCGAACTGTTTTTTCCATTTTCGGATCCATCAATTACCTATTGACTTATAAGCATTTTTGATCACGTGACAAACACGTTTTTCGCCCGCTCTTGAGTGCTTATTCACCATTCGCGCAGAAACTCAGTTCAAAACGTCAACTTTGGCCCTATTTTCTGAAAGATCTATTGCGTTTGCAAAAAAAATGGAAAAAACAGCTCGATGACACAGTTTCTAAACAACAGCACCAGCTAGTTTCATGCATTTTCGAACAAATATAAATTAAAACTTATGTCAGAAAGTTGCCCTTTTGGATTTGAGAACACCCTTAACATGTATGAGATAGAAGAAAGTTTTAGGATTGTCACATCTGACTAGTTTTACATGAAGTGTTCATAACACCATCACAGTTTTTACATATGTAAAAATTATGAAGGTGATAAGACGATAGCAATTTATTTCCTTATTTTCACAAATTTAATTACAGTACAGAACCATTTATCCAGATTGCTTGGGGTCAAATGTATTCCGGATAACTGGTTTTTCTGGTTAACTGGTTGTGCATGAAAACAACATCCATTTGATAAGTTTTGTGGAATGTATGTGGTTGTGGTATTATTACTGATATTAAATTATTAGATTACTTGGAATAAAAATCAATGCAAGAAAGATCAAAAGTTAACCAGAGTTTTAAAAAGATAAATTATGGGAATCCCTTAGGAACAAAAATTCTTCTGTTTCCTCTGCATGAAAATTAAAACATTTAAAATACAACTAAATATGTTTTCATTTCAAATACTAGATGTTGTCACCAAATTATACAATTGTTTAAGCAAAGCCTATGTCAAACTGGCAGTGTGTGATACGTTTTTCTGCAAAGATTCTGAAATCAGTCTATCAAAAATATCATTCCGGATAACTGGCTTTCCGGTTAACTGGTTTCCGGATAAATGGTTCCATACTGTACTTCTAAACATTACAATTTTAATTTGTACACCTTCGAATAGGAAAAAAAAAAAATGCAATTTGATTGAAAACAGTATTTAAATGACCGATTTAATAAAAATCTATCTGTTTAGGAAAAATTTGGGTCCTTTAAAGGACCAAGGACCCTTCACAAACCTTTTCACTTTAAAACGGGACTCTTCGCAAAAAAATTTTTTTAAGCGGACCCTTCAGAAAATTCTTTGTCTTAAATAGACTTTTTATAAAACTTTTCCATCTCCAAACTGAACTTTTCACAAATTTAATCCTTTTAAAATAAAATCCTATTTTTACAAAACAGCTGACGTTTCCAAATAATTTATTACAGTATAACATCTTTAATCTGGACATCTCTAATCCGGAAACTTCTGTAATCCGGACATTGCGACCTGCTTATTCATTTTTATTTTCAATTAAAGATCATAGATGATGCCATAGCACATATATGAATGAATTTAAGAAAAATGAAAAAACTACCTAATTTACTACTGTTTTTTCAAATTTTAAAATTGTGAGAACTATCTGAATTACATATGTAATTAAAATACAGATGTCTTTTTTTAATATTAAGTTGTAAAGAATTCTGAATTAATGTTAATTTTAATACTGTTTTTTCCAAAGATACAAAGATGGCGTCAAAACATCGCAAAATCGTATTATATTTTTATTATTTCTTTTAACTATTTAACTTGTGACTTACTTCGATATTTGTAAGTACTATATATTTAATCTCTTATAACTTTAGAAATATATATCACTATTTTAAATATGTTAATGCAATTATAAAGTTATTTTTTAAATTAATTGGAAGGCTTATTTAAATTTCTCCCTATAATTTTGTTTTTAGGATAGTTGCAATATTTTTCATGAAATCTCTGTTATTCTTGTTATTTGTATTATTTATTGAGTATTTATAAATCCGAAATCGCAATAAAAAAATCGTATGGTTATTATTTTTTGTACTATACAACAGATGGCGACACTGCATAAAATTTACATTATTACTTTTAAAATGTATGTACTTTTGATCATTTTTAATTGACTTTTCTCAATGTTTTTAATTATCAAGTTCCTTGCATTTTTGTATTGCCATGTTAATGAGAGGTATTGTATTATTTTTTATCTAAATCCGTTCTAGTTTCAAAACTTCTCTAATCTGGAATTTTCTATAATCCGTAATCGCCATTATCACGACGATTCTGGATTAAAGAAGTTATACTGTATTAAATTTTTTACTCAGGCATATATGATTTTGTTAAAAATAAACAGTAACCTGCCTATAACGATAATTTCAAATTCACAAAATTATGACTCAAGTTTTGACAAATATAAACAAGTTGGAAATTGCTCGTCAAACGTGGCAAATGAGGTGCGTTCGTACTATAACTAGTTTTATAATTATTTTTTGCACCCCATATTGTACTGAATGTATATTTTTTTGCGCTTCATAAGTGCATAGTCTGTAACATCATTAAAATGCACTTACAATAATTTTTTCCCCATTCCCCGTAATGTAACGGAAAAATTTTGACTGTCCCTGTAATTAAACTATACATTCGATTTTCATAAAATTTGAAATGGCTCGACAAAATTTTGCAGCAATTATATCTTTAAAATTTCAGACCATTCGGAAGGCTGTAAAATCATTAAAATGCATTTGCAATATTTTTTTCCCATTGGCCATAATGTAACGGAAAACTTTTGGGTGTCCCTGTAATTAAACTATACATCCGATTTTCATAAAATTGGAAATGTCTCAACAAAATTTTGCAGCAATTATATATTAAAAATTTCAGACCATTCGGAAGTCTGTAACATCATTCAAATTCACTTGCAATAATTTTTCCCATTGGCCGTAATGTAAAGAAAAACTTTTGACTGTCCCTGTAATTAAACTATACATTTGATTTTCATAAAATTGGAAATGGCTCGACAAAATTTTGCAGCAATTATATATTAAAAATTTCAGACCATTCGGAAGTCTGTAACATCATTCAAATTCACTTGCAATAATTTTTCCCATTGGCCGTAATGTAAAGAAAAACTTTTGACTGTCCCTGTAATTAAACTATACATCCGATTTTCATAAAATTGGAAATGGCTCGACAAACTTTTGAAGCAATTATATATTAAAAATTTCAGACCATTCGTAAGTCTGTAACATCATTAAAATTCACTTGCAATAATTTTTCCCATTGGCCGTAATGTAAAGAAAAACTTTTGACTGTCCCTGTAATTAAACTATACATCCGATTTTCATAAAATTGGAAATGGCTCGACAAACTTTTGAAGCAATTATATATTAAAAATTTCAGACCATTCGTAAGTCTGTAACATCATTAAAATTCACTTGCAATAATTTTTCCCATTGGCCGTAATGTAAAGGAAAACTTTTGACTGTCCCTGTAATTAAACTATACATCCGATTTTCATAAAATTGGAAATGGCTCGACAAAATTTTGCAGCAATTACATATTAAAAATTTCAGATCATTCGGTCGGGTAGTTTTTGCTCTGTTATATGCGGACGGACAGACAGACGGACTGAACGACGACTATAGGTGCTACGTATTTATATAATTACGAACGCACCTAAAAACTTTTCACAAAAACAGGACCCTGTGAGAAAAATCTTGACAGAACCCTGCTATCACAGACAGCTTGATTAACTTGCTTGCACTGGAAAGCTGAAGTTGTTCTCTATAAAGGTTGCTTTATACTTTTTCGATTTTGTTTGTGTTTTTATAAGGATACTTTCACTTTCAAAACCAGTTCTGAAAGTGAAAATATCCTATAAAAAGAATCTAAACAAAATCAAAAAAGTAAAAAAATGGCCTTTGTAGAGATCAATCTCTCAACTGTATAATTCTTTAAAGGAGAAAAAAAAAAAAAAAAAAAAAATGCAAATGATATATTAATTTTTTTTTTCATTGGATTAACATTAGCAAGTGGGTGTTTTCACATGAGTGAGGTAGCCTCTTAAATGTTTTTGTGTTTGCGAGTTGACTAGTTTTGAATGTGTGTGGATTTTTTGGACACTATAAGATGAAGAATTTGGCCAGTCATGCACAGGGTTGCCGGATTTTAGCCAGGCCAAAAAAAAGCCAGCCGGCCTTTTTTGGTTTTAGCCACTTAAAAAAAGCCGGTTTTTATTTTTTAATTTGGTTTACAGCTAATTCGTTTTAAATTTAGATCAATTAATTTTTAATACACTTATAAATATTTTCTACTAAAAAAAATTATAAATTTTGTCAAATAAATAAGTCTTTATAAATGTTAGAAGGCAACTTTGAAGGCATTATGTCTGAAAAAAAAGTTATAAATATTGAAAAGGATATAAGTTAGACTCCAAACTGGTGTTTTGAAATTCTATATTTCATAGCTCCACATATACTACACATTTTAAAGATTATATTTAATTCAACAATGGCAAAATATAATCACATCCACATCAAAATGGAAACATTCTTATGTGTCCATATGGAGAGATTAAGTTATTCATATGTTAAAAGAGAAATTAGAAAGGATATAATTTTTGAGGAGAGTTTGGTACATAAGTGTATAAAAAATAGAGCATTTAAGCAGGTAAAAAAAAAAAAAAAAATCTCTAAACACCATTTTGAAAATCTTGTTGCTAAGCATTTTCATGCATATGCTATTTATAATATTTTTAATAGTGAGAAATGGTGTTTTTATTACATGACTATGTATAATTTTGAATGTTTACTAGAAATAAAATAAGATTTGTATATTAATAGCTCTTAAAATTAAGTAATAAAACATGTAACTAAGTAACCATTGTTCTCTTCAATTTTATAAAGCAATAAAAATGAAAAAAATTGGGGGAGAGGGGAGTGGAGATAAAGGTCAGTGTAAACCAGATAAAGCAGTTGGTATGGACCTTTTAAAATTTAGCTGACATATTTGCAATTCTGACTACAAATCACTAGCAAAACCATCTAAGTTTTATTCCAGTATTAATGTCCTCATTATTCAGAAATTGGGTTACTTATTAAACTCTAGATCAATTAAATGTCATTAAAACTAATTAAAAACACTTTAAAATGTGTATTTTATAATTACAATACTTCACTTTATAAAAGCCAATTATGGCCAAAAAAGGCCAATTTTGGCCAAAAAAAGCTGGTTAAAGCCAATAAAATCCACCGGCCTGGCTTTTTTAAAATTTTAGCCGGCTTTTTTGCAACCCTGGTCATGCATATTATATATAAAGCATCCAAATGTAAGATCTTCTATTTTTTATGATTTGAGTTTTGGAAATAAAAAACCCTTAGAATATTCAGAAAAACTAGAAAATTTTACAACTGTAAAGAATTTAAAAAAAAAATAGACTACTGGCAACAAAATTCATTCTTCATTTAAATCTTAAATTCTTCATATCCTACAACTCTTTCCCGTTATTTGCACCAATACTCAAAGGTGTGGAGAATTTTCAGAAAATTTTACCAGCCTGCAAGATGCAGCATATAGTCAAAAATTGTTATGACAAAATTCTGAAAAATATTTAAAGATAAATGTATATCATTTTTATTACGCATATTTAATTATACATTATTTATTTGGCCACTTTTAATAATTTCACCATTTTTAAAATTATCTTAATTCTTATTATTTTAGTTTATTACTTAATTATTTAAATATTTTACTGTATTGTAAGCATTCATTATAATGTTGATTGCATTATTACATTGAAATTACTATTTTTAAAAAAAGTAAACAAAGCAATGACCAGAAATATACAAAATTATAAAATCCACACAACCTCTGGTTCCAAGCTGTGGGGATTTGAAGGAGCCTACTGTACTAAAAATATATATACAGTAGAGCGCCAATTATCGGAACTCTGCAATTAACTGAACTTCCATTTATCCAAACGCCCATTTCTCTTGAAAAAATAAATAAATACATCGACTCACCTTCTTAAAACGTTCATTGGAAATCGAGTTTCAAAAATTCAGTCTCTCACTGAACAATTTAAGTGGAGACATATTTAATCAAATAATAACCCTGCGGACATTATATCTCGTGGAACAAATCCCCAAGAACTTTTAGATTTGGAACTCTGGTGGCATGGTCCATTAATGCCTAATAATCTAATTGACTCACACACACATTTAACATATCACATTAAAAAAACTGATCTGCTAAATAATGCTGCATACTCAAATGAACTCAAGTCTGTTTCGAACATTAATTTATTTACAGTGAATAATGAATTTATTGACCAATTTTGTAGTTTAAGTAATAATTATGTTAAATTAATCCATATTCTAAGTTATGTTTTCAGGTTTTTGAATAACTGTAAAAATAAAGAAAAAATTGTAGGCCCAATTAACAGGGAAGAATTTGCTCATGCAAGAATCAAATTAATAAAATTGGTTCAGGTAATGTATTTTGCCAGGGAAATGAAGGCACTCAAGGCAGGCGAGCAGCCAAAGGACAGTCGTGTAAATAATTTATACCCTTTTCTTGATAGTGAGGGAATTTTACGTATAGGTGGTCGTTTAGACCAATCAAACTTATCATATGATAAAAAATATCCCATTATTATGCCCAATGACCACAGGCTTACCCTTTTAATATTTCAGTATTTTCACTTAAAAAATTTGCACGTAGGTGCTCAAACACTGCTTCATTTTGTGAGGCAGGAATTTTGGCCTTTAAATGGCAGAAATATGGCCAGAAAAATAGTCTATAATTGTCTTGAATGTTACAAAAATAAGCCTAAAATCGTAGAACAAATAATGGCTTTGTTACCTAAAGAAAGGGTAAATATCAATCCCCCATTTACAAATTCAGGTGTTGATCTATGTGGCCCATTTGTCATAAAATATAAACACCAAAGAAAAGGAGTCTTTAACAAAATCTATGTCGCAATTTTCGTCTGTTTTGCTACTCGTGCAGTTCACTTGGAAGTAATAACAGATTTAAGTTCTGAAGCCTTAATAGCCACCTTAAAAAGATTTGTAGCTAGGTGCGGAATTTGAGACAATTTTTTCTGATAATGCCCCTAATTTTGTCGGCGCAAATTCAGAGTTAAAAAAATTGCATAATCTTGTAAAAAATCAATCTGATGAATTGACTGCTTATTTATTAGCTAACTCAATTTCTTGGAAATTCTTGCCTCCCAGATCCCCTAATTTTGGTGGCTTGTGGGAGACAGGAGTCAAATCCTTTAAGCACCACTTAAAAAGAACAATTGGAGATTTAAAACTAACCTTTGAGGAATTTTTAACCGTAATTAATCAGATAGAAGGTACCTTAAATAGCAGGCCTCTAATACCTTTATCTTCGGATCCTAGCGATTATAAAACTTTAACCCCAGGGCATTTCTTAATTGGCCGCCCTTTAAATAACATATGCGAACCCAACTTAACTGATCTTGCAGATAATAAGCTTAGCCAATGGCAGCGAGTTACCAAAATTAACCAATTAATTTGGAAAAAATGGAGTAGAGATTATCTAAATAATCTACAACAACGCTCTAAATGGGTATTTGAGAAAAATAACGTTGAAATTGGTTTCATGGTTTTATTGAAAGAAAGTAATTTACCCATGTGTACCTGGTCAGTAGGTCGCATTCAAAATGTTATTTACGGCCATGATGGTAAAGTTAGGGTAGTGCTTGTCAAAACGCCTACCAGTGTTTTCAAACGCAGCATATCAAATATTTGTCTATTACCTATAAATAACCCCTTATAATGTAAATATTTATTTCTTCTATTTTATTGTGCATTTATATTTGAAAAATTTGTAGTAATTGTGTATTTTAATATTATTGAATTGAATTGACTTTATATTTGTATTTCATATTCTTGATTGTATTGAAACTCATATTTAGCATTGAAGATTTAATGTTAAATTTTAATTGTTTAAAACTAAGGACATTGTTTAAAATATGTGCTGAAATAATTATTTCAGAGGTGGCCGGTATGTTGGTGCCAACCTTGGCATCTACTTTCACTTGGCGAAAATGTAACCTCAGAAGTTGTTTCTCGTTTGTCTCGAGAGGTTGTCTCCATGGGAGCTCCGCAAACCAAAATACTGGTTAATAAAAAAAAATGGTTCGTTAAAATTAATTAGTTGTAATTTATATATTTAAACTTAAGTATCAGTCCACTTGCTCATGCCATTTAACACCGGCTTATTCGGATAATCGGCGCCCTACTGTACATATATATATATATAGCCTGAAAATGAAAGAAATAATTTTAAAATAATGCATAAATAAGTCACAGACCACTGAGTTGAGTCATAAGGGATTTCTAATAAGTGCTAAAAGTGTTACCTTGCAGATCTAGAACCTTCTCCTACAGGGCTTCCCAGAAGATTAGTTTTATCAGATTCAGAATTCTAGAAAGAAAAAAAATCAGACATTAATCTACCAGAAACTAAAACTTTCATACATACATGAACAAAACTAGTAATTTGCATGACATTATTTTATGATATAGTTTGTTGAACAACATTTAAATTATCCACTCAAAGTCAGTTGGGTTATTCTCTGCAATAGTGCAAAAAGTGCTTCCCAGCCATATAAATGCTCTTAATTTTATTACATTTTTATTTTTATTAGAAGATCTAAACATAGTTTATTAGGGGCAGAAAGTAAAATTTAAAAATAAATAAATTTAGTATTTAAAAATATAATATATATCATGCAAACATCATTCCCTCTACCATATTTTATTGCCTATTTCTTTCCATCCAGAAATAAAATAATTAAAAATACCCTAAGCAAAATAAAGTTCTTATTTGATACATTACAAAAAATAATAAAAATATTAATTATTATTATTATTATTATATAGTCTACTCAATCAATTATATGTTTCCCCATGTTAGACCATCATTCCCTCACACATTGCTATTATCTCAAATATCTACCACTAATGAGCAGTAGCAGTCTAGCATCCTTCACAGAGAAGAAGCTATTTTCAGCACTTGTCAGTCCAGCAACATAAATTGGTGGTGTAAGATTTTGTTAATTTTACAGAATTTTTTTTTAGTCAGTATATCCAGAAGCGTTTTTATTAGCAGTCATTCCCTCACACAGAATATTCATTTTTTTGTAAATATCAAAAATTTTAATTTTATCATACATTATATATTAAGTGTTTCTCTTAAAGGAAACAGTTTGGATTTCTTCATAATTTTGCATTTTTCCCCTACAACTAGTAAAAATGTCTTATTTCATCATTCCCTCACTTGTCATTCCCTCACATTTTTTATTTTATTTTTTCCACAAATTTTTATTTTATTTTTTTTTTGTTAAGTCAAATTTTTAAAACAATTTCTGTTGCTATTAAAATCTTCAATAATTGACTGATTTCTTACCATTTATCTAATTTTTCTGAAAATTTACATATGCATCATTCAAGTCAGACTGCTGGCCAAATTTGCAAGTATTGTAGAGAACAACCCAGTTCAGACAGACGTTTTTGTTAATTAACATTTTGATTACTTCAGGGCCGAAACTAAGAGGGGGGGGGGGATGTGCCTCGGGTGCCAAATGAAGATTTTGTTTGTCAATTTTTTTCACATCTATGTTTAGCACAGTATTATTAAAATCATCCTATCTGGAGTAGCAAAGCATAAAAGAATCTAAGGATGATATGGCATAAGGATCCCGTATAAAGCGGAATTTTTTCCGATTCCATTTTCAAGATTTTAATGAATCAATATTTGACAAAGCAGATTACGTAGTTCAGTATTACATATCTTCAAAATCCATGTGTGCCCCGTGTGCAAAAAAGGCTAGTTTCGGCCCTGGATTACTTCAACGCAATATAGGGTGTAAACAATTTTTGTGTAAAAAAACCAGGGGAAAATATCTATTCAATCAAACAGAGGACATTTCATTCCATGCTGAACTCAAATTTTCATCCATAGCAATAATAAAGAAGATGTTGCAACAATATAGTCAACTCCCTCAAATCCTTGCCTCTATAATCTGCACACTGTTTCAGATTTAATCAACTCCCTCAAATCCTCGACTCAATAATCTGCACACTCAGATGTAAACAGTGAAAATTTGGTTACCGTTAACTTTACAAGAAAAATTCAAAATGGCAGCAATTCGATCAATGGTCAGTGTTCAGTTTTTTCCCCCTTAAATTTTTTTATTTCAATGAAGTATAACTTTATTTTTCAAATGAAAAAAAAAAAAAAAAAGTAAAAATCCAGGAGACTTATTTAGATAGTATAAAACAGAAATCTTCAGAGCTTTTGTGTTTTGTAAAAAAATCACTAACTGTTATGGCTGATTTCTTGAATTGGAATAAATATAATTGAACGGATGTTCACCAAAGATGAAGCCCCAGTAACTGAAAGCTTCACAGATGATGACAGTATAGGTGCAGTAAACCTCGAAAATCAGGCATCGTCGGGACAGAGATGGATTTTTGAAAATTCCAGATTTCTGAAAGAATATCAAAAGTACTTCCAATCAGGGTTGGCAAAAAACCTGGTTTTTTTCTAAAAAACAAAAAAAAAAAACTTTTTTTTGGTTTAAACCGGGTTTTTTCAAATATAATTTTCTATTTCACAGAGATGCATATATCTGTTAATAAACATTGTTGGATATAACTTCATTTGAAAATATTCAAATTAAATAGTTACAGTCAAATCAAGTAGAAAATTGAAATAATTTCTAATTTAAACAATATTTATTAGTAACAGCTATGTCGTATGTTCAAAGAATAAACTGCTCTACATAGTGAAACATTGATACTTTGAAAATCATATGAAGAATCTTTCAATTAATAATGTAATAATAAATATTTGATGCCGTTTCATGAATATAATATATTATTTTGTGGTTATTATTATTTTTTTTAATATACAAATACTTCTGGTTATTTTGTTTTCTGAATGATAGCTCCAAGTGTCCAAGTTAACATTTTTGATCATTGAATTCAGCAAGTAACAAAAAAGATTGATTGGTATTATTGAAATGCTATAACTGACGCTCAATTCTGACAAGCTGTGTTATTCAACTGCATATTTTAAGTTACTTTTTAAAAAATTCTTTAAGAATAATCTCCACCAATCCAGAAACTTTTCTTTCACAACTTGACAAAATCTTAAAGATAATTGTATTTTGTTATTAACAGCTGTTCATAATCTGCCTTTTTAAAATGAAAATATTTTATGCTGAATATTAAAAATGATTTACCGTATTTTTCGCCCTATAATCCGCGGATTATCTGTTAAAAAAATTCAAAAATTTTAAGTGCGGATTATCTGCTGACATTTTGTTTAAAGCAGAAATTCATGCCAGATATCCTGTTTCTACCGGCAGTCAAAATAAAAATGTAAACAGCTAGTATCATGCGAATGTTTACTATCAACCGTTTGCGGAGTTGCTCGTGATTCGTTCACATATGACGTGTACGTGCTAGTGGGAGTGGCTTCCGATTTTTATGTTGCAATTTTTAGCTTTTTGGCAACATGTTTTTATGAAGACAAAGCGTTTCTTAACTCATCTCTTTCAAAAATTGCAATGCAATATAATAAATAATGTCTAACAGAAAACGTGTTATTTAACACCACAGAATTTAAACTCAACATTATTATAAAAGAGGAAAATGATTTAAAAACAGCAATTATTATAGAATTGTCTGTATTCACAAGACAGTCTATGTTTTAGATATAAGATTCAATGAAAAAAAGTATTTGTATTTTTAACTTGTAATTATTTTATAATTATTTTTTCCAATTACTTTATTACAATTATCATTTAAATAGAGCAACTAAATAAATAGGGAGGGGGTTTATTAGCAGTACTTTGGAATGTTGAAAACAATGAGTAATCTTCGTATAGTCCAGTGTATTATCTGCGGATTATAGGCCGATGCGGATTATCTGATGAAATTTTTTTATAAGCCACCGCCGTGGATTATAGGCCGAAAAATACGGTAATCTATTTTATCTTTTCTAATTTTGTACGTTTTAAAGATAAATCTTTTTAGAGTTCCAGACAGGTTCATCAGCAAATTTGCTGATGCTAATTTTAATTTTGCATGCATAGAAACATGACCTAGACTCATTATGTCTCATGTTGACTACTGAGATGAAGTGTTAAAATTTAATTTAACACTTCACGTAAATAATTAAAACACTTAAATAAAAAAAAAAAAGAGAAAATATTACATTAAATTTGTTATAAAAAAAACAATTGGTTTAAACCATGGTTAAAACCATTTGGTTTAAACAGTGCCAACCCTGCTTCCAATACTCTTAAGGCTGCCTTTATTTATAATTAAATTCATAGCCAAGAAATATTTAAGTGAGAAGAAAAGAAAATTAAATATTTAAAAAAAAATTACTTTAATTGATATTTTCTACGTTACAAATTTTTTTTTTAAATAAACAGTGAAGTTCTTGTGTAATTTCTGAAACAGCGATATCAATTTTATTTGACTCAATTTTTTTCGGTTGTTCTTTAACAAGATCTTATACAAATAAAGAATATATATTACAGAAATACAGTTGTTTCTCTAAAAGCAGATATTACATTTCCAGTTAAATCTATGCATTTTTCCAGTGGCACCTTTTCTTCTGCTGACTTTTCATCTTTGTTCTTCTGAGCTGCTACTGCATTATCAGCGGTTCTATTTAGCACAGTGTCAGTGATCTAGTTGTCCACTAACCCATCACTTTTGATCTCAAAGGCTTTAAGTTGCAAACAATTGGCATTTTTCTTTCTCTTGTACATTGGAAGTATAAAAAAAAAGTGGGAAGAGATTACTTTGATGCTGGATTTTTTAAGTCACACTGTACTATTGGGAGTACAAATTAATTCGGTCCGTTTTCAATAGATGGCTCTGGCTGATTTGTTTACTGAATAATGATAGATGTTTTTGGCATTGTTAGAAAGGTTTGACCTTTGTCAACCATATTCAGTCAACGAAGCTTCGAGTTTTATACAACAAAATTGGTTTTCTGAGCATTCAATATGTCAAGTTTTGTGCTAAATAAACAACATTTGCGGGAAGTTTTGATTTTCTTTTTTAATTGGAAGAAAAGTGCCGCTGAAGCGCATCGATCGCTTGTGGAAGTATATGGTGAATCTGCGCCATCTGATAAATCATGTAGAGAGTGGTTTCGACGCTTCAAAAAGGGTGATTTTAGTGTCGAAGACAAGGAGTGCCCGGGCCAGCCGAAAAAGTTCGAAGACGCCGAATTGGAGGAATTGCTCGATCAAGATCCGTGCCAAACGCAACAAGAGCTTGCAGGATCGTTGGGAGTCACTCAGCAAGCAATTTCCGTGCGCTTAAAAAACATGGGAATGGTTCAAAAGCAAGGAAATTGGGTCCCATACGAGTTGAAACCACGCGACGTTGAAAAGCGATTTTTCATCAGTGGACTGCTGCTCGAACGACAACAAAGGAAAGGTTTTTTGCATCGAGTTGTTACCGGAGACGAAAAGTGGATACACTACGATAACCCCAAGAAGAGATAATACTATGCTCGGCCTGGTGAATCATTGCCATCGACGTCAACATCAACGCCAAAGTCGAATATTCATGGTCTGAAGGTAATGCTGTGCGTTTGGTGGGATCAGACTGGGATAGTGTACTATGAGCTGCTAAAACCTGGCGAAACAGTTACTGGCCAACGCTACCGACTGCAATTAATGCGTTTGAGCCGAGCATTGCGTGAAAAATGCTCGGCCCCATGTAGCAATTGTCGTTAAAAATTACTTTGAAACGTTGAAATGGGAGGTCCTACCCCACCCGCCGTATTCGCCAGACATTGCTCCTTCTGATTATTGGTTGTTCCGACGGATGCATCACGATTTGGCTGGACACCGCTTCACTTCTTCCGAAGAAATTCAAGAATGGCTCGATTCATGGTTTGCATCCAGAAAGGACTCATTTTTCAGAGATGGAATCCGAAAATTGCCAGAAAGGTGGACAAAGGTTGTGGCTGCCGATGGACAATACTTTGAATAACATGTTTTTTCATTTTGATAATAAATAAAATTTTTTTAACGAAAAAAAAAACGGACCGAATTAATTTGTACTCCCAATATTTTGTTAAACTACTGAAAATCAGGATAATTCTGACACAGTACTCTGTTAAACTCTATTGAAAATCAGGATAATTTTGACATACAGTATGATGATGAAGGTGAAAAAGTAACTCTTAAGCAGCGTTTGGCTATGGGTTATAAATATCTGAATTTTCTTCAGAAACAGAGTTTTGTTTCAGAACAAGAAATAATGACTACTAAAAATGAAAATAAGGAATTTTGCTTAGTGGCCACAGGCCGGTAAGTTGATTTTTTTTAGTAGCCAGTTACTGGCTAGCGAGAATAATTTCTTTAGTCGCCAGTAAGTACATTTATGTCACTGAATATTTAATTTAAAAATATATAAGTTTAGAGTAAATAAGTAATTTATGTAATAAATAAAAATATTTTAATTTATATTGTTTTGAATAAACTTGAGATACTAATTTCCAATCTATTTTAAATTTTAAAGTTAACAGCAAAGTTATATGTAACATGCTTATATAGCTAACTACAAAAGTCTACTATACTTAGGTACTTTTCAAAATTTTATAGCAAATTTTCTGAAATGTAAAGGGGGAGGGGGGGAGGCTGAGGGGAGTCTCTCCTGGAACTAATTATGCATTTCTTACATGATACTTTAACAAAATTCGCGTTTTTCCGTGATCTATTGGCGATGTTTGTGTTTCGTCCGCGATTCTTTGACAAAACTCGCGTTTTTTCGCGATCTTTTGACAAAATTCGCACTTTTTTCCTAATTTTTTGATTAAATTCACATTCGTTTTCGCGAGTCTTTGACGAAATTCTCTTTTTTACGAGATTCTTTGACAAAATTCAGGTTTTTTCTGCGATCTATTGACAAAATTTGCGTTTTTTCGTGATCCATTGATGATATTCTACATTTCTTCCGTGATCCATTGACAATATTTTGCTTTTTTCCGCGATTTATTGACGATATTATACGTTTTTTTCGCGATTCTTTGACGAAATTCGGGTTTTTAGCGATCCTTTGACAAAATACAGGTTTTCCTATGATCCTTTGACGAAATGCGCGGTTTTTTTCGCGACATTTTAACAAAATTCTCGTTTTGTTTGCGATTCCTTGACGAAATTCGCGATCTATTAACGATATTTGTGTGATCTATTGACGATATTTGCCTTTTTTTCCACGATCCATTCACGATATTGGAGTTTTTCGCGATCCTTCGACGAAATTTATTTTTTCCGTAACCTTTTGACGAAATGTGTGCGTTTTTAAGCGATCTTTTGATGAAATTCTCGGGTTTTTTCGCGATCCTTTGACGAAATTCGCATTTGTTTTTCACAATCTATTGACGATATTTGCATTTTTTTCACGATTCATTCACGATATCTGCGTTTTTTCCGCAGTCAATTGACGAAATTTGAGTTTCTGAGCGATTCTTTGACGAAATTAGCTTTTTTCCGCGATCTTGACGGTATTTGGTTATTTTTGCGATCTTTTGACAAAATTCGCGGGTTTTTTTTCCGCGATTCTTTGACGAAATCCCTTTGGAAAATCCTGCATTTGGCCGGTACTTTCCATATTTTTAGTCACCAGTTTATCACGTTTAGTCGCCGAGTGGCGACTGTTTATTTTCATCTTTAATGACTACACACAGAAAAGTGCTAGACCAAAAGTCAAACGCTCTCAAACAAATGAAATTAATATTATTTTTGAAAATTATAAAAACAAACAAAAGAAATTGTGAAATAAATCTCTATAATAATAGTCTAAGTCATGTGACTCTCATCAACAGTTCCAGGCTGACCACTTCGCTTTTTACATGCCAGGCAGTCATTTTGGTATTTGAAGCAGGTGATAAATCACCAAATATTGTTTCATCACCATCATTTAATCTATATTATAATAGTTCAAGCAGCGGTAGAATTGATAAAAAAAGTCAATGGTCCAAAAGACCAGCAAACATCAGAGTTTACTGGTTTGCAGACATCGTCACTGGCCCGCTACATAAAATTCTATTAAGTACCTTTAACCCTTTGAGTGACACCCCCTTTTCCTCCTCCTAGAATATAAACCAAACTTCCTTTCAGTTACCCAAAATTTTTGGCATAATAAAATGTAAAATTATAATTGCCAAAAATTAAATAAACAGTGCATGAACAAAAACTATAAAATTATTAATTATATACTTTATTTCCAATTATTTATTTCAACTGACTAAGTTTTAATGCAATTTTTTATTTTTTTAAATAAAATAAAATTCTGTGGTTTGTGTTTGGTTGCAGTTTTCTCAGGGACAGAGAAATTTAGGCATTACATTTGAAGGAGACCAAACCAGGGTTCGTACACATTTCTTTAAATAAAAATCAAGTACTTTTAAGGACCAAAACCAAAAAAATTTAAGGACCTTCAAATTAAATAAACTAATAAATTATAACATGCATTTTTTAATAAAGTGTTTCTCTCATTTTTGCAAAAGTTTTAAATATTCAAACGGATGGGAAGGTGGGGGGGGGGGGGGGGGATTTCACCATGTGGCAGTAGAAATTTAGAAAATTTTAAAATAACATACAGCAGAAGAAAAAACTAGTCAGATGTCGCGATCTTTTGATGAAATTTGCATATTTCTTGCGATCTTTTGTCGAAATTTGCTTATTTCTCGCCATCTTTTGTCGAAATTTGCGTATTTCTCGCGATCTTTTGTCGAAATTTGCATATTTCTCGCGATCTTTTGGCGAAATTTGCGTATTTCTCGCGATCTTTTGGCGAAATTTGCGTATTTCTCGCGATCTTTTGGCGAAATTCGCGTATTTTTCGTGATCTTTTGGCGAAATTCGCATATTTTTCGTGATCTTTTGGCGAAATTCGCATATTTTTCGTGATCTTTTGGCGAAATTCGCATATTTTTCGTGATCTTTTGGCGAAATTCGCGATCTTTTGACAAAAGTCGCATATTTTTTGCTATCCTTTGTTGAAATCAGTGTGCTGTTCGCTATTTTTTGACGAAATTAGCAGTTTTTTTTTTTAATCTTTTGACAAAATTTGCGGTTTTTTGTGACCTTTTGATGAAATTTGTGGTTTTTTTTCGAGATCTTTTAACGAAATTTGCGTTTTTTCACAACCTTTTGACTCCATTGTGTTCGTTTTTAGAAGTAATTGGTAATCCTTTGACAAAATTAACGGGGTCTTTTTTTCGCTATGACAAAATTCGCATGTTTTTGAAATTTGCGTATTTTTGGCAATCTTTTGACGAAATTTGCGTATTTTTGGCAATCTTTTGACGAAATTTGCGTATTTTTGGCAATCTTTTGACGAAATTTGCGTATTTTTGGCAATCTTTTGACAAAATTAGCGTATTTTTCGCGATCATTTAACGAAATTCGCGTTTTTCACAATCTTTTGACCGCGTTTTTTGATAAAGTCAGCTATCTTTTGACAAAATGCACATTTTTTTCACGATATTTTGACGAAATTCCTGTGTTTTTTGCAACTTTTTGATTAAATTTGCGGGGTCTTTTCGCCACCTTTTAATAAAAATAGCGTTTTTACGATCTTTTGATCGTGTTTTGACGAAATTAGCGATCCTTTGGCAAAATTCGCGATCTTTCGACAAAATTTGCGCGTTTTTCGCGATCTTTTGACGAAATCATGCGTTTTCCGCGATCTTACGACAAAATTTGCGTGTTTTTCGTGATCTTTTGACGAAATTTGCATGTTTTTCGTGATCTTTTGACGAAATTTGCATGTTTTTCGTGATCTTTTGACGAAATTTGCATGTTTTTCGTGATCTTTTGACGAAATTTGCATGTTTTTCGTGATCTTTTGACGAAATTTGCATGTTTTTCGTGATCTTTTGACGAAATTTGCATGTTTTTCGTGATCTTTTGACGAAACTTATGGTTTTTTTTGCGACCTTTTGATGAAATTTGCGGAGTTTTTTCGCCATCTTTTAACAAAATTATCGTTTTTACGATCTTTTGACCGCGTTTTGTTCGTTTTTGACGAAATTAGTGATCCTTTGACTAAATTCACGTTTTTTTCGTGATCATTTGACAAACATCGCGTATTTTTCGAGATCTTTTGACGCGGTTTTTTGCTTTTTTGACGCAATTAGCGGCCTAGAAAAAGGTTAAAAATGGATTTTTTTTTTTTGTTTCTCGGATTGACGAAATCGTACAAAATTTCATCTTGGCACTAAGTACGTTTTGGCGCAGGTTTGGTGCAAAATGAAAAAAAAATAGCGGTTTCGTAGAAGCTTGGAGCAGTAAAGCGATTAGAAAAAGGTTTAAAAAAAAGTTTTTAACTTTGATATTACGAAGGGGGACGTGAAATTTCAGAAGGGGAGGCAAGGCGGGATTAAGATTTTTTTAAAATCAGAAATTAAAAGAAATGCAGAAGAGTTTTACCTTTGATTAAGAATTAATAGAGTAGAATTAAGCACTTTTTTCAGATTTTGCATGAAAATAAGTACTTTTAAGCACCAAAAATTTCCTTTGAAAAATTTAAGCACTTTTAAGGACTTTCAAGGACCGTACGAACCCTGCAAACTGGTCGCCAAAGGCGGCTAGTTGTGAAATAAAATTTAAATAATTTTTCCTTAAATATGCATTTTTTAATTAAATGTGTTTCAACATTTTTCTTTATCAATTAATTTATGTATTAATAATTAATGTACTATAAAATTACAGGAGAAAAAAATGTAAACAAAGTAATGACTGTAAAATTCTATAATCTGCACAACTTTTGGTCCCAAACTGTGTCGATTTGATGGAGTCTACTACATTTTCAACAGACTTAGTTTATTTATTTTGAATGGAATGCAGTATCATCATGAGGTTCAGAAATAGCCACCCTCTGCATTTAAATTAAATAACAATGAAGTTAGACTTTTCCATAATTTAGAACGTATGGTCGTGCAAAAAAAAAAAAAAGTAAACACCACTTACTAACTCTGCAAAAAATTATCGTACAAGAAAGTTACTGGTACCACATGATTGGTAATAAAGTCTATACTTTTAAATGATTTTGCTTAGGGGGCCATCTACATATTACAACGAACCATAACTTTGTTTTTTTTTCAATAGCAGTATGCAATTATGACAGCATAAATGAAATCTACACCCTACAATTAGCCTAAAAACAAATTTTTATGCAATTTGTATGATAAGTTTCCGAGAAATTAATTATTTTAAAACAAGCGTATTTTAGGGGCTGTATCCAGATTGAAGTTGGGAACTCGACTGATGACCAAGAGAGCCCCCTTCTTGATCAAGACATCTTAAGCTCCACTCAAGCAGTTATTGAAGACTGCTAGATTATAGGATAGCATAAGAAATTTCAAAATATGTAATCATTTCTTAAACTATCATTTTGCCGTTTTTTAAGCATAGTTTGAAAACTACTTGGAAGAAAAATGTGAAATTTTGGATTTCCATAAAGCAGAACTTAATAAATCTAAATTCATCAAAAAAATTGTAGGTTGCGATTCATAATTTTTTCGAATATTAATTTCATAATTCATATCATAAAATTATAAAAATTGCAAATTCAACGTATTTATGTTTGGGTATTTTAGTATTATTGCTACACCAAAAATTAGCACATTAGGAGTATAAAATTCAGGAGATATTAATAAAAATATGAAAATGTAATTTAACATTAGAAGCACTAAATTTTGAATGTTCATAATTCAACAGACTTGAAATTTTGTATCTAGGCATAGTTTGAACCGAACATTTGAAATATCTTGTTAAAATTGGGCACTACCATTGAAAAACCTGAAGTTATGGTTCGTTTTAATATGTAGATGGCCCCTTAAGCAAATTTTATATACATCATTTAAAAGTAGACTTTATTTCCAATCGTTCGGTAGCAGTAACTTTCTTCTAGGATAATTTGCTGAGGAGTTAGTAGGGGGGTGTTTACTTTTTTTTTTTCAACGACTGTATCTGAAAGTAGTCTGTCAACAGAAGTCTGTCCAGACTTTTCTCACAGGGTCCTGTTTTTGTGAAATTGTGAAGTTTTTCTTATTTTTGTGAAAATTCTAGTCATAATTTTGTGAATTTTAAAGTATCGATGCCTTCATGTTCTATTCTTTATATATAAAAAGTTAAGTAATATGCTCTTTGGTGAGTTCAACTGCTTACTTACAGGCCAAATTTTATTTTTAAATGACTAAATTTGTGAAAAGTTCAATTTGAAAGTGAAAAAATTCTGTAAAAGGTCTATTTAAGAGACAAATAATTTTGTGAAGGGTCCTGTTTTGTGATAAAATGTTTTGTGAAGGGTCCTGTTTGGGGATAAATAATTTTGTGAAGGGTCCTGTTTCAGGATAAATAATTTTGTGAAGGGTCCTGTTTCAGGATAAATAATTTTGTGAAGGGTCCTGTTTTAGGATAAATAATTTTGTGAAGGGTCCTTTAAAGGACAAATAATTTTGTGAAGGGTCCTTTAAAGGACAAATAATTTTGTGAAGGGTCCTTTAAAGGACCTAAAATTTTCCTAAACATATCCCTGGTCAATGACTGTATATTACACAATTCTAACACGTTCCATAACATTATCCAATTGCACACAAAGTAAAATCAGTCTGAAAAAATTTATTTAAAATCTACTATTTAAGAAATATTGTTAAATATAAGAATGTAAATCCAGTTTCAGCGACCTTTAGTCATTGAAAAATACAAAAAGCCCCGTTGTTATAAAAATGTAATCACGTTCTTCACGGATTATGAGGCATATCTATAAGTGTGGATGAAGCGGGCAGCCATAGACAGTTGGCTAAAGAATCTAGACGTGCATGAAGGAAAAGATAAAATACAAAGTTATTCTATTTATGAAACATTGTGCTGACCACTCGCCCTCAAGCCAGCTCAAGAATATCTGAGTGAAGTTTTCTCCAGCCAACTGCACTAGAAAATTGCAGCTCTTAGTTTTGGGTATAACTGCAAATTTTAAACACATTATCGCAAGAGGCTACTTGTGTATAATGTGTCATGTCTTGATGCAGAAAACAAGAGCACCCAAAATAATTATTTTTAAGATAAGAAACAGTTTCCAACTGAAATGTCTTTTGATGAATGATTTACAGGATTTCAATGATTTCTTTTAAATACTCTATGTGTGTAAATAGTACTTTTAATAAAGCTTTTATGATAAAATAACCTTTCTTTGGGCACTTTTCTGATGTACCTTTTTTTTTTTTACTCTGTTCCATTTTCCCAAATTTATATTATAGTGCATAATACTTATGAAACTTTGGTTTTTGATGAAAATGATAACAAACTTGTCAGCGAAACAAAATTTTAACGATATATATTTTTAAAAGATCCTAGTAGATCATTGAATTGTACATTTTACTGAGGTCCCAGGCAAAACGTATAACTGGAGTTCCACTGTACTTAGTTATCTCGTCAACCAATTTTGCCAAACCACTCGCCAAATTATACAAATTGACGTAATTTTTATTTTAAATAACAAAAGAACAAATAAATTAGTATAACATTAATAAAAATACAAATAAAACGTAAAAATAAAAATCACTTGATGACGTAAACACGTCTAACTTGCTTAAAGCCAAGTGAATGTCACATTTACTATCAACCATTATTGGCATTTAATCTTATAGTTTGGCGATAGATTTTTGGTCGACAGGATAACCAAGTAATACTGAAAAATGTTAAGGAATCCAAGAATTTTTCAGGACTCAAATATGCAGGATTCTCATGCAAAATTTTAATATTTGAAGAGAAAAAACTAACAGAGAAACATTTCAAACAGAATTTATTCTATTAAAATCTAACGTCAATGCTACAATTGCACGGTATTCGCAATTTATTGCTTACTGATTTCATAAATTTGAATGCAAAATTCCCACTAAATTCGACTGCATTGGTTGAAAAATATTCTGGCTAAACTATTCGATTTCATTGTTTCTTAGTAAAAGTACTAGTCCATCTCATATGTTTACGAACAAAAATAAATTCAACATGAGTCAGAAACTAGCCAGTTTTAATTTGAGAACAAGTGATTCGCTAAATTTGTTTAATATGATTTCTATTTAAAAACTTAAATTTTACCAATTCTTTACCATCCCTTCCCTTGCCTTTTATTACGCCGGAATTTTCGTAAAGATGGCATATATCTCCCAGAAGTGAATCGCATATGAATACTTCTTATCCTTGCAACCATAAAGAAACAAACAAAGAAAACTAATACAGTAAATATCGTAAGGTTAGATATTACTAGATTCAACGGTTTCAAAAATATAAATAATTTTCGTAAGTAATGGTATATACAAATGCTGAAAAATAAAGATTACTTCAAATATGTCATCATCTCTGTTACCACAACAAGAGCTACAAAAGTTGCCCATATTTCAAATTGGGATTCTTGGGCACTATAACTTAATACAGACAAATAATTTTATGAAATCAAAATAATTAACTCCAAAAGAAAGCATCGAAAGATTATTAAGAGGCCGACAAGAGATTTTATACTCTCTGATAATTAATCTGGCCATTGTCAAGTCATGTGATAAACATTTTGGTGAATTGACTTGTCAAAATCGATTCAATTTCGATTTTGTTTTATCGATTTATTTCAAATGACAACTTTTTGCCTCAAAAAATTTTGCTGACTGATTTCAAGCTAACATTTAAAATACCTTCATTTATTAGAGAAATAACCGAGGAAATAACATATGAGTCCCACTCCCAAGATTCAACGCGCTTCAAAACTAACCGATCTTACCGGTTACTTTGGTGATTACCGGTTATGCCACTGAACGCATTTTTCAGTTCATTTCATTAGGCATGAAAAATGTAGTAGACGATTTTAAATTTAAATATGAATGATTGTTACGATATTTTGATTTCACAAGATTATCTGTGTGATGAGCTTTCCTTTGCTGTTTGTGCAAATTTCTATCTGTCTGTTTACAGTGAATGAATCAACCAAATACAGGTGACGTCTGCAAAATGTCTCATTGTACTCCCATTAACCAACCAACCAACGACTACAAAAAGTAAACAAACATCAGTGTGTGCTAACTTCAAAGAATAGGATTTTGTTGACAAATCTCGAAAACGAGAGTTGTTGGTATTTTATTTCTAGAGAACAAGAGTGTTTTTTTTAAAGGTCTGTTCTGTTTTACCTCATACCTTCCAGAGTAAATTCTGTGCAGTTGCTGAAATCAAAATATTCGATTTACTGTATATTCTCAGTATGATGTTGAGTACGGATATCAGCGCAAAAAATAAAAAAAATAATGAATCGACTATAAGAATGATTCAACAAGAAATAGTGAAAGCGGATTTACTCGTAAAAGCGTATTTACAAGACATACGAGAATGTACCGGACCTATAGAAGTATTAAACCTTTTAAATGTGCAAATCGCAGAAAATATGAAAATGATGAAATCAAGCATCGAAGATTTGGAGATATTAGCACGTGAACAAGATAGGGAATCGGACAAAAATGAAATCATGAAGGATGTTAATAACTACTTAAAACAGTTTGCGTCCAATCAGGTTGCTTTGAGGAAGGAAAATTTAGCTTGTCAAGCATTAATAGATAAGCGTAATAAAGAAGAACTTTTTGAGGGGTCTTCCACACCAGTACTGCGGAAAAGAGGTCGTGCAGATAAGGAAAGTTTAGCAAAACAGTCTTCTTCTATAACTGACAGCTTAGTTGCTTTGAATAACATGATGTCTTTACAAGTGAAACAAAGTGAAGAGTCGCTACATGCACTTGTTAACTCATCCGCTACAGTGCTGGATACAAGAGAAGAATTTAAAGACATGGGTAGTGCGATACATCAATCAAAGGTGCTCATTCAAAAATATGGTTGGCGTGAAATGACGGATAGGGTGCTTATTGTAATAGCTGTTATCTTCTTTTTTATCTGCATTATCTATGTTGTTCAGAAAAGGCTATTTTAATAAAAGGATATTGGTACTTGTCTATTATCCCATTTGGCACTTTCTATATATAAAATAATAATAATAATAACTGTTAACCAAATAATAAAATTTAACAGCAAAAATGCATAACTGTGATGTCACTTTCATTACATGTTCACAATTTTTGGACAATAACAGTGGAGCATCTTAGGAAGGTGCCCCATCCAATAATAATAATAATATAAAAAAAAACTAGATTGACTTTTTCACTTTGTAAAAAGACTTGTTAATTTCTACAATCTTTGTAGGTCCTCCTTGAAATACATAATCTTACTTGACTTTTTAACTCTGTAAAAAGACTTGTTAATTTCTACAATCTTCGTAGGCCCTCCTTGAAATACGTAATCTTACTTGACTTTTTCACTTTGTAAAAAGACTTGTAGGTCCTCCTGCTCCCAGTCCTCCATGTTTTCATGTTTTTTGGTGCAGGAAAGCACAATGATAAACCTACGAATCAACCGTTAATATCGGGTTTTCAGGTGTTTTCCACCAAGATATGACTTGGCAGACCGATTGCATTTTAATATGCGAATCGAGTTTTAACTGATTCTGGAATTTCAGCCGTGAACTCGATGAGGTGATTGTCTGTGCTGCTAGCTCCTGACCTAGTATTATTATCCAGACCTGATTATATTCACTTCAGCAACAAAGAGGTAAAAAAAATAGTTTCAGACCCTTATTTTTTTTTATAGTTTAAATAGTTACCATATTAAAGGCAACAGCAGAAGTATTTATATACGTTTAACTATATAATATGAAATAGCATAGATATAATATATTATATTCATTTTTACAGCATATTTATATTACGTATTATTTGTATTATAGTCATTCTGGTGAGCATAAAAAACTACGGGAAATTAAATTACCATTGTTTATTGCTAAAAGCTTCCAATTTTATGCAATGTATTTAATAAATGTAGGTATACTAAATTGCTGTTTCAGTTTGCTATTGTTATTTATCATTTTTAACTTATTTACATTATTATCAGTTATGTATTTATTAAATGTACTACAGTAGCCTTCCTTTTAACTGGCCTCCTCTTAACTGGAACTCCGCTTTAACCGGCCGACTTTTTTTTCCCAACATCAGGCAAATTCAGAAAGGAAAATTTCTGTTCTCATTTTTTTATGGTTAATTAACACAAATTTACGTAATGTAGAATAATTTAAATTTTTTATAAAGATATGTGACAAGATTTTCAACAATTTAATTTGTATTACAATTTTTTCAGTATTTGTTATTCGTGATAATTTTTATTTCAATTCAGTTAATTACAACTAGCATTCATTTCACAAAATATAGAAAATATGTACATTTTTAAAACTACACAAATTAAAAAACTAAATGCATCCTACACATTTAATTAATTAAATATGCAGTTACTCATTTATTTTATTTACTTCTCCGGTTTAACCGGTTTTTCACTTAACCGGCTAACCCTTGGTCCCGTTTAGGCCGGTTAAGAGGGGGGCTACTGTATATTAAATTACCATTTTTAATACGATTCACAATGGAGAACCATTTTTAGCAATTTATCTAACTGGTCCAGATAATACGCAAGACCGTTTTATTATTATTATTATTATTATTATTTTTAATTTTATATAAATAGAAAGCGGCTGATGGGATAGTAGGCAAGTACCAGGAGATCTTATGCAGAATTTTTAATTTAATTTATCAAGTCCCTTTTGTCAGTAATAATTCAAATATTCTAAACCATGAAAGGGATAGTTTAAATGCATTTGTACATTTTATTATCTTCTTAAACCATAGTGATAAATTATCCAAAATATTAAATAGTTTCGGTTTTATACTATTGTTTTGGAATGAAAGGAGATATGTTTAAGACATTTAACAAGTAAAGTCAGGGCCGAAACTAGGGGAGGGGTACGTGCCCCGGGCGCCGCTTTAACAGAAGGTGAAGGGGGCTCCAAAATGAAAATTTTGTTTGACGTCTGATACAAGAATGTATATATGTATGAAATTTGTATAAAAATGTCTCACAGCCGGAAAATTTAAAAGGAAAACTGAAACAAATGCATTAAACTTTACAAATAGATAAAAGATTCATCTACAATACAAAATTGCAAATGAATAAGAAAAAAGAACTGTTCTCTTAGGCTTTTTTTATTCTCCCATTCCAAAAGTATCATGCCTATGCCTTTGCCTTCTATCTTTTAAATCACTTCTTGTGTAGGAGAATCACTACCGTTTTTCAAGGTCAGTCTCTATTGTGGGACACTGTCCACTATGGATAATTACCAAACGTGAAGCAACCCCTCAGTCTGACTGGGCACCAGTGGTTGAGAGGTTCTGCTCTCGAAGCTGGTAGACGGGGGTTGCTGGGTTCGAACCCAGTTGTGCCTGTCGGCCTAATTGTTCGGAGTTTTCGTGGTTTTCTTCTAACCTTGGATTTTCCATGCATAAATACGGGTTAGGTTCCCTTAGAAAGACCCTCATGGAGGGCACTTCCCCCCGGGTCTATATCCCTCAAGTAGATAATTGGCCATCACAAATGAACCCAACCCAACTCTTCAGTCTGATTTTTCTATTAGATAAAAAAATTCCATGAAACTGTTTTTTTTTTTTTTTTTTTTTCCCGCTGAGCAGCATTGAGCTTCCTTTCTTTTTTTTTTCATCTTGCCATGGTAATAACTGCCTGGGACAGTAAAATTCTTAGTTTAAAACTTTTTTTTTTTTTAGATATCAATCTCATTTAGCCTATACAAAAAAAAATTAAAAAGTTTAAAATGCAAGTCGGTTCCTTTTGATTCCTTTTTCAAAGTTTTAATGAATCAATGTTTGACAATGCTGATTATGTAGTTCAGTTTTATATATTTTAAATTTAAAAATAAGTTGTCTATTAGATAGTAAAATTCTTTTTGTAAATTTACCTTGTGGTGGAGAGGGGGGGAGGTGCCAAAATCCATGTTTGCCCCGGGCGCCAAAAAGGCTAGTTTCGGCCCTGAGTAAAGTTAACTTAATTATTAATTTGGGAAATTCTCCTCCTCCCTTCTATACTTATATGCTATGTAATTTCAGTTGGCTTCTCAAGGAAATCTGTCCTTCACACTACTCCTCTTAGCTACCTTAGCATTAGAAGATGCGAGTCCCTGATCCCGTTCTCCATACTGCTATAATCGAACAAAGAACAAAGCTTTCTGTTGATCTCAAATAGGGTTAAAAAAAAAAGAACTGTCAGTTAGCCAAAGTTACCATAGTTACTGACAGTGTTGAATTCGAAGGGTGGCCCAGGGGGAGACATCCCCCCCCCTAGAAGATTTGAGATTTTGTGTTTTCTATGGTCAAAAAGTGCAATCCCCCCCCCCCCCCAGGAACTCTACCATGTCCCCCCCCCCCTCGGAAGAAAGTGTCTGAATTCAACACTGGTTACTGATCTAAGATAAAGACAGATAAACTTTACTTGAGATGCCAATTGAAATTACATACAGTATAAAGTGGGCTGTTTCATTAAATTATTAGTCTGTGAGGCAGCGTCACATGTTGACAATCAATTTTGGCATCTATGATTTTTTTGTATATGATATATTAGATGGTACAGATAATGAAACTACTGATCAACTGGTGAGAAATGTTGCCATATCAACATCACACACCCTGCTGAAATGTGAAATGAATGGCAATCCAATTGCTGATGATGTCTCTGAGTCAAAACTACATCAATAATCAGGTTATCATTCATTTCATATTGTAGTAAGCTGTGCAATGTTATTCTGGAAACATGTCCAGGTGGTGCACCATCTGAGTGGCATCAATCTTGAGGCTAAAATTGGTTGCCAAAATGTAATGCACTGTCTCCCAGACTATCTAATGATTAGATTGAATGGATAGTTATTTTTTCATATAGTACTGGTAAAGCTGTGTCCAATATTTCATACTTTTGGGATTTTATCACCAGTTGTATTCAGGATATGATGATATACAGCAATGGATGTATATCATGCTATATATCCAACATTTATTGTCAAAATATCATGAAGTTTGATATTTTTATCTTTTTAATATTTATTTTCAAAATATCGTTATATATGTTTTTTTAATCTAAAGAAGAATAAGTGAATTTTTCAACTGTTATCGATTGTGTCATTCTGTAGATAAAGAACTTTTACTTTGGCAGTGACTTTTTTAGCAAATAAAATAAAATAAATAAATGAAAACACACAACTTTTCCAAGTTTAACCCCTTGGGGACAAGCAACCAGTGTTCGTGCCGCGTAAAGGGCTCAGAATCGGGGATTATTCTCACCAGTAAATTTTTATTGCAAATTTTGCCTTATTTAGTCCGAGCATTTTCCCGATTCAATTAAGCAAAAATTTCTGTTTTAAAAAACCGGTGATTAAAGATTAAAAATTCTGTAAAAGACGCTCGTCCTGAAGGGTTTAATATTTAAATGTAGAACCAATAATTATGTAAGATAATATTTACTTACAAGGGAACTACTTTTGGTGCTGCTCACACCTAGCATCGAGACCTGGTGCATTTTGTAGTCCTGTAGATAAAAGTTAGAGAACCGGTAAAATTTCTCTGTTAAAATCATATTTTGTATACTTTTTATGATTTTAATTTTTTATTATTACATTTTTATTTGTTTATTTCATGCCAAAAGTGAGTTAAGTCACCAACAGTACTCAAATGTACAGTACTCATTAGAATCAGATTGCGATTTGTTTGATAATTGATAGCATAAGAAACAAGAATTAGGTTTTTTTCTTTTATTTTTTCTATGCAGATGATAAACATATAGATAGTAAATATATTTCTATTAAAAGCTTCCAAGGTCATTGAAAACTATTTTTTAGTGAAATGCAAAATAAGCAAACTATTTTCTTTTGAAATCGAATGTTATAAAGTTTTGAGTGTTTAAAATGAAATGTTGCTGTATTAAATGGTTCATTGGTTTTTTCTTTTCTTTTTTCTATGCAGACGATAAACATATAGATAGTAAATATATTTCTATAAAAGCTCGAATGTAATAAAGCTTCGAATGTTTAAAATGAAATGTTGCTGTATTAAATGGTTCATTGGTTTTTTCTTTTCTTTTTTCTATGCAGACGATAAACATATAGATAGTAAATATATTTCTATAAAAGCTCGAATGTAATAAAGTTTCGAATGTTTAAAATGAAATGTTGCTGTATTAAACGGTTCTTTGGTAAAAGTAATCATAAAGTAAATAAATATTTTTACACAATTTAGAAAAATTACCATAGCTAATTAGGTCGGACATTACAATTTCTACTGAAGTCCAAACCACTCCTCACACAAGACAAACATCTATGACATTTGGTTAGGGTTGCCAGAAAACTTTACTTTAAAAAAAAAAATTAAATTAAAAAAAAAATCAACTTTTTTTCCGCCAAAAATGCGACTATAATGTTGCAATTTTTTAAAAATTGCAACAGAAGAACCCAGAATCAAATTCATGGGTTCTTGAAGGAATTTGTAAACTTTTTTCAATATTTTATACTTATTATTAACTAATTTTTATTTTTAAACTAGTGTTAATGCCCATTCTAGGACGGTGGGTAAAAATTGCGTTTTTCACTTAAAATTTGAAAAACTGATAAAAAATAATTGACAATATGGAAGCGTTTAGATGAGCAAAGTTCGGCTAGTTTATGTTCTAATAAACACACAATTAGCATTTACAATATTTCTGTGTAAACGGGGTTTTCCGGCTAATATACTATAAAAAAAATTAAGATTTCTTAATAAAACAAAAATTTAACAAATATGCAATAAAACTGCGTAATTAAAAAGTTTGCTGCAACTATTGGAATAATACTGTTCTTTTTAAATAACACTTTGAAATTGTATTTTTATCGTTTACCACCCCCCCTCCTCCAATTTTTTTTATATGCATATTGATTAATAAATAGGTATCTCGGGTTGTACCCCATCCGAAAGAAGGAAGGGGAAGAATTATTAAAGTGTTCTTCATGCCTATTGGTGTTTTTCTTCTGTTTACCCGCGGCTGACGTCATGCATCAGGGGTGGGACAGCTTAACGGAGACTTGTAAGATTGATGGGTTCGGGTTCGCCTCGCCTGCGTTTTATTATATAGAGATGCTTTTCTTTAAAAAACTTCAATATTAATAGTCCGATAAGTGCTCCCGAAAATTGCATTTACAGGAAGTTATGCTGCTGTAAAATCAAGAAATATTATTTTAACAGAAATTTTTTATCTATTCTCAAACTTCTTAATATAGGGCTTTAAAATGCACCAGATCTCAATGTTAGGTGCGAGCAGCACCGAAAGTGGTTCCCTTGTTAGAACAGCCATTGAAAGATAAATTGTCTAATTTTGATAAATAAGTTATTTATAGCTTCATTAGAAAGAAACTTTACTGGTTCTGGTTTAGATCAGTTTGCATAACAACAGTTTAGGTAATGAAAAAGCAGACAAGCTTACATTTGTGTTCAAATTTTCCACCAAAAACAAATAAAAAAATTGTTGTATAAAACATTAACATTTTTTTTATCCTTGATACTGAATGCTGCGGAATGTTTTTGTTGTTGTTGTGTAAAAAGCAAATTCTTTAAATTTCCAGAGAATTGTTTTGTTCTAAGTGAAAAAAGAAAAGAGAAAGACATTTAGAATATTGCTTTATTAAATTTTCATGTTAATTGCAAATTTTTTTAGTTTTTTATTTATATTAAGTCTGAAAATATTGATGAATAAGTTGACTATTTGAAAATATCAGATATACAGTAGACTCCCTCAAATCTGCAACCCTAAAATCCACACATCATTTTAGATGTAAACAAAGTAACTTTCAGTTAAAATGTTGGAGGACTTTTTTAATTTTTATATCATTTTGTATATATTTTAATACATAATTCTGGTTAATATGATTGAATTCATGCTTTATCATGAATTAAGTATAAATTTATTTCTAGAAAAATTTAAGATTGTGTTGATATCACTGGTGATCTTAATCTTTTTACCAAATTCATTTATGTATTAATCTGTTTTGGTTATTAAGTCTGGCTAAACATGAAATAAAGCTTCATTATTTATGATATTAATGTAAATTATTAGTGTACTTTTTATGAAGCAAGTTCTGTTGAATAATTGTAAAAAATGTACCTCATAATTATTATGCATATTTAAATATGCATTATTAATTAGTTACTTGATCTCTACTTTTAATATTTTAATCATTCATTAAATTTTCTTTATTACTTTACTTAATTATTTTAATCATTTCTACATTGTAAGCATTCATTATCATTTCTAGTGCATTATTACATTCAAAGTACTGTTTTAAAAATGTAAACAAAGCTGTTCAAATGCAAACAAAGAAATTCACAAAATTTTAAAACTCTCACAGCCTCTGGTCCCAAGCTATGCAGATTTGGGTGAGTCTACTGTATATAAAAAATAAAATATATTTTTGATAATTTACGAACATAAGTTCTATTGCATGTTTAGTAACAATAATGGTGAAACAAAGTGAAAAGCCGCTATATACAATTCTTCTTTCACAATACTGGTTACAAAAATAAAATCAAGAAAAGTGGCAATGCACTATATCAATCAAAGTTGTTCAAAGTGCCTATTCTAATACCATTTACCTTCCTTTTTGTTTGTACTGTTTTATGTTATCCTGAAAAGATTATTTTGATGAAAATACTTTTTATAAGCCAAGTTTCAATAATATATATTCAATGGATAGGATATCTTGTTATTATCATGATATAATAATATCCAACATTTATTTTCAAAATATCAGAATGTTTGATATTTTTATATATTTGATGCTTATTTTCAAAATATTGTGTATGATATTTTCAGTCAAAGCAAGTGTAAATGAATTTTTCAACTGTTATAGACTGTGTCATTCTGCAACATGTCATGTGCAACCGACTTTAAAAGAAATGTTCCAAAAATCCGAATCAAAAAATTCTGTTCTCAAGTCCTAAAATAAAATTTTATATGTTGATGTATTTTTTTTTTTTTCAATTTAAATGGTAATTTAGAGTATATTTTTATTTTGTGTAAATAAGTTATTAAATTAACAAATTTGTAATTATGTATTTACATATATTATTCATATTTTATACATTTCATACAGCTATTCTGTTATACAGAATATCTCAGGTCCCAAGTATTCTGGATAACAGATCCTATACTGTATTTTTTTTTTTTTTTTTTTTTTTTTTTTTTTTTATTATAAGCATCAGTAATATATAATTATCTGTAATTTTCATTGTTATCATGAAATTATTTTTATATTGAACTTTCATTTGCATCAGAATAAATGAAATGTTTAAATAAAAAGTGTAGATTGTTTAATGAAGCTGTTTAATTTCTTTATATTTTATAAAAAATATGCATTTAAAAAACGACCCCTTTATTTAGCTATTAATCACACAACAAACCATTTAAATAGCAATTTTTTTATGCACAGAAACATTAACGTTATTCATTTGAATTCTATAATTTCTTGTCTTTTTAACACTTTCCAAAATAGTTGAAATTGAGGATTACTGTGTCATGGTCAGTATTGTAAATGAAGTGTGTAGCACTAATAGTTCGTTTAGAGGGTCACTTCAAAGAATTCCGTTACATTATGGGTCTATGGTGAAAAATAGATTTTAATGTATCTTAATGATGTTACACTATTTCAAAATACTGAATTTGATGTATATACACTGAGCAGAGCTACAAGATGCTTAGTGTAGAATATAGTGTGCATAGCATTTATCCAGGGCTTAATTTCTAACAAAAAAAAGTATTGAAGCCCTAATATTTTGAGGTACACCCTCCCCCCCCCCCCCCACCGGTCACTCCTATCTGCACATTTATGTTTCATACATTATTTGAAAATTTTAGAGCTTTTTTTTCTGGGTGGGAGGGGGGAGGGGGTTCAGCAAAATTAACAATTTTAAATATATCTATCTGCATATACTTAGCTGTCAACTATACCCCTTTTTAGTTGTCACTCCTCCCAAATAGAAATCTTTGCCTAATTTTAATGTCAATTAATTGCAGAAATCTACGATTAAATATGGTAAGGATTATGATTCGGAAATCGTGTTAACGCAAAAAAGGAATAATTCGCAGCTATGCTTTTTTTGGAAAAATGAATGAAATTTACAGAAATTAATATTTATATGTTGAAGAATGGAACAGTGTTTTTCTATTTCTTGTAAAATGTGCATATCTTAAACTATTATCGATTCCTTCCACATAACGATCTTTTGTGGTAAATCCTTAAAAATCAGATTAAATTAAAAATTTGTCTCCATTAGCGGAAAGATTCGATGCTTGTATAGAAAAAGAGGAAACACTGCTTGATTGTTTTCTATCAGAATAACAATACATGACAATTATATCTACTTACAAATGAAAGTGATTTCGTAAATGTGTAGAGCAGAGCCTTAGCATGGGCAGCATTCATGATAAATTGAAAAATCAGTAACATGATTTTTATACTCGTACACAATAGAAATAAAAAAACTTCAAACAAACAAAACCCCAAGCTGATGCTCGTTAACTAAAAACAGAAAATATTTTTTTCAGGTTAGATGTCTAAATAAAAAAATAAAACAAACCAGTCAATTAAAAATTATCCTACTGTCACAAAAGTAAATCGAACTGAAAGTTGATTTATTGTTCAGTCTTTTGAGTGGCACCTTATCAACACGTCGCCGCCATCAATGCTAGACATAAATTTGCAAATATCACTAGAATAGATTTTAGGTAGATTTCGTATGAAATACTACCTATTACATTCTCCCCTATGTTGGAATTTCTGAAAATTTTTTGCAGATCTACACCGATCATGACCACTAGAACCCAAAACCACACTCAGTAAAAAACTTCATATATATATATATATATATATATATCACTTTCTTCTGGACACGATAATTTCCACAATTCTTCACAAATCTCTTCCAAACTAGTACATAAAATCAAGGGGCATAAAATCTCGGTCAAGTTCGTTAATGGGCAAAATCGGACCAAGGGGATGGAAATAGGAAGGGGTTTTGTGAAAACCGAAAAACCCCATAACTTCTTAATTTTTGTACATATCAAATCAGTTTAAAGTTTTTATTACTTCTAAAAATAGGGCCAAAAATTTATGTATCACAGATTTTTGATAAAATAAAAAATGGACTCAAGGGGCGCAAAAAATAGGGTTTTTGGGAGACAAATATTCATAACTTCGTCAATTCTCCAGATATCAAATCCAATTGATTTTATTATAAATCTCCTTAATATTATCTACAACTTTTATATTCACAAGTTTTTGATAGGACCAATTCGTACCGCAAAAAAAAAAAAAAAAAAATAAATAAATAAAAAACGTAAACAAAAAGGGGGGTTGAAGAAGAAAAAAATTCATAACTCTGTCAATTCACAAGATATAAAATCCCCATGAATTTATCATGTACGTTCTTAATATTATCTACAACATTTATACAGACAAGTTTTTGATAGGACCAATTCTTACAGCAAAAACAAATTAAAAATACATAGCCGTTGAAGAAAAAAATCATCTTATTAAGGGTGTATTCAAATCCACATCCAATCGGTAGATTCTCTTATTCAGAAACTATATGATGTACCATAATGATCGATTTTTTGATAGAGGAAGAATATATTTCAAAAAATATGTCAAAGTGGGCATTTTGAACAGAATTTCCCGAAGCGATTGCGTTAGAAATGAAAAATATTGTCCTACCGAGAAAATAATTATTTATAAATCAAGTTTTAATTAATTGAACGAAAAATGAAAACACAGGTCGCTTATAAATCTCTTCAAAAATCACGCTAGCAAGTTTAATATTTTTTCTATTAAAAATGAATCTGAAAATGTGCCAGAAAATTTCGAACTGTTGAGTATGGGAAAGTATTTTTTTTAATATCGCCTTAACATGATTCTGATAAAACCAGCTGTTATATAAAAATGAAATAAAAACTCGTCAAAAGCGACCGGATAAAATTGCTAAAGTGGGTTTATCTGTAATCATGATTTATTTTTTGTTGGTGAAATTAGTATACTTGACTTCGAAATCTACCCCCGCTTGCAGGCCGGCCGGCAGGGATTTTTTCTATTCTAGAGATATTTGCAGATTTATGTGCACGATTTTTGTTTTCCGTTCATTCTGATCAAAATAGTATTAAAATGATTTGAAATAAAATAGAATATGTAATTTTTAAGGAGGAATTTTTTTTTTCTATACTGAATAAAATTTTGAATGTAAGACAGGTTGAGCTTGAGCCAGCTCAAACCCATAAACTGATATAAAATTTAAGTCCATTTCATCTCCATTTCCTACATATGTGACTGTGACACATTACGTCACATATGAGTGTTTTGATAAAAAGAAAGCAAAAGCTTGAAGATGGGAAGGAAAGGAAAGGGTAATTTAGGCTTCGGTTTTTCGGAAGCGCTATTGGAATGGGAGCCCTGTATTTATGAGGTTCGGTGAATTCTGACCAATATTTAAATATTTACTAAAATCAGAGAAGTACTGGAGGTGGGCTCCGGCGCAAATTAAGCCCTGCATTTATCATCAGTTTACAGGAACACACAAAATAATTTTATTACATTATAGTCTATTAGTGGAAGTGCATTTTTAGGTGCGTTCGTAATTATATAAATACGTAGCACCTATAGTCGTCGTTCAGTCCGTACATCTGTCTGTCTGTCCGCATGTAACAGAGCAAAAACTACCCAACCGAATGGTCTGAAATTTTAAACATATGATTGTTGCAAAAATTTGTCGAGCCATTTCAAATTTTATGAAAATCGGATGTATAGTTTAATTACAGGGACAGTCAAAAGTTTTTCTTTACATTATGGCCAATGGGAAAAATTATTGCAAGTGCATTTTAATGATGTTAAAGCCTACCGAATGGTCTGAAACTTTAAATATATAACTGTTGCAAAATTTTGTCGAGCCATTTCAAATTTTATGAAAATCGGATGTATAGTTTAATTACAGGGACAGTCAAAAGTTTTTTTTTACATTACGGCCAATGGGAAAAATTATTGCAAGTGCATTTTAATGATGTTACAGCCTTCCGAATGGTCTGAAACTTTAAATATATAACTGTTGCAACATTTTGTCGCGCCATTTCAAATTTTATGAAAATTGGATGTATAGTTTAATTACAGGGACAGTCAAAAGTGTTCCGTTACATTACGGGGAATGGGAAAAATATTATTGGAACTGCATTTTAATGATGTTACAGACTATGCACCTTATGAAGTGCAAAAAATTATACATTCAGTACAATATGGGATGCAAAAAATAATTATAAAACTAGTTATAGTACGAACGCACCTCATTTGCCACGTTTGACGAGCAATTTCCAACTTGTTATTTGTAGTATGCATTTTTAAATTTAAGTAAAATTCAAAAATAAAATAAATTGTATATTTTTTGCATGTTACTTGTTGTGTATAATTTCTGTAGATTATGTACAGTAGGGGTGCGCAACCTGTGGCCCACGAGCCATCAAGATTATCACTATTTTTATGCAGAATAATTTTCCTAATTAATTGACAGAAACTTTGGTATTAAATAATTCAAATGTTACTTTTAAATTTTTTGTGGTTGCAACAATTTTTTGGCAAAAAGGTTGTGTACAAGGGTGTACTAATGTACAGGGTTCCACAAAAGAATTCATTTCTGTTTATTGATGAAAATGCCTGAAGGGGAATTTCCAACTGTGCTATAACTAACGTCTAAAGACAGCACTCTCACAAAATGCTTCATGCACAAGTTTTGGTTTCTCGGAGGCGAAAACCGATTTTTCCGCGGGAGAAAAGTGGAGTTAGAGCGCTCGCTGCCAGCGAGATGTAGGGCCAAAACTAAGCGGGGGGGTGGGGGGGGGCAGAGGGGGTATGCTCCGGAACGAAGGAGCGCCAAATGAAGGATTATACCTTTGGAATGGATCATTTACTTTTGATGGACTGATGGCTTCTGTTATTATGAAATAGCCTTTATAAATGAAGTGTTAGGTAATGATGAAAGAGCAGCCGTAAAAAGTTAGAATTTTGATTTTCTGGTCAGAATGGGAAAAAAAAATGGCCATATTTTTTTTTTTTTTTTTGCCATTTTTTTCCCATTCTGACCAGAAAATCTGAGTTCTAACTTTTTACGGCTGCTCTTTCATCTTCATCTAACACTTCATTTATAAATGCTGTTTCATAATAATGGGAGCCATCAGTCCATCAGAAGAAACTAACTCAGTCAAGCGGTACTTGGATAATCGGGACTCTACTGTATATTTCATTTAAAAAACGATCTTTAGACTATTTTTATTGGTGTTCAGACGGTGGTCATGATCCCCGTATTACCTCCGCGTGGATCCGCCATTGTAGATTACGTAGTTCAGTATTACATATTTTAAATTTTAAAATAAGTTGGCTATTAGAAAATTAGTAAAATTCTCTTTGTAAATATATTTTGCGGAAGAGGAGGGGGGGTTGGGGGGCGCCAAAATCCATGTTTGCCCCGGGTGCAAAAAAGGCTAGTTTCAACCCTGACGAGATGATCTCTTCGTTGGCTATGAATACTTTAAAACATTCGCTTAAAAGCAGTTCAAATGTATTGAAAATTAATGCACTACAAGTTAACAAATAATGAATAAAGTGTTATCAGAATGTAGATTTATGGATTTTGAAAACATTTCAGAATTTTTTTTAGTAAATTCTGCAACTTCCCTTCCCTTTATTATTACTTCAAAATTAAAATTTTATTGCTTTACTTTTTCATTTGTTCAGTTTGCATTGCGATGTGGTCGTCAAGGACTTTTTTAAATGAGTTTAAAAAATGAAAATTAAAAACTATTAGTACTATCATAAGTTAGTATTAGTACAAAATATGTAAATTACCAAATTAAGAGTTAACAAAAATTTAGATAATTTTTTCCTTTTAAAATATTGACATGTGAATTAAAAATTCAAAATAAGGGTAATTCTCAAAACATGGAAATAGACAAGCCTTATACGGATTACCTGATATTTACGGGACTAATATGAATCTGAAAATAATGAACATAATATCAGTGGCACATTATAAGTGTCAAAACTTTAATTTATGTGAAAAAATATTGTAAATAAAATAAGTAATTAGTGTCATTATTATCATGCATCTTGAATTATAATTTTGTTCTCCTTATCGCTATCATGTTAAAAATTAGATTAAATGTTAAAATTTAGAACCCTTTTTTTTTTTAAAAAAAAAAGACATATTTATCTTTATGGGAAAAGCTGTTTGATTTCTTAGTACATAAATAAAAATACCAGCTATTTTCACGCATTTACTAATGAAAATGATTTTAGGAACAGGTCAGAAACTAGCTATTATGGATTTAATAAATAATGACCTTTTCTGTAAATGGAATGGTCATGGATTAGTAGGTTCGGAAACTTTGCGCTGATGGTGTCATCTATCGATCATGTATTAATTGATTTCAAAAATATTCCTTATAGGCAAAAATGCCTGTGGTGGCGCCATCTATTGACCATAAACACGGATGTAGTTCATTTCAAAAAAACCTGTTACTGTACTGATGTGAAGTAAACATGGACATTATGCCCCACGTAGGCATTCAAGAAACAATCGTCTTTGATCATGTTGTTTCAAACACAGTCATTTTTCCAGGATAATCAAATTTGTTCTTTAATAGGTGAGATTAGCCTTGAATTCCGACATTTTTCTCCGGGATGCGACGGCGGCCTCGGCTAATTGCACTTTTGAAGATTGATAAACCAAAAACTCAAATCTTTCGGACAGAATGTCACTCCCAGGCCGGACACTCCCTTCCCTTAATTCATCGTTGACTAGATTGACCAACTTAAAAAAATTTGAGTTCACCCTCTCTCTGCGTTAAAAACAACTTATTGTTTTCTCCTCATGGACTCGTCGAATCTTTATTTCTAGCGGGGAAACGATTCCCAAATTATGGTGAATTGCCATCAGTTGATTAAAAAAAATCCTATTTTACCTGTACCAGTGGTGTAATCGTAAAAAAAAAAAAAAAAAAAAAAAAAAAAAAAAAAAAAAAAAAAACAGAGGGTGTACGTTCTAAACAGAGGGTATACGCTCAAGGCAGAGGGTATACCCTTAGTGCAGAGCTGGCAAACCTTTTTACAACGGCGTGACAATTTCTTTCGAAAAATATTTTACACGACCTTGACGTATCAACAAATTTAGTAGATTGAAAAATCATCAAAAAAAAAAAATCTTTAAATAATAACAATAAGATGATAAAAAAACAAATGGATAACATAATGGGTGAGGTATTGCACTATAATAATCATAAAAAAAATTAGATTTTAGAAATTATTAAAAGACATATGTGATTAATTGTGTTGTTGCATTTTGGAAGGAAAATAATTAATATCAGGTTCATACTCAGTTAATTTCAACAGAATGCAAACTAAACTGGATTTATATGACAACTGCTTTTCATTTGATATTTTGTATTATTCATTTTAGAAACTAATGACCTTGCGGGCATAGATTGAAAAAATATTAAAAGATCAAACGCAAGTTTCTTTACATAGCTCTGAAATTAATTTCTCAGTTGAAATAATTTTGTCATTTGTAGATTTACTAATGTGATAATTTACGGTATTTTAAAAATCCGCAATTAAAATTCTTCAATTTCCAATAAATCAAATTTAGTCAAGATTAGATCATCTAGAGTTTGTGTATTTTCTGTAGTATCACTGTATATTGATTTAGTCACAAGTACTCAACGTGCCAAAATTATTCTTTCGCGTGCCACTTTTGGCACGCGTGCCATAGGTTCGCCGTCCTTGCCCTAGTGTATATATACTATAGCTTTCTTAAGAAACAGAGAGTATACAATGTTCCTTTAAAAAATCCAGAGGGTATACCCCGTATACCCTCCACTACATCCCTGACCTGTACTATATTGAGAAAGTGATACCTCACCTGTAAAAAGTACTCGGAAACGTTTCGTCTTTTTTTTTTTTTTTTTCTTTCATTTTCTTCTTCTTCTTCTTCTTTTTTTTATTTTATTTTTTGTTTTTTTCTTTAAAGAGCAGCAAAAGAAACATTTGTTTCATAAATGCAACTTTAAATCTTAGGTAATCTATCGTTTTCTGATATTTCCGAAGATACAGGAATGCTTTTCAAAATTGTGGATTACCTGAAAGAAGTTATGTTATGATTTTGAAAAGTTTTGGTAGATCCAGAAACATTCATCTTTTCTTTTACGTTGCACATGAAGAAGGATAACTTCTTTCTTTAAATGGAAACCACCTAAAAGAGTATTACCGCACTTAAGAACCTACGCTAACGCTAATCACGCGCAAACATTCGCAAGCTAATGTTAAACCTATGGGAGAATTCTTTTCAAATTGTCATTTACATTTCAACATTTTAAGACATTTTTTCACCATAGTGTAACTAATGTTGATCTCTAACCGAGTTATTCACTTTTGAAACCGTTTCCGAAAGTGAAAATAGCCTCATTAAAAAAAAGAAAAAAAAAAACTGCAACCAAAATGGAAAAAGTACAAACTAACAATGATAGAGATCGACCTCAGCTATCCCATATAAAAGAAAGTCGGAAAATTGTACGTGAAACGTGGCCAATGAGATACGTTCGTACTCTAACTCGTTTTATAAATAGTCAGATTTCGGTGCCATAGCTGTTGCACTCTTATACAAAAAGGAATGCATACAAAATTTATTACGATTATCTGTACATTAAATTCCGTCATACGAAAATAATAAGACTTCCTCTTCAATAGGACGTTATTACCCTGGCAAACTAGAATCATGACCTATCTTGGGATAGCATTGAATTCGTGACGTAGGATAGGATTGAATAGAACGAAGAAAACTTTTATAAATATCTTTTTGAGTTTCGATTCGATTTTCATAAAATTTGCAGTGACTCGACACAATTCTGCAACGATTCTAATATAGATTCGATTTCAAACCATTCGGTTGGGTGTCTTTTGTGCTGTTCTTATGCTGACAGACAGACGGACGTACCAGTCGAAGACTGTAGGTGCTGCGTATTTATATAAATATGAAAACGCACCTGAAAAAGTAAAATAAATTAAATAATTTTTTTAAATGCAAGCGATAAATTTTTAAAGAACGCTCTCATAGGTTTAACACTAGTCTCTTTTCGTGTAGTGTAGGCTCAAAGGTTTGTTATCAGTCAGGATGCAAATGCTAAACCTATGGGCTCGGAAAGCATATTTTTAAAATTTCTCTTCAAAAAATTAAAAACTTTTACCTTCTGTTTTCTGTATGCACTTTTTGAAGAGTCTTTTTTTCTTTTATATTTGCTAAAATGTTCCTAAAATATATATTTCATTTAATATTTCGTGTGTTAAAATCTATGTGAAGCAGGTTAGTTGTAAGTAAGATTTTAATACTTTAAATAAAACTAACAATGCATTTTAAAAATATTTTGTCTAATAAAAAAGAAAAAAAAACATTCTTCATGGAGATTATACAGAAAACGGAAGATAAAAAATTTTAATTTTCCGAGGAGAAATTTGGAAAATACGGATGCATTTCAAGTCCATAGTTTTAGCATTAGACAGGAGAATTTGCGTCCTGACTGATCTTGAAAACATCCGCTCCGTAATGTTAAACCAATGGGGAGGTAGCTTTCGAATTTCTCGTTTAAATTAGAATATTTTTAAACGATATTTTTTTTTTTTTTGCTTAGAATAGCTGAGCTCAATCTTTAATATGACTCTTTTTTACTTTTTCGATTTTGGTTGCAGATTTTTTTTTTTTTTTTCTAAAGGTACTTTTATTTTTGAAACCGCTTTGGAAACTGAAAGTACCTTTAAAAAAAATCTGCAACCAAAATCGAAAAAGTAAAAAAGAGTCATATTAAAGATTGAGCTCAGCTATCCTATGCAAAAAAATCGTTTAAAAATATTCAAATTTAAACGAGAAATTCGAAAATAACCTCTCCATTGGTTTAACATTACAGAGCGGATGTTTTCAAGTGAGTGAGGAATCCCCTTAAGGCTCCCATCCCGGCAGGCGGAGACACTTGCAAGCTAATGCTAAACCTATGGGAAGGTTATTTTCAAATATTTCATTTGCATTCCAATATTTTTATTTATTTATTTTTCATTGGGCAGCTGGGCTCGACCACTATATCTGCCTTTTCCTTTTTTTTTTTTTTTTTTTTTTACTTTTTCGATTTTGGTTGTAGTTTTTTTTTTCTTTTAAGATGACCCTTTCACTTTCGGAACCGGTTTCGAAAGTGAAAGTAACCAGTGTTGAATTCAGGGGGTCGTCCATTGAAACCTCACCGCCCGAAAGGTTTGAGATTTTATGCTTCTTAATGTAAAAAAAGGCAATTTTCCCACCGGATTGCTTAGGCAGGTCTTACATCTCGCCAGCAGGCGTAACGTCCCGCGGAATCGTGGCAAAGCAATGAGTGGGTACCAACGTAGTATACTGCAATACTGGGCAAGTAAAATTTATTTTAAAATTGTAGATATCATAGAATAATACCACATATAAAATACAAAATGGATAAAAAAGATACCAGTACTTTCACATTTAATGTGCATAATTATTTTTATTTTCGCAAAATCTTCTATCCTTTAATATATTTTAAATATTTATTATTTTGTATTCACGGTTATTCTCAGGATTATCAAATCTACACATTTCCCGGAAATTATATCAACTTTGCCTGCAATAAATAAAGTTAATAATCATTTTTACTTTCTTCTATCTTTACAAGAAGAAAGTATTGGTTTCATGAAAATTTTCGAATTCCAGTTTTCGACGGATTTACACGTTTTATGGGTCAGAAATTCCAAAAAACATGTTTTTACAAAATGTCTGTCTGTGAGTCTGTCTGTCTGTCTGTATGTGACACAAATTTTGTGGGCGCTCTATCTCAAGAACTAATGAACGGAATTTAATAAAAATTTATATTCAGGTAGTCCCTGATATAGATTGATGCTGATTACTTTTTGCTGTAAATCGCCCAGGAGGTGGCGCTGCTATGTAGCATTTTGCAGGATTTCCGCAAAAGCTCTATCTCAAGAACTAATGCACGGATTTTTATAAAACTTCAGATTCCGTTAGTCCTTGACATGAATGGATGCTGTTTACGTTTTGGTGTAAATCTCCCAACAGGTGGCGCTGCTATGCTGTATTTTGCAGGATTTACACTATTTTCGCAGTAGCTCTATCTCAAGAACTAATGCACACATTTTCATCAAACTTCGGATTTAGTTAGTCCTTCCTATGAAATGATGCTGGCTTTGTGTTGGTGTAAATCGCCCAATAGGTGGCGCTGCTGTTCTGCATTTTGAACTATTTCCTCAATAGCTCTATCTACTCAAGAATTAATGAACGAATTTTCATCAAACTTCAGATTTAAGTATAACTTGATTAATATTGCTGCTGATTATGTGTTGTTGCAAATCGCTCAACAGGTGGCGCTTCTATGCTGAATTTGTCATGATTTGCGCAATACCTCTATCTCAAGAACTAATGCACGAATTTTCCTCAAACTTCATATTCAGTGAGACGTTGACATAAGTTGGTGATAATTAGGTTCTGGTGTAAATAACCCAATAGGTGGCATTGCTATGCTGCATTTTGCTGGATTTACACGATTTCTGTGACAGTCATACCTCGAGAACTAATGCACGGAATTTCATATTACTTTCTTCTATCTTGACAAGAAGAAAGTATTGGTTTCATGAAAATTTTCGAATTCCAGTTTTCGACGGATTTATACGTTTTATGGGTCAGAGATTCCAAAAAACATGTTTTTACAAAATGTCTGTCTGTGAGTCTGTCTGTCTGTCTGTCTGTCCGTCCGTCTGTCTGTCTGTATGTGAAACAAATTTTGTGGGCGCTCTATCTCAAGAACTAATGCACGGAATTTAATAAAAATTTATATTCAGGTAGTCCCTGATATAGATTAGTGCTGATTAGTTTTTGGTGTAAATCGCCCAGCAGGTGGCGCTGCTATGTAGCATTTTTCAGGATTTCTGCAAAAGCTCTATCTCAAGAACTAATGCACGGATTTTTATAAAACTTCAGATTCCGTTAATCCTTGATATGAATTGGTGCTGGTAACGTTTTGGTGCAAATCGCCCAACAGATGGCGCTGCTATGCTGCATTTTGTAGAATTTATACGATTTTCGTAATAGCTCAATCTCAAAAAATAATGCACGGATTTTCATCAAACTTCAGATTCAGTTAGTGCTTGACATGATTTGACGTTTTGCCTCTTGTGATGTAAATCGCTCAACAGGTGGCTCTGCTATGCTGCATTTTTTGAGATTTCCGCAATAGCTCTATCTCAAGAACTAATACTTGGGTTTTCAACAAACTTCAGAATCAGGTATACCTGGATATGAATTAGTGCTGTTTATGTTTTGGTGTAAATCGCTCAACAGGTGGCGCTGCTATGCAGCATTTTTCACGATTTCCACAATAGCTCAATGTCCAGAACTAATGCACGGATTTTCATCAAACTTCAGATTCAGTTAGTCCTTGACATGAAATGATGTTTTGTACCTTTTCGTGTAAATCGCTCAACAGGTGGCGCTGCTGTGCTTCATTTTTTGTGATTTCCACAATAGCTCTAGCTCCAGAACTAATGCACCGATTTTCATCAAACTTCAGATTCCGGTATACCTTAATATGAATTAGTGCTGTTTGTGTTTTGGTGCAAATCGCTCAACAGGTGGCGCTGCTATGCTGAATTTCTCAGAATTTCCCCTACAGCTCTATCTCAATAATCAAAGTATACCTGAATTCGAAGTTTGATGCACGAATTTTCATCAAACTTCGAATTCAGGTATACTTTGATACGAATTGGTTCTACATTGATGTAATTTCTTATACTATTTAAATGATTTAATTGACGTGATTTATATAGAAGAAAGTTTTGTGATGGCCACAACATAACTAGTTTTAGAATTATCACGATGAACAGAGATTGCCATTTAATTTGGCACTGAGATAGTGAATTTTGAAGTATTGACATGTATGAGATAGAAGAAAGTTTTGCGATGGCCACAACATACTAGATTTTTCCTCGCGAAGAAACATTTAAAGACAATTTTCGAGCAAAAATATTATTATTTTATACAGAGAAAACAGTTAATGGAGAGGCTAGGGGCCCTTAAGGGGACACAGGACCTTTGAGATTCTCGAAATTATAAAAAATATCGCCTTTTTCAAAATAACAAAACTCAAATAATATGCAATTTTTTTTAAAAAAACCTAACGTATATATTTATAACTGCAAGATACAGAAAAATAAATGTTGTATATAAAAAATTAATATTTAAATTTTAAATGTAAAAATTCATCTCACTAACGCGTGAATTAAAATCTTAAAACTCTAATTTATGCATATAGAAAAACAATTTTTGAACAAAATAGTATCATAACACTCCTACTTCTAAATTAAAACCAAAATATACACAAAAAGTTTTGTTTAAAATTTAATTTTAGCACAAAAAAAAATCAAAAATTTCAAGTTTTTTTTTCAAGTTTTTCAAGTACAAAAAATAAAATAACCAAAATACGTGATTTTTTTTTTTTTTTTTTTTTTTTTTTTTTTTAGTTTTATCGTGTAGACTATACAGAAACGAATTTTTTAAAGCTGTAGCTTACATAGTTTGTTGGCGCCGAAATTCATCTGACAAATAAATTTTCAAAATCCAAGTGAGATGGGAGAGCAATTAGGTTAAATAGTTTATTAAATAAAACTGAAATAGTATGTAAATTCTATTCATCATTAGAAGTTAATAATTGTTCCATAATAGTAATTCTCCGTATTTAACAGAGCCAATACAGAAAAAAAATGTGTTCTCTGCTTGGTTGCAGAGTCAGGACTTCCACTATACACTCTGTATTAAACAGAGCCATGATTTAAGAATTGGCATCTCTGATTACAGAGTCAGGACATGTTACATGTTCTCTGCTTGGATACAGAGTCAAGACTGACCATTTTAAAAATGATACATATTATATAAAATAAACATCAAAATAAAAATTACAATATGCAGTTATAAATCTTCTAAATAGCTATAATATTCATTTAAATGACATCCAAGTAATTATAAAACTAATAAATCACCATCAATTCAAAATTATTATAAAGTAAATAAATCTATATTACATGACCTTGAAATCATAATGTTACTCATAAATATTGATTCAGGGTTATAAACAATTTAGATAAACAGATTAGATTTTTTCTGTCAAAAGAAATCAGTTTTATAATTATATTTCGCAATATGAAAGATAAACAGAGTTAAATTATAAACAAATAAATTTGAGGGCATTTACGCCGTAACATCCTCCGCCTCCATGAACGGAGTTCATCGAACAATTATAACTTACCAAATTTCCACTATCACATACTAAATAATCAAATATTAAATACAAATTTAAAATATTACCTTAAATGTTAAGTATAACTAAAATGAAATGCAATTAAATCCTACTACTTCTATAAAAAACAGTTTCTGGAACAACTAAAAATAGAAAAAGACATTAATATACAAAATAGTTCAGAAAGTTACAAAAATTAGACATAGAAAAAAATAATAATAATAAAGTTAGTTAAAATAAAGTAAAATTCTATTATATTAAATGTCCATCGGTAGAGGAGACAATTTTGTGATAGGGCGTTTCAGTTCACCAGTAGAAGTCTTTAATTTGACAACACGAACAATATTATCATCCCCAGGAAATAGTTCAATTATTCTGCCCAATTTCCACCTTAATGGGGGCTGGTTTTCTTCCTTTATCAACACCAAGTCATTGATTTTTAAGTTCGGGTTGCTTCTAAACCACTTTGTACGTTGCTGCAATTGTGAGAGATAGTCTGACGACCACCTTTTCCAAAAACTTTGGAAAATCTTTTGTAGCAATTTCCAACGTTCCAAAGGAGTTACATAGGTAGAGGAGATATCAGGCTCAGGTAAGGAGGTCAAGGGTGCTCCTATAATGAAATGTCCTGGCGTCAGAGCCGTAAAGTCATTTGGATCAGAAGACTCAGCGACAAGCGGTCTTGAATTTAAGCATGACTCAATTTGTGCAATTAAGGTCAAAAATTCTTCATAAGTTAAAATCTGATCACCAATTGTTCTCTTCAAATGATTTTTCATTTGTTTTATTCCCGCTTCCCAAAGGCCTCCAAAGTGAGGGGCGGAAGGTGGGTTGAATTTCCATACTATCATTTCGTCAGTAAGATACTTGTGCAATTTTTCATCAGAAGCAATTAGAGACATCATTCTCTTTATTTCGCGGTCTGCCCCTACAAAATTTGTACCTCTGTCGGAAAATATTTCTAGAGGTTTTCCACGTCGAGCCACGAATCTTTTCAATGAGGCTAGAAAGGTTTCAGTTGTAAGATCAGTGACTAACTCAAGATGGATAGATTTTGTTACGAAACAAACATACAGACAAACATAATGTTTAAAGGGTTTCACACCACGTCCCTTACGAGGTTTGATCAAAAAGGGGCCGGCTAAGTCGACTCCTACTCTTGAAAATACTCGAGCTTGTGTCACGCGTGCTGATGGCAGATTTCCCATCGACTGAGATGAAAGGTGTGATGAATTTCGGAAACATTTCATACATTTCCTTATTTCTCTTTTCACAGCTTCTTTAGCATTAATTATCCAAAATTTTTGTCGAATTGCTGAAATTGTCAATTGAGTCCCGCTATGAAGATGTTTCTCATGAAAATACTTTATTATCAAGTCTGTAACATGATGCCTTTTAGGGAGAATGATTTGATGTTTTTGATATTCAGACAAGTTTGCATTTTTTAGCCTACCTCCAACACGAAGAATATCATTTTCGTCAAGAAATGGATGTAAAGGAAGGAGTTTGCTTTTAGAATTTAGGATCTTTCTGGATTTTAGAATTTTCAGTTCGTCTCCGAATTCATGGTTTTGAATTAATTTCACAATAGCATTTGTTGCCCTTTCAAGTTCTGGAACAGTCAAAAAACTATAGACTCGTTCAGATGGGCATGTACTATTTTTGATGAATCTGAGGCACCAAGCCGTAATTCGTTTTAATTTAGACCAGGATGAAAATTTAAATAAAAGCTCAAATTCTGGAATATTTTGGGATATGGAGCAAACAAGCGTTTTACGTTGTTCTTGCAAGACCTCTTCATCAGGTAGATTAGGTTGAGTTTCAGGGGGAAATACTGGTAACGATTCTTCCTTCAGCCAGCTAGGACCATGTAACCATACCTCGTTATTAATCAATTCAGATGCAGAGCAACCACGAGAGAGAACATCTGCAGGATTTTCCTTTCCTTTACAAAATTTCCATTGTACAGGAGCAACAAGTTCCTGAATTTCGCGTACGCGGTTTGCCACAAAGGGCTTCCAGTTGTTAGCACTTCCTTTAATCCAGTGCAAGGTAATTTGGGAGTCACTTAGACAAAATATATTTTCATTCACAATTTTAAATATTTCCTTTAAATAATTCGCTAATCTTGCAGCCGTAAGTGCTCCAAGAAGTTCGATGCGCGGCAATGTAATTTTCTTGAGAGGCGCTACTCTCGACTTTGCTATTACAAATGAAGTTTCACAAGAAGAAGAATCACGTAAATAAGCCACTGACCCATACCCCTTTAAACTAGCATCAGAAAATATGAAAAGTTGAGCGGTTTCAGGATTTAATTTTGGGATAGTTACAAAATATTTTCTAAGAATTTCAAAATTTACCAAGTCTTTTATTTCATTATGCCATTTTCTGAATTTTCCACTTAAAGAATCTGGTAATGTAGAATCCCAGTCAATTCCATGTTCCCAGAGTTCTTGCATTAAAAATTTAATTCTTATCACGAAAGGGCAAATGAGTCCAATAGGATCATAAATTTTTGCCACAGTTTGTAAAACAATACGTTTGGTAATAATTTTATGGTCAAATTCTACTAAAAGTGGTTGTATGTCTATTTTCAAGGTGTCACTTTCTGTTATCCATATAATTCCCAATACCTTCGAAAGATTTTGTTCAAGAGTGTCTTCCTCAAAGTTTATTCCATGTTCCTTCCATAAAAATTTTAAATCGGAAGAATTGGTTTTAAATTTTCTGAGTTTCATATTGGCCTCACTCAATATCTTCTCTGCACCGTTTGATAAAACAAAAGCTTCATTTACTGAATCAGCTCCATGAAACAGGTCATCAACGTATAAGGAAGTATCCAGCATATTAACTATTTTTCCAAACAAATCTTTATACCCCTCAATGTGATGTTTGATGGTTGCAGAAAGGAAAAAGGGTGAAGTTGTTACACCAAAAGTTACACGGGTCATGCGAAAAACCTTCAAAATGGGATTGTTACTAGTGATATTGTCAAACTACAGGAACCTCAAAAAATTTCTATCTTCTTGTTGTATCTGGATTTGCAAGAATGCCTTTTCTATATCGGCCAAGAAAGCAATTTTGTGGAGACGGAATTTTAAAATAATGTCCAATATGTTAGGATTTAGATTGGGCCCAGGAAATAAGCACTCGTTTAACGATTTTGCCCCCTTATCTTTGGATGACGCATCAAAAACAATTCTTACTTTAGTTGTCGATTTATCTTCCCTTATTACTGGTCTGTGAGGCATGTAATACGTGTTTATTTCATCTTTATTAAACTCACATTCTTCAATTATACCCAAACCACATTGTTCATTTAATATTTTCTCATATTCCTTAAGTAACCATTCATTTTTGCACAATTTTGATTTTAATCCCCAAAGTCTATGTTTAGCTACATCAAAATTGGATTCCAATTCATTTTTATTTACTTTCCACAAAAGTTTAGTTTCATATCTTCCATTTACAAAATTTAAATTATCATTAAATAAATCAAGAGCATCTAAATCCTTTTGTGAAAATAATTCATTTTTACTATCACAAATACCCAAAGACTCTAGTTTCCAAAACTTTTGCAAATCAAAATTTTCTATTTCATTAACAGATACAAGATGAGCATTAACTGTTTCGTTACCTTTAGAGTTTATTTTTCCCACTATTGTGTACCCAAAAAGTGTATTAGCTACATATAAATGGTCATTAATTTCTTCAACGACACCTCTCTGAACATTCCAGAAATAATCAGCTCCAAGTAAAATTTGTACTTCGGATTCCTCGGGCGTAGGGTCGGCTAACCTCCATCTTTTACTTTCAATGTATTTTATAACTAGAGGGTCAGAATTGGGAACCTTCAATGTTGTTGCACTTATCAAATCGGTAGCTAACACCTCAACATCTATAAAACGATGATAATTCATTTTACTTCGCAATTTAATTTTAAAAACGTCATATTCTTCTTCGCGACCTTGATCCATGCCAAAAGCGAATACAGTTAAATGTTCTTTTCTTAAAACAGGCAAATTTAATTTACGAGCTAATGCTTTTGTTATGAAGCTTTTTTCGCTTGCAGAATCAAGTAATAATCGAACTACCTTTGATTTAGAATTACCTTGAGCAGTTACACAACATGTTTGCAATAAAACAGCATGCTTAGAATTTCTAAAATTACAATGAGAATTAGATACAACTGTTTGATTTTGATTTTCATTAATTTCTGGTTTCAAACTTTTCTTAAAGCAAAATAATTTGTTATGTTCAGTGCTTTTACAATTTAGACATGGCTTTAATTTTATGCGGCATTGCGAAGATAAATGCGATTTCAAAAAGCATTTGTAACATCTACCCTCCTTACGTAACATTAATCTTTTCTTATCATCAGCTAAATTTTTACACTCGGAAGATAAATGATCATTACCTTTGCAAAATACACAAAAAACTTTAATATTGGCATTTAAGGTATTAGCATGTTGATATTTATTTGATGTTTTCTTTTCACGAAATTCAGTTTTATTTTTATGTACAAAAGAAGAGGATGCATCATTTTTAGAACTTGTCATTGACAAAGCCTTTTCTCTACATTCTATTTCACATTTCAGAAAGGCAATTAGATCGGTTACATCTGACTCTTTGCTAGTATCACGTTTTCTATGATATTCAATCACTAATTCATGGGGCAATAGCTTTAGCAAAATAGGATTTAACAATTGTCCATAAAAACTGGATGTTACCCCCAAATTTCTTAAACTTCTAATATTAACTTCGCACATGTCATGCAATCTTCTTAATGCATTTAAATTTGAACAATTTTTAACTGGTTCCATATTTAATAAATTAGTCATGTGTTTATTAATAATAACATCAACCTTACCAAAACGGTCCTTTAATAAATCAATACAAGTATCATAATTTTGTTCTGTCAAAGGAAACCCTTCTACCACATTATAGGCCCGATTACATAACAAGGATTTTAGATAAGCGAATTTTTCTATCTTAGATAGTGATTTATTCTGGTGTATCGATGTTTCAAAACAGTTAAAAAATTCGACCCATTCTTCGATTTCACCAGAAAATTTTGGAACATTTAATTTAGGCAATTTCATGGCAGAACTCGTTTCTGTTCCACTAGCAGAACCATTCAATGAATTTACATGACTAGTTGCTATCATAGAAACATTATCCTTTTTACATTTTCTTAATCTATTTTTAATTTTAAATTTAGCACTGATCAATTGGTCAGTGTACTTTTCACTATTAGCAATGTCCTTTTCATATTCTTTTAAGTCGGATATTTGAGCTTCAATATCACGATTCAAACTTTGGAAAGCCGTTTCTTTTAAGAGAAATATTTCTTGAAGCTCTAATAATTCATCGGTTTTCTTATTATCAATGTCATCATTTAATAATGTTTCTAATTTTGTAATTAATTTCGTGAAACTCGTTCGTTCTACAGAACGTTTTGCTTTCAGCTTTTCAAGATTTTCCATTTTAAATAAAGAATAATTCTTATTTTAAAACATTAACCATTCATAGAAAATGAAAAAAATATTTTTTTACCTGTTAATTCCAGGTAATGTAGATGGCATGTCGTAATCCAAATGGCACAATAATAATTCCACACTAATCACAGGTTGAAATATAAATCACACACTAATCACATGTTGAAAAATAAATCACAGTTGTTAATCACAAATCTCTTTCACAATAGCTCACTATTATTTCCAAAAAATGTTTCGCGGGTTACTCGGCACCAAAAATAAATGTTGGCGCCGAAATTCATCTGACAAATAAATTTTCAAAATCCAAGTGAGATGGGAGAGCAATTAGGTTAAATAGTTTATTAAATAAAACTGAAATAGTATGTAAATTCTATTCATCATTAGAAGTTAATAATTGTTCCATAATAGTAATTCTCCGTATTTAACAGAGCCAATACAAAAAAAAAATGTGTTCTCTGCTTGGTTGCAGAGTCAGGACTTCCACTATACACTCTGTATTAAACAGAGCCATGATTTAACAATTGGCATCTCTGATTACAGAGTCAGGACATGTTACATGTTCTCTGCTTGGTTACAGAGTCAAGACTGACCATTTTAAAAATGATACATATTATATAAAATAAACATCAAAATAAAAATTACAATATGCAGTTATAAATCTTCTAAATAGCTATAATATTCATTTAAATGACATCCAAGTAATTATAAAACTAATAAATCACCATCAATTCAAAATTATTATAAAGTAAATAAATCTATATTACATGACCTTGAAATCATAATGTTACTCATAAATATTGATTCAGGGTTATAAACAATTTAGATAAACAGATTAGATTTTTTCTGTCAAAAGAAATCAGTTTTATAATTATATTTCGCAATATGAAAGATAAACAGAGTTAAATTATAAACAAATAAATTTGAGGGCATTTACGCCGTAACATAGTTTGAATGTAACAGTGCGCACAAACGCCGAATTGACTAATCTGAGAAAACGCGTTTTAAAGTTTTAATGTTTATAAGGATCTCCCATTTTACTCACTGTCTATAAATGATTATAACTCAAGAAATAATGCAGATTTTTGAATTGGTTTTTTGCATATTGTTCAGAAGAAAAAAAATGCAGAATAAAACAAAAACCGAAAACTGATTTTTAAAAAGTTTAAAGGTCCTGTGCCCCTTTAACAAGATCCCAATGGGCGCGGGCCCGCTTGCCCGATGGTTTCACCGGCCCTGCACATCCCCTTCTCTAATGTTAACTACAGTGGTGGTCAAAATTATAAGGACAGGGGAAAAGTCGCCAAATCTTGGTTACATTTGGCCGGAAACTTATACAAATTTAATGGATGGAAACTAAAAGAAAAATGAAGAATATTTTTATAAGTTTTTATGGAAATATGTGGAAAATGCATATTCATAAACTGTATTATGGATTTATAGAGCCATCTGATATGGACAAAATTATAAGAACATTTGTATTTGTGTGTTCTAAAAAGTAAAATTTGCATGTTTTTTGCTCTGCACACGGAACTCAGCGACTATATAAATGCGTAGTAAGCGTTTGGGATCGTCATATTCTGTTTTTCAGTCATGCCGCTAGGTACAAAGCTTTCGGAGTTTGAGAAAGGGAAAGTGGATGCATTTAAAAGTTCAGGACTTTCTGTACGCCAAATTGCGACAAAACTTAATAGATAAAGAACGGTTATTTACAATTATCTTAAAAATCCCGGTAAATATGGACGGCAAAGACATACAAGTAGACCATCTTCTGTTTCTGTACGGGAGAAAAGAATGATAATAAGGCGAGCTTGCTCCAAAAAACAAACGTCAACAGAAATAAAGCGTGAATTGAACTTAGAATGCAGTGCTCGAACTGTTCGACGTGTTTTACAAAAAGGAAAAAATGTTCTCTAAGGTAAACAAATGTCACGACCGCCTCTTACAAAAGTTCATAAGAGACTGAGAATGGAGTTTGCCAAAAAATGCATTACTATGGGCAAAAAGTGGGATGATGTTGTCTTTTCAGATGAGAAAAAGTTTAATTTGAATGGACCAGATAGTTTTCGCTACTTCTGGTATGATCTCGTAGAGAAAAAAGAATTTTCTCAAAGCGTGCATTTGGAGGTGGCTCAATAATTGTCTGGGGAGGTTTCGCAACTGGTGGAACTACTCCAATAAATTTTGTGCAGGGTAGAATGAATTCTGAGAGTTATGTTGATGTATTGGGCCATAATCTTTTACCGGAAGCACCGTTCATAATGAGTGGAGACTATTTTTTCCAGCAGGACAATGCCTCAGTACATGTTTTCCAAACGTCAAAATCGTGGTTTGATGCTAATTTCGTGAAACTACGTCATTGGCCGGCCAGAAGCCTGGATCTGAATCCACTGGAAAATCTGTGTGGTATTCTGGCACACGAAGTATACAAAAATGGTATACAATGAGAAAACAAGCAAGAACTCATGTCCTCCATCGAAAAAGGCCTGGTCAAAAATTTCCAAGAAAGTTCTTAAGGAACTGTCAAATTCCATGACGTCAAGACTGATCAAAGTGATTGAGAAGAAGGGAGAGATTATTAATTATTAGTGTTTTTCAGGCAAAAACATTCATTGTCCTTATAATTTTGTCCAATTTTTACAATGGCATATTTTGTTAATTATGGCAAAACATTCATATTTTGCATTTTCCAATATTTTGCATTCTATAATGATTTCTAGCATAAGAAAGCATTTTATGTATAAATTTCACTTTATTTAGTTCAGAAATAAATTTTTTCTGTGCAATTTTCAATTGTTCTTATAATTCTGACCACCACTGTAGTTTGGGCCCAGGACCTGACAACATTATTTCCGACCCGACCAGAGATTCGATTAAGGAGTCTTAGGATTCTTAAAGCTTCAAAATTTTCCAAATTTTAATTTTTTTTAGATGTTAAACTCCTATCTTTTCTAAACATTTTGATATAACCTTGAAATTCCCATTAGAACAGAAGTTATGGCTTTTAGAATTATACCCGCTCAATAGTTGTAGCGGCGTTTCCGAAACTTTGAAGTCATTTGTCTCTAAATGACGTTTTTGGGCATAACGCGCTGGATATCTCAAAAACTTCTGAATATTTTTTCATGAAATTTTCAAAACATATGTTTCATGTTAGTCTGTATAAACTAAACCTAAAATTTCCGTTTTATTATTCAAAAAAATATTCTTTTACGTGTTTATACTATTGAAATTTTCAAAATTTTGCATTAGCTAAATACAACTTTGTATTAAAAATATAAAAATGCTTTAAAGACAAATTTAATTAGGTTCAGGGTTAATTAGTATAATCTGAAGTACAAGTAGGCACCAAAATGTTCATTCTAGGGGCAAAATTTATTTTGTAATCCTGCGCATAAG